>CM055903.1:37792852-38992852 GCA_029582155.1 Panopea generosa
CAATATATCAATTAACTGAAGTTGGATTTTATCCAATTATTGAAAGAAATAAGACAACTATGTTATGGCACCCAACAAACAATATCTTATCTTCATACAATAGTCAGATTTTTCCCCGGGATAATTAGGAACGACAAACGATTTTGGTATTTGTTTATAAACAGTCAAACTTAACAAAGGTTTCTCCACAAATGTATTTTTCGGGAATACAATACCAGCTTGCTCGTGTCTTACGTTTTTCATAAGGCCCCTGACAGTAAATCCAGATGTTGTATACTAAGATCTTAGGGAGAATCCTTTGCGCTTCATTCTTGATGTAAACGTTACCGGACATGACGCTAAACTGTTTTGAGGTAATCTAGGATTTTGTAGGTTACTCTGAATTGCATATCAGTGAAATAGATTCTTCTAATACCAAGACGGTTAGTGGAAACTATAAATCTAAAAAATCACTTAAACCAGCTTTTAAAACAACATTTGGCGGTGCGCTTGACGTTGGTTTCCATCCTTCTATACAACACATTGATATTTTAACAGAACTGACTAAACACAATTACAGGAAAACCTGTGTAAGCGGTTATCTCTTTGCAACAACTTCGTGTCTTACGTAGCCAAATTTTCTATTTCCATTTATATGCTTTCAGAGCACATTAGCATGTATTACGCAATAACCTTTCACATTTCCTTACTATAAATATTATATCCGCCAAAAACATTAATTAGTTCTGCAGGTCGTCAACAATAACATGAATTGACTATGCATAACGTGCATTGTTGGCTAACCTATCAGATAAGTATATACAATTGTATAAATTTACACACAATTAAAACTTGTTATCTCGATATCTCTTGAGTCGATATTCCGTTAGTGCCGATATATTTTGCCATCCCCAACTTTCCCTTAATAATATTATATTCCTTTTTACTCGATACTTGTCTGTGTCGATATCTAGGATATTAATTCCCAATTGATCATCTCACACCTTTAATTGAATGTTTGTCTCGATATACTTCTAGTTGACATTACTCCTACATTGCAGGCAACAGGAATAAACAACGAAAACAGGAGCAGGGTGAGGGTCGTGGTAGAAAAGGAAAGAAATCAAAGAAAAAGAAAGACAAAGAACACACCGAGAAGGGTAAAAAACCTCCAATGAAAACAGCGATAGATGTTGTCAAGAGAATTCTCTGGGACGCTGATCTTGAGCAGGACCATTTCCTGATTGGTTACTTGGACAGGATCGAAGGACTGAAAGAAAAATATTTCAACGCAGTTCAGCTGGGAAGATATAGCCTCCGTTGATTATACTGTTCTTGCCATTCCAAAACACCGCATTCAGTACTTTAAGTATAAGGGCGAGATAGTGTGGGACAAAAGATCCAGGCTTGACAACATGTTCGGATCTACCGGGAGTAAAATTACTATAAAAGATATCATTGCTAAAATTGACGGAAAGAATACAAATAGAGACCAAGATGCAGATGATAATGATTGATACAGAACACGAAGACAAGCATTCATGATAGTGACTATTACGATAGTGGCGATTGTACAGATTCAGACAGCGACAGTGACGACGGCGTAACAATTACCATTGGCAACACCGAAGGAGGGGCTTGTGGGGGCGGTGCAGAATTTGATAGTGAAGATGAAAACGCTGTCAATGATGATGATGACGACGACAACTTTAATAAATATTGGAGGGACAAACTCAGACCAAACTATTTCATTGCGTTACGTATTACCGATGAAGATATAAGACACGAAATTGGACATGTGCAGGACTATATTACCGAAAATGAGCCTAAATTTAATGTGTGTTGTATTCCAAAAGCAGCCTTGCATATAACTCTATGTACAGTCCGTCTTGAAACACCAGAACAGGTACAGAATGCCGTTAAGTGTTTGGAAGACGCACAGGACGAACTTAAATCATTTGTACCTAAAGACAAAGCGCTGAAGTTTATGGGCGTTGATAACTTCTTTAACAGAGTAGTTTATGGTAGAGTCGTAGACTGTCCTCCTGAGTTTTACGAACTAGTTGAGCATTTGAAATTATGTTTGAATGAACAAGGAATTGAGATAAGAGACTATCATGAATTTGTGCCTCATATGACAGTTATGAAAATTTCGAGACCGGTTGCCAGGGCAACAGGGAAGAAGTATATAGCGCCATGGTTATACTCGTGCTTTAATGATTTCGAATTTGGATCACAATCGGTGGATAACCTCCACCTGTGTGAAATGGGAGACGACAGACAAGGAGACGGGTTTTACGTCACGGCGTTATCTCTCAAATTATAAGGAAGACTATAGACTGTGCCGATCTATGCAAGACAGAGGGCGAGAGACAATAAGGGACTATAGACTGTGTCGATCTATGCAAGATAGAGGGCGAGAGACAGTAAATGACTATGGACTGTGTCGATCTATGCAAGATAGATGGCGAGAGACAATAAGGAACTATGGACTGTGTCGATCTATGCAAGATAGATGGACTGTGTCGATCTATGCAAGATAGATGGACTGTGTCAATCTATGCAAGATAGATGGACTGTGTCGATCTATGCAAGATAGATGGACTGTGTCGATCTATGCAAGATAGATGGACTGTGTCAATCTATGCAAGATAGAGGACGAGAGACAATAAGGGACTATGGACTGTGTCGATCTATGCAAGATAGAGGGCGAGAGACAGTAAATGACTATGGACTGTGTCGATCTATGCAAGATAGATGGCGAGAGACAATAAGGAACTATGGACTGTGTCGATCTATGCAAGATAGATGGACTGTGTCGATCTATGCATGATAGAGGACGAGAGACAATAAGGGACTATGGACTGTGCCGATCTATGTAAGATAGAGGGCGAGAGACAGTAAGGGACTATAGACTGTGTCGATCTATGCAAGATAGAGGGCGATAAGGGACTATAGACTGTGTCGATCTATGCAAGATAGAGGGCGAGAGACAGTAAGGGACTATAGACTGTGTCGATCTATGCAAGATAGAGGACGAGAGACAATAAGGGACTATAGACTGTGTCGATCTATGCAAGCTAGAGGGCGAGAGACAGTAAATGACTATGGACTGTGTCGATCTATGCAAGATAGATGGCGAGAGACAATAAGGAACTATGGACTGTGTCGATCTATGCAAGATAGATGGACTGTGTCGATCTATGCAAGATAGAGGACGAGAGACAACAAGGGACTATGGACTTTGCCGATCTATGTAAGATAGAGGGCGAGAGACAGTAAGGGACTATAGACTGTGTCGATCTATGTAAGATAGAGAGGCGAGAGACAATAAGGGACTATGGACTGTGCCGATCTATGTAAGATAGAGAGCGAGAGACAGAAAAGGGACTATGGACTGTGCCGATCTATGTAAGATAGAGGGCGAGAGACAATAAGGGACTACGGACTGTGCCGATCTATGTAAGATAGAGGGCGAGAGACAATAAGGGACTGTAGACTGTGCCGATCTATGTAAGATAGAGGGCGAGAGACAGTAAGGGACTATAGACTGTGCCGATCTAATGTAAGATAGAGGGCGAGAGACAATAAGGGACTACGGACTGTGCCGATCTATGTAATGATAGAGGGCGAGAGACAATAAGGGACTGTGTAGACTGTGCCGATTTATGCAAGATAGAGGGCGAGAGACAATAAGGGACTACGGACTGTGCCGATCTATGTAGGATAGATGGCGAGAGACAGTAATAATGATGGTCAGCATGATGCTTTTCTTAGATTTAGTATTTAAGTATCTGTTGAATAAACAGAAACCTGGCTCGTGTTTCACCAACATATACTTAAATACTTAAAAACTTAAATCTGAGAAAATCATACATGCACTCATGATTTTAGACTGGTTCCAGAAAAAATGCCTATGGTTTCATTGATAGTGATTATATAGTAGATAAATAACCAGTCAAAACTTATTTTAAGTGTTTAAGTAAAATGTTGGCGAAACAGATGCCTGACTTCTGTTTAACAAACATATTATACTTAGGTGTATATTAAAATATTTAAAAACTTAAACCGAAGAAAAGCGTCGACGTGATCATGATTTAACACTGGATTCAGAAAAAAAATACATTTTGTTTCATTGACATTGGTTAAAGAATATTTTAGTAACCAGTCAAATTAAGTTAAGTTTTTAAGTATGTAGCTTGAAACGGATTTGCTTTTTGTATTTCGATATTCAAGTAAAAGTAACAATTGAGGTTAATAAAGATTAGAGGTTACGACTAGTCATTCTTGCATTGGTGCGCGTGATGCTATATATGTGTGTTTAATTGTGTTAAATTATAGATGTTTTCTATATGTTTTATAGTCACAGTCATAATATAAAAGATAATATTATTATTATATAGTTTGTGTTATGTTTAAGTGTTGATACGTACGTCTGTAGATTCTGGATAGATTTTGGACACAATTCAGTGATGGGATGCAATCACATAATACATTATTTACATTTGCAGGTCTATCGGCCTAATATGCCAAGACAATTTATTACATACAATACATCCTAACATAAAGAAAGTATAATATTCAGCAGTCCAAATAAAGACAGTTTATATTCAGTATATACAACACGGTTTCATGATTCTTCTTTTTTATTCAAATCATTACCCTGTGTTTCAATTTGTAATATGAACTAAACAAAACAAGAAACTTCCGATTTTCATACAAAGTCATATAATTATCTTATGTTTATAAAAATAAATGATTTAGAAGATAGTCTATGTCTGGTCGGCCATGTGTAAGTACAATGTGACTGGGCGGGGTATCATACATTGTGCCTGCGACATGATACTCCGGTGTAGCAGGGCTCAGACTACTGTCTCAAAGAGAACCCGTTTGCGATATGACTGAACAAATGTTGAAGGCGACATCCCACAACAACAACATAAAAATAAATAAACATGTAAAATGACTTATCGTGAAACAGTCGGTTCAAAGTCGGTTCCGTTTACTTTTCGTTCCGTTTTGGTCACAGTTTGCGTTTATATGTTTAACCGTGCTGAACAGAAGTCCTTCTTACCTGTTTATTACCTGTGGCAAAGATACAAAGTCGATAAAAATGTATTTAACTGTTCTCAATAAACTGAAACCAACTGTAGTTTCGTGCGAACGATTAAGTGTCAATGTCTATGACAAAATGAGCGATCCACTGTATTTTAATTTCATTAGTTGTTACCAAATAAAATTATGCCAGAAAAAATAGCAAGGAGAAGATCAACTTGTCTTTCTACACCCCCCCCCCCCCCCCCCCCCACACACACACACACACCCCACCCACACACACACACACCTCTTCACCATCGCCGACATTCGATAAAGAGTGTAGGAGCATTAAGTGTTATCCATGTCCATCCCTTCCGTCCGCGCAAGCGTTCGTCAAATTAGTTTTAGATCAATAACTTCTTAAAGAGTCTATGTATTCAATTACTATATGTGTATGGATGGATAATTATAATAAATACGTCAGACTCAATATTGGTTAACGTCGGTCAAAATTTACAGGAGTTAGGTCCCCTTTTCGACTTATTTTTATGATAAAGTCACTTTTATAAAGCGAGGGCATTCTTGTTCCTGGACATATTTTAGTTATGTCATTAGTTTAATGAAAACTCATTGACGATATATTTAGATAGTAAATATTTGGCGAGGGTCTTCTGTTGCCGATTGGTTTATGGCCCTGTTGTCTAACGACCACTTACCTCTCACCGCTAATTAATGTCGTAGGTTCGAGTTATTTGGTGGAAAGGACGAACTTGCCAATTTATCAACGAAATTGGAATCGACTATCATGTCGTGTGAATTAAACATTCAGATAAGATACATAAATTGTATAGCTAAGTATCAATCTACACTTGATACAAATATATATATATATGTAGATTATGTACCTTCAACTAAGAATATGTCATTAATAAGTAACTTACTGCAGACTTTTAGCTATCGTTGGTTGTAACCACACAAATAATAAACAAGTCGTCTGTTTGTAAATGTTGAATGTATACGGTAGCCGGGATTTTAGTTCAGTACTTCCAGATAATAACTGTACGGATGATAATCCAGATAATAACTGTACAGATGACATTTCAGATAATAACTGTACGGATGACATTCTAGATAATAACGGTACATATGGCATTCAAGATTATAACTGTATGGATGTCATTCCAGATTATAACTGTACGGATGTCATTCCAGATAATAATTGTACGAATGGCATCCATGATAATAACTGTACGGATGGCATCCATGATAATAACTGTACGGATGGCATCCATGATAATAATTGTACGGATTGCATCCATGATAATAATTGTACGGATTGCATCCATGATAAGAACTCTATGGACTGCATCCATGATAATAACTGTACGGATAACACTGTACGGATGACATTCTAGATAATAACTATACGGATGGCATTCAAGATAATAACTGTACGGATGACACTGTACGGGTGACATTCTAGATAATAACTGTACGGATGGCATCCATGATAATAATTGTATGGATGGCATTCCAGATGATAACTGTATGGATGGCATTCTAGATAATAACTGTACGGATTGCATTCCAGATAATAACTGTACGGATGACACTGTACGGATGGCATTCTAGATAAAAACTGTACGGATGGCATCCATGATAATAATTGTATGGATGGCATTCCAGATGATAACTGTATGAATGACATTCATGATAATAATTGTACGGATGGCATTCCAGATAAAAACTGTACGGATGGCATCAGCGGCGAATCCAGAATTCATCTTAAAGCCTCATTAAACTTCCGAAATGTTCACTTTTTGATAATAACAAAAATGATTGAAATTAAATGTGTTTATAGTATTGCTTAAACAATTCCTGTATACCCCTTAGTGACTGTTTTTCAAAAAGTGAGAAAAATAAATAACTTCCATCGAAATGTTATTTTCTTAACCGGGAGGTCTATGGTAGCGTCGTAAACTGTCCCACAGAGTTTTACGAACTAATGAAGTATTTGAAATTATGTTTGAATGAACAAGGTATTGAGATACGAGACTATCTTGAATTCGTGCCTCATATGACAGTTATGAAAATTTTGGGACCGGTTGCCAGGGCAAAAGGGAAGACGTTATATTCGTGCTTTAATGATTAAGATCACAATCCGTGGATAATCGCCACTTGTGTGAAATGGGGGACAACAGACAAGAGGACGGGTTTCACATCACGGCATTATCTCTCAATTTATAAGGAAGACTAGGCTATAGTATGTGCTGATTTAATGTAGAATGGAAGGCGAGAGACTGTGCAGTCTATGGTCGCCTATTGTCTCTCGCCTTCCTTTCTCGCCTTCTATTCTACTTGAATCGGCACATAGAATGTGCCGATCCATTTAAGCTGAAAAGCAAGAGACATTAAGTGACTATTGGAAGGCGAGAGACAATAAGTGACTATTGGAAGGCGAGAAACAATAAGTGATTTTCAACTAACAGCTCTCTATCCAAATAATTTATCGAATATAGCATAATGGTAGCTGGCCCCTGTTTCATACATATTATATATTTAAATACTTAAAAAATGATTTCCAGCAAAAACATCTAGGTGATTTAGACTGGCATTTGCTTTCATTAATATTGATTAAAACATTAGGTTACCAGTCAAAATAAGTTCATTTTTAAGCAAAATAAGAATGAATAGAATGAATAGGGTTTTACGGCGTACCAACACATTATAGGTTATTCGACACCAACAGGAAGGAAGATTCCAGGTTCACTCTACATGTACAAAAACAACACATTACCATACATATTAAAAAAAAATACATCAACAAATGAATATACAGAATGAATCTAGAACCTTGATACCTGCAGAACTGCAGAGTTTCAGCAAATTCTATCGTATTACTCAATTTGTCGCTTCTTACGATATGCATAAGCCACAGTGATAATAATATGTCAACTATTCGCCCTAGATGCGGTTCGAACCAACAATTCTGAAATGACACAAAATTGTCCAGAAAGCTGGTATCAGCATCAAATTTTCAGTGGTGATTTCTAAAATACTGACCATTTAACTCATGTCAGCAAAAAAACAACAAACAGTACAAAGCCCTGAAAAAAGAAGAAAAAGAGAACTAAAGTTTTATTTCTACCCCCTTCATCTGTCCGGAGTACTCAAGGGAGATAATAGTGGTGTGAGTACCATCGTCATAAGGACAGCAACCCGCATAATCGTTATATGGACGGCTTGGCGATCCTGGCGTCGGAGTATAGTCAAAGTATAGCCGGTACGAGGCGACGTAAAGCCAGATAACTCAGTACAGAGCTTATAGGGAAGATAACCCTGTTTATATAGCCATCGCCACGAGGGACGATTGACGCTAAAATCTACGATAATCCGAACGCGGCAGTAAGTTTCTTAAATACAAATATTAGTGTATTTTAATAACTGTTATAACATTCATATAATGTAAGCAGTTTGTATCGCGATATAAATATACGGATCGTGTAGGAGAAAGAACTTGTGATTAAAAAAGTGAATTCCATCACAGGACATCTTTAAACCAGCGGTATTTTTTGGTTGAGTAATTAGCTTTAATTTATATATTTTATATTTGTATATTTTATTCATGTAAAAATAAAATTGTAAATTGTAAATTTTATTTTGAGTATACTTGTATTCTACTCTCGTGAGTTGTCGGCCCACCGTCAATGGAAAGAGCAAATGTGGTCTTTTAAGACAGGTTGTTGCTTAATTCAGGTAAATTTATTCTGAAAGCTTAGAAATGAGAATTAGAAAATATGGTTGCTTAATGTCACCGCATTTTCCCCTAGCCCTAGATGGGCTTGATCCGGTAAAATAATTTAATGGGATATTTAGATACTTGAACACATGTAGATTTTTCAATAGTTGTATATTATCCAATTATGCTATATATCTATATATATATATAATCTTATTCCACATATTCAGTAATCTATCATGCATTCTAAAACAAATATTAGAAACAATAAATATTATGATACATACAATAAAACAGTCAATATACAACGTGTTCGGTGATGGTGGCTTACACAACGGCAGTTCAATATAACATTTACAAATATCTTATTTACTTACTATATTTAACAATTTCAATAATTCCAATAATGCAAAATAATATGTTACGGATTTTTGCAAAAAATATAACATATATACTTAACGGCAGGTATAATCAGTATTTCACACATTAATGGTTTTAAACACACACAAATGAATATGGCGTTGTTGTTTTCAACAATGTAAAAGTTACAATAATGAGTGTGAATTACTTTTAGTTCATAGGCCTAAAGGGAAGTAATAAAAGTACCAAACAAACTGAGCTACTGGTTTAACTTAAAGCTACATACTCTGTATATAACACACTATGCCATTAAGATATGTGGCTGCTTAATACAGGTGACCGCTTGCACAGGTTTGACTGCACTTTATCAATAAACTTATTTCGTCATAATTTAAGTGTTGATTCATGTGACATAATAGTTTTGATATAATATACACACACTTGGCCAGATGCAATCACACTTAAATGAGTGACCCCACCCCGACCCCTCCCCAACCACCTTTCTCCTCTGCAGATTATTTAGTATATGCTCAAGTCAATGTATAACATACGATACATGATACATTTAACATAAAGACAGTTTAATTATCTGGTCCCAGTTTCACTAAACATCTCAACTTGAGATTTTCCTCAACTCAGATTTTCGAAATGCTACAACTTTATCTACATTGGTCATTTTACATGTAACTTTATTAATAAGTAAATATGTGTTATAACTTCAACTATGTGTAGTCATGTTTGCGTTAAAAGTTCAAATCATTATTTAGAGAAATTGAGATTTTCGAATTGAGGAACATCTCAGCTTGAGATGTTAAGTGAAACCGATCCCAGATAAAAACAAATAAAAAAAGTTTAATATTCGTTATATAAAATACGGTTTTGTGATTTTTTTTAGCAATATTTCAATTCAAATCATTAATCCGTGTTTCAATATTGACCCTACCGACAGGAGTAGCATTAATAGATTAGACTATACAATAAAATGGTTCTCAATCAGATAAGACGAGACATCCCACGGATGGTATTAATATCATTATCTAATAAATACATCAATTATATTTATATACTGAATATACATCAAAACGGTGTCTGATTGAAAAATAAAACCCATCACACGACATGATACAGTAGAACTTTATTATCCAATATCGTCATGTTCAGGTCAAACGAAGTTCAACTGTATTGTTATCATTACGTGTCACCAGTTTCCCATCTGTACTGCATTACTGTTATTTAAGATTCCTTCATATCGCAAACAAGAGAGCGCATATTCCGTCCTTTGTTACAGTTATATAGTAGAGAAGAGTGTTTGTTTATAATAGTGTGGCTCCTGTTGAAATGACCAGCCACAATACACAGTTATTTCCCGAAATACACCTTGTCAGGCGTTAGGCTGTTAAACGCTCGGTACCACTCAATTTAACTAGCTGCTGGGTGAGCAACCAGCCGAATCTGAAAAAAGTGCTTCCACCTGGATTCAAACCTTCAACCTCCCGCTTCAGAGGCGGACGCCTTTACCGCTAAGCATCGGAAGACAGTATTATATATACTTATATATATGCATTATGGCAAGAATAACATGGAGTGGGGGTAGTAGAATATGAATTAAAATGTTTAACAGTTAACAGTTAACAATGGCAAGAAGCGTAACGATTTTAAAATTGACCATATTATGGGCTCTGCAAAAATGTTAAAAAAGAAATCATGTGACTCATATAATACGTCACAATATATGTTGCCATTTTAGCGTATCCCAAATTAGGAAATCCCTTTTTAATTTATTATTTTGGCATTTTTGAATAACTATTCTTTAGGCAAAACGGGGGTCATGCTGAATTGGATAAAAAAAATATATTTAAACCAAGTTTTAAAAAATCCAGATAAATTCCCTTTAAATCCGGCAGTAAATATACATGCATGACTTCAATCTATCGATTTGAATATTTTCATCTGCATTTCCTTTCGATTTATTTAGAATACACCGATAAATAAACATTTTTCATCTGTCGCTGTATGTGTATAGAGCATTGTGTTGGTATTGTGGCAGTGAATATCAATGAGTATTCGGTCATAATTTAAAATGATTTTCTTTAGAAAAAAAAACTTTTGCTTTAAAAATGAATATAATGACGTAAATTTATTGAAATAGCAAACTGGATGCATGCCAAATAACTAACTACAATTTATAAATAATATAACTGTCAATAAAAGTATTTAAAGTTGTAGATGATTTCATTCAATAATATATAAAAACGAATATTCCGCCTTTAATGTGCTGATGGATTAACTATATGTATAAAAAAGTTACTTACCAGTGTTTGACCAACTTATTCAGATTGTATTTATGTAATTAAAACGTATTATGGGAGAATTTTACATTTTTCGCGTGTTCGTCTGCACACTACTGTTCGAGTTTGGTAGGTATTTTTTAATTATTTTACTAAATTTATAAAAAATCAAGAAATAATTTTTAATAAAAATTAGAGTTGATTGACATTTGATAGCATACCTTAACCCACACACAATCATGTGTTTACGCGCAAACACACAAACACACCAATATACACACATGCGCTCACTCTAACAATAATTTCAGCATTCATTACAAGTTAGATATTATTTACTCGCCGGGACGAATGTCCTAGAAGAGCTATTGCCATGACCCCGGCGTCGTCGTTGGCGTCGTCTGTAGACACTCAGGTTAAACGTTTGCGTATATATATCTTGGAACTCTCCCACAAAAACTGACAAATGTTGTTCCATTTCCTAGGTTATGAATTTGAACCATCGCTGAAATATATGCTGTATATGTTACTAACCATCTTATATGAGCCTTAACACTTTACAACTTTGCATGACCTTATGATTTCATGTATATATGAACTGAGTGAAAAACGGATATTGTATATTGAGACAAGAACCATATCTTGGGGTTGCATTTTGGCAAAGTTATGGCCCTTTTGGACGTATTTTTTTGTCTGGAGACACCCAGGTAAAACTTTTGCGTTTAATGGCGTTTAAGTTTTGGTGTTTGCCTCCAATCTTAATCTTTGTATGGGGTGGTGAGTTTTATCCCATCGTCGAGCTTCGTTGTCTTCTGACAACTCTTGTTAAACACACACTAGAATTCTTTTTTATCATTCAAAGTACATTCTTACAAAGTAGAGAAGAAATGACGAGTAATTCCAGATAATAACTGTACGGAAAACATTGAAGATAATAACAGTAGGGATAGCATCAATGATGATAACTGTACGGACAATATTCCAGATAAAACCTGTACGGATAGCATTCCAGATAATAACTGTACAGACATCATTCCAGATAACAACTGTACGGACAGTATTCCAGATAATAACTGTACGGACATCATTCCAGATAACAACTGTACGGACAGCATTCCAGATAATAACTGTACGGATAGCATTCCAGATAATAACTGTACGGATAGCATTCCGTGTAATAATTAAATGTAAAGCATACAGTTAATAACTGTACGGAAAGCATTCCAGATAATAACAGAATGGAATGGCATTCTAGATAATAACTGTGCGGAAAGCATTCCAGATAATAACTGTAAAGAAAGCACTCCAGATAATAACAGTATGGACAGCATCCATGATAATAACTGTACGGAAAGCATTCTAGATAATAACTGAACAGTTAGCATTCCAGATAAGAACTGTACGGAAAGTATTCCAGATAAGAACTGTACGGAAAGCCTGTAAGATAATATCTGTACGGAAAACATTCCAGATAATAACTGTACAGAAAGTATTCCAGATTATAGCTTTACGGAAAGCATTCCAGATAATAACTATATGGAAAGCATTCCAGATAATAACTGTAGGGAAAGCATTCAAGATGATAACTGTAGGACAAGCATTCCAGATACTTAATGTACGGAAAGCATCCCGGATAATAACTCTACGGATATGTACGAGTAGCAAATTGAAATGTATTTTACAGACAGTTCTAAACTGCAAGCTAACTTAATTAAAACGGTTGTAAATATTTGAAATAACAGTAACATTCCTGTAAAAAAATTGCGTAAAAAAGACAAGTTATAATGATATAGAATTACAAAAATTACATTTCTAAAGATAACACTTACATTCATTTGTTAATAATTTTAAGAAACTAAACTCTACACAGCTATTGTCTAAAAAGGCAAATTTTAATTAAATGGAATGGTATTACGTGAATAATATTTCTTAAATTAACAATTACATTCATTTCATATATAAGTAACTGCTACAGCTCACTAACATTCTCTCATCCTTGACAAACATTTTTATACCAATAAAGACATTAGTTTTCATCAGTTCTGACGCACCATAACCTTCTATTAAAACAAAAACTGTGATGCTGAGCTGAAGAAATCCTATTCTGGCTAAGCTGGCATTTCAGAAAAATTATCTGGAGAAAACCACTGGCTAATTACCCTTCACACAGGGAATTAGATCACTGCAATTTTGTTGGAACATTAATGTAACAAGAATCAACATTTCCCGCTGAGATTATACATTGTAACTGTTCACGCAGCTACCGGAGTGAGCAGATTTTCTGTCATTATTCCTATCATCTAAGATATATAACATTTGAGAAATAAGAGATAAGTGAACTTTTATCTAAAATTGTCGTATATCTGACCAATGGTAGTGGGAAGAAGGTGAACAGGTATATTAATGTTCCCTAAAAGCTATTTTTTTTCTTTCAAATATGTTCACGTCTGACTGCAATAAGGTAAAAACTACATATTACGGTCCATCTCGGGCATATTTATTGCTTTAAGTAAAGTCGAAACAATGAAAAGTCGATGGTAAAAAGTACGATATTAAAAAGTCTAAACAACAAACAACGATGGTTCAAAACCGAAACTACGATGCTGAAACTACGATAGAAAAAGTCGAAATTAGTTTTCGTAGTTTGTTGTTTCTTTTTTAAAAATCTTATTTTCATTGGTGAAAAGTCGAAACTACGATGGTGAAAAGTTAAAATTATTTTTTGCAATTTCGACTTTTCAACATCGTAGTTTCGACTTTTCACCATCGTTGTTTTGACTTTTCACCATCGTAGTTTTGACTTTTCATCATCGTATTTTCGATTTTTCACCATCGTTCTTTTGACTATTTACCATCATTGATTCGATTTTTCAACATCGTACTTACGATTTTGCATCATCGTAGTGATGATGAAACTGAAAATGAAGATAGTGATGGTGACGACGACAGCGATGATGACGATGTTGTTGCTGCAGCTTTTTATGATGGTGACAAGTATAACCAGTCAAAATTTTAATTAAACAATAAAGTTACAGATTTATGAAGATGTTGTCTTGATATAATCACATGTTTGTATTTTATCAGTCATATCCGGTGAATACTGTGTGATAAACAACGACCTCAAGTATTGCGACAATGACTGCTGTGGTGACACGTGTTGCGGCATGTCGTAAGTGTTTTATCCTATCACCTACAGTCTCTTATCTATCATATTAGTATATTTGATGCTGAGATAGAATGTCCATTATCTATCATATTAATATATTTGATGTTGAGATAGAATGTACATTATCTATCAGAAAGCCCGTTATCTATCACATTAATATATTTGATGTTGAGGTACACCGAATGTCCATTATCTATCATATGTATACATTTTATGTTGAGGTAGAATGTCCATTATCTATCATATTAATATATTTTATGTTGAGGTACACCGAATGTACATTATCTATCATATTAATATATTTTATGTCGAGATAGAATGTCCGTTATTATCATATTAATATACTTGATGTTGGGGTAAAATGTCCATTATCTATCAAATTAATATATTTTATGTTGAGATAGAATGTCCATTATCTGTCATATTAATATATGTTATGTTTAGATAGAATGTCCATTATCTATCATATTGATATATTTGATGTTGAGATAGAATGTCCATTAATTATCATATTTATATATTTGATGTTGAGATAGAATGTCTATTATCTATCATATTAATATATTTGATGTAAAGTGTAAAAATAGAATGTCAATATTGATAACCTTCATAATTTTATATTTGTTTGATATTGATATAATGTCAATAATTTGTTACATTCGGATATTTGGTATTGAGATAGAATGTCCATTATTTATTACATTCGGATATGTGGTATTGAGATAGAATGTCCTTAATTGTTACATTCGGATATTTGGTATTCAGATAGAATGTCCATTATTTATTACATTCGGATATTTGGTATTGAGATAGAATGTCCTTAATTGTTACATTCGGATATTTGGTATTCAGATAGAATGTCCATTATTTGTTACATTCGGATGTTTGGTATTGAGATAGAATGTGTAGTATCTATAACAGTCGGATGTTTGACATTGAGAAAGAATGTCCATTATTTATTTCATTCGCTTGTTTGATATTGATATAATGAGATAGAATGTCTATGATTATCTATTTCATTCGCATGTTTGATATTGATATAATGTCCATTATTAGTTATATATGGATATTTGGTATTGAGATAGAATGTCTATTTTTTGTTAAATTCGGATATTTGGTATTCAGATAGAATGTCCATTATTTGTTACATTTTGATGTTTGGTATTGAGATAGAATGTCTAATATTTGTTACATTCGGATATTTGGTATTGGAATTGAATGTCTAGTATTAATAACAGTCGGATGTTCGACATTTCGACATTAAGATAGAATGTCCATTATTTGTTACATTTGGATGTTTGGTATTGAGATAGAATATCTGTTATTTGTTATATTCGCATGTTTGATATTTATACAGTGTTGGATATTTGATAATGAGATAGAATGTATATTATTTATAACATCTGCATGTTTGATATTTATATAGTGTCGGGTATTTGTTAATGAGATCGAATGTCTTTTATCTATAACATTCGTATATTTAATATTTATATTGTGTTGGATGTTTTGATAATGAGATAGAATGTCTAATTTTTATTACATTCGCATGTTTGATATTTATATAGTGTCGGATATTTGATATTGAGATAGAATGTCCATTATTTGTTTCATTCGAATGTTTGATATTGAGATAGAATGTCCATCATTTGTTACATTCGGATGTTTGACATTGCGATAGAATGTACATTCTTTGTTACATTCGGACGTTTGATATTGAGATAGAATGTACATTCTTTGTTTCATTCGAATATTTGATATTAAGATAGAATGTACATTTTTTGTTTCATTCGAATTTTTGATATTAAGATAGATTGTCCATTTTTTGTTTCATTCGGATGTTTGATACTGAGATATAATGTCCATCATTTATTACATTCGGATATTTGACATTAAGATAGAATGTCCATTATTTGTTACATTCGGATGTTTGATACTGAGATATAATGTCCATCATTTGTTACATTCGGATATTTGACATTAAGATAGAATGTCCATTATTTGTTGCATTCGAATGTTTGATATTGAGATCAAATGTCCATTATTTGTTACATTCGAATGATTGATACTGAGATAGAATGTCCTTATCTATTACATTCGGATATTTGACATTGAGATAGAATGTCCATTATTTGTAACATTCGAATGTTTGATATTGAGATAGAATGTCCATCATTTGTTACATTCGGATGTTTGATATTGAGATAGAATGTCCATTATTTGTAACATTCTGATATTTGACCTTGAGATAAAATGTCCATTATTTGTTACATTCGAATGTTTGACATTCAGATAGAATGTCCATTATTTGTTACATTCGAATGTTTGATATTAATAGAATGTCCGAAACATTGAAGATAATGTGTTTCAAGAACCGTTTTTTGTTTTTGTTTTATATGCATAATATATAATGTAATATGTTTTCTTATGGCAATATAATATGTTGAAAGTAAACATTTTTATACAACAAGCAATTGTATATTTGAAAATTATTATTTATAATATCTAAAATGAATGTAACTATACCCTCTATATCACTTTTTCAAAGCAGGTGTACTGTAGGTTTCTTGTTATATAATGACTACAAACATATACAGCCTCCTGAAGAGTTGATTTAACATTTTACAGGACAGCCACTATAGTTGGACTGGCTGTAGGTGGAGTTATGCTTTTAATAACGGCGGTTGGGTGCATACTTTGTTTGGTGTGTATGTGTAAGAATCAACACGGCCGCAACTCAGGGGTACAACCCATACACCATAATACCAACTCCGTGTATGGTAAGTTGAGTATATCCTTGACTTCCCGAATTTCTTAAATAGCCTGTTCAATCAAACTTATTTTGACCATTCCATTATGATTTAGAAGGGGTGTTTAAAATATTTTACTGATTAAGAGTCAAATTAAATACACATAGTGAATCATTTGCACGTTAATTTGTATGATATCACAGACGAGGAAAGAAAGCTTAAAGTAAATGATGTACGTTTATATCCAATATTTTAATATAGAATATCATGTAAGTCATTTTTAATAAAACTTGAATACCCGTGATTCTGGGTAATGCATGTAATAGGATCACTGCAGATGTGTAGAAATCTTCTAAGCCAAAGGTCTGCATGTGAGCTTTTGTGATCGCCCTGTGTCCGTCGTCCGTCGTCCGTCGTCCGTCTGTAATTAACTTTTGCTAAAAACGATTTTTTTCACTGAAACTGATTGGCAGATTATTGTTACATGAAGCTCTCTCAAGTTTGTTCAAATTATGTCCCATTGTTAAAATATGGCCCCGCATAAGGGGTTTATCAGGGTTATTTCAAAATTTCAAGTCTCCTCGTTCGAAACTAGAAAAACCTGGAGCTTTGATAATTTGCATGAAGTATCACCTAATAAGTTTCCCTCAGATTTGTTCAATCCATGACGCTTTGGTCACAAGTTGGCCTATTTAGCATAGGAACTTTTCGTATAGAAATTTCAAAAATCTTCTTCTCAAGAATCAAACAGCCAAATGTGTTTGTGATTGGTATAAACGACCCCCATGAGTAGGGACTTCAAGTTTGTTCGAATAAAGGACTTAGGGTCCATTGGGAGACTGAAACAGGTCCATGAAAGTGAATTTTATATCAATAAAGGGGCAACGGGGGTCCAAAAAGGGATAAAATTATGAATTTCGAAAATTAATCTACTTGTCAAGAACCAATCAGCCGTTGTTTATATTTGCTATACATGATCCGTTTTAAATTCGTTCAACTAAAGGGGCTATGGTTCGTAGGAGATGTATAAGAGACTTTTGTTGCAGTAAACCAGAAATTAATTCGTTCATTTGTTCGTTCGTTTTTTCGTTTGTTCGTTTGTCTATTCATCTGTTCTTTCATGACAAATAAAGACCAATTCATAACATTCAATCGTAATGGTTTTAAAGAATGTAGAGCATGTGACAAGTCCCCCCCCCCCCCCCCGCACCCCCCCGACTGCAACCCTCTCCCGCCCACAAAATGCATCCTTTTAATAGTTGCTATTCATTTACATAAAATTATATTGTAATTGTTTAACAACAAAATGGCAAAACCTCCGTCCGTCATGTTTACAACAGCAAGATAGATGTGAGCAGATCATGATGAAAAGCTGTTGATTGATTTATAAACTTCCAATTACCCGCCCTTGTATTTCATTTAATTTTATCCAAGATGATCAGTACACAACTGATATAGGTTTATTCTAATTTGGTTCAGTCCGATTCCGGACACCCTACGTTTGTGCTTATCTTAGAAACTTATTTATTCCATCCAATGATAGTCTTGCTGTTTTAACACAAACTCAGTTGAGTATGAACTCTTAATGTTATAACCTTTAACCCCGATGTTTTGCACCCCTATCAAGTCCCTAGTCTAGGTAGAACCTGTTTTATGAAGTTACCGAGCCGATGCCTTGATATTGAGTTTACCTTTCTTTTATACTTTAGTGAACAATCATCCGCCACCAAGTCAACCACCGTCGTATAACCAGTATTCCTCCTACCCCAGTAACAGCAGCAATCCGGCGTATAGTTCATACAATGACTCGGTTTATCCACCAGGAGTTGTAAACAGCCATCCGCCACCGTCGTACACTTACAGTGAGCCTTCGCCAAGAAAGTAGTTCCAAAACTTGGCAACAGAGCGAGCCATCCATCTTTAGAGTGACACATTTCAGATCTTTCTTGAAGGAATATAGTTCGTCTCATACCACTATTACATTACCAATCGTGAAACATCGGGTATTTCCGTATCCTCCGTAGAATACACCTCGTGTATAGCTCTAGAATACACCAACGCGAATCGCCTGTGTTACAAGTCTGTGTTCATTCGCGTGAAAGTAACAAATAATGTATCCGTCATTAAGTTGATTATATATGGCGTTGTTATATCGATTTTTTTATTTATACACTCGACATGGGTCATATTTATGGGGAAATTTAAAATATCAGTCTTGATTAACAAACGTTTATATTTTCAACGTACATGTATATAAACAGGTGGCATAAGGGGGCCGCCATTTTATTTTATCATGTGACTGAAAGTATTTCCAAAATGGCGCCTTATTATGTCAGAGGTCTATTGTGTAGCATAAAGGCCGAGGTGATCAGATTGTTACATTACCTGTAGGTCTTCATTGTAACATTTATGTTTAAAACACAGTGAAAAAAAAACTGCAGCATGTGTCTGGACTTTAATTCTTCACTGCAATTATAAAGGGGAAAAAAGCATACCATGACCTTTTTTTTTTTTAAAATTCAATGGTTTTGTAATACCTATCAATTTCCAGAGTAATAACATGTCAACTATTCGACAACTATGCGGTTCGAACTATTCTGAAATGACACATTATTGCCAAGAAATATGGTATGAGCATCCTATTTTCAGTGGTGATTTCTAAAATACTGACCATTTAATACATGGTAGAAAAAAATAAATCACTACAATACAAAGTCCAGAAAAAAGATGAAAAAGAGAACTAAAGTTTTATTTCTACCTCCTTCATCAGTCTGGAATATTCAAGGGAGAGTATAGTAGTATGAGTCCTGAAATGACTTCTTCAGCAAACGAAAATGGTAATGACCACCATTTACGTAGAACACGACAAAATGATTTGAAAACAGTGTGTGCCTTTTCTATTGCTCAATGCATGTAATGCTTACTTTTCATATTAATGTTGCATAAGGCCGTCACAGTTTTCGCTATTTTGAAAATATAACATTTAAACATCTCTTTACTTGCCTTCAAGTACTTTCTAGTATTTTGATTTACAATTTTATATTCTACAGGAGTATAATCTAAACGCCCTAATGGTATAATCTGTCGTTATTTGACATCATAAAGGGGAGACCGAATAAACTCAGGTTTATTTGGCATGTAAGGAATTTCATTCTGTCTACTTGGAATTTACCCTGTTTACGTCACAGTGACTTACGAATCATGCACTTCGTGTTATTCACTCATTATTTTTATGATATATATGACTTAATGTTATCTTCAGGTGTTTTCACTGACACATTTCATTTCTTTCATGATTCAATCTCTCATGTGCAGTCAAAGCTTATCTGGGGAAAACAGGAAGGCATGTCGGATAGAAATTACTTTTAATTAATCTGAGAACCGATTCTTTTTATAGATTATTTTAAATACATATGGGAAATTAAATACTGTTAGGTGATGCTTTCATATTATGTCGATACATGTTGGTGCTTATCAATATCTGTTTGCCAGTCGTTCAAGGTCTGTCCTGTCTGTCTGTCTGTCTGTCTGTCTGTCTGTCTGTCTGTCTGTCTGTCTGTCTGTCTGTCTGTCTGTCTGTCTGTCTGTCTGTCTGTCTGTCTGTCTGTCTGTCTGTCTGTCTGTCTGTCTGTCTGTCTGTCTGTCTGTCTGTCTGTCTGTCTGTCTGTCTGTCTGTCTGTCTCATGAATATAGCTGCATGCGACTCGTGTCTTTTAAGTCATCAATTCTCAAACTATGTTCTGTGAGCCGATAAATCAGATGGCGCTTGTCAAGAAAATAAAAAAATATAAATTTATTAGGGGTCAAATATTAGACAAATATTCAAAATTATATGACGTCACGATTATTTGTCTCTCACCGATATGTACAAACGCATATACACAGCTACGAACCCATGTGACATTATGTTATGGAGTGGTGCAACAAATCGTAGGAAAAGTATAGAGATGAACCACCGGTGAAATCAAGTGTGTAAACCCATATTATTTGCAAAAAGTGCACCGGCGTTATTTTCTAAATTACACCGCTCCATACCATAAAATTCTCAACTGAGCACAAAACGCCGTCGCACTTTTTGCAAAAACACAAGTTTTGCATGGTCATTTTATATTATCGGTATTTAATCTCTAAACAGATATGATGTTCGTCTTTGTTTCGTGAATTTTCATAAAATATCAAGAAAGTTCTCTGCAAAAATGTTACTTTAAGCGGGCATTTTTCTTCCAATTATTTCCACCACTCAATAGCATAAAGTCACGCGGATTCGCCACCATGATACATATTTATATTTATACGTACATAGGGCCTATTGATTGTCTCGACAAGCGCTATGTAGAACGTGATGGCGTCATTTAGAACGTCATTCACAAGGACAAAACTAAACATACTGATGACAGCAAGTGTTATCTGACTGTCTATTTTAGTCTTTTAGAAAAGCAAGCGTCGTATATGATCAAGACTTAGTCTTTTAGAAATATGATCAAGACTATTTCTATTTTTGAACTTTCAACTATACTTTCAAAAAAATTATAACTATCCAAAGACAGACTTACGATTTGGCATTTTATATCCGGTTTTACCTTGAATTTTGTCTGAATTTGATTCTTAACACACCTACACACTTCTTCGGTCACCTTCCTGCTGTTAAGATGTTCATCTACATTTGGAGACATCAAGGAATTACAAGTCCTTGCAAACATTGATCGTCGTCATATATCGACAGTACATGTCCGTCTTTATCTAATTATCTTCTCAATCAAATTTATGACATTATCTTTATAATTATCTGTTTAAATTTTGATTTACGTTCACTGATCCGGGTGGACATTGTATATCGATCAACGATATCTTTGATATTTTTTTTTTTTAATGTTGGCCTACGAGTGCACACATTGATCGACATTCACATTCCGAATGTATCTATTGATTATTTTAATGTTGGCCTACGAGTGCAAACCTGGATCGACATTCACATTCCGAATGTATCTATTGTTTTTTAATGTTGGCCTACGAGAGCAGACCTGGATCGACATTCAAATTCCGAATGTATCTATTGTTTTTTAAATGTTGGCCTACGAGAGCAAACCTGGATCGACATTCACATTCCGAATGTATCTATTGTTTTTTAATGTTGACCTACGCCAGCAAACCTGGATCGACATTCACATTCCGAATGTATCTATATTTTTTTAATGTTGGTATACGAGTGCAGACCTGGATCGACAATCACGTTCTGAATGTATCTATTGTTTTTTAAATGTTGGCCTACGAGAGCAAACCTGGATCGACATTCACATTCCGAATGTATCTATTGTTTTTTAATGTTGACCTACGCGAGCAAACCTGGATCGACATTCACATTCCGAATGTATCTATTGTTTTTTTAATGTTGGCTTACGAGTGCAGACCTGGATCGACAATCACATTCCGAATGTATCTATCTTTTTTTCTTTTCTTTTTTGGCCTACGAGTGCAGACCTTGATCGATATTCACATTCTGGATGTATTTATTGTTGTTTTTTAATGTTGGCTTACGAGTGCAGACCTGGATCGACAATCACATTCCGAATGTATCTAGTGTTTGTTTTTTTAATTTTGGACTACGAGTGCAGACCTAGATCGACAATCACATTCCGAATGTATCTATTGTTTTTTAATGTTGGCCTACGAGAGCAGACCTGGATTGACATTCACATTCCGAATATATCTATTGTTTTTTAATGTTGACCTACGAGAGCAAACCTGTATCGACATTCACATTCCGAATGTATCTAAAAAAAATTTAATGTTGGCCTACGAGTGCAGACCTGGATCGACAATCACATTCTGAATGTATTTATTGTTTTTTTAATGTTGGCTTACGAGTGCAGACCTGGATCGACATTCATATTCTGAATGTATCTATTGTTTTTTTTTAAAGTTGGCTTACGAGTGCAGACCTGGATCGACAATCACATTCCGAATGTATATATCTATTTTTGTTTTAATTTTGGCCTACGAGTGCAGATCTGGATCGATATTCACATTCTGGATGTATTTATTGTTGTTTTTTAATGTTGGCTTACGAGTGCAGACCTAGATCGACAATCACAATCCGAATGTATCTATTGTGTTTTTTTAATGTTGGCCTACGAGTGCAGACCTGGATCGACATTCACATTCTGAATGTATCTATTGGGTTTTTTTTAATTTTCGCCTACGAATGCAGACCTGGATCGACAATCACATCTCGAATGTATCTATTGTGTTTTTTTAATGTTGGCCTACGAGTGCAGACCTGGATCGACATTCACATTCTGAATGTATCTATTGGGTTTTTTTTAATTTTGGCCTACGAATGCAGACCTGGATCGACAATCACATCTCGAATGTATCTATTGTTTTTTTTTAATGTTGGCCTACGAGTGCAGACCTGGATCGACATTCACATTCTGAATGTATCTATCGTTTTTTTTTAACTTTGGCCTACGAGTGCAAACCTGGAACGACATTCACTTTAGTTACTTTATATATTATATACTATATCAATTTTATCTAGATCTATTACTATTTTAAATATTGATCTAGAATCTACGATTGCTTATCCGGCTCTCTATTGAATATCGATCTATGTCCTGGACATTTTTTAACGTTAATCTGTTATTTCAGACCTGGGTTTACCTAGACATTTTCGAATTTTGATTTACGATTGTTAATTATGGACCTGCATATTTTTTAATGTTGATCTACGACTGCAGACCTGGGTCGACATTGAGCGTAGATCTACGACCTAAACATTTTTGAATGTTGATCTACGGCTGGAGACCTGGGTCTTCATTAAATGTCGATCAGCGACCTGAACATTTTTTAATGTTGATCTACGGCTGGAGACCTGGGTCTTTATTAAATGTCGATCAGCGACCTGAACATTTTTATGTTGATCTCCGTTGAATTTGTTGATCTGGCAATGTCGATCTACGATTGTCGATCTCACAGCCAACTTTACGCAGAACGTTTAGTAATATTCGATCGTGATTCATTATTATTATTATTAGAATTAATAGGAGGGTGCATATGGTTTGTTGATTTCCATAACTGTTAGCATAATGAATGAATAGGCGGCACCAAACAAAGAAACTATAAGGGTTTATTGTAAGGCGTTTAGCATCACCTCCAACAATGTTCCAGTCATATCGCGACGGTGTCTACTTAAGACAGTATTCTGAGCATGGTGTGATTCCTCATCCAGTAACATCATACTGACACCGGGCCGATCAGACCTAGAACTAGTGCTGATGGCCAATCGAGGAAGCTTCTAGTACCATTTTCGAGTGTTTGGCATGACTCGACTGGGGATCGAACCCACGAGCTTCCACACACGAAGCGGACGCTCTACCACTAGACCACGTTGCGGTCATACCCTCAAGTAAAAAGCGCGTACATTTAGTTCAATTCGGTGTCGTTTTGCTGCATCAATTTCCGACATCCAAGAAACCTTTAAGAATAAGACATATAAGTGTAAGACCATAATCGATTTTCCGTCTTATTTCTATAGTGAATGAATCATGTTTCGTCCAAGGTATGTTTTTTTAGATGTGTTGACTGTTGACAAAGTGAAACTAGACGTCAGAAAATACATATTTATACCCCAATTTCTGAGCATCGTTTCACCCCTAAATTCACAATTCAGACATAATTATGCTTTTAAAATGTTTTAAACACATCAACAATGTCATTCAAATCACAATATCACTATTACAGTAAGGAAGCGCGTTATTGAATAAAAAGAAACACGGATTATTCATATACGCCAGTATTCGGACGCATTTCCTGTTTCCAATGGTGTTGTAATTCACTAAAATTTATCGACATTGTTACGCCCCTTAGAACTTTCGGTAATTGTAACTGCTTGTTTTCATTATGCAGTGTTATATATGATCAAAGTAGAAGTGGATAATCCAATAAATCGACCATGAGGTATTTGATATTGATAAAAGGATCACATTTATGGAACATCAAACGAAGTATCGGGGGATATTTGGCTCGATCCTCCGTCCCGTCTATGTCACATTGTGTAGTGACCTGGAGTAAGTCACTTTATCCGCATAAACTTAATACTGGTTCTACCCAAAAAGTTGTTTTTCACATTCGATGTAAAATAGATAAATTCATAACAAACTACAAAAGATAATATTTGACTGATATATGTGCTAAGAGACAACAAAAATGTCTAAAATGTGGGATCTCGATTTTTAAATAACCCATGAGGGTAGAGCGTCTGTCTAACATCTGTGAGGTCGTAGGTTTAATTCCCTAATTGGGTCATACAAAAGACTTGACATGGTATTAGAACCGTCCTGACATGGCGCTCAGCTTTAAAGAATAGTTCTAGGTCTTGTCGGCCCGGTTTCAATATAATGTGACTGGCTGAGATACTTGACCATGTGTCTGCGGCATGATATTCCAGTGTGGCAGAGCTTAGAATACTGTCTTAAGTAGACTCCATCGCGATATAACTGAACAGTTGTTGAAAGCGGCGCTAAAGAACATACAACAACACCAACAACAACATAAATTTTATGAATACACATCAGGGGACCGGTTTCAGTAAAAATCTTAAACAGAGATTTTCCTCAACTGAAAAATAATATTTCTCTAAATCAAACCATGATCTCTTTACATATTTACATTACAACACAGAATTTAAGTCATAAGAAACCTTTACTGATTAACAGAAAATAACATGATAATAAAAAATTAAATGTAAATGAAGATAAAGAATTAAAAGAAATATATATAAGTTGAGAAAAATCTCAATTTGAGGTATTTAGTGAAACTGGGACCTAGAATACTTATTAATATTAGGGATGCATGGTCCGACAGGAATCGGAATGATGGCATGCATTTCCGGAAAACCGAGATTTATTGGCACCCCTTGTTTATGTTTACAGTACAGTGCTATACTTGGAACTATACGGTTCACATTAGTGAGAGTCAGAAATCAATTATTAAAATATTATCTTTAATTTGTATGTACAAGTATATATGTATGAATGAAAAATCAAATCAAACAAAAACTATCAAAACATGGTTAAAACACTCAAATAATATCGCCCATTGGTGCAAAAAGGTACAAAGTGTCATCTTATTCCGTACCTTATTGTTCTAATGGACCGATATCTGTTATAGCCGGGCCCGATTAGCTCAGTCGGTTACGCGTCTGACTATCAATCCAGGGGTCGTGAGTTCTAATCCCCGCCTGGCAACAGTCTCCGTGATGATTGATATACGACATTGTGTTTCATTATCATTCGTCTTTCACCGCTGTTTCAAGTGGGAAAGTTATCAGTTACTTGCGGAGATGGGGTGTGCTCGAGTACTGGTTAATCCCAGGAAACAGTGGTTAGGTTAACTGATCGTCTGTTAGCCCTCGATGGCATAAAAATGACGCTAAATATTCAATCAATCAATCTGTTATTGATACCATGTTTTGCACAGTCACAAAGGTTCCATTCTTCATAAGTTTTAGGTGTTGAATGTATTCCAACAGTCAAAGTTTGACTAAACTGTCCAATTTGTTGAGTTTACCACTCCAGCAACCCAAACACGGTGGTGTGCGTTGTCCAGTGGTAGAGCACCGAACCCATGATTGGAGGGTCGTGGGTTCGATCCTCCGCCACGGCTATATGTGTGGTGTCCATAAGCAAGACACTTTTCCGCATATGCTTATTACTGGTTCTTACTAGGAAGACTTCGAGCTCGATTTGCCTTCGTTGTAAGAACTTGTTTCACAATCGAAGTAAAATAAATAAGTTTAAACTAAACACTGGACATTGTGTCACAGTGGACATGGGGCCAGTATCACTGACTGGCGTTGCTGGGTATGAACGTATCAGGGGATTTACAGTGCAACAGCCCCTTTATTGCTAATTGGTGCCAGGAATTGGTAAATAAAAACAGTAATGGATTAATGAAACCTCCGAGAGATAATATACCTAACGTCATCCTATGCAAGACTGGTGATAATTTCACCAGACACGGATCAATTGCTCTAAAAAATAAATATGGGGAATAAAATATACCGAATCCAAACGAAACCACACCGATCATTCTAACCGCTCTACTGCCCATTTTGCGCGATGACGCATGGATGCCGTTTGAAGCCGCTTGTCGTCTATTTCGGTCTGCCACGTGAGTTCTGATATAAGTAAATAATTTGAAATATGGAATAATCGTCAATATGTAGAAAACAACAAAATACAATAGCTCCATATATGCATGAACGGCAGTTTCTGTTATAATACATATTCTGTACACCTCGCTATACGCAACGCTTGCTTCGGAAACAAGAATTGGGATACCCATACAAACAAACGGAAATACCCATGACATGATGACGTAGAGCACAACTTTAGGCATACTAAACATGTTGTTGTAAACATGTCGTTGTTTTGCGACATATGAAAATCTATTATAGGCTATAACTGGAAACATGGATATCGTCTGATAAACGGATAGCGGTAGAAAAATAGCGTCTAAATTACAAAGCATTTCTAGATGTTTGTCCTGTCCATTTATCGTTTCATAAAAATGTATAGGATAGAAAAATGAGCACAATACGAACTCATTCAATGCTGTAGCGACAATCATGCCGTCTGCCGGTCTGCGTAGTTTCTTGGAACCTATAATTGCACACATGACAACGGCGTTCATAATTGTTCCGGCAAAGCTTGCAAATCCCAGAATGATGCACGTCAGAATGACCTCCAGTAGACGTATTTCCTGTTCGCGGAGGATATTGTTTTCTAGAGTTGATGATTCCTGTGTTACGGTTATTGCTGGCTCTGTGAAATTAAATGTAAAATTTTCATTCATTTCTACACTTTTTTGTTTTCACTCAATCAATGTTGGTCAATGTTTTTTTTTTTGTTTAATCTGCAATTTATTTTTCCTTTAATTACCTTAACAATTCTATTATTATTTTGACAAGAATCAGTTTTAATTGACATGCTTTCATCCGCAGTTCGAATTACACATTTACGAATGCATGGTGCTTAGACGCTACATATTTCATCCTCAGTTTCCTAATATCTTATGCTTATAAAAGTGTGTATTTCATCCGCAGTACAATAACACATTTCTCTATATTATGCTTGCACACTGAGAATTTCATATGCAGTACAATTACACATTTTAAAAATGTCTAAGCATTGTATATTTTAACCAAAGTACGATATACGTTTCCGAAAATCTAAGCGTTAGACGTTGTATATGTTCAAACGGTTCATCTACGCTTTGTTTTTAAAAAGCTCAACCGTAGACACTGTATGTTTATACATGGTACATTCACACATTCCCGAAAATCTTAGCTTAGGCATAGACACTGTATGTTCAATACACGGTTCATTTACACTTTTCCAAAAAGCTTAGCCTTAGACACTGTATATTCAATACACGGTTTATTAACACTTTTCCAAAAAGCGTAGCCTTAGACACTGTAAATTCTATACACGGTTCATTTACACATTTCCTAAAAAGCTTAGCTTGAGACACTGTATATTCTGTACACGGTTCATTTACACATTTCCAAAAAGCTTAGCATAAGACACTGTATATTCAATACACGGTTCATTAACACTTTTCCAAAAAGCTTAGCCTTGGACACTGTATATTCTATACACGGTTCATTTATACATTTCCAATAAGCTTAGCCTTAGACACTGTATGTTCTCACACAGTACATTCACACATTTCCGAAAAGCTAAGCCTTAGACACTGTATATTCTCACACAGTACATTCACACATTTCCGAAAAGCTAAGACTTAGACACTGTATATTCTATACACGGTACATCTACACAATACCGAAAAGCTAAGCATTATTATTATTATGACAAACACTCTGTTTAAATCCAGGACACGAAACGAGCTTTGAACATCAAATTGGACTTTCTTCAATGCACTATATCACTCGTCTGAAATTGAGAGAAAACGTGTGTAATCAGGTATTTAAATATGCAAAGCAAAAGAAAACAATACCGATTTACATAGACAGGCATTCTGTGAAATGAATTGATAGCACCCACCTGTAAGAAAATGCAGCTAATAATGTTGATTTACCAGTTATTTTACCTAAATAAACATTCTCTCGGGTTGTCTCAGTAGCTTTCATCCTGTCTACCAGCAGCGATTTGACGTTTAGGTTCAGACTTCTTAGAATGAACTTCTCGCAAATAGAACCACGACCCAGAATAAACTACTACTCACAATGAACTACCACTACGAATGAATCACAACTCAGAATAAACTACTACATAGAATGAATAACTACTCAGAATGAATAATTAATTAGAATGAATAACTAATCACAATGAATAACTAGTCACAATGAATAACTTCTCAGAATGAATAACTATTTAGAATAAACTACCACTCCGAATGAATAACTACTCAGAAGGAACCACTACTCACAATGAATAACTACTTAGAATGAATAACTACTCATAATGACTAACTACTTAGAATGAATAACTACTCAGAATAAACCACTTCTCAGAATCAACCACAACTCAGAATGAACCCCTACTTAGAACGAACCACTACTTACAATAAATTACTACTCAGAATGAACTACTACTCACAATGAATGACTACTCAGAACGAACCACTACTCAGAATAAACCACTTCTCAGAATGAACCACTTCTCAGATTGAGTCACTTCTCAGAATGAACCACAACTCAGAATGAACTACAACTCACAATGAATAACTACTCAGAGTGAACTTCTACTCAGAACTACTACTCAGAATGAACAACTACTCACAATGAATAACTTCTTAGAATAAACTACCACTCACAATGAATAACTACTCAGAATGAACCACTACTCAGAATGAACCATTTCTCAGAATGAACCACTACTAAGAATGACTCTCTACTCAGAATGAACCACTACTCACAATGAATAACTACTCACAATGAATAACTACTCACAATGAATAACTACAGACGTGGGTTCTACCCAGAAAGTGGTTCTACTTCTTCCGAGGTTGTACTTTGCCGGACGGGTTCTTCTCCGCCTTGGGTGTACTCTGCAAGTGGCACTGCTCAGACGGTGTTACTACTTTACTAGAGGTTCTACTCAGATGGTTGTTCTACTCAGACGGTTGTTCTACTCAGACGGTGGTTCTACTCAGACGTGAGTTCTACCCAGAAGGTGGTTCTACTTCTTCCGAGGTTTTACTTCGCCGGGCGGAATCTTGTCCGCCTTGGGTGTACTCTGCAAGTGGCACTGCTCAGACGGTGGTACTTTTTTACTAGAGGTTCTACTCAGATGGTTGTTCTACTCAGATGGTTGTTCTACTCAGATGGTTGTTCTACTCAGACGGTGGTTCTACTCAGTTGGAGATTCTGCTCATCTGGAGATTCTACGTAGAAGGCTGTTTCACTCGGACGATGGTCCTACTGAGCCGGACGGGTTCTACTGAGCCAGATATCCTACTAAGACGGAGGTTCTACTCAGTGGGAGGTTCTACTTCGTTTGACGTTCTACTCAGCCGGACGGGTTCTACTGAGCCAGATATTCTACTAAGACGGAGGTTCCACTCAGTCGGAGGTTCTACTTCGTTTGACGTTCTACTCAGCCGGACGGGTTCTACTCCGCCTTGGGTTCTACTCAGATGGTGGTACTACTTAACCAGAGGTTCTACTCAGACGGTTGTTCTACTCAGCCGGCGATTCTACTCAGACGGCTGTTCTACTCAGACGGTGGTTCTACTCAGCTGGGTGTTCTATTTCGTTGGTGGTTCTACTCAGCCGGCAGTTTTACTCAGCCGGAGATTCTACTAAGACGGTTGTTCTACTCAGTCAAAGATTTTATTAAGACGGAGGCTTTACTCGGACGATGGTTCTACTTTGTTGGAGGTTCCACTCAGCCGTGGGTTCTACTCCGCCGGTTGTTCTACTCAGACGATGGTACTACTTAACCAGAGGCTCCACTCAAAAGGCTGTACAACTCAGACAGTGGTACTACTTTACTAGAGGTTCTACTCAGATGGTTGTTCTACACAGAAGATGGTTCTACTCAGACGGTGGTTCTACTCAGCCGGATGGGTTCTACTCAGCCGGAGATTTTGCACAGAGGGTTGTTCTACTCAGCCGGAGATTCTACTAGGACGGTGATTCTACTCGGAAGATGGTTCTACTTCGTCCGAGGTTCTATTCAGACGGACGGGTTATACTCCGTCGTGGTTTCTACTCCGCAATTGGTTCTTCTCAGACGGTGGTACTACGTAACCGGAGGTTCTACCCAGACAGTAGCTCTACTTAGACGCTGGTTCTACTTCGTCGGAGTTTCTACTCAAACGGGTTTACTTCGCCATAGGTTCTACTCAGCCGGTGATTCTTCTCAGACAGTGGTACTTCTTAACCAGAGGTTCTACTCAGACGATTTTTTACTAAGACGAAGGTTTTACCCCGACGGTGGTTCTACTCAGACACTGGTCCTACCCAGACGGTGGTTCTACCCAGACGGTGATTCTACTTAGGTGGAGGTTCTACCCAGACGGTAGTTCTACTCAGACGGTGGTTCTACTCAGACGGTGGTTCTATTCAGGTGGAGGTTCTACTCAGACGGTGGTTCTACTCAGACGGTGGTTCTACTCAGACGGTGGTTCTACTCAGACGGTGGTTCTACTCAGACGGTGGTTCTACTCAGACGGTGGTTCTACTCAGACGGTGATTCTATTCAGGTGGAGGTTCTACTCAGACGGTGGTTCTACTCAGACGGTTGTTCTACTCAGACGGTGGTTCTACTCAGACGGTGGTTCTACTCAGACGGTGATTCTATTCAGGTGGAGGTTCTACCCAGACGGTGGTCTTACCCAGACGGTGGTTATACTCAGACGGTGGTTCTACTCAGGTGGAAGTTCTACCCAGACGGTGGTTCTACTCAGACGGTGGTTCTACTCAGAAGGTGGTTCTACTCAGGCAGAGGTTCTACTCAGGTGGTGGTTCTACTCAGACAATGGTCCTACCCAGACGGTGGTTCTACTCAGGCAGAGGTTCTACTCAGACAATGGTCCTACCCAGACGGTGGTTCTACTCAGGCAATGGTCCTACCCAGACGATGGTTCTACTCAGACGATGGTTCTACTCAGACGGTGATTCTACTCAGGCAGAGGTTCTACTCAGACAATGGTCCTACCCAGACGGTGGTTCTACTCAGGCAATGGTCCTACCCAGACGATGGTTCTACTCAGACGATGGTTCTACTCAGACGGTGATTCTACTCAGGCAGAGGTTCTACTCAGACAATGGTCCTACCCAGACGGTGGTTCTATTCAGACGGCGGTTACTTAACCCAAAGTTCTTCTCAGACGGAGCTTCTACTAAGACGGGGTTCTACTCAGACGGTGATTTTACTCAGACGGCGGTTACTTAACCAAAGGTTCTGCTCGGACGGTGGTTCTACTCAGACGGCGGTTACTTAACCAAAGGTTCTACTCAGACGGTGGTTACTTGACCAAAGGTTCTATTCAGACGGTGGTTATACTCAGACGGTACTTAACCAAAGGAGCTACTCAGACGGTGGTTCTACTTAGATGGTGGTTACTTAACCAGATGTTCTACTCAGACGGTGGTTACATAACCAGAAGTTCTACTCAGACGGTGGCTACTTAACCAGAGGTTCTACTCAGACGGTTGTAACATAACCAAAGGTTCTACTCAGACGATGGTTACTTAACCAAAGGTTCTACTCAGACGACGGTTACTTAACCAGAGGTTCTACCCAGACGGTTGTTACTTAACCAAAGGTTCTACACAGACGGTGGTCATTTACCCAAAGGTTCTACTCAGACGGTTGTTACTTAATCAGAGGTTCTACTCAGACGGTTGTTACTTAACCAGAGGTTCTACTCAGACGATGGTAACTTAACCAGAGGTTCTACTCAGACGGTTGTTACTTAACTAGAGGTTCTACTCAGACGGTTGATACTTAACCAAATGTTCTACACAGACGGTGGTTACTAAACAAGATATTCTACTCAGACGATGGTAACTTAACCAGAGGTTCTACTCAGACGGTTGTTACGTAACCAAAGGTTCTACTCAGACGGTGGTTACTTAACCAAAGGTTCTACTCAGACGGTTGTTACTTAACCAGAGGTTCTACTCAGACGGTTGTTACTTAACCAGAGGTTCTACTCAGACGATTGTTACTGAACCAGAGGTTCTACTCAGACGGTTGATACTTAACCAAATGTTCTACACAGACGGTGGTTACTTAACAAGATATTCTACTCAGACGATGGTTACTTAACCAGAGGTTCTACTCAGACGGTTGTTACTTAACAAAAGGCTCTACTCAGACGGTTGTTACTTAACCAAATGTTCCACACAGACGGTGGTTTTTTAACCAAAGGTTCTTCTCAGACGATGGTAACTTAACCAGAGGTTCTACTCAGACGGTTGTTACTTAACCAGAGGTTCTACCTAGACTGTGGTTTCTTAACCAGAGGTTCTACTCAGACGGTTGTTACTTAACTAGAGGTTCTACTCAGACGGTTGATACTTAACCAAATGTTCTACACAGACGGTGGTTACTAAACAAGATATTCTACTCAGACGATGGTAACTTAACCAGAGGTTCTACTCAGACGGTTGTTACTTAACCAAAGGTTCTACTCAGACGATGGTTACTTAACCAGAGGTCCTACTCAGACGGTTGTTACTTAACCAAATGTTCTACACAGACGGTGGTCATTTACCCAAAGGTTCTACTCAGACGGTGGTTACTTAACCAGAGGTTCTACACAGACGATGGTCATTTATCGAAAGGTTCTACTCAGACAGTTATTACTTAACCAAAGGTTCTACACAAACGGTGGTTATTTACCCAAAGGTTCTACTCAGACGGTGGTAACTTAACCAAAGGTTCTACACAGACGATGATCATTTACCCAAAGGTTCGACCCAGACGGTTGTTACTTAACCAAAGGTTTTACTCAGAATGGTTACTTAACCAGAGATTCTACTCAGGTGGTGGTTACTAAAACCAATGTTTTGCTCAGACAGTGGTTCTGCTTAGGCGGCGATTCTACTCAGACAGTAGTTACTTTACCAAAGGTTCTACTCAGAAGGTTTTTACTTAACCAGAAGTTTTACTTAGGCGGTGGTTACTTAACCAAAGGTTCTACTTAGACGGTTGTTTCTTAACCAGAGGTTCTACTTAGACAGTTGCTCCTCTCAAACAGAGATTGTAGATATAAATAGGTATCTGACAACTTCCTTGACCAATAAGACTGACCGCTAGACCATTAAAACTCTCTCCTACCACGTGACATAGTGTAAATGTATCGCCTTACAAACAATGCATTAAATCCCTTTCGTGCCATGCAAATAAATTATATCTGTAGTTGAAACATACACAATACTAGTATATATTTTATAATACTTACCAGAGAGCGTAATCCGAAACAGTCTGGAACAGACTAATAAATAACAAATAGAGAGAGAGAAAGAGACCGCAAGCTAATTGCAAGATTTAAATAGCCTAATCACGTTTTAGACGTTTTCTGTCTACGAAATTTCTTTTCAATAACGGATGAGCAAATTGAATCAATGAATCGTATTACAGTAATTTACGGAAGATTTGAAATTAAAATCAAAATGTCTTACCAATCTTGCTGCTTTATTGACAGCTTCTCCATTAACCAAAGTAACCTCTCTCGCTGATGTCAGTAACAAGCTGGTGTATAGTATTTATAATATTTATAGGTGTATCATTGACACATCCAAATGTAGGAGCCTTCGCTAATTAGAAAAAAATGTTATTCCACATTATTGACACGATACGGTTAGTGTGCAACAATCATGCAAGTCAAATAGAATTAGAACGGCGTATTTGTGAAACAAGTTTTGTCGTATTTTGTTAAATATGGAGCATGAAATAATTAGAAATAAATACGTCATTCTCTTTCAAATTATCAAAACGTCTTTAATTTAATTAATAATTAATGTTGTTTTATTATTTGTTTTATTTAATTAAAAAAATAATCCATTTTGCGTTGTTTGTTATTGCTTATCTAACACGTAACAAAACTCGGCAGAAGCACAGTGTACAAATGTAGTGATTCACTTTTTCCTATTAAATTTCCTTTCATTTTTGCACATCAATCCACCGCTATATGCCAGGCATGATTCTGTTTACAGCCAAAGATTCTATCTAAATCTAGGTTTGACACCACGTCTTTAATACTCATTTCGCTTACAACAAACACTAGATAACAATATATCTGGAACATAACTTGGTGGTGTTATGCCAGATAATTGCACGCTTAGTGCCAACCGCAATATACTCGTTAAACCTTCCGATAAAAACAATCGGTTCAGTAAGTTGTAACAAATCTCTGGAGGTGATGGAACTGTCGAGTTTGAAGCTTTTCTGAATATGCGGAGTTTAACGGAAATATAACATTCTGCAGATGATAATCAGTCAAGAACATAACCAATAACAAAATAACGCCGAATAAACAAAACAACTGACGGAAATAGGTTCAAATAATTACATGTCACCGAAAATAAGAGGTACAGGCTGTTCAGTTGTGTTATATTTTAGAGAACATCACAAATAAAACAGAGAATACTATTTTTATTTTGCTTTTTATATAGTCATTCTGTATATAGATAGCATATACTGTAACTATTCATAGAAAAGGTATTCAAACTTTAATATCTTTCAACAAATCTGACATATGTCTGATAACAAAGTCACTTTGCATGAATGTAATTACAAACATGCGCGTATTATTTATGGTTTTATATAGAATAATAGATTCGATTAAATTAAATTTACGAAATATTTAACCAGTACTTGAGCACAGCCACCTTCTCTAGTAACTGATAACTTTCCCACTTGTGTCAGCTCAATTACTTGTTAACCTTTAAGGAACCCAGGAAAGATTGGTTAGGTGAACTGATGGTTTGTTATCCCTCGATGGCATAAAAATGGCGCTACACATTCAATCAATCAATTAAAAACCCTTGCGCAAGTGACATAGTTTAATATCTATGGTCTTATTTTGTGTATCCTGGCGATGCATCTAGGTACTTGGTGTAGGTAAGCATGCGCCAGTGATATGCATTTAAGGTATCAATGCCGCATTTCGTGTATCTTGGCGATGCATCAAGGTATTTGGTGTAAGTAAGCATGCGCCAGTGATATGCATTTATGGTATCAATGCCGTATTTCGTGTATCCTGGCGATGCATCTAGGTACTTGGTGTAAGTAAGCATGCGCCAGTGATATGCATTTATGGTATCAATGCCGTATTTCATGTATCCTGGCGATGCATCTAGGTACTGGGGGTTAGTAAACATGCGCCAATGATATACATTTATGGTATCAATGCCGTATTTCGTATATCCTGGCGATGCATCTAGGTACTTGGTGTAAGTAAGCATGCGCCAGTGATATGCATTTATGGTATCAATGCCGTATTTCGTGTATCCTGGCGATGCATCTAGGTACTGGGGGTTAGTAAACATGCGCCAGTGATATACATTTATGGTATCAATGCCGTATTTCGTATATCCTGGCGATGCATCTAGGTACTTGGTGTAAGTAAGCATGCGCCAGTGATATGCATTTATGGTATCAATGCCGTATTTCGTGTATCCTGGCGATGCATCTAGGTACTTGGTGTAAGTAAGCATGCGCCAGTGATATGCATTTATGGTATCAATGCCGTATTTCGTGTATCCTGGCGATGCATCTAGGTACTGGGGGTTAGTAAACATGCGCCAGTGATATACATTTATGGTATCAATGCCGTATTTCGTGTATCCTGGCGATGCATCTAGGTACTTGGTGTAAGTAAGCATGCGCCAGTGATATACATTTATGGTATCAATGCCGTATTTCGTGTATCCTGGCGATGCATCTAGGTACTTGGTGTAAGTAAGCATGCGCCAGTGATATACATTTATGGTATCAATGCCGTATTTCGTGTATCCTGGTGATGCATCTAGGTATTTGGTGTAAATAAGCATGCGCCAGTGATATGCATTTATGATATCAATGCCGTATTTCGTGTATCCTGGCGATGCATCTAGGTACTGGGGGTTAGTAAACATGCGCCAGTGATATACATTTATGGTATCAATGCCGTATTTCGTGTATCCTGGCGATGCATCTAGGTACTGGGGGTTAGTAAACATGCGCCAGTGATATACATTTATGGTATCAATGCCGTATTTCGTGTATCGTGGTGATGCATCTAGGTACTTGGTGTAAGTAAGCATGCGCCAGTGATATGCATTTATGGTATCAATGCCGTATTTCGTGTATCCTGGTGATGCATCTAGGTACTTGGTGTAAGTAAGCATGCGCCAGTGATATACATTTATGGTATCAATGTCGTATTTCGTGTATCCTGGCGATGCATCTAGGTACTGGGGGTTAGTAAACATGCACCAATGATATACATTTATGGTATCAATGCCGTATTTCGTGTATCCTGGCGATGCATCTAGGAACTGGGGGTTTGCTGTTTCTCAAAATACACATGCGCCAGTGATATACATTTATGGTATCAATGCCGTATTTCGTGTATCCTGGTGATGCATCTAGGTACTAGGGGTTTGTTCTTTGTCAAAATACACATGGGCCAGTGATATACATTTATAGTATCAATGCCTTTTTTCGTGTATTCTGGCATCTAGGTACCAGGCGTGTTCTCTATTTAGGTAATAGCGCACTTATTATATTTCTTTTTAGTTTCAATACTTTCAATATCTTATACCTTATATTCTGAAAATGTAGGCCCGACGCCTATGTCTTAAAACTGTAACATGGGGGCTACCATTTTACATGATCAGGATGAACTCATACTATACGGTGCAGTCTTGTAGATTTTATATTTTATCTTCTGCAGCAAATATAAATATACAAATTTAATAGTGTTGCGTGTTCACGCCCTAATAAAATTTATCATGATTTTGATATTAACGTAAAAAACAAAGGATTCAAGCTTTCGTTAAACTTGCAACTGTTACTCAACAGAAACAGATTTTGATTTTCTGGAAGTATTTTTTCAGAGAAGCGTTTTAACGCTATCTCTGATTATCTACAGGTTGTAGAGTGAAGTAGGGGCATGTTGCATGCAAAGGCAAACAATTGAATTTTGTCGACGTGTCTTGGTTTATTGTTCGTTGTTGAGAGCTATGGAAGCGAAATGAAAACATCTTCTGGAAATCCGGGAAATTTATGATTTTTTTTTGATTTTATTAAAGAAAGATATTTTCTATTGTTATTTTTTTCTATTGTTCTTTTCTCATAGATAGTTAAATTAAAAACAATTAAGGGATAAAGGCGACAGAATCTAGAACCTAGTATCCCATCAGCTTTATAAAATTGGTTCAAAATATAATATTGGTTTAAAAAGCGATCAAGTCGGATAAAACAAAACAGGTCTTGGGTTTTTAGTTTTAGCTCGTCATTCTTCTGTAGGCTGGACCAGTTACGTAACTGTTACAGGCAGTAGACCGTAGGGAGCATTTTATAAAAATATAAAAATAGTTTTACACAAGTATTTTTTAAGGTAACTGAATGATTGCACAATATCAGTAAAAACACAACAACTATTTTGGATCCTCTGTGGCCGAGTGTTCTAAAGCGCCGTCTTAATATAAGTTATCTTTCACCGCTAAGGTCGTAGGTTCGAGTCTGGCTCGCTCAAATAATTGTATGTGAGAACGTTTGCCAGTTACTTGCGGAAGGACGGTGGTTATATTCAGATTTGTCATCAGTACACTACTCTCTTAATGTCGTCCACCGGACCAGGCCGAAGTACAACAAACCCTGTGGCCGCGGAAACAAATCATTTATCTAATTGATGCTAAGAAACATAACATTTTCACCAGTTTTTACTCAAAAAGGTTACGAAGTGCTATATGTATATATGAGTAAATTATATATGAAAAGTAAAGTAGTATCCACCGCGGGATGTCTGATCTACGACAGTCCTAATTCTAACAATATGAGCTGGGTCCGATTAGCTCAGTCGTAAGCGCGTCTGACTACCAATCTAGAGGTCGTGAGTTCTAATCCCCGCCCGGCCACAATCTCCTTGATGATTGATATACGATATTGCGTCTCATTATCATTCGTCTCTCACCGCTGATCCAAGTGGGAAAGTTACCATATATCATTTTAGATGGGATGTGCTCAACTACTGGTTAACCTTCCAGGACCCCAGGAAACAGCAGTTAGGTTAACTGATCATCTGTCAGCCCTCGATAGCATCAAATAACGCTAAATATTCAATCAATCTAACAATATGATATTTTGGCCGCCATGTTTAAAACTCATTTTATTTTAATAGTTGCATGATTTCATTAACACTTCAAGACGAGCAGATTATGAAGTATACTGTTATTTGCACTAATACAGGGGATCACAAACTACTGTATTGTTAGATATCTCGCGGTACATTCGTCTTAAAATACTGAACGCCCTTGTTAGACATATTGATTTCCTTTCAGCCCTGTTTTATTACACAGATTTCACCGTTATCGCTGCATCTACATGTGCTGACTGGTTCATAAACTCTTGATCGAGGTTAGAACCGTGCTGCTTGCCTCACGTTGTATGTAATACTGTCTCAATGCATGCAAGGAGTGGCATTTTAAGTCATAATTAATAATAATCATGGTAACGTACATTCTGTCTTTGACGGGATTTTCTGTCCGGACGGTGCTTTTTGTCCGGAGTATATTCTGTTTTAATTTTATTTACAGATGGCCATGGTTCGTTCGCGAATAACTCGTGAACTACTTGCATTTTTAAGGTAGGAGTAATCGGTTTTACCGTTTGAGCCAAAAGTTTTATAATAATACTAATAATAATAATAATAAAATAAAATTATATTAATAATGATGAAAAAAGAAAGTGTAATGATAATAATAATAATAATAATAATAATAATAATAATAATAACCAAAAATAAGAAATATGAATTGATATCAACAGCGCAAACGTATATGTGAATATGTGTGGTACTACTCAATTCAATTGAATTGAACCGTTTTGCCGATTCTCATCTGTTTTTCCCAGTCAGTGTCTGACAATACTTGTATTTTATTTCAAAGTTTATCTAATAAAACTTTTTTTGAAAACGTTACATTGGCTTTTTCGGAACAGTCCGAACTTTAGTTGGTGTAAGTTGTGGCCCAATCCATTGGAATACTTAAGAATTTCATATTATCAATTGTACATTTGAATATTAAGCCATCGTGGGCTAAAATATGACCAGGTCAGTTAACCTAACCGAAAGTAACTGCTTACTTTTCCTACTTGAATCAGCGACGAGAGACGCAATATCAATCATCACGGATACTGTAGCCTGGCTGGGATTCGAACCCACTACCCCTTGATTGATAGTCAGATGCGCTACCGACTGAGCTAACCGGGTCCGATTAAATGTTTGTAAAATATACAAATATATATATCAAAGCGGGGCGGTATTGTAATGGATAGAGTATTAGCCGCTCACGCCAGTGGTAGCGAGTTCGATCCCCAGCTCGACCCGATGCCTCTCATAAAACAACACTCAGTACTGGTTCTACCCCGGAAGCGGACTTGAAAGCGGTTCATATAAGCTCTGACCTTTCGTCGCAATCAAGCTAAAGTAAATTAGTATAAACTAAAAATAAAGCACTGGTTTTGTGTAACTGCGGCGGTGTGTTATTGAGATTTAAACTAATTAACTTTTTTTAATGCAGCATAGACCACTGTCAGATATTCCACCCACTGTATCTTGTGTTCACAGTTATATATATTTTCAAAGAATTTAATTTTGTAAACAAAAAGCTATGTGCAGACTAGAAACTTCGTATGGACAAAAAACTACGTATGGACAAAAATCTACGCACATAACGCTCAGTCACCACCTTCGCGGCTGTATCATGAATATGTCACGGGAAGATAAACAAAATCACATTATTGATGGTATTTTAAAATGCTTTTGATATTTGTTAAGAAAATATACACAGATAGTCATGCACTATGTGATAAAATCGTCTGTTAACCTTCGATGGCAAAGAAATTACGCTAAATATTAAAAAAAAAAAAATAGGTGATGAAATATTAACCATTTCCATAAACAATTGAGCAAAAGTGTATAATTAATAATATAATTTCGATGAATAAACAGAAAAAGAGACATTAAGCAGACGATAAAGTGTGTGTGAAGTAATACTCTTAATTTTAAAACAAATTATGTAGTAATATAAGTAATTTAAAAAATAAATGCTATCTACATTTAAAAAACAACATTAATGAAATGAAAATATACTTATATATGTGATATTGTGTTCTAAATAATAAAATGGTTTTATATCAGTAATACAGTTATTATCAATAATCCTACTACAGCTGCATGCTGGGACTTTTCAGATTAATCATTTTAATTACCTGTTTGAGAGGACCTCCATATTACAAACATTACCATACGAGCCGGCATCACGACATTTCCATTATTTTAGCCGAGTCAATCAACGTGACCTGATCTGGTGTGTTGTCTGAATACATGTATCTACATTAAATTGTGTTAGGTCGTACCCAACACGGTTTAAATACAGGGAAAATACATTTTGTAATTGCAGTAATTGTATCGCCCATTTTTCGAAAAAAAATGAGGATATTGAAATAGCATCCATCTGTTCGTCACGTTTTGTACAAACAACCTTGCGGTCGCAACTGCTCCCATAATTGTAATCCGATTACAATAAAACTTGCTGCACAGCAGGTACATGATCTAAACATGAACCTATGATCTAGGCGTTTTACTTCAATGTTTTGTCATCGAGTTATGGCCTTTTGTTATTATAACTTTAAATTTACGTCATTCGTCAAGCCGGTGACTCTAATTACGATCATGTGATCCTGGCATTTAAATTCACGATTTAAATTCACTTACTGAGTTATGGCCCTTTGATTATTTTTCATGAACTTACATTCATTTTAAACTTTGCATTTCAGCACCTTTCATCTTGATTTTTCTTAAGAGGGCAGACACCCAGGAAAGGATGACTGTTGTTAATAAGGCGAGTAACCTGAAAGGTCAAGGTCATTGGGAGTTTCCTCTAAAATGTAATTTTATTCTTAATTATTTTACTACTTGCATCTCTAATGTTTCATCACAGCAATCGCAACCTACCCCTGCCTCCAACATACCAATTACATGTATCCACCCACCATGCCCATCTATTTGTTTCTTCATTTATTGATTAACATTTACCTTTTTATATTTCAACCCTGGATAGATTAGTCTGTAGAACGGACGCAGCTGTTCCGACTCGGGAAATATCAGGTTCTGGGATAGACGATGCACCTTATATAGAAAACATGAAAAGAAAGCAGCAATATCCACAGGCAATGGCAATTCTGCTCAGCCTATATCCCTTTTGAGAGAGGTATATGGATTCAACCCAGTTTAACGATAGTTGACTCACACAATAACCGTGCAAGACAGTTTCAAAAATGTTGCAAAATCTTTTAGATTATTTACAAACTTTCTCTCATCAGTATATAGGCGCGAACTATTCTGTTCATCGGCATTCAGACATATTTGTAATTCAATCCAAGAATGTATCTGGGGGTCTATTAGTGTTGTAAAGTTAAAAAGAAATATTTAGTCAGTCTATCAGTGTTGAGAAGTTAAAATGCAAATATTTACAATATCCCAGGTGTTCCCAGACGAATAAAAGATAGCGATTAATTGCCCTTTTTCTTTTGAGTTTGTTTCTGGCAGTCTTTATTATAATATGAGCATGCAGTCTTGGCCAAACCAATAATAATAATAATAATAATAATAATAATGATAATAATTATGATAATAGTATTAGTAATATCAATACTACTACTACTACTACTACTACTACTACTACTACTGCTACTACTGCTACTACTGCTACTACTACTACTACTACTACTACTAATACTACTACTACTACTACTACTACTACTACTACTACTACTACTACTACTTATAAAAATAATAATAATAAAAATAATAATAACGACTTTTATTAACGAGAGAACTCATTTGAATAATAATAATAATAATAATAATAATAATAATAATAATAATAATAATAATAATAATAAATAATAATGATAATAATGATAATAATAATTACAACAACAATAATAATAATGATAATAATAATAGTAACAACAATGATAATAATAATAATAATAATAATAATAAATATAAAGACTCATTTGATTTAATTCAAGGCCCTCCACATACTTACAAAGTACAACATGTTTTTTAACATATAAATAAAAGAATAAAACCAATTACCGTGTAAAACCAAACCGAACAAAAGAGCGACAAGTAAAAAGAGAACGGGAAAATGAAATCCGTAATTCATTTTGTTGTATGCTATACTACATTTGTGTACATTAATTCATTCAAGTACACCTTTTATCGCATCACATTATTCGTCTTGTAAACTGCGTGAAGAACTGATAGATAAAAGTTATCGTCATGCATATGTGATTTTATGATCAATATTGTAAGCGATGCAAAATGACTCTCCAACTTCCAATTCCGAAAAGTCACATAATATAACAATTATACATGGCGTATTCAGGAACTACTTTCTATTTATGCATTAGCATGTCACGCAAATTGTAATAGGTGAGACGGCCAGAGAACATTCCAATTGAACATCCTAAATAATCTTGATCATCTTCACTGCTGCTTGTTTTTAGAAAAAGCAAGCGTCTAATAAAACAGACAACATACTTTAGACATCAGTCTAGACATCCGTCACAGTAAGACACTTCCTCAGTCGTGCAACGTATTACAATATCAATGCATGTTACTAATATTGTATACAATTCAATGAAAAAGAAAAAAAAACACCAAAAATAACAAGCTGTGTAAAGCGGTTCGGCATTTTTTTTGTTAAAAATGCATAAAATGTCATATTTTTTGTGCATTTGGGTACATTGGAACATTTTCATGATTTCTACCACGTTTGGATGACATTTTGAACTGTTTGATGAAGCTATAACGGGTGAAAGATGCATAGTGATACACTGCAATAAATGGGCAGAATTATTAAAAATGAAGGGGTGCCATCAAATCATCGAAATTTTAAAGAAGCAGCCTGGTCAACCCCGTGTTCTTTCTGCATAATTCTACCAACAAAGGACATTTAATGGGAACAAGGCACTTTTAGAACAATTGGTAATGCATCCAGTGTTCCAGAAAAGCAATTCTCTATATGTAGAACAATGCAAAATTAATTGTTGTGTGAGACGTAATGTTACTAACACATTACAAGAGGTCGTTCCTGTGGAGGGAATTATCCGCCATAATTCAGATTGCTTTATTGTATTTTCAACTTGGTTATTACAAATTACATTCATTTGAATGACAATTTTTAACTTCCATGTGTATAAAGCGTATGTCTCAACTAGATAATTATAAATTCCAGTTACTCACTGGCAATTTCTTACTTCCATGTGTGTATTTTTGATATTGCAACTTGTAATTAAAAAAGAGCATTCACAAAATGTCAGCTTTGTGTCCATTATGAAAACTTTTAATCTCTTTTAACTGTTGAAAAATATCTTATATCAATACATGAACCTCTAAAGTTTAAAATTGCTTTTGTAAAATGTAAATGCTCAGTTCACAATACTGTTGCTTACCAAGATAGATTTTGTATACTCTGCGCAGCTGGAAAAGTTGAAGATAATGGCATGTGTGAATGAAATGTTCCTATTATGAAGACTTACGCAGCGATTATCTGTTCAAAATTTTGAATAAGTATAACAAATAAACAAAAAATTAAAGAAAAAAAGATGTTGATTTATTTTTGAAGTATTTTATAAATTTATTTATCCAATCACCTAACATGTAAACAAATGCAAATCATCTGCTATCTATCTATCTAATATACGTTTTATATTTGTAACACTGTTGTCACTTTTCACTATGAATGGACCTGAACACAGGCTTGATAAAGTATATGCAAATTCATCCCCATCGAGATGTCACCATATACAATGATTTAGTCTAGTTGTAAGTGCATTTGTTCTTTTTATTTCCATAAAAAAACTGAACAAAGAAAAAAGTGAACAAGATGACGATAGTAAGAATCAATCAATAATTAATAGAAAATATGGTATAAATCGATATATGCATCTTATTCAAGCGTCGTGTCCAAGCGACACAAAAACCTGTTGTCCACAACAAAAGTATGCTCATATAATATGCAAATATCTGGGTTAAAACAATTCTTGGAAATATCTGATGATAACTTCGTTTGTTTGTTGTCAACCAAGATCGTGGGTCGTGGGTTCAATCCTCGAACACGGCTATGCGACATGTCCTTGAGCAAAACACTTTATCCGCACAGCTTAATTTACTGGTTTTACTCAGGAAAACCTGGAGCATGATTTGTCAACGTTGTAAGAACTTGTTTCACAATCAATCGATAAATAAAAAAAAATTGTGAATTATTTTAACTCTAAGCGTTCACCATATTAAAATGCGGCAGAGTACTGTGTTTGTAAAACATGAATTACGAAATATGGGAAAAGAACAATTTTGTAAACAAGGGGTACATCAAAAGCAACACTATCTGCCAAAATACAAGGTAAACCCATTACTGTACCACGTTCGTCGAGCAAAAAACGGGATCACATGAACCGGTGTTTGGAATCCCTTTACCTGACCCATTAATAATAAAAAATAATCATGGTTTAAACAATCCTATATCTAATACCTTATCCATAGTATTGTTTTATTTTAATGTGTCTAATTTTTATATGAATATATTTTTTATTGTTTTTATTTTTCCGTGACGGGGGTGGGGGCTTATTTTTAGAGTTATTTTTGGACGGTGTGTGTGTAATGAGGGTGTGCAGATTAAGGTATTTTTCATGTTAATTTTATGTAAAACGCACCTTAATTTCTTTGAAATATCCATATAAAGGAAATACAGAAATATATTTTATTTTCTGAGGTTTGGGGACACATATAACCATATCAATCTATTTTTAGTTTTAGGCCGAAATATAAACCTATCCGTTTTTTCACGAAAACAAAAATTATTGGCGAAATTTTACATTGTCAATTTAAAAATGCAAGCATTTGTGTAAAAGTATGTAACAATCGGTATGTAAATTTGTTACAATCGGCATGTAAATATGTAGCAATCGGCATGTAAATATGTAACAATCGGCATGTAAATATATAACAATCGGCATGTAAAATATGTAACAATCGGTATGTAATATGTAACAATCGGCATGTAAATATGTAACAATCGGTATGTAAATAAAAAAAAATTTTAAGAGTCAGATTAATTTAACATAGAAATTTCCCAGGTACTAATTTCCGAATATTTCCGACCTAATGCCTGCGACATGTACATGTACCTGAGACAGGAGATTGACGAATATCATCGTTTAATACTGCTAAATTGTGGCCTGATCATATATTGTCTCCAACAATTGAATCATCATTGACCTTTTATTGTTGCAAACATTCAATTCTGAATTCTGTATTTCAGTATACACTTTTAGTGGTAAGTGAAAGCACATAAAATAATAAAAAAAAATTATGCCTAGGAACTTTTCAAAATTATTTGGTTTTGGGGATGGGTGGTATAGAAATATATTTAATTACTTTATATTTCCTTCATCCGTCACGCCATATGTATCTCAGAGATGTCGATATCGTTACTAGAAGGGGATAAGAGCATTTTGATATTTGAGACGCCAAATGCTAAATTCCAGTGAACCGTTAGGATAATAATTTATATTGTAGGTTTTTTTTTGTTGTATATTCTGACTTTTTAACGTTTGCAGACCTATTTGAGGAGAACTGCACTACATACACGATATTGGTACATATATCGCACGGATTTTTATAAGGCTGGGTACAAGGAAGGCCAAAATAAATGTAGATGTAGTAAAAAATAATCACGATGGTCTCTCGTTGTTAAAAAAGTATGCCATGTACAATAATGTATAGGCCTGGATGCAGGAATCACACAGGGGCATGTTTTTTGTAAACTATTAACCATAAGCTTGTTTAGTAAACTAATTTATGTTACTCGAAAATAGAGGCTAGTCTCCCTCCGAGCTGGAAAGGGTTGCACCTCCTCTCCTACGCTTATGTAGCAATGGTTATGTAAGAATCTGCGGCGCATTCATGATATCATAGTTCAGCACGTGTTTGTATTTATATAACTTTACTTGCTATAGTCTAGAGGGCGTGCGCCGGATGTTCTGTTCACACTGAATCCGCTATTGAGCCGTTCTACAGTCGTTTTATATTGGAAAGAGCCCTACCTATCAGCAATATGTATTTACTTTTTGATCCAATGTACATTTTACAATGACATAACAGCAGACATTTTCAATGAACAATATTCAAATATGCAGTATAATAGTATGGACAGTATTGATAAATCTGTATATCTTGCCACACATTTCCTAGAAAAGTAGATAAATATATTGTTAAGGCTTACATGAGAAGAAGTATATTATATAACCAATGGATTTCCAAACAGCCGTAATTTATATGTTGTTATGTAATTACCTTGTATATATTCTTTCTTTTTTTATGGTGTTTAATTACAAGCATAATTGCATGTGAAATAATATAATTATTGATTTGTTTAGATGACTTATAGGTCCATTGGGCCGGTTGTGTTGTAAAATGTATATACATGCATATCATGTTACATGTACACATGTCACTATAATAAAATATTTACTTAATAACTTACCTATTTAAATTTTATACAAAGGTTTGTTTGTAACAGAGTTGCCTGTTTTACAAACGTTATTTTCATTCAAAAAGTCAGATTTATGTAAATAAGTCAGTTTCACATAATGCCGAATGACGGCCAATAACGTACGCTACTTTTGAAGGGAGCGTAGTTGGTATTGTTGAGGCATAAAAAGTCGGCGTCGCTAGACGTCATAATGTAGAAATTAGAAAGAAAAAGCCGCTAGGTGACTCTGTAGGCTATGATATAAAGGATTACAGAAATTACTTTCGGTAACAAACTAAAATGATAGCCTTTTATACATTAAACATTTTCATTGGATAAACAAAAATACTATAAATTGCAGTATGCAATTTACACAATCTGACACATGTAAATGTTAGTATTTGAGAAAATAAGATTTGTAAATACCAAGTTACAACATGTATTTTACACACTAATGAGTAAAGAAACTGTCATGTTAATAAATGTAATCTGTAGTTTTTTCCACCTGTAACATGTAGTTTACGCACATAGCAGTTGGAAGCCACTGTTTTTCAAAGCAGCGGTGCTGCACCCTTCTTGTTAATACCATGGATTCACGGTTCCATTGAAACATAAACAAATTGCAACTAGTAATACATGTTTAACATTAACATGTGTTAATAATGCTTTGACGTAAAATAGTTCAAATGAATGTGTTTACTTGAGACACATTGTGATGTCACATTAAAGTACCATGCCGGGGACATATGATATGAAACCCCATCCAGTCATAAACTGAAGCAAGACCAACAGGATCTAGGTATCAAAAGATCGGTGGGTCGAACCCAAAACCTTCCGCATGCGAGGCGTATCCAGAACTTCAGTTTAGATGGGGCGTACAATGGGGGCGCAACAAAAAATCTTTAAGTGAACACATATTGTTTAGTACAAATACAGTTAATTTTAATTAAATCTGCGAGTTTAGGGGGCGAATGCCGTTTTTTATGAAGAGTAGATCCGTCATTGTTGATCACTAGACCATTTCTCCGGTCAAAGCTTGAATCTCATCGTTTAAGCCGTATTGAAATCGGGACACCTGAAATATATCATTCTCACTAAGGAATGTATCTTACAGGAATGATAAAATACGTTTACAAACAAGCACAGCATAAGCACTGTTACGTCCGAACCTGATTATTATCTTAATATTTAGAAGGTTACAATAAACCAGATCTGCTAAGGAGTAACAACCGATATGAAAAAGATAGATAATACACTTGCATCGACTATACTCCACGCAAGACCTGGCTTATTTAGCTGTTGGTTAAAGGGAATATATCAGGATTTTTTATTATTTAAAAATTGACCAAAAGCATTGTTTTCGTTATCATGCCTATATATACTCACTTACCCCGTATTGCTAAAATGATATTTATCTAAACATGCCAAAATAATATGTTGAAAAGGGGTTTCCCATAGATTTCCCGCTTAAAATGGCAACGTATGTTGTGACGTATTAAATGAGCCACGTTATTTCATTTTGATTTCAATTTGATCCGTTATACACAGGGTCGGATCCAGGATTACGGTTAAGAGGGAGCGCAAAAAATATCTTAACGGGCACCCATGATTTTCAGTAGAAATACTGTACAAGCGAATTTTTATCAAATATGGGAGTTTAGGTTGTGGGCGGGGGTAAAGGTGTACGTCGTATTATTTAAAAAGTTGATCCCACATTGATACAGGTTTACTGAAGAGAGCCAAAATGACGTCAAGCAGTATTTAAGAGCTATCAATTTTAAGAAGTATTTAAGAGCTGTCAATTTTAAGAATGGGGATTTCGTTTAAAGTTTTGCCACTCCATTTCATTTATCGAGTATGTCACGTTTTGGTGGATTTTGTCTTACCAAAATTTTAATAACTTCAGTAGAAACCCAATTTTTACATACTTTTGCACAATCAGCTAAACCATGTTCATATAATTTGTATATAATGATATTGTTCGTATTAATAATTTATAATGTGTTTAAGGTAAGTTCCTGTAATAGCATGTTTTACAGGTACCAGGTACATCCCCAATATAACATATTTTACGTACCTTTAATAGATTGCATTACAGGTACGCATTTCAAACAGCATGTTTTACATACATGTATATACCTCTTGCAGCATATTTGGCATGTACGTACCTAAGATAGTAGGTTTTTAAAGTACGCATCTATTACTGCAATAATTATTACTTGAAATACGTAACTGAATTGTTGGATACAGGACAATATAAGAATATAAATAATTCAACATGTCAGATACATCAGCATAATAACATCGCTTTTCATACAAACACAACATACATACTTCTTCATCAGAGGATTGCGAGAACGATTGCGATTTTGTCGTTGCAATACGTTGAATCATGCCGCAGTCACATTGATATGTTACTCTACACAGACGCATTATACAGACAACGGGCCGAACAGATATACGAGTAACTACCATCTAAATACTGACCACCATAGAGGATGACAATGGTCAATCCTAAAATTTAACGTCCTCTGGTGTTCGTGTGTGATCGTATAAACCATATTACATGTCTGTGTACCACCTTAATATTTGTAAACATGGACACATAATGATGGTGATTACAACATTTGAAACTTAGTATTTTACCTTATTCCTTTTACATTCCAAACACTGTATTTTTTCATTAACACCACCAAGAAAACAGTTTATCAAAAAACCAGTTTGAATTCTGAGAGTATGAGCAGATAATCTAATTATAGTAACAAACAATCTTTATCGTTTTGGAGAATATCTAAATATTGCTCATATGCAAAACTATTTTTAGAATTCTTCTTTAATAACATGATTATTGTTAACTGTACCATACCTTTCTAGAATAAAACAATCATGGCATTACCACGTTTTGTTAGTATACATCAATCTATATGTGTGCATAGGAGCAAATAATGTACTTGTTGACAATTCAAGGGCCATAACTCAGACACTAACTATCTGATTTGGTCAATTCAAGAATTTGTACGAGATATTTATATCATAGCTACTGGGTAAGTTTGGTGAAGAATCGGTGTAAACTACGGACGCTTGATTGCACACAATGCAAAATAACTCAATATTGAAGATTCATTGGCCATAGCTCAGACAAGAATGGACAGAATAATAGACAAGACTGATCTGATTGGTCAGTTCAAAACCTTATCTTGGATAGCGTTCTGTATAACTACTTTTTAAGTTTAGCAAAGATCCAAAGAAAAATGTGGAAGCTAGATGCACACTAGATACTACATTACTTAATAACCATTTTCTCCGTTTCAAAAACTTACCCGATATATTGTGCTGGTATAACATACCTTGTAAGTTTTGTGAAGGAAAATAAAGCAGGAACAGAGTGCGAATAATCTACAAGTTATAGAGACGAACGACTGGTACATGGCAGTCAGAGTATTGACATAATATTCCGGATACCCAAGTTAGTACGGCAATCTGGTCCTATATATCAGAGGTATGTCATAAAAAATAAGAAAATATAGAATTTATATCAAAAGGAGACGACGCATTTAAAGGGTAAAGAAGTTTTCATTTCAGTTATTGTTAGAATGGGGTTAAACACATTTCAGGTTATATATGACATATCTATTTATTTTTAAATTTATTTTTTTTTTTATAGAAGAAGACCTCAGAATGAATCTACGTAGAACCACCGTTCTTCCGCAAGAACTGGCAAACTGTCTCACATAAACTATTTGGACCGAGCGGGACTCGAACCTACGGCCTTAACGGTGAGAGTTAAATGATCGTGAGATGGTGTCTTAAACCACTCGGCAATGAAAGACTCCTCTATTTACTTTTGGGATAAAATACTATTTCATGTTGACAAAACCAAAAGAGTACATAAAATCTTCAAAATTTTCAACGATTCTTGGGAAATATCTGTAAACAAACCAGCAAAAGCCTGGCCTAATCAGAATATTTCTATAGATTTATTGCTGTCATATATGATTGTATGTATACTATACTATTATGGAAATTCAGTCGAAACTCGTTATCTCCATATTGGAGGGACTGCAAAAAAATCGAGATATCCGAATATCGACATAGATTTTGTCTCAAAATCATTATTTATTTGCATCACCTGGGCTGCCTTCAGCACGGTTAAACATGTTTACTTTGTTTATAAACGCAAACGGTGAGCTAACACTGAAATCGGTCTACTCATCGTTGTCCCTTCACTTTAAGCTACGTGATTAAACACACTGCAAACAGCTCGTGGAGGTGTTTAATAAATATAACTCTTTCAAAAATAGATTCGAGTAAAACCGTCGTGATTATTTCCCATTCTGCTAGACGATAGAATGTAGAACAAAAAATAATATAAGTTAGTTATATTTTATTCTAAGTTTGGTATTGTTTGGCTACGGCTCAATATTTCGAGTGCCGCCAACCACAAATGGACAACCCTCAACAAAACAATCCCATTCATGGGCAAATAGTCCATATAAAGCACAATCCCCTTCATGGGGCAAATATTTCATATAAGTTAAAATTGTAAACGATCAGCTAAACTGAATGAAACACATCCTGGGTGACACTGATTGGAAGCACAAATTCTATTTATTTTAAATCGTTTAATATTTTGCTGAGCGCAAACTGTCAAAAGTAACACTTGCAAAGTTTTTCAACCATATTGAGCCGTAACGTTGTAAGGTATGTAAAATCGTTCCAAGTCCAAATGGCAACTCTCCATAAGGCCGTCCTTAAAAATAAATTGTTTACCGTGCTCCTATCTACTCTCTCAAAATTGCCCCTACCCAAACTTTTTTATTGACTTTCAAAGCGTTTAATTTTATTTCTAAATGATTTATGTCCATTTTTCTTTAAAATGACTATGCAAAACTAACATTTAACCAAAATAATTACCGACCTACATACACATATGAAAAATACTGGGTCGGAGCACGGCAAACAAATATTTTTTAAGGATGGCCTAAAGTTTTCAAACAAACTAGTTTATACTAATTTCTTTTAGCTCGATTGCAATGAAAGCTCAGAGCTTATATGAACCGCTCTCGAGTCCGCTTCCCGGGTAGAACCAGTACTGAGTGTTGTTTTATGAGAGGCATCGGGTCGAGCTGGGGATCGAACCCGCAACCTCCGGCGTGAGCGGCCAACAACTACCGCCCCGCTTTCCCACTAAATGGAGCCGTGACGTCGGGTTTGTAGCAGTCATGTTCCAAGTCCAAATGATTATGGAAACCTGCAACATTCATAAAAACAAAAAAGTTTCTCTTCTAAATTATACTAATTAACATAAACAAGACAACTCGGCAGAGGTTAAAGGATCAAGATATTAAAGCTTGTATTACGAGCTTCAAATTTCAAAAGCATTAGATTATGTTGCTTGGTTGCGTTTGTAAAACAGAGGACTTCAATGCGGTACTTTTATCCTGATTACTCGTGTGAAAAAGTAGAATAGTAACATAGAATTTTTGCCTGCATGTACTTTCTTACCATAATTCCAAATGTCAAAAGGGACGGTGCGCTATTCTACTAACACTCACATGAGAACTTAAACTGCTTCTGTATATGATTTGTGAATGAACAGAGAAAGCGTTACATATACCAAATATATTATTCATACAACACACGTGAACCCATCAAAAGCTTCATTTTGTACGAGTATATTCCGTATATGGTTCGTTGAAGGTTAATAAAGTGCAACGAATAAACATGGATTGAAATGGCAATTATGTACAGGGGTACTAAAAATCAATAACTTTTCATTTTAATGCGTATATATATATATATATATATATATATATATATATATATATATCTATAAACCCAATACACTATCTTGAAACTACGTCATGCTATCTTTAGATGGAACCTGCCGTATTAGGGATGACAGCGTATTCATCTGTGACATACATTGTACAATACAATATATTCAATATTAAAGTGTTACCAATATTAATGTGTTAACTGTATTGGACGAGTCCAATTATAAACAGAATAACATAGTTTCACAAAAGCGTATTAATATTTTGTAAAACAAACGTTAAGGCATTGACGTTCCTTCCATGGTTACAAAACAGATCATTGTAAACATTGCACAGGACCGAACTACGTCATATAAGATTAATACATTAGAATGTGAAATTGTCACTCATCCGGTAAATAAGATAAATGTCACTTCTCTACGCTGTGTGTAAGAAGTAGGACAACAGTGTAGTTTCAACCTTGGTTTTATGTAGCTAGAGATATAGTAATATAACTGATCTGTTTATGTACGAATCAAATATCGGGCCAAATTAAGAAGGAAGAAGAAAAAACTAAAACATAAGAAAAGACTGAAGAAGTTAGAAGCTCGAAACAAGTAGTTAAAGTAAAAGTGAAAGAGTAAAACGTTAAAAATAAGAAGTTAGAAATAAGATGTTAGAAGTATGAAGCTAGAAATAAACAAAAGAACCTCCTCCCTGGCTTTCATGATACGTAAGATGAGCTTGGTAGAGCGGAACAGAGGATCCTCCGCCACGGCCAAATGTGCTGTCCTTGAGCAAGACACTTTTCTGTAAATGCTTAGTACTGTTTCTACCCAGAAAGATTTCGAGCGTGATTTGTGTTAGTTGTATCTTGTTTCACAAGATAATAAAACAATAAAAACTAAGATAAGCTGACAATAAATATGTTGATGTGTATGAATGTTGGAGAGATAAACTAAGATAAGATAACAATAAGTATTTTGTTGTGTGTGAATGTTGGAAAGATAAACCGAGATAAGGTGACAATAAGTATTGTGCTGTGTGTGAATGTTGGAAAGATAAACCGAGATAAGGTGACAATAAGTAGTGTGTTGTGTGTGCATGTTGAAAAGATAAACCTTTATACGTATTGAGTAAACTTGCCTTTATCAAATACTTAACTATATTACAGATTGATACTGCGATGTTGTTGTCCGTCTGTCGGCTCCGTTTATTTTCGCCTGTCATAAACGAGGCACTCCCTGTGGTTATGGAGATCTGGACAAAACGGCCAATTATATTGATAGATCTGGGGAACATTAACCATTACTTTCAGTTATCTAAGTCAAAGTCCTAATTTTAGAGTTCTCGGGGAAATACTTTTGGGGAACAACGGCAAACACTTTTGGAGATCTGGGGAACAATGGCAATTACTTTCAGAGATTAAGAGAACAGGGACCCCCTGGGAGGGACGCATAAACTGTTTGCCTGATTCCTTTAAGACTAATACAATATTTCACATCTTCGATCGTTGACGATGTGTAGAAAGCACGATGTGTAGAAAGCAGAGTCAGCAATCCAGACGAACTTATATTGTCCTTTATAGTTAACAGAAAGATATTGTAAAATATTTGATGGTTAAAAACTGGTATGGTATGTAATGATGTACAATAATACAAAAATAGAGAAATCAATACTAGTTTACGCGGGAAATTGCCTTTCTAAAACTGATTTTATGAGATTGATAACGCACGACATATTACTTTACAAACAGTTTCTTACTTGTGATCTTTGCCAAACCTGTTCCTTACTAGTAATCTACGCCAAAAGTGTACTCAGCAACATATTTGTTGCTATGGTCTAAAATTATATATGCTTTAAAAATAAAAACAAAATGTTCACGGGACTTTATTTGTTGTCGTTTACTTCATTCACCAGACCGAAACTCGGGTCAAGGACTATACATGGGTTGTCATTTCTAATGCTATATCGCTACACTACTCGTTACCCGGAAGAAGTGGAGAGAGAGAGATAGATTATAGATAAATTGAATTGGTAAAATATTTAACATTTGACAATGAAAAGGGAAGAGATAATTACGTTGATCGTGTAAGTATAAACTATTTTATATATTTATCTTTGATTTTTGGGTGAAAATCGTTCTGTTTAACATCTAAACTTGTTTCTCTCTATTAAGTTTAATAAGAAAATGAACAGATGATGACAAAAGAAATGGTTTCGGCACTTTCTAAATTCTGCTTTCGTTATTTATCTTTCATTCACAAATACACCAAACTAACATCATTATACCCACTGTACCCTATACAACCACCATACCAACATCATCAACTCTACACTCTATATCTAGTATACTAGCACCATTTTCAACTACATCCTCAACATCCGCCAAACCAAACCCATAAGACACTGATCCTTTATATTCATTATATGTATCGAATCCATCACCATACCAACTCAACTATCCACTGTACCTTCAACATCCACCCTACCAACCCGACTACCCATTGCATCAACTACATCCATCATACTGACCTAATTAACTACTGAACCATTACACCCACCAATCCAGTACCATTATCCACTGTTACATCTGCATTCACTTTATGATTTCCAATGCTCCTTCTACATTACTTCAGTATATAGGTACTGTATTCTCTCTACCAACCTTTATCTATAATACCAACCAGAACCCCATTACTTACTGTACCCTCTACACCCACCATTCAGACTCAACTACATACTCTACCTTTTACATCAACAATACCAACAGCACTACCCACTGTGCCCTAAACATCCACCATACCAACTTCATTACTCACAATCCACATTATATCAACATCATTACCCACTGCGTTCACCATACCGACATCACTACCATCTGTTTCATGGACATCACATCCACTATACCATCTCAGCTCTTCACTGTTCCTTCTTCATCCTCTATAATTATTTACTAATTTCACTACTCACTACCTCCTTAATATCAACATCACTACCCATTGCAACCATTACATTCATTATACCAACATCACTACTCAATGTCCACTCTGCATCCACCATACCAATATAACTACTCACTGTAATAACAACATCCACTATACCATATCAACCATCTTAATCACTCATTGTTCCCTTTACACCCATAATACCAACTATACTACCAGCTGTAGCCTATACAACCTCCATACCAACTACACTACTAGCTTAAATATCAATACCCACCATACCAACTACACTCCAAATACAAACTACACTACCAGCTATACCCTCAATGCTCACAATACCAAATACACTACCAGCTGTACCCTTCATACTCACATTACCAACTACACTACCAGCAATACCCTTTATACTCACATTACCAACTACACTACCAGCTGTACCCTTTATAAACACATTACCAACTACACTACCAGCTGTACCCTCCACACCCAGATTACAAACTACACTACCAGCTATACCCTCAATACTCACAATACCAACTACACTACCAGCTGTACCCTTCATACTCACGTTACCAACTACACTACCAGCTGTACCCTTTATACTCACATTACCAACTACACTACCAGCTGTACCCCTTATACTCACATTACCAACTACACTACCAGCTATACCCTCCATACTCACAATATCAACTACACCACCAGCTGTACCCTTTATACTTACATTACCAACTACACTACCAGCTGTATCGTCTACACCCACCATATCAACTATACTACCAGCTGTACTGTCTACGACTACGATACCATCTACACTACCAGCTGTACTCTCTTCAACCACAATACCAACTACACTATTAGCTGTACCCTAAACACCCACATTACCAACTATGCTTCAATTTGTACTCTCAACACCCACCATACCAACTATGCTTTCCAGTTGTACCATCCACACCCACTATATCATCTATGCTCAGACCATACCCTCTACACCCACCATACCAACTACACTACCAGCTGTACCCCCAACACCCACCATACTAACTACACTACCAGCTGTACCCTCAACATCCACCATACCAACTATGCTTCCAATTGTACCATCCACATCCACTATATCATCTATGCTATGAGACATACCCTATACACCCACCATATCAACTGCACTACCAGCTGTACCTTCTACACTCACAACACCAACAACGCTACCAGCTGTACCCTCAACACCCACAATATCAACTACATTACCAGCTGTACCCTGTACACCCTACATATCTACTAAATTACCAACTGTAATGTCTACACCCATGATACCATCTACACTACCAGCTGTACTCTCAACACCCACCATACCAACTACATTACCAGCCGTACCCTCTACACTCACCATACCCACTACACTACCAGCTGTATCCTCTACATCAACAATACCAACTACAGTACCAGATGTACCCTCTACACCCACACAATCAACTATAGTACCAGATGTACCCTCTACATCCACCATACCCTCTACACTACCAGAATGATGTACCCTCTACACCAGCACAACCAACTATAGTACCAGATGTCCATCCACCATATCCACTACACTACCAGATGTACCCTCTACACCCACACTACCAACTATAGTACCAGATGTACCCTCTACACCTACACTACCAATTGTAGTAGCAGCTGTACCCTCAACACCCACCATACCAACTGCATTACCAGCTGTACCCTCTACACCCACCATACCCACTACAGTAATAGCTGTATCCTCTACATCCACAATACCAACTACAGTACCAGATGTACCCTCTACACCCACACAACCAAGTATAGTACCAGATGCACCCTCTACATCCACCATACCCTCTACACTACCAGATGTACCCTCTACACCCACGCAACCAACTATAGTACCAGATGTCCATCCACCATACCCACTACACTACCAGATGTACCTTCTACACCCGCACTACCAACTATAGTACCATATGTACCCTCTTAACCCACACTACCAACTATAGTACCAGCTGTACCCTCAACACCCACCATACCAACTACATTATCAGCTGTACCCTCTACACCCACCATACCCACTACAGTACCAGCTGTATCCTCTACATCCACAATACCAACTACAGTACCAGATGTACCCTCTACACCCACACAACACACTATAGTACCAGATGTACCCTCTACATCCACCATACCCTCTACACTACCAGAATGATGTACACTCTACACCAACACAATCAACTATACTACCAGATGTCCATCAACCATATCCACTACACTACCAGATGTACCCTTCTACACCCACACAACCAACTATAGTACCAGATGTACCCTCTACACCCACACTACCAACTATAGTACCAGCTGTACCCTCAACACCCACCATACCAACTACATTACCAGCTGTACCCTCTACACCAAACATACCCACTACAGTAATAGCTGTATCCTCTACATCCACAATACCAACTACAGTACCAGATGTACCCTCTACACCTACACAACACACTATAGTACCAGATGTACCCTCTAAATCCAACATACCCTCTACACTACCAAATGTACCCTTTACACCCACACAATCAACAATAGTACCAGATGTCCATCCTCCATACCCACTACACTACCAGATGTATCCTCTACACCCGCACTACCAACTATAGTACCAGATGTACCCTCTTAACCCACACTACCAACTATAGTACCAGCTGTACCCTCAACACCCACCATACCAACTACATTATCAGCTGTACCCTCTACACCCACCATACCCACTACAGTACCAGCTGTATCCTCTACATCCACAATACCAACTACAGTACCAGATGTACCCTCTACACCCACACAACACACTATAGTACCAGATGTACCCTCTACATCCACCATACCTTCTACACTACCAGAATGATGTACACTCTACACCAACACAATGAATTATACTACCAGATGTCCATCCACCATATCCACTACACTACCAGATGTACCCTCTACACCCACACAACCAACTATAGTACCAGATGTACCCTCTACACCCACACTACCAACTATAGTACCAGCTGTACCCTCAACACCCACCATACCAACTACATTACCAGCTGTACCCTCTACACCCAACATACCCACTACAGTAATAGCTGTATCCTCTACATCCACAATACCAACTACAGTACCAGATGTACCCTCTACACCTACACAACACACTATAGTACCAGATGTACCCTCTAAATCCAACATACCCTCTACACTACTAAATGTACCCTTTACACCCACACAATCAACAATAGTACCAGATGTCCATCCACCATACCCACTACACTATCAGATGTATCCTCTACACTCACACTACCAACTATAGTACCAGATGTACCCTCTACACCCACACAATCAACTATAGTACAGATGTCCATCCACCATACCCACTACACTACCAGATGTATCCTCTACACTCACACTACCAACTACATTGTATGTATGCATGACAAAGATACAGGCCGGAAACGAAATACCGGACGAAAGGACGGACGCTGCGATTACTATATGCCACCCCCAAAAATAAAATTTGGGGGGGGGGGGGGGGGGGGGCATAAAAATGGATTAAAGTTAATTAAGTCAACAATGATAAACCGGTATGGAAATTTTATTTTAATTTTAAATGCTATATATATTTTGTTTACGGTAGTATGCATCATTGCACTTTTTTTATGAAAACACCAACCAGTCATAACATTTTAATTATACTGCCAACAGCCCACTATCAAAACCCTCAAAATCATCTCCTTCGTTATCGCTGCCGAGCAACGATAACACGCTCTAAACCCCTTCTCACCAACAAGGTTCTGAACACCTACATACACGTGACACTATTGACACTTGTTAAACAGTATTCCCGCTTTTTAATTCAAGATCAAAGAGATGTCAATTAGTTTCAATTAACAGAGTGATAATCCGACAGCAGTAAAGGACAAGGAAAGTAAAAGTGGGCGGAGTCAAATTAGCGTCGCCGAACACCTGTTCTCCCAAAGTTTTAAGTTTTTTATGTTATATTTTAATCAATAAACCAATAATAATTATTCATAATAATAAAAAAAAGCAAAACATAATTGTAAAAATAGTAATATATATAACATTAAACACCATACAATTATCCCATTTAACGGCGAGCGTAAAAAAAGCGAATTTAACAGAATTTGAATATTCGCACCAGTCTAGTAAATAAATAGAAGACTTCCGGTTTAGCGAAAAAGTTTGTTGTTTTCCCATTTGGAAGTTACAGAATACACAATAATACCAAAATGGGTTTATATTTATAAACTTTGTTTGTTAAATAGAAATCATAAAATAAAAAGCATGTAAGACATGTTAAAAACTTTGTGTGCTTTTTGCACTACGTTCAAGATAAAAGGCATCAGAAATATTATTCTCGACTGGCCTTTGTTGACGATCGCGAAGTTAGCGGGAAACTCAGATGAAACCTGAAAAATAAAATTATTTTTTCTATAACTTAGTATAATACGCACTCCTGTTTCAGACCTTAAAAACTTGGGGAAAAAACTGCGTTTTATACTCGGAGATTTACGATGAGCTATTAGCCAGGTGGTCTAGTGGAAAAAAAGTTAATGTCGAACCCTGCTGAATGAAGAGCTCAGACACTCACTGACCTGTACTGACCTGCAAATGAAATGTAGTTACGTTTCTGTATAAATGGTAAACACGACAAACTTTCTTATGATGTGATGACCATACAGAATGCTTATAATCGCATGAGAATTGCCACAAAATATACATGTAACAGCATGATTTCATAAAATTATTCCGAATCATTCTCTAGTAAAGGCATACGTTATGAAATGACCAATAATTTTGACCAGTTACAAAATGACCTAAATTACCCAATTATAAAATGGCCTCAAATCAATACTGAACATTATTGTTGCTAAGTTTAAACATAATTTATTGCTTTAAGGTATTACATGTATAACACTGAATATTTAGAACATCAATAAAATTCTTATTTTTATAAAAAGCATCCAATTCTACACTATTCTACACAAATTTTTAGAGGTTTTTACAGTTTAGTTTGTCAGATTTTTCTTATTTATTATCAGAACCCCCCTAATGTAAAAAGTGAATATTTGAATAAAGACTCCAACTCTTTTAAATGGAGATTTTTTTATTCATATCCAATAAAATCTCAATCAGTATACACTATTTGATTGCCAAATCAATATACAATCTAATTATAATATGAATATATTTCACTCAGAACAATTTTTTTTTTAGAGAATATCTAATTTTGGGAACTCCTATATTTTAATGTTGATTTTTACTTGGGTCTTACATTATCAACATACCAAAAAAGGTCATAGCTACATATTTATATACTGGTGGTAAAATTACTTTATGTAATAAATATCTACAAAGCATGAGAAGGTTATAGAAAAAAAAAAGTTTACCATGTAAAACTTGCAAAATGTGACAATATTATTACCCCACCCTCCAAAACTAAGTAAGCCTATTTTACACCTAAATTATAAAAAAAGTGTGCACATATAGCATTTTAGGTCACAAATTTATTCATGACTGATTTTTTTATATATAAATTTATCAACTAATCCTAAAACATTGACAAAAACAAAATCGACATATTTTACCAAGTGAAACAGTGACAATTCATAACCCCATCTCCCAACAATTTAAGCTGATTTGACACAAAACATACTCTTTAAAAGCCAAACAAATAGTGTTTTATGTACAAATCTTTTCACTTGACTGATGTATTATCGACAAATCATTTAAACTTGAAAAAAGCCAAAATATTTTACCATGTGTGTGTGATATTAATGTGAATGTTGATGTTTACTGCTGCTGATGATGATAATATGTGAGCTGTTAATGTATGGTGATGTTTACTGCTGCTGCTGATGATGATGTATGTGACATTAATGAGAATGGTGATGTTGCTGCTGCTGCTGATGATGATGAGGAGTGTGATATAAGTATGAATGGTGGTGTTTACTGCTGCTAATGATGATGTAGTGTTTGATGTTAGTATGAACAGTGATGTTGCTGCTGATGATGATGTGTGAATGGTGATAATGCTGCTGCCAAGGAATTATATAGAGAAGGAAAAGCAACTGATTGAGATTCTGTGACCACTTACGTATTTGCACAAAATCTCGCAATATCTCGTTTCATTTATCTTAACTTCCATTCATATCAGGAATACAAATCAAAATTCTTACATTGCAGAATGAAATTGTAATCAAAACGATACCATTCCCATAAATTTGTGTTTAAAATTGTTGAAGTACTTGTGATTAAAGAAATTGTATACTGCAACTAAAATAACGGACAAATTACGATAAATTTTCCTTCAAACCTCAATACCGGGAGTTATGGAATATCCGGCCCCATCTAAATCCAGCCCCGTTATTAATCCGGCCCCTGGATCAAACGTCCTTGGAAAATCCAGTCCCACATTAATTTCAAAAATAATATCATTTATTATTTGATATTTCTAATAAAATATTGGAAAGTTATTAGATAATTTGAAACGCACATATTAATTACTGCAGGATTGTTATTGAAAAACCTGAATTATATAATGAATACAATAATCAATTACTCTTAATGAAAATGACCTATTTTTAGGAATTAAACACGCATGATTTATAGTTCAATTTAATAATTAGCTTATTAATATAATCATAAACAATGAATATAATTATATACATATCTCCCTCGTTCTATCTCTCAAGACGATACTTTTAAAAACAAATATACAAGAAAAAACAAAAAGACAAAAACTATATTAAAATTAACAAAGTAATATGTGGAGCGCGTGGTCCAGTAGTAGAGCACTGAACCCATGATCGGAGGGTCGTGTGTTCGATCCTCCGCTATGGCTATGTGTGGTGTCCTTGAGCAAGACACTTTTCCCACATATGCTTTGTACTGGCTCACTGGTTTCACAATCGAAGTAAAATAAATAAGTTTAAAATATATCTATATATTCTTCAGGAAACTGTAACGCGATAGACTAGTATGCAGTTAATTTTAGTGAATAGCAACGTCATCAAGGATTTTGCATTCATTCAAAACAATTGTATTGTAAATTGTATATAAAGCCCCCACGGTATTCTGTTAATATCTATTGAGAGTGTCATCTTGAGGGATTGGTTTGTAAAATGGCATGTATTTATGCAAACCTTTAAATGAGTCAATATTTTTGAAAGATATTTTGTAAATGGTTGAAGTGCATTGTATTTGAATATCTTAGGCAAAATTGTCAATCGTATTTTAATATGTCTTTCTGTCATTATGATAGTTTAAGTTGCCTTCTAAAACATCGCATTATCACTAGCGTTAACAATTTTATATATAGTTTCCGATATATTTCCATATCGCCCATATCGTGTAGTAACACACTAGCTCAGTAGATAGTCAGTTCAAAGTTCAGCAGACAGTCACGCGATTTGTGTATGTAAATAAGTGTGCTATTTCATCAATATTAAGTCAAGAGGAGCAAGTTTCCTTTCCTTCTATATAAGTCCTTGCTGCTGATAATGATGATGCTAATGTGTGAGCTGTTAGTGTAAATAGTGAGATGATGTGTGTGACGTTAGTGTGAATGGGGATGCTGTTGTAGGTGGTGTTATTGTGGAAGGTGATTTTGCTGCTGCTGCTGCTGATGATGATGAGTGTGATATTAGTGTAAGTGGTGGTGTTTACTACTGCTAATGATGATGTAGTGTGTGACGTAAGTGTAAATGGTTATGTTGTTGCTGCTGATAATGATGATATGTGTGATGTTATTATGAATTGTGATATTGCTGCTGCTGATGATGATGATGATGTGTGTGACGTTAGTGTGAATGGTTATGTTGCTGCTGCTGATAATGATATGTGTGATGTTAGTATGAATAGTGATATCGCTGCTGCTTCTACTGATGATGATGTGTGTGACTTTGGTGTGAATGGTTATGTTGCTGCTGCTGATAATGATATGTGTGATGTTAGTGTGAATGGTAATGCTGTTGTAGGTAGTGTTATTGTGAAAAAAAAGTGGTTTTGCTGCTGCTTATGATGATGATAAATGATAACAGTGTGAATGGTTATGTTGCTGCTAATGATGATGTAGTGCGTGCCGTTAGTGTGAATGGCTATGATGCTGCTAATGATGATGTAGTGTGTGACGTTAGTGTGAATGGTTATGTTGTTGCTGCTGATAATGATGACATGTGTGATGTTATTATGAATTGTGATATTGCTGCTGCTGCTGATGATGATGATGTGTGTGACGTTAGTGTGAATGGTTATGTTGCTGCTGCTGATAATGATATGTGTGATGTTAGTATGAATAGTGATATCGCTGCTGCTGCTACTGATGATGATGTGTGTGACTTTGGTGTGAATGGTTATGTTGCTGCTGCTGATAATGATATGTGTGATGTTAGTGTGAATGGTAATGCTGTTGTAGGTAGTGTTATTGTGAAAAAAAAGTGGTTTTGCTGCTGCTTATGATGATGATAAATGATAACAGTGTGAATGGTTATGTTGCTGCTAATGATGATGTAGTGCGTGTCGTTAGTTTGAATGGCTATGATGCTGCTAATGATGATGATGTGTGTGACGTTAGTGTGAATGGCAGGTTGCTGCTAATGATGATGTAGTGCGTGCCGTTAGTGTGAATGGCAGGTTGCTGCTAATGATGATGTAGTGCGTACCGTTAGTGTGAATGGTTATGTTGCTGCTGATTGTGATAATGATATGTGTGATGTTAGTGTGAATAGTGATATTGCTGCTGCTACTGATGATGATGTGTGTGACTTAAGTGTGAATGGTTATGTTGCTGCTGCTGATAATGATATGTGTGATGTTAGTGTGAATGGTAATGCTGTTGTAGGTAGTGTTATTGTGAAAAAAAAGTGGTTTTGCTGCTGCTAATGATGATGATGAATGATAACAGTGTGAATGGTTATGTTGCTGCTAATGATGATGTAGTGCGTGCCGTTAGTGTGAATGGCTATGATTGCTGCTAATGATGATGTAGTGCGTACCGATTAGTGTGAATGGTTATGTTGCTGCTGCTGATAATGATATGTGTGATGTTAGTATGAATAGTGATATCGCTGCTGCTACTGATGATGATGTGTGTGACTTTAGTGTGAATGGTTATGTTGCTGCTGCTAATAATGATATGTGTGAATTTAGTGTGAATGGTAATGCTGTTGTAGGCAGTGTTATTGTGAAAAAAAAGTAGTTTTGCTGCTGCTAATGATGATGATGAATAATAACAGTGTGAATGGTTATGTTGCTGCTAATGATGATGTAGTGCGTGCCGTTAGTGTGAATGGCAGGTTGCTGCTAATGATGATGTAGTGCGTGCCGTTAGTGTGAAGGGTTTTGCTGCTGCTAATGATGATGATGAATAAAAACAGTGTGAATGGTTATGTTGCTGCTAATGATGATGTAGTGCGTGCCGTTAGTGTGAATGGCTATGTTGCTGCTAATAATGCTGTAGTGCGTGCCGTTAGTGTGAATGGTTATGTTGCTGCTGATGATGATGTAGTGTGTGCCGTTAGTGTGAATGGTTATGTTGCTGCTAATGATGATGTAGTGTGTGCCATTAGTGTGAATGGTTATGTTGCTGCCAATGATGATGTAATGCGTGACGTAAGTGTGAATGGTATGTTGCTGCTGATGATGATGTAGTGTGTGCCGTTAGTGTGAATGGTTATGTTGCTGCTAATGATGATGTAGTGTGTGCCGTTAGTGTGAATGATTATGTTGCTGCTAATGATGATATAGTGTGTGATGTAAGTGTGAATGTTTATGTTGCTGCTAATGATAATGTAGTGTGTGATGTTAGCGTGAATGGTAATGTTGCTGCTAATGATGATATAGTGCGTGACGTTAGCGTGAATTGTTATGCTGCTGCTAATGATGATATAGTGTGTGATGTAAGTGTGAATGTTTATGTTGCTGCTAATGATGATGTAGTGTGTGATGTAAGTGTGAATGGTTATGCTGCTGCTAATGATGATGTAGTGCGTGACGTTAGCGTGAATTGTTATGCTGCTGCTAGTGATGATGCAGTGTGTGCCGTTAGCGTGAATGGTTATGTTGCTGCTAATGATGATATAGTGTGTGACGTTAGTGTGAATGGTTATGTTGCTGCTAATGATGTTGTAGTGTGTGCCGTTAGTGTTAATGGTAATGTTGCTGCTGATGATGATGTAGTGTGATCCGTTAGTGTGAATGGTTACGTTGCTGCTAATGATGATGTAGTTTTTGCCGTTAGTATGAATGGTTATGTTGCTGCTAATGATGATGTAGTATGTGCCGTTAGTGTGAATGGTTATGTTGCTGCTAATGATGTTGTAGTGTGTGCCGTTAGTGTTAATGGTAATGTTGCTGCTGATGATGATGTAGTGTGATCCGTTAGTGTGAATGGTTACGTTGCTGCTAATGATGATGTAGTTTTTGCCGTTAGTATGAATGGTTATGTTGCTGCTAATGATGATGTAGTATGTGCCGTTAGTGTGAATGGTTATGTTGCTGCTGATGATGATATAGTGTGTGCCGTTAGTGTGAATGGTTATGTTGCTGCTGATGATGATGTAGTGTGTGCCGTTAGTGTGAATGGTTATGTTGCTGCTGATGATGATGTAGTGCGTGACGTTAGTGTGAATGGTTATGTTGCTGCTAATGATGATGTAGTGCGTGACGTAAGTTTGAATGGTAATGTTGCTGCTAATAATGATGTAGTGCGTGACATTAGTGTGAATGGTTATGTTGCTGCCAATGATGATGTAGTGCGTGACGTAAGTTTGAATGGTTACGTTGCTGCTAATGATGATATAGTGTGTGATGTAAGTGTGAATGGTTATGCTGCTGCTAGTGATGATGTAGTGTGTGTTGTTAGCGTGAATGGTTATGCTGCAGCTAGTGATGATTTCGTGTGTGACGTTAGTGTGAATGGTTATGTTGCTGCTAATGATGTTGTAGTGTGTTCCGTTAGTGTGAATGGTAATGCTTGCTGCTGATGATGATGCAGTGTGATCCGTTAGTGTGAATGGTTATGTTGCTGCTAATGATGATGTAGTGTGTGCCGTTAGTGTGAATGGTTATGTTGCTGCTGATGATGATGTAGTGTGTGCCGTTAGTGTGAATGGTTATGTTGCTGCTGATGATGATGTAGTGTGTGCCGTTAGTGTGAATGGTTATGTTGCTGCTAATGATGATGTAGTGTGTGCCGTTAGTGTGAATGGTTATGTTGCTGCTGATGATGATGTAGTGTGTGCCGTTAGTGTGAATGGTTATGTTGCTGCTAATGATGATGTAGTGTGTGCCGTTAGTGTGAATGGTTATGTTGCTGCTAATGATGATGTAGTGTGTGACGTTAGTGTGAATGGTTATGTTGCTGCTGATGATGATGATGCTATTTGTGATGTTAGTGTGAATGGTGAGATGTTGCTGCTGCTGCTAATGATGATGTGTGTACAATTTTCTCGTAGTTGACCCACTTTGAAGACTGGAGCGAAGTTTCATACGTCCTTCCATCTCGGCAGTCGCTTGTAGAGTGATCAGTATAAACAGTTGTCCCCTGCAGTGTTTATCAAACCGCATGCCCGATAATACGACATTGGAAAACCTCTCATGCATATTCATTTATCTATTTTTATTCCTCTAATGTGATTGGTGGATAGCTTTGAATATAAAGTAATCTATTTTTAACTGACTGATGTCTCTATCAGTATGTCCTACTTATTATGTTGTACTTTATTGACTATCATTTCTGTTCTGTCGATTCAGTGGCAGTGTGGGAGCAGGAGTTTATTTAAAACATTATTTTAAATATCTTTCTCTTCTTTTCTAACTATTGCTGTCATAACAAAAAAAGTCATACAATAATGGCAATGTCAAGCCTACAAAACTATTCAATCTATCCAAGAGAACTTGACAATATGATAAATAAATGCAGTTTAGACTTCAAATGTCTAGAAAGTGCAACTAGTCAACAATATTTCAAATATTAAAAAAAAACTTCATAATTTATCTTTATTGTTGTTTTCAATACTATATTAAATTCATGCCAAAGAAAATTATACGCTGAAACTAAACAACCAAAAAGCAATGAGTTTATTACTATAATACCCCACCCACATTTTTCTTTACCGTACACTCAATTTAAATATCAACTTTCACGTTTTCACAGAAGAAAATTTATATACATACAGTTCCAATTATTGTAAATCTACGAAATATGTATAAAATTACCAGAACCTAACGCTGACATTATACATAACGCGATCGCGAATTATCTGCAAAAACATGATCAGATTTTAGAAATCGCCACCATTTTGGCGAAGAGAGATAATTTTATATTTTCTTCATAATGGAGAATTTGAGAGACACCCGCGAATTACGTCATCGTCTTTTTTTTAATCTTTGCTCAGGTAGGTGGTAAGAAACGTGTACCTTGGTCGTAGATATCCGACCAATCAGAGCGGTTATTAAAAATAGATTTATTATAGTCAAAGCTATCCACCAATCACATTAGAGGAATAAAAATAGATAGTTGAATATGCATGAGAGGTTTTCCAAAGTCGCATTATCGGGCATGTGGTGTGATAAACACCGTGAGGGTCAATTGTTTATACTGATTAGTTACGGTCTACAAGCAACAGTTTGACCTGTGTCGTATCGAATAGAGATATTTGCAGACCTGTTTATTGTGAAAACTAGCTTGTCCGGTTTTTTTAAGACAAGCCCGACGGGCAAGTAACTTTGAAAAAGGCACATGCCCGGATCCAGATTTGACAAGCCCCGGGCATCGGGCTATCCTATTATTGGAGCACTGTTAAATATAACACGCCGCCAATCAGTCAAAATTAGGTTGTTTGTTTACCTGCATATCGAGAACAGCAAGGCGAATTCCGTATCGAACGATTTTTATTGGCTGCTTCGGTTTACACAAATTGTATAACTGACGCGTCTGATTGGTTAACTGAATATGTAACACAGAGACTGCGGCGTGGTGTAGTGGTAGAGCGTCTGCCTCGCATGCGGAATGGTCGTGGGTTCGATCCCCGGCCGGGTCATACCAAAGACTTTAAAAATGGTACTAGAAGCTTCCTCGCTTGACGCTCAGCATTTAGAGGAGAGTTCTAGGTCTGGTCAGCCCGGTGTTAGTATAATGTGACTTGGTGGGGTATCATACCATGTGTCTGCGGCATGATACTCCAGCGTGACAGCGCTCAGAATACTGTCTCAAGTAGACACCGTCGCGATATGACTACAGGAGCTTAATGGCATTGCCCCCTGCAGATAATGGGCCTTTGTTAGTTGCAAACTTGTCACGGCTATTCGATTCACATTAGCGGCGCATCAATTACATCAATTAAACATACTTGATTTCTGAAAATGGCATTGGTCCGGGACTAAATTTTTGAAAAATATCACTTGCCCGGGACTAAAATTTTTTAAAAGGTCACTTATCCGTAGCCATTTTCCACTTGTCCATGGACGTCGGGCTATGGTATTTGTACAGCCCAGACATATGTGATGACTAGGGTAGTTGTGTCCGATTGATACTGTATTTGAGATACCTTTTTCATTTCTAACGGTAGCTTTCACACTTTTCTTATGAAACCAACCGCGGAAATCGCGGTTTGCCGCTTATTTGTTTACATTTTACGAATGACAACTCTACCGGAAAATCGGGAATTAAAGGTTATCCGCATGGTTTACGAAGTTTGTCGAAGCTATACGGAAATTAACGAGTTGTTATACATGTAAAACCTTAACATGACGCGAAGACCATACACTATCAGAGCTACAGACAAGCTGCGTATTTGCGTAAATACGCAAATAAATTATGCAAAAAAACAATTTATAAATGAATATCAACGTACCGAAAAGCAAAACAAGAGTTGTCAAAAGACAACAAAGCTCGCCGATGGGATAAAACTCACCACCAATGCAAAGATTGAGATTGGAGGCAAACACCAAAAGTTAAATGCATCTAAACGCAAAAGTTTAACCTGGGCGTCTTCAGACACAAAAATAAGTCTTAAAGGGCCATAACTTTACTAAAATGCAACCCAGAGTTATGGTTCTTGTCTCTGTGTTAAAGGGCCATAACTTTACTAAAATGCAACCCAGAGTTATGGTTCTTGTCTCTGTGTGTTCCATTGATGATGGTGAACACACACGTGAAGGTTCATTCACATCCAATGAGTGTTTGCATAGATATCTTAAACTTTAACGTAACTAAACTCAAAGTTTAACTTGGGTGTCTAAGTTCATAAAGGGCCATAACTGTGCCAAAAAGCAATCCAAAGTTATGGTTCTTATCTCTGTGTGTTCCATTGATGATGGTGAACACACATGTGAAGTTTCATTCACATCCAATGAGTGGTTGCATGGATATCTTACACTTAAACGCAACTAAATGCCAAGTTTAACCTGGGTGTCTAAGTTTAAAAAGGGCCATAACTGTGCCAAAATGCAATCCAGAGTTATGGTTCTGTTCTCTGTGTGTTCCATTGATGATGGTTAACACACATGCCAAAGTTTCATTGACATCCAATGAGTGGTTGCATAGATAACTGAAACTTAAACGCAAAAGTTTAACCTGGGTGTCTGCAGACGACGCCGACGACGCCGGGGTCATGACAATAGCTCTCCTTGGACTTCGTCTAAGGCGAGTTATAAAATCATTTTACTCATGGACTTTTAAAATCGTCGCGTATCGCAAAGTAAAAAACTGCCGAGACTGCGCATGCTGAAACAGTGTCGTACCCGTAGACTGGTTCAATAGGGAAGTCTTTCCGTCACGCTGACCGCTATTATTGGCGTATGGCGGAACTTTCCGTTCATTTAGGTCCTTGAGGGCGTTTTTCATTAAATGTTGTAAATCAGTCTCGGATACAATTTCCGCTTTCGGTAGAAATGGCTTCGTGGGGACGGTGAATGTGACTGCAACCTGTCCAAACAAACACACTGCTCGGATATTTATAGCGAGTAACCACAGTTAACCACAGTTACACAAGACATATAGTGGGTTACAAATGGACATACTTGTGCAGAGGTGCACATTTTTGGTCATAATTATATGATATGGCACAAAATGTGCGAGTCCATTTGTAACCCACTATATGCCTTTGGTAACTGAGGTTACTGCAGTTACTTGTTATATGTCTTTGGTAACCAAGAAAAACCTTTATGCTACTCATATTTCAGGTTAATGTAGAAATTCTGCAATATAAAAAACTAGAAGTACCACACTGGCCCAAACTTGGGATGTTTTTATCTTTTAAACTATAACTATGAAGTTTCAAAGTGGAATGTCATTCGATCCTTAACGGCACATGTTCATAGTCACACAGTTCAAAAAATACCCAATTATGAACTGAAACCGCAAGAAGAATCTATTTCGTTCATTTCATTAATATTGCAGTAGCGGGACATTTGTTATATATTTAATTATTTGTTTTCTTGTCTAGTTAAATGAATATTAAGTTATATAAAAACATTTTCCGGAACCTAGTTTTGTATTCTCAACAAAACATGGCATTCCTGTTTTCTTTTCTTTGTGGGTTTTACTGTATGGCACAATGTTAATATCACCACAATCAACATTTTGACAGGCCACATACAAATATCCCCCAACCCCTTCTGCATCTCTCCAACAAGATTGTCGTATGTAAGTGGAACTGGACCTAATCCACACCATTTACAGAACCTCAACTTTGACAGTAAAACATCAAATTCCACTACTCGTATGCCAACTTTCCAACCAGAGCGTTTAACATTTTTTCCAAGTTTAATATTATTTAAAAGCGGACATGTTGGATCATCACACGAAACACCTGGACATATGTGATGACTAGGGTAGTTGTGTTCGATTTATACTGTATTTGAAATAAGTTTTTCATTTCTAACTGTAGCTTTCACACTTTTCTTATGAAACCGACCACGGAAATCGCATTTTGCCGCCTATTTGTTTACATTTTACAAACAACAACAGAATATCGGGAATTAAAGGTTATCCGCATGGTTTACGAAGTTTTTCCAAGTTATACGGAAATTCACGAGTTGTTATACATGTAATACCTTAACATGACGCGAAGACCATACACTATCAGAGCTACAGATAAGCTACAAATAAATTATGCAAAAAAGCAATTTATAAAAGAATATCAGCGTACAGAAAAGCAAAATAAAATCATTTTACTCAATTGCTTTTAAATCACCACATATCACAATGTAAAAAACTGCCAGAACTCCGGATTCTGAAACAGTGTTGTACCCGTAAACTGGTCCAACAGGAAGTCTTTCAGCTACGCTGACCACTATTATCGGCGTATGGTGGAACTTTCTGTTCATTTAGGTCCTTTAGGGCGTTTTTCATTTAACGTTCTAAACCAGTCTTGGATACAATTTCCGCTTTTGGTAGAAATGGCTTTGCAGGGACAGAAAAAGAGACCACAACCTGTCCAAACAAACACACTGCTAGGTTATTTGGGCACATTCGTGGAAAGCAAAGATGCCTTTTGTAAAAGAATCTTAGATGACCTGTTTGCACAGATTGTGCATCTGCCGCAACACATTGCAAGTCAAATTCTGGACGAAATTCTGTCCCGGATCGTCTCGGTACCAAAGAAACACGATGGTGGTAGAGTAAATAAAAAAATATCACGGACTGGAAAAACAAGTTTCTTAAAAAAGCAGTTGCTCTCTATAAAAAAAGCAATTGAGCAAAATTGATAGGTAAAAATAAAACTGTTAAGCAATAGAAAACCAAAATAAGCAATTACCTAAAAAGTTAAGGGGTAAATACCCAATTACTACAAAAGCTTATCTGTAGCTCTGCACTATGCAATAAATTGGGTGAAAATATATACATTATTTATTCAAACAATGCTGGATCAATATAAGTATTAAAACGAAATAAAGAATTCGACACCTGCTTTCAAACCTTATTTCGTATGTAAACATGACCTTCTTTCTTATGACGTAATGTCGGAATTATTATTTTTCCCTGCCGTACTGTAAAGCAATACCAAAATCAAAACAAAGCGTAAATGACAATATTTCGACATAAACTGGTCAATTTCAACATGAAACATTAGGTTATCATACCTTAAAATGACCTAGATTCAATAAAATAATTTACTCCATCAATTTCAACAATACTTGTAATGACTAAACACAATGCGAGTTTAACTGTGAGATTCTCCACAAAATAGAATAATCATTATTGATTGGATAAAATATTTCTGTTACACATTATAAACATGACCTACTTTCGAATGACGCAATGTCACAATCATGTCGCCAACACTGACGTTCCCCTATTAATTAAAAAATAAACCAACACAGAATACAATATTTAAACATATATCATCGATCAAACAATGAATATATGTTGTTATTATATCTATGATGACCTTGAAATCGAAACAAAATATTTAGGAAAATAAGATTGTAACCTGCAATGAATTGTAAACATGACCTAATTTCTTAGGAGCGAAAGTAATACAGCAATGTTAATAAATCGCACAAGAATCGCTAAATAATACAAAACTGCATCATTCAATACAACAATACTGCATAAATATCAGTAGGGAAACTGTTTGACAAATGCATTACTCAACAGCAAAACCAGTTTAGTTCCTTAAAACGAAATGTAAACATGACCTACTTTCTCATGAAGTAACGTCGCAATTATTACTTTTCTCTGTTACAATCCAATTTCCAAACCAAAAGAAATGGTACATGACAATCTCTAGACATTTACATGTCAATTTAACAATGAAGTTTGGTAATAATATCTATATAAAGGTACTCACCTAGAAACAAGTCAATATTTTCACGAAATACAAGATGTCTACTTGCAGAAAAAAATATTGGCGCATTTTCCCTTCACGCATGCGCATCAATTGTATCCATGAAAATAAATATATGGTCAGCTACCACCATTGCGTTTTTCATAGACTTACATTATAACGTTTGACCTAATTTTCACTCTTTCTATCATCCGCGGACCAAAAAGTCCTATATCATATTAAAGTACTGTACTAGATTCAAATTAAAATGTCCCCAAAATGAGGTTAAAAGTACCACTTTTTTTTGCACCCTGAAGTTGGGTATCCCCACTTTCAGCATGAAAAAAAGTAAATTTCACCAATTTTACTTTCCTTGCAGTTTCCTTGATAAAATGAACTTAGTCAGTCGCAGAAACATAATTCTAATTTTCTATTGACACAGACATAATAAACTTATATTTTATTGTGATCATTTCCCAGTTTAACATTTTCATCCAACCAGAATTAAGCTTACTATAAAAATATATGTCCTGAACATCCTTATACTTTTTTCAGCCAATCAGAGAGCTCGTCTCCACGAATTAGTTACTCATGAATAGTAAGCATGACTATTTCCTCATTAGTATTCATCCATTACTGTCCTTTCGTACTAGAAAATATCAAGATCGGCGGTATACATCTGAGTTGAAAGTTAACCTTACTCATCGGACTTCTCGATGATGCCCTGAAATATCCGGACGTTTACGGATATAACTACTAAATCATTTACGTCATACCAGCCCCGAAAAATTGAAAAATCGACGATAAAAGCGAATTGTAATAAATGCTTTGTTGCCGATAAACAACGGTATTTTACACCAGCCATGATTCAGACAGACACAATTTTACATAATATTATCATAAATCTTATATGAAAATTACACTAGTTTTTTATTGACTTGAAAGGCCATAAATACTGGTTATGCCGCTTTAAGTGTTATCCTAAAGCTGGTATTCTCAACTTAAAGAAATTGTCAGATAAACAATGACTTTTAGTTTAAATTACTATATACTGTCCATAATTCAACCATTTCAGGTTGTTCGAGTTGGGACGGCTTTCCGGGATATGCCAGCCGACAAAAAATAAGTCTGCCGTTTGTGTTATCAGTGATGACATTTGTAACCAATGCCTTTGTAGCAAGCTTACAACAGGCAACACAACACAATACGTAATTAATTGCAGAAACAACAAACAAACTGAAATTCCACGCGACTTGCCCAATAATACGATTTGTTTGGATTTGAGCGATAATCAGATCAAACATATCGGGATAGATACATTTAATGGCGATTGCTTCAGCAGTCTCACTTGTTTGTCACTTTCAAATAACAAACTTACCAACATTCACTGCGACCTTTTCAAAGGGTTAGGAAGTTTAAAAATGCTGGATTTAAGTCTGAACAAAATTCGATATTATGACATTGATAAAACCGCCTTTAGTTCATTGGCGACTAATTTGATATACCTAGACATCAAACAAAACCTGTCTAATCAACATGAAAATGAAACAGTACCCTGATGAAGCGATAAGCAAACTGAAGAACCTGAAGACACTAGTCATTGACGGTTTGAATGCTCAGCATCTAGACCAAGGTTTTAGTGAGTTGACAGAGTTACAAGAGATATTCTTCTCTGGACATTACGGTACGCTGTAATATCACCAAGATGGATTTTACATTTTTTAAAAATATAAAAGCTTCACAAAACTTCCGTTTATATATACATAACTGTTCTCTTGAAAAAATCGGAAATGACACATTTAAAAGCTTGAACAATCTGACAACACTTGATTTATCATGGAATTTGAATTTGACATTAAAAAGTTTGCCAAATATAACACATGGGCTCAAGTACACAAATATAAGCTACCTTAACTTAAACAGTCTTTACAAGTTTTACCTAAACGACGAATGTGTTAAGCTACAGGACGATTACATCTCAGATCTTCAACACACCAATCTTACAATATTAACGTTAGAATCTAACAATATCATTGGTGTCACAAATGAATTCATCGACGTATGGCCACGTAGCATTCAGTATTTATCTTTTCGTGATAATTTGTTCATTCTTGGGGACTATTTACAGAAGCTAACAGACAACCATACTTTGTACAATTTACGATATTTGGATGTGTCAAAACAATTTAGCCAGCATACACCGCCCAATTGGAGAGCGGAAGGATCTCTTGAAAATCTTAATGATAAAATAGAAGATTCCACACGTATTGGCAAATGTACTTCACAAGAATGTGAAAACTGCGGTCATAACACTATCGGAAATGATACATATTTAAACAAACTGTGTCAATACATGTTTAAACGCAACAGAGAAGAGTGTTATTTTGAGGAAATACTGTCTAAAGTTGTTCGTTTACAACCGCTTCAAACAAAGTAGAAAGGAAATGACATCAACAAGTTTGACATATAATGGTGCTAAAACGGTGTTTTCAACCGACTGTAGCAAGCTTGAGTATTTAGATGTTTCGAATAATCAACCTATATACATTATGGCACCGTTTATATATTTAAAAATGATGCCTGACCTTGCATTATTAAATATGTCAAATGATTACTTAGGTCTTGACTTAGAGCACGACACATCTTTTCAAGAATATATGAAGTTACCCACTATAAAAGTTTTAGACCTTAGTGGAAATGGCATATCTTACATAAATCAAACGACCTTTGAGAACCTTACACATCTAAAACTATTGTACCTTTCTGGAAATCGATTAAAACAAACGTCGTATTTGAATAACATGAAGGAGCTTAATTATTTAGATTTAAAGGGAAACATTATTGAGACGTTGCCCGAAATTGATTAGAGACACAATGGATCAATTGAACAATTTTACAATTAATATTGCAGACAATAACATTAAGTGTAACTGCTCGAATTTGGACTTCCTTCATTGGATGGATTCAAGAATGACTTCGGGAAAAATACGCTTTGAAGAATACGATAAATATGAATGTACCTTTGACGATGGAACTAAACAAAAGATAGATGGAACACATGCGATAAGTGATCTGAAGAACTAAATGTTCTGAGCAAACATTCTATGTCCCAATATTAATTTTGAGTCTTTGTCTCCTGACATTTTTTCTAATTGTAAGTGTCGGTCTGGCATACAGGTACAGGTGGAACTTGCGCTATCTATATTTCACAACGAAAATGAATTTAATACATGGATATCAGCCAGTCCGTAACGACGATACAGAATTTGAAAAAGACGTGTTTGTATCATATGCTGACGAAGACCGTGGGTTTGTTCGTGAAAACCTTTTGCCTGAGCTTGGAGAACGAGGAAATATTTCTCTCCTTGTGCATGACCGGGATTTTACAGCCGGGAATTACGTTTCTGATAACATTATGAATGCTATCACGACAACAAGAAAAACTCTTATTGTCCTCACGAAATATTATCTGAAATGCAAATGGTGTCTGTATGAATTCAATATGGCAAAACAGGAAGGAATAGAAACAGGTAGAAGCGTCCTATGTGTAATCATGAAAGAGGAAATTCCACCGGAAGATATCCCCTTAGGAATCATGGAAATAATAAAAAAGAGGACTTACATTGAATATCCTCAGGAAACTGTACACTTGGAAGGTTTTTGGGAAAGACTGAGGAGGGCGATACAATCATAGTCAAAAGTAAATTAAAAAGGGTTCAATAAGCTTGGATAATAGTGAAGGAAAAACAAATTCTAGATATATTAAGACAACAGTATTGCAGAACGAGCAAAAATATACATAAATGGAACAAATGGCAAATGCACACAGTTGACAAAGAGAATATCAGTCACACGTAGAAGAATATAAAACTTCAAATATACACGAACAGTTCCAATTCATCAAAGACCAAGAGTTTTAAGATAACAAGAACATTTTATTAGAAACATATACAGTCAAACCTGTGTAAGCAGTCACCTCTATTAAGCAGCAACCTGTATTAAGCAACGATATTTTCAGATTCCCATGTCTATGCTTTCACAGTTAATTAACCTATATAAAGCAACAATCTGTCTTAAAATACCACTTTTGCTCCTTCCCTTGACTGGCTGCTTAAGACAGGTTTTACTGTATTCGATTATTTCACATAAAATACAAAGATATAGGTGAATGTTTGGATACATTTTCAAGGAGAGAACCTACGTGACACGCACCTGCTAAACACGGTGTCAGAACGTTCTTTCAAAAGTTTGTTAAATGATTTTTTGTGTTTATTTTGGGTACATGTGTTGATTACATAGATCCTACCGACCGTCTGGATATTAGAGGCATCTATCTCACATAATTATAATTCAATGTGACCTACAAAATTCAAGATTACCTCAAAACAGCCGAGCGTCATGTTCGGTAACGTTTCTATAATGAAGCGCAACCTGGAAGTTTGTAGGTCGTACTGATCTAAATATCGGTGAAATAGATTTCTTTAATAACCAGACGGTTATGAACTATAAAGTATGCACATGTACCAACAAGTTATAAACAACGTTCCGGCAATGTATTTAGCAGGTGTGCGTGACAAAGGTTCTCCCTCTTGATTTTGATTTATTATTTAATGTAAATAAGTCAAGGGAGGAAACTGCTTAGCGAGATTTAGGTTAAACGTATTTACTTTACTTAGATTTTGAAACAAGTTTTACTAGTTAGACAATTCACACTCGAACTCTTCCTGGGTAGAACCAAAACGAGACATACGCGGAAAAGCGTCTTGTTCAAGAACACCATACATAACCGTTGCAGAAAATCGAACCCACGACTTTCTGATCATGGGTTTGATACTCTACCACTGGACCACGTGCTTCTCTGTGCTGAAACTATGATTCTAATGTCAATGATCAGGAATAACATAATTGGTGAGACCGTCAGTCTCATTTTGTTTATCTGAAAGTCGTGTGTTGTTTAAGGCGCACCAATAGACTGACTATAACAGAAAGGTAATATCATTAGTAAGATAAAAATATATACAAAGGTATGTATATGTGTAAATAGTATTTATGAACATGTGTAGTCAAGAAGTTGATAAATGGATCAGTAAATATGAAGTTGTTTGGTACGAACTGGAGGTGATTTTTTATTGCTATCAGCAGTTTGACATCAGTCAGTTCGGAAGCATGTTATCTTTGTTTACAACAATTTTATAACGTGCCTTGACTGAAACAATCGAATACGAGGGGGTTAAGTTAAGTAGGGCTACAAGTGGCGTCTTGTAGTGGCTCGTGTCACTGCTCAATAGCATAAGACGTAAAGCGTACAAAAATGAAGTTGATAATACAATACAAATATAGATGAATGAATAGACATATTATCAGGTCTTGTTTAATTACACATGTCACAAAAGCAGTATATACCAACGCAATTGCTAGATAAAAAAAAATGAAATGTGTTTCAAATATATGGGAGATTACTTCAAAATACGAGAGGGTATTCACGAGTTTTGAATTATTGCTTATTGTTATCCATTAGAGCGCGTCTAGTGCACAAAATTTGCGATTATGTATCGATACATGTATGATTTACTTAAACATACCACAAAACTTTTATTTTCAACATGGGTCTACCGAAATTTGACGTTGATTTAGAGGGCATAATAATTTATCTTTTGTAGTAGAAAATGCCCTTCCGCAGTATTCAACGACAGTTGAAAAGTCAGGAAAACAACGTTTCCATATCTACTATTCATCGCGTGAAGCACTCCATAGGTTAATCACGCGGCGCCGATCGGATACAACCAAAAACCAGGACCATTTCAAAGAACACCAAGTAAGTCAACTTCTGCTATCATACATAAAGTGGCTTTGATGATTAAACGAGTTAACCCGCCGACTCAACGTGAGATACCATACCAACTAGGAGTTTCTCAACCCATTATAAACATGATTATTAAACATATACTGACAGCTAAACTGCGTAAAAAGTGCAAAGTACATAAGCTTAATACAGCCCAAATCAACAAACGACGTCAACGTTCATGGCACCTATATCACGGTTAGGGAACTCTGTCACAACGTAGAGTGATTCGCGTCGACAGTTTGTCACAGATTCACGTCGACAGTATTATTGTTTTGTAAATGTTGTCACAGTTGCTAGTCGATAGCGGGGATATAATCGCTGATATGTTAATATAATCAAACGTATGAAGTATATTTTTCCGGGGAATGTAGTATATTATAAGTAAAATACGATCAAATTGAACATCTGATTATGAATATTTCGTCAAGTTTTAAATTTTAAAAATGTCACAGGTTTGTGACGACAGGGTAACGGAGGCGTGTCGATCGTTATTTTAATGTCACGGATTCAGTGTCGATAGTTTTAACATTGTAGAATAGTGCAACCCTACGCCATTACTGCCATTTACACGTCGAGTCTCGTACAGAGACTGCCCGGCATATTGTTTTAGAGCACTGTCGTAATGTTACGGATTATGTCGTTGAAAGTTAGAACCGACACACGGAAGCAAAACAATACCTCGGTACTTGCAACACAATAGCAATAATCATGTTTGGTTAGACTTCCGCTGGTAGTTTTAAACTCTACATATAACGAATAATTTCAGGGGAAAATTGTCACTTTTGATACATATGGTAACGTTATCTTCGTTTTTTTATGAAATAATAAAACAAAATGTACACAAAAACTATCATGATCTGACTGGGAAAACATGAAAGACACGTTAGGGTAACGTGAATACCTGCAAGTATACTTGGGATTCTGGAGATGTGCTTATTTACACATGTCAATATATCGTACATTGGACCCACCCTCACAAAAATAATAATCTTGTATCCATGTGTTTTATACGTTTTATATGATTATATGATCATTTGAAAGGGAAAAAGATGTAGTAATGATATCTTATATATAGGCTCTACTCAGCAAAAAAGAAACGTCCCTCTTTTTTTATAACTGATGTAGCTCTGTCTGTGTTTCATGTCCAATGTACATGTATTTTTTACCCTGGCGATGTTGAGAATGAGATCATATGCACCGTGTACATATCACTTAGTACCCAGAACATTCATTTCCACTTTAACCACGTGCACATGCGGTCGACAGGTTTTGCAGTCCACGTCATACGATTCATGCAATAGAGGCCACTTTGATTTTATTTTAGTTTTTCACAGTTTTCAACATGCAACGGATTTCTGAAAACGGACGCAATAAAATGATAGTGGGTGGGGTAATGGCCATAGTGGTCGCAATCCAGTTATGGTGCTGTCGCAAATAGAATGAGCGACTTGAGACACGTTTCCGATATACCTGAACTGTTTACAGTCACAGCGACCTGGTAAACGGTAAACATGTAGAGACAAAGACCGGAACCGAACGTTGACGTGCTTACGTCAGTGTCTGTTGCCACGGCTACCTTCGCTGCTTGGCAACATGGCGTTTCAATAAAGACTATTCGTTACCGTTTGCGTCGTAACTCCCAACTAATCAGAGTGCGAGGTGCCCATACACTAGAACTGGTCAAATAATGACCTGACGTTACCTCGCTGCCATGCTTTTATGTGTGCGTCGTCATCTGAACTGAAGTTAAATGGCAGCCCATGTTCACCAGGCAATACTTGAACCAGGTCAATGTTTTCACATGGCATGGCCGGAAGTTTCCCTTGATCCTTGCAAAAATTGAGAATATCTGGGTCATTAAACCACCAAAATGATAATCTCTGTGATTTAGCGTAGGCGTTGCTACGGGGATCGAGGAATTTGCCAAATGCATTGGCTTTGCGTTACGTTACGTCAAAACGCAGTAAAATTATTGAATAAATACCTGCAAATGGTAGATTGACAAATTCTTACTCAAACTCGATGACCTAAACTTACATAACGAGTGTCTGATAGTTTGTATTTTTTTATTTTACACCCAAACCCAACCCCCACCCACCCACCCAACCCCTCCCTCAAACACACCCACCGACTTCCATGTGGTATCACTATGAAAATGTTCGTGCTAGCCAGACTAAGCGAAATGACATCAGTCCGCAAATAAATGAACGGTTTTGGTACATCCCTCATTTACATTTTCGTCTAAAGACACATGCATAGGTAAGACATTATTTGGCTAGTAGAAAATACCACGTAACTTCTAACAGGCTTAGTTGATCTACTTTCTCGTTCCTGGAACGATGTCATCGACAGAGGAAAGAGGTTAACAGCTACTGACAGTCATGACATTAAATGTAAAATGAAATATTTTATTTTCGAAAATATGAGCTGTTTCATTGGTGGCTGAGAAAGGACATCTAATCAATGATAGGCCTTCATCCAGATCACAATACAGCGAGGAATCTTCGACAAAAGATATGTCCATTCCTGCCAACAGTGTCGACTAGAATCTGTGACCCTGTAGAGAAGAATCCGTGACATTTAAATCAACATCGATACAAACCTGTGACACTTGAAGCTTTTTTCAAACGGAATTTCTCACATGGTATAAGTAAAAAGTCAATTAGTTATCACTCTTTTTTTAAACAAAATTACTTAAACAACAGTTATAAATGATATTTTGCACTGATTAATGTTTTTATTGACAATTTCATCTCTACTTTCGTTTTACATACATATTTATCGAGGATTTGTTAATTATTGCGTTTTAAACATTTACTAATTCACAATTGGTTGATTGGAACCTTTAAAATGCTAATTAATATTAGGTGAAACTCGATGGTGTAAAAAGTTTAAAACCTATAGCTGTATCCAGCAAAAAATTGACTTTATACATCAGAATATGCCGTGTTTTCCCGCATCAGATCGACGTGAATCTGTGACAAACTGTCGACGCGAATCAATCTACGTTGTGACAGAGTTCCCTGACCGTGTATATAGACGTTTAAATTGAGGTCAATGAAAATATTTTGTGACACCAGATGAGACAATGTTTTATTCGGGTGGTACCTATGGTCGCCGTCGGTTATGCTACATTCATAAGTGGCCGGACGATATTTCAAAACTGAAGTTTGTAAAACGAGACGTTCGCACCTGGCTTCATGGCCTGTAACGGAGTAAGCTACCTCGGCAAAACAGACATCCGTATCCCCAACAAAGGGGTCAAGATCAATTTCCACTTTTATATTGACAAAATTTTAAAGCCCTTCATCAAAAACGACGTTCCGAGAATGTTTCCAGGTGATCAAAAAAGGAAATGGTATCCCATCAAGACAGTGCGTCAAATCAGACGTTAACGTACATGCGACAGTAGAATATTAACTTCATTACGCCGAAGGAGTGAATGCCTAGAAGTCCGGATGCCGCTTTAATGGATTTTGCCATTTTGGGTATTCTTAAGAGACGGTTGCAGAAGAGGAAAGTCTTCACTAACGAGCGTTAAAAGACAAATAGAGAAAACTAGAACAATCTGTGTAAATAAGACACTCAAGTCATGGCCCAAACGTTGTATGCTCATCAATTACCTCCACGGATTCCATATAGAACATTTGTTACAGTAAAATTGCTATTGTTGTTTTCTTTCTTTTACGATTAAAAGTGTTTCAAAACTCGTAAATCACCTCTCATACATGACACAGGATAGATATTGGGTGGACCAGCATCTCATTAAAATATAACAGACAAAGTTATATGGTTTATGACCAGTATGAAACAAAGCTAAAACATTAAGCCGTCATCTCCCTAATTAAACATTATGTTTCATCTCCATATAGCTGAATTATTTGGAAAAAAAATCTTTAGATGCAAACATTGTTGCTGTCTTCTTCACTTTCTCAGCACAAAACGACTGTTTTTATGTATTAATAAAGATATATTTTACTGATATATTTGATAGCTACTTCTTGTTTCAAGTATTTCTTTTCTAGCAACGTATCGTTCTCATCTTCTATGTTAAATATTGCTTTATTTCAATTTGTTTTTGTTTCTCACTTTATGAATCTCAGAAATGAGGAAATAAAGAATTGATTGATTGATTAGATAATACATGTTATGCAAAAACGGCCGTGTTTAAAGAAACGTTATGTGCAAAATGACATTTACATAATTTTATGTTTTATTATTCCTACATCAAGCGTCATTGCTGGGTCTGATAGGTTAGATCAGACGGTAGCGCGTCTGACTATCAATCCAGGTGTCGCGAGTTTGAATCCCCGCCCGGCCGGTCACCATCATCTCAGTTATAATTGATATGCGACTAATTGCCATTCGTCCCTCACCGCTGATTCAAGTGGGAATATAATGCGGAGATTGGCTGTGCTCCAGCTCTGTTTAACGTTCCAGGATCCAGGAAAGAGTGGTGATGTTAACTGATTTTCTGTTAGTCCTGTTAACTGTCGATGACTTAAAATGACGATAAATATTTAATTATTAAAGGAACAATAACGTCGTAGCTATAATTACAAAACATAACCTATGTCTTTATTCCTATTATATTCATAAATTGTATTTGGTTCAATTTGTATGATTTTAAGCTGGCTTTCAACACTTTTTCAGTCATATCACGATGTTGACTGTTTCAAATATAATGTCGTGTAGTGAAATGTTATAATATCCCATGATTTAGGTTAAAGTTCATTAAGTTCTGATATGGTTAAGATCCGCATTAATATGTTCAGCAATATCATTTACAAAACAGCATGAACTGGAGTAGTGAGGTCAAATTCCTGTTTTAAGACTTTTTCCGAAGTAAAAGAAATTTGAAATAACTACATGTAACTTCTTTATAACGCATGCCTTGACTGAAGTATACATGTTTTTGATATCTATTAATAACCTTTGCCATAAAAAGAGCTATTAAAATATCAAAAATTGCCAAATATGTTTTATAATTGATAAATACACAATATAATTCAGTTCCAGAATTGGGACACAACAGAGTTTTGTAGAAGTCCACTATTAATTTGTTTTTATGAATCCTAATTGATTATCCAGGGTTGTTTCATATATATTTGCCAATTTGGTTTTTCATATTTGACGATTGTTTTTGCAAGAACATAGTAAGAACGATCCTACTACAGCTAATGGTATCGTTTATATCCCAATGTTCGGAAAGAGGAGAAATAATGTGTCAAAACAATATTGTGAAATGAGGTGATATCTTTCATTGAGAAATCCCAAATCTCTCGTTACAATGTTATAATGTGCAGTTACTCCATTAACAGATTCTCCCAGGAATGTATCAGAACAATAAAAAAAACAGTCAACAGCCTCCATTAATGAGATAATTTGAGTGTGCTGAACTCAGACAATATTATTACCTTATCAATGGGTGTAACTAGTAAAATAGATAGTGAAATTGTAACTGGAACTGGCAGTAAAAGTTGGGGGTTTAATAATACATATGAATCATAGTGTTTATTATATACTTATAATTTCTGTAAAAATATAAAAGAGCTATGTTAAGTATTGCTTTAATGTCTATGACTTGAAGACAGCTATATACTACCATATGTAGCTTCTCTGCTTCATTTAAAGTTGAAAGGCGATTTTTTATATATCAAGATCATTTGTTGGACATTCTATATTGTTAAAGGACAACTCGTACGAATGTTTAGCAAAATCCGTTGATATTAATGAAGAACGTATAAATTATTGATTAAATGTTATTGATTAAATATCACGTAGTTTTATCATCAATTTTAAGCAATTACATTACATTACAATCTTATATTTTACCTAAAAAATGTAATTGATTAATAGCTATATCTTATTCTAACGCTGTATTAGGAATGTAAAAGTCTATGCTTATTCACCCTTGAGTACTTTTGATATTTTAGTTTAGTTTATACTTATTCATTTAAGCTCGATTACATTGTACTGTATCATGATTGAAAAAGTCCGGGTGACATTGTCATTTTATCCTTTAGTTAGTACATGTTTTAGGCTTTGTTTTGCTCTAGTTTTATTGTCGTTTAAGTCAACCTGCGTCACACATAGTCTGGTCCGTATGGTGGGCGGATGGCTATTCTGCCAGCACCAATAATGGAATATGTGTAGATAAATACAGTCATAATCTTAATCAGCATATATCTTATGAAGTCCGCCACGTTTGGTATTATTTGTGGTTTCTCAGGGCCTTTACAGGATTTTTTTTATGTAATTTTCAATTCATTCTGGACTAAATATGGTATTTTTGAGCAAGGCACTTTAAAAGATAATTATACTTACAATCTTGCAAAGACTCATTTCATGATTTATATACACTATGCAATTCATAAAATGATTGTATTCCGATTTGAAGTCGGGTAAATATTGATATTATTATCTAATAAAAGACATGACTATTTCAATACTTACTAGTGATGGCGTAAATGAATAGGACTAGTAAATTGACAAAGAGTCTGTTGAAAGAGTATATTTTGCAAGTCGGTGTACTTCTCTTCATGTTGCACCGCAGTGCTGGTCTAGGGGTAGAAAGTCCGCGTCGCATACTAAAGGCCGTGAGTTCAATCCTCGGCCGGTTCATACGGAAGACTTGAAAATGGCATAGAAACTTCCTCCCAGTGTCAGTATAAAGTGACTTAGCGGGGTATCACACCATGTGTCTGTAGAACGATCTGTCCGTGTGGCAGAGCTGAAGTACTACACTTGTAAAAAAATCATCGCATGAAATAGAGAATGTTAATAGAAGTGTGCTGTAATAGAAGGTGACTTTATACTATACTTGACCATATTGCCAAGAAACATGCATTATAAACACAAACATTGGGGTCAAAGATTGAATTTCTCGTTGTTTCTGATAAGTTCAAACCCCAGACACTAGGGACGCCTCACTTGTTTACAGTTTTGCCCATCATGTTGTCGTCTTTCTCTAATTTATTGTCAGAATATGATATACAGATTACCAATAAGCTCATATATACCTGAATAAAGATAGAAAGAAATTTTGTTTAATAATGAAAATATTTTTTTTTAATTCAAATATAGATATTTTATAATTTTAGTTGAAAGAAATGAATGAATATGGTTTTACGGCATACCAACACATTATAGGTTATTCGACGCCAACAGGAAGAAAAATTCCAGGTTCACTCTACATGTACAAAAACAACAAATTAACATACAGATTAAAAGAAATACATCAACAAATGAATATGCAGAATGAACCTAGAACCTTGATACCTACAGAACTGCAGCTTTCAGCAAATTCTATCATATTACTCAATTTGTCACTTCTTATGACATGCATAAGCCAGTGATCCTATTCTTGCCATCACTCATGGCTCCCTGGAACCACACAGGGGTTGATAATTAACCACAATAGTGAACATGACAAAAAATGATAAAATGAACATGACACCCATTCAGAGGATTCCTACCCCTCTGCAGAGATCGACAGTGATTCTAATTTAGCAGGAACCACACGGGCTAATTTTAATGGAAATTACATAATTGTATACAGTTTTGATTCTTATTTTTATTGTTTTAGTTTAAACAGAAACATTTGATGTCTCAAATTTGAAAATGATGGCAACAGATGTGGAGACAAAGTCACAACGTTCAAGTGTCTGGGACAACGTCATATAAATCATCTACAAGGGCAAAATTTTGTAATAACAACTAACAAAAATACAGACGAGGTTTTATTGTAATGATAAATCAACACATCTACCAGATAAAGGTGTCCACCAGATGCCATCTTGCTTAGATTTACAGATACTAGTATTATACGGTACAACAACAACATCAAATATCTTTATATTCATTTTAAAAATATCTTTATGGAAGATATTGATATAATTTCCCTTTATGGTATGTATAATTAGTAAAACTGTAAGATAATCGGCAAATATTAACAGCTTTAAAAGTGAAAGAGAGGAAATTGTATATTTTTTTATGATTCGTTATTTTTCCTATTGTTGTCAAAGCAATGATTTTAATTGTAAACGGTGACAATTGTTAGGAATAGAATATATGGCACAGTAAATTTAGCACCCATTGTTATGAACATGTTGACTAATAGGTTTATTGAATAAATGCATAAATCATCATATCGCTTTATGTCCTAAGTACACTTCAAATTTCTATGCAGTCGTTTATCACCAACCTCAATAGTTAATATTCCTATATAATGAGGAATAACTTTCTGTTGGTGTTGATTGTCATGTAGTTGTACAAGTAGTTGTTGGATATCATTCTGAGTTCTCGATTCCCAAGCCACAGCTATCAAATCAATTAAAAACATTTAATATTCACGCTGATAAATTTGCAAAATTAGCATATTTGATTTGATTTGTTTTTTTCTTCCATATTATATCACTTTTATATTAAAAATATAACAGATAATTATGTTCAACACCTTAAACTCGACATCGCCTGAAGCAAAAAAAACATGCTAGTTCGTCTTTTAACACTGTGTTATGTTTCGAAAGTTCTTTCGGCAGCAAACAGTTTGTTTATCAATTTCAAATGATAAAACTTAGTCACTTTATCCGACAATATCTAATCTGACCGGATAATCGTTAAACTAAATGCATATTTCTGCCATTTGAGGTTGTGCAACTTGGACTGCTCTCCGGAATATTACAGACGACAAATAAAGAAATCAATGCGTCTCCTGTTGGTGATATTTGCAAACAGTGCAATTGCAGCGACCGCGGCACAACACGTATTTGACTGCAGTAATGGGGGTGGGGGGTACAAAAGTACATTTAATGTTGATGTCTAATATCACTTGTTTACTTGCGTACATATTGCACTGATTCGTTTTACACTGTATCGAGTAGTTGTCCTCCAACGCAACTTTTTTACACGCTTTACACATTTAGTTTGTCATTAACCGATTATATAAGAACCGTTATGCAAGCTCACATTGAATTCGACTCGTTTACAAGATGCCACGGCTTCGCAGAAGTGTAAGTGACGTTCAAAGGCAGTTTTACTGTCATCGCAACATAATTATGCATCTGCGACAGCGTTTTCACAAATCTGGACTCTGTCGTTAGCGCGTCTGACTGTCAATCTAGGGGTCGTGACTCAGCCACAATCTCCGTGATGTTTGATATACGACATTGCGTCTCATTATCATTCGTCTCTCAATGCTGACTCAAGTGAGAAATTTATCAGTTACTTGCAAAGATGGGGTGTGCTCGAGTACTGGTTAATCTTCCAGGATCCAAGGAAACAGTGGTTAGTTTAACTGGTCTTCTGCTAGCCCTCGATGGCATAAAAATGACGCTAAATATTCAATCAATTAAATCACCAGTCTGGAAGCGTCAGATATAGCGTACGTTCAGGCAGGCAAAAGGTAACACACGCCCATATGTGTTACTATATATAGTAACATGTGTATTAAATGACGTTAACGCATATACATTACAAGTTTAAAACTGCTACAAGTATCGCGGTTCAATACGGCATATCTAGACAAACCGTTCTTAACCGTTTGGGCACGAATGCAAACCAAGTAAGAGCCAGGCGGCCCTACGTAGGCCATATTATTAAGTATCGCAATCGTAACATCCGGTTGCTATGGGCTCAACGTCATTGCATTGGACGTGTGCTTAATGGATAAGGGCGTTATTTAGCGTCTGGTCCTGTTTCAATCTAATGGTGATGATGATGATAGAGTACGCATTTTCCGGCTTCGATGACAAGTTTTGCTGGTAATTGCTTGTTTGAGCTTGATAGTTTCGTGGGGCAGCGTTATGGTTTGGGGCGGGATACTGGGGAAGGGGTCGAAAACAGATCTGGTCGACATTCCTTACAATCTAAATGACCATCGTTATATTGACGACGTTCTTCGGCCAATGGTGGTTCTGTTGCTGCATCAGCATTCCTGTGTGTGTGCTGATGCACGATAATGCAAGATCACAAACTGGTCGGCTGACGCAGAATTACCTCACCAGGCATAACGTTAACATGTTACAATGGCCGTCCCGCCTCACAGGACATGAATTCAATCAAGCACATATGGGACCTTCTTGGACAACATTCGTGACCTTACAGTTTCCATTGTCCATGAACGGAATATCATTCCAAATTACGTCGTTCGATATTACGTCTTTGATTCATAGAAGAGGTAGACACAATCGGTATTGAACAAATTACAGAAATGCAAACGCATTAACAGCGAACAAATCAATACTATAACCGTACTTACTGTAACCGTACATACTATAACCGTGTCTACTGTAACTGTACATACTGTAACCATACATACTATAACCGTACTTACTGTAACCGTACATACTATAACCGTGTCTACTGTAACTGTACATACTGCAACCATACATACTGTAACGGTACATACTGTAACCATACATACTGTTACCATACATACTATGACCGTGTCTACTGTAACCGTACATACTATAACCATACATACTTTAACCGTACATATTGTAACTGCAAATACTGTAATCGTACATACTGTAACCGCACATACTATAACCATACATACTGGAACCGTACATACTATAACCGTGCCTACTGTTACCGTACATACTTTAACCGTGCCAACTGTAACCGTACATACTGTAACCGACCATACTATAACCGTGCATACTATAACCGTGCCTACTGTAACCGTGCCTACTGTTACCGTACATACTATAACAGTGCCAACTGTAACCTTGCATACTATAACCGTGCATACTATAACCGTACATACTATTACCGTGCCAACTGTAACCTTGCATACTATAACCGTGCATACTATAACCGTACATACTATAACCGTACATACTGTAACCGACCATACTATAACCGTACATACTATAACCATGCCTACTGCAACCGTACATACTGTAACCTTACATGCTATACCCGTACATACTATAACCGTGCCTACTGTAATCGTACATACTGCAACCATACATACTGTAACGGTACATACTGTAACCATACCTACTGTTACCATACATTCTATAACCGTGCCTACTGTAACCGTACATACTGTAACCGTACGTACTATAACCGTGCCTACTATAACCATGCATACTATAACCGTACATACTATAACCGTGCCTACTATAACCATGCCTACTGTAACCGTGCATACTATAACCGTACATACTATAACCGTGCATACTATAACCGTGCCTACTATAACCGTGCCTACTGTAACCGTGCATACTGTAACCGTATATACTATAACCGTGCATACTATAACCGTGCCTTCTGTAACCGTGCGTACTTTAACCGTACATACTATAACCGTACTTACTGTAACCGTATATACTGTAACCGTGCATACTATAACCATGCCTACTGTAACTGTGCATACTTTAACCGTGCATACTGTAACCGTGCATACTGTAACCGTGCATACTTTAACCGTGCATACTGTTACCGTGCCAACTGTTACCGTGCATACTGTAACCGTGCATACTGTAACCGTGCCTACTGTAACCGTGCATACTTTAACCGTGCATACTATAACGGTGCATACTTTAACCCTGCATACTATAACCGTACATACTTTAACCGTGCATACTATAACCGTACATACTATAACCGTACATACTATAACCGTACATACTTTAACCGTGCATACTATAACCGTGCATACTTTAACCGTACGTACTATAACCGTACGTACTATAACCGTACATACTATAACCGTGCCTACTGTAACCGTGCATACTATAACCGTACATACTATAACCGTACATACTATAACCGTGCATACGCCAGCACTTTATGTCAGATTTTGCGTGATTCGACATTCTTTACAAATGCATAATAAAACTAGAAAAAATGAATGTAATCCTTATAATTCCAATCCTGATGATTATATTTAATTTGAGACACCTCAAGTGAATGAAAAAAACAAAACAAAAATAATTATACGCTGCAAAGTAAACGCGTAAGAATACATCACCTCTGTCCTGGTTGACATCAAATTCTCGATATCTAATATGCATCAAATGAACTCTGTAACATTAGTTGGTTTATTGTAAAATGACGAAATATGTTGCGGTGAAAACATTTAACACCCGCCTTTTATCACTCGATTTAGAGAAATAAAAAATCAATAATTCCAAGAAATATCCACACAGTGTAAACGCTGACGTCATTGTTTAGTTTTTGTCAAAACGCTTGTTTTTAAAAAAATGTGCCAACATATAAATCCACGCTCAATGATTGAGAATCCGAATTGGGAACGTTTTTAACGACTTTAACGTGCAAGGTTTGTGTATTTACTTTGTCTCACGAACGTCTGCTTCTGAACTTCAACTAGATACATGTTTTTATTTCATTTTTCCTGTAGAATAAATTGGTCTTTGGAAATATTTGTCAACGACTAGTATTCACGTTCGGTAAACCAGGATTGTGTTCAATGGTAGGCCTATAATATACATCTCAAATGTGATCATTTTATGACCTCCTTCATTGTTTCTCAACACAACTTATGGTCTGATTGTGACGTCCGGTTAAATCGCTGAACCAAAGAAATCTATAAAACAATAAACCATTGAAAACAGCTTGGACTAGATCTAACATTTGTTTTTGTTGAATTTTATTATTAAAATAAGCGTGGAACCGTAGTGAACTTCATTTAAGTTCGTATATTGTTAAACCGACCATCAAAATGTCGCTGCTTCTTTGTTTACGCGCGAAACGTAAAAGTAGTCCAGTTCAAGGGTTTTTTCGAAAAATAAAAGTCTTTAAAAAATTGACGTTGTCCAATGAAAATGCTTTAAATACATATATGATAATGAGATTTGAATTATTATATTATAATGCAAATAAAGAAAGATTATCGTACAAACGATTATTGTTTCATTATGAATAACTATTTCAATATTTGAAACAACTCTCGTATTAAAATCACGGACAATAAATCAAACGAAAATATTTAAAAGATGTATTTGCAACGTTTTTTAAACAAACAAATACAGCACCATGCTTATAAAAGATCAAGTACTTTTTATCCTTAGTGTATATGACAATGGATTTGTAAAGACAAATGTATCGGCAATACAATCTTTCAACAGGTATCCCACGGATTTAATTTTCATATAAACCTTGACCTACATTTAGATACTTGAGCAAAAGACGTTTAAGATATGATGATTGACGCTGTTTGGCAGCTCAACGAGTTTGTACATTGTGATTTATTATGGCTGTAAAGGTTCGGGTGACATTTTCAATTTATCCTTAGCACACGATCGTTCGTTTCAGACTCTCTTATCCTCTAGACCCCTTGTCGTTTAAGACAACCTGCGTTACAAATTGTCTGGTTCATATGTTATGCGGATGGGTAGTCTTCAAGCGCAAGAAATGGAACATCAGTAGTTCAATATCATCAAAATTTTAAATTTGACAGAACTACAATCGGCATTTATTATATGAAGCCCATCACGTTTGTTTAGGCTTATTTGTGTTTTTTCAAGACTGTTCTTTTCTTCTTTCTAGACTTCATATCGTGTCTTTGAGCAAGACACTTTAAAATGTAATACTTGCAGACATTCTTAAAAAGTCAGTTCGTGATTTATATACAAAATGCACGTGGTATATTGCTTGTTCTCTTGGTGCCGGATAAATATTGATATCATTATCTAATAAAAACTGTAACTAGTTCAATAGATTATTTACCGATGACGGCGTGCATGAATAGTATTTACAAAGAGTCTGACAGTGTTGTCATAATATAAGTATACTTTGCAAGCCGGTGCACTTCTCTTCATGTGAAACCGCAGCGGTGGTCTAAGAATAGAACGTCTGCCTCGCATGCGAAAGGTCGTGGGTTCGTCAATAATTGAAAAATGGCATAGAAGCTTCCTCGCTTTGCGTTCAGAATTAAGAGAATTGTTCTAGTTGTGGTCTGTATCTATTATTCTCTATATCAGTCCTTGTAACACAATTTAAACATGTTTTATCGATTATTATCATACTTAAATGAACAAAATAAAACTTTGCCCCATTATTACAACCGACCTGACGCAAGAACTATCGCTCCGCCCGATGACCACGTTGGTATTATTTGTCCAAGTATATATGATGTAGTGTTTACTAAGATATCAATAGTTTGTCTAAGGAAAATGGCGGCGTAGAAACCAATATCGATCGCTAAATGGATTATCGACTTGTTTGATTGACAGCAGCCGAAATAATCGTATTTTACAAATCGCGTACAATGTGCTAGTAGTTGAGGCGTGCTAAATTAATCTAATGAAGTGATGTAAGCCGTATCATTTTCATCTGCATATGTTTATAAAAGCACAAAATCGAAAGCCAAGTTCATTTTATGAACTTGTTTAACAGTGAAAACCCTTGACAAAAGAATAAATAACAATACATCATGTCAATTTAATCAACTATTAAATGAAGTGCATTATCAAAATTGTTCTTCTATTTGAGTGTTATTTAAAAAAACTATATTAAGTGGTCGATAACGTGAACTATGCACGGTTTAATAGAATATATCTCATTCCGTGCAATTTGCCGATCTACAAGTACAGCTCTTAAATCGAGACTGTTTACTGCTCGTTTCGGATGGTCACCAGTGACTCCCGCACGCCCGTGATTTTGTTGAATCATTAATAAATATTTAGATTAAATAACATTTTCATTACTGGCAGAGATTATAGTTTATCAACTTATCCATTTATAGTCTACTATGGGGGAACATCTCTCTCTCTCTCTCTCTCTCTCTCTCTCTCTCTCTCTCTCTCTCTCTCTCTCTCTCTCTCTCTTTATATATATATATATATATCTTTATCTTTCTCTCTTTTTACTCTCTTATTGTTTTTATATATAGAAAGTCTGATGAGATAACGAAACGATGTATTCATTTGTTCTCTACGCAAACATTGTTATGTATTATCAATAATTAGCAATTATATGTGGAGAAGATAAAATAGATCACCATTCATATTGAACGAACGTCTCATGTTTGTAAAATGCGAAACATTATTATATACTATAAAGCGGGTTGCAGTGTTAGCCGCTCACTCGATAGAATGTGGGTTTGATCCTCAGCTCGGCCAGATGTCTTTTAAACATTCAGTACTTGTTCAACCCAGAAAACAGACTCGAGAGCGATTCATACAAGCTCTATGCTCTCTTCACAATCGAGCTAAAATAAATTAGTATAATAATAAACAATGATGTGTTTGAAGCAGAAAAAACAATTTCCCTTGATATTAACTGAAAGTATCCTGGTCGTAATATGTAGTTTTCTATTTATTATAACTACGAAAGCATAACACACTAACTTTAGTGTTCTTGTTGAAGGTTATGTGAGTGTTATGTGAGTGTTATGTGACGATATATGAAAAGAACAAGAGCAAATTAGCAAACATAAATTTACATTACGTTGTCCTGTATATAATTACTATTATTACTGTTTTATACATCTTCATACTTAATATCTTCATCATCTGGTGTGGAGCTTTTTTCCGTCTTCTGAACTATATGTGTAATACAATACTAATACATATTGTACTTGCTTGTCCAGTAAACTTCCGCCTAGGCATAGTTAGGTAGTTGTCTTAAAAGGGGACTTTTTATTCATCACATTGGATAAAATTTATTACTGCATTAACCGTCGTTTGGTTGAATATTTAAGAGATATTTTTAAAATAAATCGGAGTAGAAATATTTGCAATGATTAACAAAGCGCTTGCATTGGTGTAAATTTGTCATTATTTATTTTATTTTGATTTGTTTTGTTTAGTTTTAACAGAAACAAGCAAACTCACAACGGTCAATTGTCTGGGACCATGGTCGCTTGAGTTAAGGAAAGTGGAGTTAATTAATTGTCTGGAGAGGTTGTTAATTAATTTGACCAACCCTGTTAATGAAAAATGAGTAAACGGGTAACCGGTGAACTGCATATTTCATTAAATTCTTACGTTAATAAGTAAGTACATATATCTAATATTGGTGTTGCAGGATTCGTTTTAAATACAAATTGGTGAGAAATACTATTTCAGAATACAAATGAGTAATAAATACCGGAAATATCGTCCTTTCTCAAGTACCAGACATACTAATGTTAAGACATTTCACTTGGCTGGTTTATAACTACAGTCAAACCTGTGTAAGTGATCACCTCTATTAACAGTCGCTTGTCTTAAGCAGCCGTATTATCTATTCCCAATTTATATGTGTTTAGAGCAAATTAAGCTGCAACAACCTGTCTTAAAAGGCCAATTTTGCTTCCTCCCTTGACTTGCTGCTTAAGACAGGTTTGACTGTATGTGCATTTAGTGCACTGCATAATGATATATTTTCTTTTAAGGTATTAGATCTGTAATGATCAATATTGCAACCATGCCTAAACTTGGGGTCTTAGTTATCACCATCCTATGAGAGATGTTTTTCTGACATTTTAGAAGATTTTACCGTCTAAAATTAAAATTATTAAATTTTAAGTGTTAAATGCCTATAACCTCAAAACGGCAAAAAAATAACAACTACAAAACACAATGATATAGCTATAATTTTCATATATATACTATAAATGATATATAAAAGGCATTTTTAATCACATCAACACCGCTGAATAGACTTAATCTAAAGAAACTAACATATCATGTCTCATTTTTTATAAATCTTAAAAAAAATTATTTTACCCTACCCCCACTTCAAAATTGTTACATTTACACAAAATATTCTAAAACTTTATATTTTGAAATGTTCTAGCATCATTTCTATTATAAATAACCATTAATGTTGTATGCCAATATTTTCCACATTGTTAAAAGTGAAAAATGTATAAAAATAAACAACTTTTACCGTCTTGTTTTATCATAACATGGTATTTTATAGGATAAGTATCAAAATAAAATTTGGCGACATAGTGTTTTTTCCACATCTACTAACAGCTAACAGATAATGTGCCCTTATTAAATATTGTATTTAGGCAACTTTTTTTATTAAAACAATATTACTGATGTAATGACACATAAGAAACTTTGTTCCTACTCTTATAGCTTGATTGGAATATTTAATGAATTTAAAATATTACTCCACCCACCCAAATATTGTTGGTTTTTTTTCTCCAAAAATTGTGACAAAAAATAATTATTTTCTAATATTTTAGCTCCACCACTATCACAAAATCCTTCTTATATTGTATATCGACTTATACTACATTGTTAAAAGTAATAAATGCACGAAAATACAACACACTTTTGCCATAACCTTTGCCAAATGGGGAAATATTTTATGAAAATATATATCCAACGATTAGGAACCTACATTTTCATCAAACACTGGATAATTTCTATTGAAAACTTTAAACGTTAGGTGTAGATAGTTGTTTATAGAAATATTTCATATAAACTTCGTATTTTATCTTTAGTAATACTTGTGTATTTATTGGTTTGACTTGGCAAATGATATACAAAACTAGAATTGGTAGCTACAACAATAAAATATATTTGGAGTGGGTGAGGGTCAGGTGTTGGAATTTTAATCTTAAAAATTGGTTGTGTTTGTGACACGTGTATGTCTTTTACAGTTGAATGTGCTGAGTAAACCGTCTCTGTAAATAAAATAAAAACTATAAAAAAATGAGCGGAAGTCGGGATCGAACCCACGATCTCTAGTTTGAAAATACAAAACTCTAACCTTTTTACCAATGGTCCACAAATCGGTTGTGTTACAATTAATTTAGATATATGAAAACGTTTACAATAACATTACTGTTTTGCTTCGATCAATATCAAAACGACGAAAACAAATGTGACATTCCGTGTTTTTGCGCGGATTCCCATCCATATTTTACCCACATGATGGTACGCGAATTCGATTTTTTACCCACATGATAGATTAGGTCAACATTGATATCATTGTTGATATTCTGATCTGTTTTCTTTTTATTTTGAACAACAATCTCGACGATCAAAATTTGTTTTAGCTTCTTCTGCCATGATGGAAAATCCAATGTGACGTCACTTCACGCGAGAAAACACCTTGTCATGTGACAAGTTTACTAAATTTAGCCACCACGAATGTTTTTTCGGCTGGCGGAAATTCGTTCCGGAAAGTATCGATTGATCACGGTGTAAGTCGATTTTTACCGAGAGCATTACAGATTTAATACCTTAATGTATATAATCGTTTTTGAAATATACGTATACATTTAAACAAAAAAGGAAAACTTCTAATAGTAATGTAACATGTGAAGCCCATCTGGTCGACAAATTTAACACAGTCAAGCACCTAAATAGTATTAAACGTAGATAACGTGCTATAGCCTACTCGAATAAGTGATATCATCTATTCGAATATGTGATATCTCATATAAGGGTTAAATAGTAAAATGACACTCAGTAACTATCATCCAAAAGATATCATCTTGCTCATATTAAAAAATACTAGTATTATAATGTACAACAACATCTGAAGATTGTTAGTAATAGTAATATGGCACAGTAAATTAAGCATCCATTGTTATGAACATGTTGACAAATTGTTTACCGTTTCTGGTTTATTGAGTACAAGTTCTTCGGTATAAGTCATCATATCACAATATGTCCTAGTACACATTAAACTTTACCTAACAGTCGTTAATCACCTTCTCCAACATTGAAACAACGGTTGGTCCTTTTGTATAATGACGAATAACCTCCTCTTTTTGTTGGCTGTCACCTAGTTGTACAAGTAGTTGTTGGGCATCGTTCCGAGTTTTGATTCTCGAACCTCAGATATAAGATGAATTCAAATCATTTGATATTCACACTTACCAATTTAGGCAATTAATATATTTGATTAAGGTTGTTGTCCCCTTTCATATAATATCACTTTTATATTAGCAATATAAAACGATAAATATGTTCAAAACATTAAACTCGACATTGCAATGTCTCTTAATACTGTCCTATAAATATATCGACAGAAAAAAAGTTTGTTTCCCAATTTTAAATGATAATACTTTATCCCACTTATCTTATTTGACCAAGGAACTATTTAACAGAATGGATATATCCGCCATTTCAGGTTGTTTCAACTTGAAGTGCTCTCCGGAATATTGAAGAAGCCAATTAAAGAAATAAATGCGTCTCCTGATGGTGATATATGTGAACAGTGCTATTGCAGCAACTTTACAACAGAGACCGCACACGTAATTGACTGCAGCAATAGAAGAAAAATTGAAATTCCAAGTGACTTACCCAGTAATACTATTTGTTTGGATTTGGGCAATAACAAGATCCAACACATTAACAAAAGTACATTAAATTGTGATGTCTTCAGCAATATCACTTGTTTGTCACTTTCAAATAACAACATTTGTAAAATTCAAATCGATCAGTTCAAGGGCTTGGAAAGTTTAAAAATGCTTGACTTAAGTCTAAACAAAATACGACATTATGACATTGCTAAAACCGCCTTTAATTCATTGGCGATGAATTTGATTTACCTAGACATCAAACAAAAATCTGTTTGATCAACATGAAAATGAAACTTACCCCGATGTAGCAATAAGCATACTAAAAACCTCCAGACACTGGTTATTGACGGTTTGTATGCTCAACATCTGGGTAAAAGGTTTAGTGAATTGACAGAGTTACAAGATATATTCTTTTCTGGACATTACGGAAGATGTAATATTTCAGATATGTATGACGCCTTTTTCGAAAACATAAAAACTTCACAAAACATCCGTTTATATCTGCATAATTGTTCTCTTAAATATATCGGAAGCGGCACATTTATCGGCCTGAAATACTTGGCATCCCTTGCTTTGTCATGGAACTTCAACTTGAAATTTAACAGTTTGTCCAATATAACACTTGGGCTCAAGTATACAAATATAAGCTATCTAAACTTGAATAGTCTGTATCAGTAGTACATGAACGACGAATGTGTAAAGATGAAATGGGAATATTTATCGAATCTCCAGTTCAGCAACCTTACTGTATTGACATTGGAATCTAACAACATAATCAGGAGCCACAGATGAACTGTCCTGTTTATGGCCACTTAGCGTACAGTATTTATCTTTACGTGATAATTTATTTAAACTTGGAAACTACTTAAGAGTGGCTGCCGAAAACCATTCTCGTTATCATTTAAAGTACCTCGATGTCGCTAAACAATTTAGTGAACACAAACCGTCAATTTGGAATCAAATATGAATTGGAAAACCAAGACAGATTATAGGAATTCTTACACTTTACATGAAGTGAAATACAGTGAGATGGACTTATTAGAAATAGTACGCATCTCAAACAATTGTGTCAGCAAATGCTTAAACGAAAGAGAGAAGTTTGTTATTTCGAAGAAATTTTGTCTAAAGTTACACGTTTACAACCACTTATGCAAAATACAGCACAAATGGAACCTACGAATTCGATGGGTAATAACCCGAATATTATACACAACAGCCTAACTACAGTATTTAGACGTCTCAGACAATCAACCAGTGTTCATTATAACACCTCTTATATTTTTCGAAAAAATATACCAGACCTTATGTAATTAAATATATCAAACAATTATATAGGGATTGACTTAGAACACAACATTGCTTTTCGTGATTATTTGCAATTACCGACGGTAAAAATAATTGATCTTAGTCGAAATGGCATAACCAAACTCAATGAAACTACCTTTGATAACTTGACACATCTTGAGCAATTATATATTTCTGATAATCGATTGAGACACACACGATTCTTAAATAATTTAAAAAAACTTAAATACGTGAATTTAAAGGGACACATTATTTAATTTATTCCCAGATATACAAGAAACATACTAGAAAAACTACGCAATTTTGCAATTAATATTGCAGATAATAACATAAAGTGTAATTGCTCAAATTTGGAATTCCTTCAATGGATAGATTCAAGAATGTCCTCGGGAAAAATACATTTTGAAGAATACGATACATACGAATGTACCTTTGATGATGGAACTAAAGAGTTGATAAACGGAACATCTGCGATAAACAAACTTAAAAATCAATGTTCTGAGCAAACATTTTATATCCCTATTTTAGTTTTGAGTCTTTGTCTCCTGACATTTATTCTAACTGTAAGCGTCGGTCTTGCATACAGATTCAGATGGAATTTGCGCTATATGTACTATACAACCAAAATGAAATTGATACACAGGTATCAACCAATTAGAAACAACGACACAGAATTTGAAAAAGACGTTTTTATATCATATGCAGATGAGGACGGTGTGTTTGTCCGCCAACACATTTTGCCCGAACTTGGGGAAAGAGGAAACATTTCTCTTCTTGTGCACGACCGGGATTTTACAGCCGGAAACTACGTTTCTGAAAATATTATGAATGCTATTACGACAACAAGAAGAACACTTGTTGTCCTCACGAAAGCTTATCTCAAACGCAAATGGTGTCTCTATGAATTCAATATGGCAAAACTAGAAGGGATAGAAACTGGAAGAAATGTTGTATGTGTAATCATGAAAGAAGAAATTCCACTGGGAGACATCCCCTTAGGAAACATGGACATTATAAAAAAGAGGACTTATATTTAGTACCCACAGGAAAATGTACACTTGGAAGGATTTTGGGATAGACTGAGGGAAGCGATAAATTCATAGATGCAAATTAATCTCTGATAACGAGGCAAATATTTGCTGAAAATAAGCGCAACATAATTGGCAATGTTGGTGATGCTATACTTATATTATGCGTTGAATATAGAAACTGACGTGTAACTTGTATATATGATAGCTTGGCCGTATTAGTTTAGTTTTGAACAATTTAACAAATCATCAAATCGTATACTAAAACATAATCAGATCTCACATACCTCTTTCTTATGTATGTCACATTGCAATACTATGAAATGAGTTATTTTTGACGATTGAACTAAAACTCTTATACCAAACTTTTTATATCTCTTTTTCAGTTTTTAGTCTTTCTCCCCTGGTATTTGTATTAAGAGTTCAGATGGATTTTGCATTATCAATATTACACAACCAAGACGAAATAAATGCATAGAAAATGACGACACTTAATATGAAAAATATGAAGATGAGTGTGTGCATTTGTTCGTCAACACATGTTGCAGGAACTTGTGGAAAGAAAATATTTTTCTCTTCTTGTACATGGCCGGAATTTCAAGCTGGAAACTAGATATGAAACATATGCAGATAATTCTGACGTTTATACCACCCATTTATCAATGAAAAATCATACAATCATTGAAGTAAAATATTGGGTTTGCTATCAACATTCTATTATTAATATTTTAATTTTATATTAAGAACTTACACTTTGCTCTTTGCGATAATTACAATTAAAGCATATTGACATATATATACAACAAAAAATAATATGTTAATTGAAAAATTGTAGCTTATTCATGTTAAAGGGATGCTTTTAACTTAAAAGCATGATGCATGTACTTTGTAATGCTAATTATTACTCATGATACACATTATATGTACATAACTGAGTACTACAAATTGTTATCTGGATATAATATACACTGCGCTTTGAAATGATAATCATCTTCGACTATAAAAATAGTCTTGTTTTTTTTTTAGATTCAAAATTAAGATTGTAATGGTATGTAAAGACGAATCCACAAATCAAAAGAGGAACAATATAGTAACACTGAATACATGTGTGTAAATATTATATCTATTGTATATTTTACTAATGGAAACAATTCATGAAATTATTTATATAGTGCATACACAGTTACTCGGCATGTATACCGTTATAATAGAATGGATCGTATGATTTTATATCTTCTTTCGATTAATGCTTAGACTTCATAGAATAAAAAACCTAACAATTTTGTAATATAACTCTAGTCCAACTGTTGTGTGAGTTTAACACTGCATACGACATGAATACACGACAATGGTACTGTTTTCGCTATTTTTGTTGATTCATCCATTTCTAAAAATTGACTTTTATACCTTAGTTTTTATACCTTTAAGGTGTAGAAATACTGAGTCGCAAAACTTTTTTGTGATATTTTAATATACAAATAATGTCAGAGACGCTCTTAGAAATTAAAATTTAAATTGTACCACAAATCATGAAGTGGTGCACTATAAAAAACACCGAATACATTTGTGTAAATAATATATCTGATATATATTACTAAGGGATACAACTAATGCAATTTTATTTCTATTGTGTGTACACAGTTACTCGACCTGTATATCGTAATATATGCTTCGTATGCTTTTACATTTTCTTCCGATTAATGCTTAAACTTCATAGACTAAACGTCCGAAAAAAATTGTGATGCATCTCTCAAGCATATGCCTAAATGTATCATAAAGTGTTGTAATTGTCGGTCTGGCAAGTAGGTTCAGATCGAATTTGCACTATTCATATTTTACAACTTAATAAAATAAGAACGACACTGAATTTGAAAAAGACGTTTTTGAATAATATGCAAATGAAGACTGTGTATAGATGAAGACAATTTTGCCTGAACTTCAGAAAAGAGGAAATAGTTTCCTTTTAGTGCTTGACCGGGATTTTACAGCCGGAAAATACGTTTCTGAAAACATTTATGAATGCTATCACGACAACGAAAACTTTCATATTGTACTCACGTTAACGTATTTCAAACGAAAATGTTCTCATATGAATTGAATATGGTAAAACTAGAACGAATAGAAACAAGTAAAATATTCTATTTGTCATCTTGAAAGAGAATATTCCACTGAAAGACATCATTGTAGGAAAAGTGGACATCATAAAAAAATAACTTTTATGAATTTTCCCAGAGGACAAAGAACCTTTGGAAGTACATGTATTTTGAAAACTGAGGAACGCGATTAACTCAGTTGTAGAGTCTAATTAGAAAGCTCTTGTTTTCCTGTTAAAGTTAATTGTTAGCCTATTTACTTAACCGAAGATATTCTTTGTGCTTGATTGTTCACTCTGTGTGCAATAAAGGCAAAATAAAACACAATATATTGATTTATGATTTGTGTTGTATATGTATTTATACCATTAACCTGTACGCGCATCCAAAATATAAATATCTTTATTTGGAAACCTTTTTTTTAGAAGCAGCATTATTTTATATGTTTAATTTCGCATTTTTTAGCAACCCGCACTCGGTTTTCCGATCTTTCATCTTTCTAGTTCTTGAAAAGTTAATTTTATTGTCGTTTGTTTTTCATTGTCAGTTCTGAGTATTTGTTTTTTCGAACACGATTCGACTGCAGTTGTCATTCAGCAAAACAATTTGCAAATATTGATAAGTGTGGTGCTGTATTCGTTTTGTACATTATTTTTATTGCAATCCTTGAACAGGAAGTCAGTTAACAGCTAATTATGAAATTTGTAATAAACAATACAACTTTTATTCAACGTAAGGTCGTATAGCAAGTTAACCTGATTTATTGTTTTACTTGTAAATCGTATTGGTTGTACGTTTATTGTTTATATATATTATGTGTATACTTCGGTTGTGAGTAACCAGGTCAGGACAAATCTAATTTGTTATAATAAGTGATTTAAAGTTATACCATGACGCTGTTTTCCGACTTTGTTTGTTTAATATTATAATTGTTTAGCACTATTATATGTTAAAAACCTATATTGGGGTATACGAAATTAACTTCAACTCGGTTTGTAATATTGTTGTATTATTTAACAGTGAAATGTGTTATTGTTGTGTAATCCTGTAAATATTTCAAAAAATAAAAAACCTTTAATCTAAAACTGAAGAACCAAATCGAACGATTGTCAAATTATTGTATCATGATACTTTCATAAATACAGGGCATCGCATCTAGAGGTTTATATTTAGAAGGCCGCTTGCTCTCCTTGCTGGCTATTTAACGCCTCATTTGCACTGTTCTGCCTATAAAGAAATGCATTCAGGAACACTGAACATACCAATGGCTCTAAAGGCAACTTGTTTCCATAGAGTTTCATCTGTTGCTCCAATTATGCAGGTAAAAAACATGGCGTTGACCAGGTTACTTTTTTACAATATCCATGGTTTGACATCCCTTTATTTTTGACAATCCGGTTATTTTTTGCAGTTTATTACAACACATCTTCAAACTGTTTTATCTTCATTAAATAACAGTGTCAGCCAAACTTGGCAAAACTCAGGACAATGTTCTATTCTTCTCAGTCATCTGTAGTAAAAAAACATGAGCATTTAAAGCATTTGCAAAAAGAATATGCCCAACCAATTTACACTGCTCGGGCGTACTAATCGTGTTACCGTCACGTTAGGGAGGGAATTCTTAAGTGAGACATGAAACCTACTCCGCCATAGCATTTGCATCTAAAAAAAGACTTTGTTATTGTCATAACATGTATAAGACATTAATGTTAATGTTTGCACTGCCAAAAATCAACAAGAAAAAAACAAAAACACTTTTCTTTTTAAACCATAACATAACACTGACATACACATATAAACACACTGTGTGCCACCATACTATACGGGTAATTTAGATCACAAGTATTTCTCTCTTTTCTGTTCACTTTTCTGTTCATAAAAGATTACATTGAGTGCAATAGATGAAACATTTTCATTAAGCAAAAGGTTTATCCTAATAAAATAATGTTATTGTAGCGACATTTACAAATCTAACAACTGCTGATTTTTCAAGAGGGAATGCAAGTACAGTGATTACATGTTTTCAGTTTTGTTCCAATGTTTTAGCTCGACTTTTCAAAGAATAAGGAGAGCTATTCTACTCACGTCGGCGTTACTCCTTGGTTAAAGTTTGCTTTTTCAGTAACCATTGCATGTTTTGACTTGAAACTTTACTCAGGACTTCCCAGTCATCAAACCTACTACAATAACTAGTAAAATAACTATTTGATGACTATAATGCAACATTATTCACCTTGATTGACTTAATAATTCTGGTTAAGTTTTTTTTTACAAGGACCATCAAGTCCAAATCTCACCAACCACTCAATTTATTTGAGTGAAACTTCACACAATACTCTCCAGTCATCAAACCTACTAAAATAATCAGACATCTTGAGCTGGATGTAAAGCAGTTCAAGCTGAAACAATCTGAAATTGTGAAAAAAGTTTCTTTTTTGATTTGTGTATAGCGTTGTATCGTTGATAGCGTGAAAGATAAAAAGGGAGAAAATGTATTTTATTTTGGTTGATATATGTGATTTTAAGTTATATAGAAATAGAAAAAAAATCTGGGGAAATAACAACTACAGTTATTTAAGCAGTTATGAAGAGCATTTGGGTGATATTAAGATCACTGGGTGATATTGAGAGAACTGGGTGTATTTAGAGTATTGTGTGATATTAAGATCACTGTGTGATATTTAGAGCATCGGCTAATATTTAAATCACTGGGTGATATTTAGAGCACTGGGTGATATTTTTTAGTAAACGGAAATTATAAAGCACTCGCTGTTTCCATATATATATATATATCAAAAGAAACTCCCAACATGTCTAAAATAGATATCAACAATAGGAACTGACAAATATATCATTTGGCTGATAATAGCATAAACAAAACTAACAACTGAAAAATGTACAACGATTTATGTTTACTTTATACATATTATAACCACCTGAATGTACACATCAGCGTATTAATCGTTGTTAAAAACGTTCGTTTTATGTGGCAGCTATTGGGTGGCATTTCAGAGTGACGTATCATCCATGCAACAATTAAATGAAGGGAATAACAAATTACACATTGAATGAAAACATATATATATAACGCCCATGACCTACAACTCGTACCCAAAACCCGTATGGGTTTTTGGTACGAGTTGTAGGTCATGGGCGTTATATAAATATATACAAGCGGAAAAAAGAAACTGTGCATATGTAAAATGTTCATGTATCGCTCAATTTTATAAATTAAAGCTTGAAACTTTACACAGGTAAGTTATGTATCCCTTTCGGTCATTTAAACTTGTCAGTGCTTGAGTTGCACGGGTAGTTTGTCTGTCTGGCCAACGTCTTCGTTTTCACGTTTTTTTTCGGCCAGCAATCAATCGTAAACACGTTTGTCGCCTAAACCTGTGTAAAAGCATAGTGTTTATACCTGTAAGACACAAAACCAACCTTATTTTGAAAAACATCTTTGATACGCCATGCCAAGGTTGAATAAAACTGACAGATGCCGCGCCGTAGGCATGATTGAAGCTGATGTACGTCATACAGACGTTGCCAGATAATTTGGTGTGCACCGAAATACTGTAAACGCCTTGTGGAGACGGTACCAACAGTTTGAGACCACCAGAGACCGGCCTCGGTCAGGACGTCCACGCGTAACGTCTAATCGCCAGGATACGTACATCCGGGTCGTTCATCCTCGTGAACGACTCAAAACTGCTACTTTGACGTCTAGAAGTATTCATGGCCTTAGAAGAATTAGTCCCCGAACGGTACGTAATCGATTGATTGAACGAGGCATACGTCCACGACGTCCAGCCATACGTCCTGTTCTCCAGCAACGTCATCGTATAGCACGTTTTGCCTGGTGTAGACGACACATACACTTCAAGCAACAGGACTGGGCACGTGTTCTTTTCACGGATGAGTCCAAGTTTCATCTCGACAGCAGTGACGGTCGTTCTAGAGTGTACTGTCGTGTTGGTGAATGTTTCCATGACAGTTGTGTTATTCAACGACTGTCCATTCGGAGGAGGTAGTGTCATGGTGTGGGGTGGCATCTCATCCCGTGGCAGAACAGCTCTTGTGGTTATGGACGGCACACTTACAGGCATCAGATACCATGACAAAATCATACGGTCTCGCGTCCTTCCATTTGTGTAGCAACGTAACGCCTCGCTGCAACAGGAATAACGATCGCCCGCACATCGCGCGGGTCGTCACCGACTTCTTGATCCAGAACAATGTGAATGTACTGCCCTGGCCTGCAATGTCACCGGATATGTCGTCTTTAGAACACGTGTGGGATGAGATGCAGCGTCGCTTACGTCGCCTCCAAAATCAGCCGTTAACGTTACCTGACCTGTCACGTGCGCTTGTGAGAATCTGGAATGGTATTCCCCAGGCATTTTTCAGCACACTTGTCGCATCAATGAAGCGTCGTGCCAAGCATGCATCGATTCCAATGGTGGACATACACGGTATTGATGAGATGAACTTTGTTTAGAGAACGTCTCTGAAAACTGATCTCTATCCAAGACGCTGCTGATGCAATAACCATACCAATTGAGCTGGTGTTAAATAAAGGTCAGATAAAACCCTGTTGAATTTTTTTTTTGCGATTGCTTATATATCTCCTAAGTTATAGCATATTATACCCATGCACAGTTGTTTTTTCCGCTAGTATATATATGGGTTTTGGGTACGAGTTGTAAGTCATGGGCGTAAATATATATGCGTCATATCGTTAGCACTTCCTGTTAGCTAAAGATATGCCCTTGATTTTGGCGGAGTATTTATTTTTACGACTGGTACGATCTGCAAAGTTATTTTCTTTATAAAGTTTTATGTTCTTGTTCACCGACTTTATTGATGAAAACACCTAAGATTGACAAAGTGCTTTTGAAATACTCGACATTAATATGAAAATAGAGATAATTTGCACTACAACAGCAGACTGGCATACATATATTGGTTGTTTATGAGTGGTTATAGTCATCTGTCTAGGTAACCTGTCTAAATATAGATGTCCATACAAAATAAATAAATGCGTTTACTTCCGCCTTCACACAAGTAGTCAAGATACTATAGTTGTAAATAAGATCGAATATAAATCTTTACAATTATATTGCGGAGGTAGTGCAGGCCTATAACTGAGTGTGTGTTAGCTTCATAAATAGGGCACAGTTTTCAATAAACTGGAAACGAAAATATTGATAATGGCAAAAGAAGGAATAACAACCATTGTAATGTAAGTATTTATGTTTCTTGTGTTACTTGTTGTTTTCATCATTTATTTTTAATAGGATGAAGGAGGGGTTTTAATTAGGATGAGAGAGGGGTCATCATACAATGTACATCATACACACGACAGTCAAAATAGAAATTAGTTTCAAAATAATAAGACAGCGCGACTTAGTAGTAGTAAATAGAATGTTGGTCGCTCACGCCAGGGCTTGCGAGTTCGATTCCTGGCTTGACAACTGCCGTACTCTTTATGTTGTTTATTAAATTAAGGGGGAGGGCCGAATCTAATGCTGGAAGAACTTGTGGCCCAACCCCATTTCTGTACACATGCCTTTTATAGAAATAAAATATTTTTGAAACTTAAACCCCGTCACTTGAAGATCATCGAGGTAATATGTACATTTTAGAGTTTGCTATTGCTCATGCTTAACAGATTGTTGTAACGTCGTGTTTTGTAAGTTTTTTAGGTGTATATTATGTGGTATCGGGCACGAGAGGCGTTGCATTCCTGGTCATTTATATATAAATTGATTCTCGCTCCTTTATATATATGACTTTTTGGTTATTTATGACTAAAGTTTCAAGCTCCTCTGGTAACACTCAAAAACAAAAAAAGCAAGTTCAATACTTTTTTTTTAAAACACAAATACAGAAAAAATGACAATATGTATGTTTAACGAAATAGTGTGCTAAATACTCATTTAATTAGATACACGACCCCAATATAGTCGATGAAATATTAAAATGGTTTCACGTTATAACCGTAGACTTGCAAAATAATACAAGAGGTTTTCTACTTGGAGCTCAACACTGCAACTGGAAGTTCTTGTATACCTATGCAATGCCATAATAACCTAATTATTCAATTAACACTTAGCCAAATATTGACAATAGTTTATCGCGAGACGCGAAAACGTATTGTCATTTATCTCCATAAACATTCCGAATAAAGCTACGCAATATCTGTGCGCGCAATTAGCAGTTGATATGCACAGACATAGATGATGAATAAACGTGTAGAACTATTAGATAAAGGTTCCGTGCGGAGGTCGGATACTATGTCAATAATTAAATGGAAATAGAGAACGAACTAGTGGTTTTGATACGGTAGTATTTCGTGCGGTTGTGCTTTTACATAAAAAATGTAGCCGTCACAACGAAAGGAACTAAAGGTACGATGTAATATATACACACAATTGATAATTTTCAAGCCATTATGTTAGTGACTCCGTATTGTTTCCTTCAGTTGTTGACATATTCCGTGATTCATTTGCTACCTTATACAGCAAGTTTATACTAGTAAACACATTCTTCAAATAGTTTCATCAGTACCTGAGAGTCAGTGTTTACATCAGTCGTATACTATGTATTTGTACACAATTATTACACCGTCGTGATTTAAGATGGTGGATCGGAATACCGAAGGCAGTTCGTTCAAAATGGCAAGGTAAACAAATCGAATGATTTAGCTCCTGAAAACCGAAGCCTTCATCAATATGTCAGATTTATCCATGTCTTTGTATCTTTAATGCTTATTTATGACACCATATTGAGAGTTAAATGTTTTCCCTTTCTTCCTCATTCCTATTTTCTTCTTTCTTCCTATTGAATGTATTGCCATCTTGATTATTTATTTGTAAATAATATGGTGTTGGAAAGGGTCGATTTTAATGTTAGATAACTTGTTGCCCAACCCTTTTGCTACTACATGTATACAAAAAAGCAATAAAATATGTTTAAAATATTCCCTAGTTGCATTTTGTTCTATGTTCTCTAAACAAAAGTGTAGATTTTTAACTATATTTTATCTCATGTACATAGCATAGAGTTATCTATTTATAACACAAATTGACAATAACGGGTATGTTGACCAGTGAGTTAAAGCAAGTGCAGTTATACCCTTAAGTTGTTTAAAAATAGTATTATAGCTAAAGCGGTACAACACTATATCAAAAAAAATAAACGCTTTACATAATTCCCAAGTTTTTAACTGTACTACATTACTTCGATTTTGTGAATTATTTAACTATTTTGCCCATTGCATATACAGTTGCATAGGACGCCAAGGTTTTGTTTTTATTTGTGTGCTTTGTTATTTTCTCACTGGGGTGCTACTGAGATGTGGATACAGGACGCATGCGTATGGACGACATAATGAAGAAATGATACGTGTTTGTTTTACTATTTTACTATTTATTACTTTCTTTTCTTTCGACCTTTTTCTATTTTCATAGTATTGGTTAAGAAAACAATTGTTAAAATATGTCATTTTGATATTTCATGTAAACATTGCAAAAAGATGTAGGGGACATGCCGAACCTAATGTTAAAAGAACTTGTGACCCAACCCCATTTCATGTTGAAATAAAATATGTTTAAACTAGTTGCTTAAAAACGTTTTTAAGCCAAACACACCTAAAGCCAACATCAAATGCCTACATCATTATTTAGAACCATCACTATAGTTTGCGTTATGATAGCCTTTGATCTAGTCATCTGTAGCAATACATAAAATTCTCTATTACAATTTTGAAAATATTCCTCAGCAAATGTCATACAGCATTTTTTATTTAAACTTTTTAAATACATATTGTTTAAGAGAGAATGTAATGACGCCGACTTGCAGATTTGTAGAGTTAGTTAATTAGAATGGGTTCAGTGCATTTCCAACACATTTCAGGTTATATATGGCAAGTTTTTGGATCAAATGGGACTCAAACATACGATCTCAGTGGTGAGAGGTAAGTGATCTTGAGACGATGCCTTAGGTCACTCGGAGCACCTTTTGTACAGTAAGAGCGAAGCTAATGATGAATTGTTTTAGAGCTAAAGCAATGTTAGATGAAAGGTAGTGATGCTCAAATATGAATATTAGTATTAGAGTGAAGCATTTCTTATTTCAATTGTGTAATTTGTTATTTCCATTCATTTTATTGATGCATGAAATGATACGTTACTATATAATGTCACCCAAAATCTGCTGCACAAAACAAACGTTTCTGACCACGATTGTTACGCCAATTTGTGCATTCAGGTGTTCATTATATGTGCAAAGTAAACATAAATCGTTGCACATTATTTAATACTTTTTGTTTATGCTGAAATCAGCTAAATGGAATACTTTTTGTTTCTTTTTAATGATTCCTATTTTAGACATGTTTCGAATATTTTGTGATATATATGGAAACAGCGAGTTCTTTATAATTTCCGTTTACTGAAAAATATCACCCACGGATAAAACAAAACTCAGCGGGTATATGAGATAATGTAGCTGCTATATTTCCCGGATATTTATTCTTTAAATCACCGTACGTAATTACATTTTCATTGATGTATTTGAAGAGGGACACATATACTAATCAAAATAAAAGACACTTTTCAACATTTAATCTTTCGTAATTACAACGATGCAATGCGATACACAAATGAACAAAGCTACTTTTTTCACAATTTCAGGTTGTTTCAGCTTGGAATGCTTTCAATCCTGCTCCTGACGTGTGTCAGCTGGAGATATTTGTAAGCGAATGTAATTGCACAAATCGCACGAATGAAATACATAATAGACTGCAGCAACAAAGGCCTAACTGAAATTCCACATGACTTACCCAAGTGATACTATGTGTTTGGACTTGAGCAGTAATTATATCAAAGATTTTGTCGCTGGTACGTTTCGTGATTATAACTTCAGTAATATCACTTGTTTGTCTCTTTCCAATAATAAGCTGCGCACACTTCAAAGCGACCAATTCGCTGGCCTGGAACGGTTAGAAATGCTAGATTTAAGTCTTAACGAAATACGATATAATAATGTTGATAAGACTGCATTCAATTCATTGGGGACTAATTTGATTTACCTAGATATCAAACAAAACCTGTCCGACCAACAGGAAAATGAAACGTACCCTAATGAAGCGATAAGCAAACTGAAGAATCTCCGGACATTAGTTATTGACGGTTTGTATGCTCAAGCTCTAGGTCAAGGTTTTAGTAAGTTAACAGAGCTGGAAGAGATATTTTTTTCTGGACATTACGGAAGATGCACTATCACGAACATGCACTGGCGGTTTTTTTGAAAATATAAAAGCGTCACAAAATTTCCAGTTTATATCTGCACAATTGTTCTATTGAATATGTCGAAAACGACACATTTACGAATTTGACCAATCTGACAACCTTGGATTTGTCATGGAATTTGAATTTGACATTCAAAAGTTTGCCCAATATAACACGTGGTCTAAGTAATACAAATATAAGTTTTCTAAATCTGAATAGTCTTCACCAGTATTATCTGAACGACGAATGTGTAAAACTGCAAGAAGACCATTTAATTCACCTCCAACACAGTAACCTTACACTAATTACGCTAGAATCAAACAACATCATTGGTGTCACGGAATGAATTGATCTATATATGGCCACGTAGTGTTCAGTATTTATCTCTACGTGATAATCTATTTAAACTTGGGAATTACGTAAGTATACTAGAAAAGAATCACACATTATCAAATTTACGATATTTCGATAGTCGCTAATCAATTTGATGAGCATATACCACCAACATGGAAACCAAATAATGATAAAATTGAGTCTGATTCACACGAAAGAGAAAACAACGGGGGGTGCATTATAGGAAATAGTACACCTCTTAATCATTGTCAGAACATGTTAAAAAGAAAGAGAGAATTTTGCTATTTCGAGCAAATTTTATCTAAAGTTGCCCGGTTGCAGCCGCTTAAACAAAACACAATAAAATTGGAATCAACGGATATGAAAAGTGACTATATGAGTAGTACAAACATCATCAAACTAGAATATTTAGACGTATCGGACAACCAACCGGTGTTCATTATAACTCCACTTATCCTCTTCAACCCATTATTAAATCTTACGTTACTGAATATATCAAACAATTACTTAGGATCTGACTTTAACAATAACACATCTGTTCAAAAATATCTGACGTTATCCACTGTAACAGTTTTTGACCTTAGTCATAATGGCATATTCGAATTGAATGACAACACCTTCGACAACTTGACACAGCTGAAAAAACTTTACCTTTCAGGCAATCGGTTGAAGCAGCATGCTTAATTTGAACAACCTAAAGCACCTTAGTTACTTAGATTTGAATGGAAACATAATGGAAACTATTCCAAAATCTACAAGATACGCAATCGATCAACTAAACAACGTTACAATAAATTTTGCAAATAATAACATAAAGTGCAATTGTGCGAATCTGGAATTCCTTCAATGGATGGAATCAAGAATGTCTTCGGGAAAAATACATTTTGAAGACTACGATACATATAAATGTACCTTTGACGATGGATCTAGAGATGGAATAAACATAACACGTGCGATAAGCAAACTTAAGAATAAATGTTTTGGGCAAACATTTTATGTCCTAATATTAGTTTTGAGCCTTTGTCTCCTGGACTTTTATTTTAATTGTAAGTGTCGGTCTAGCATACAGGTACAGGTGGAATTTGCGCTATCTATATTTCACAACAAAAATTAATTTAATACATGGATATCAACCAGTACGTAACGACGACACAGAATTTGAAAAAGAGGTTTTTGTATCATATGCAGACGAGGACCGAGGGTTTGTTCGTGAACACATTTTGCCTGAACTTGAGGAAAGAGGAAATGTTTCTCTTCTTGTGCATGACCGGGATTTTACAGCCGGAAACTACGTTTCTGAAAACATTATGAATGCTATCACGACAACACGAAGAACTCTTATTGTCCTCACGAAAGCTTACCTGAAACGCAAATGGTGTCTCTATGAATTCAATATGGCAAAACTCGAAGGGATAGAAACTGGAAGAAATGTGGTTTGTGTAATCATGAAAGAGGAAATTCCACTGGAGGACATCCCCTTAGGAATCATGGACATTATAAAAAAGAGGACTTATATTGAGTACCCACAGGAAAATGTACACTTGGAAGGATTTTGGGAAAGACTGGTTGAAGCGATAAAATCATAGATGTGAATAATCTCTGATAACGAGACTAGACATAATGTTTTCTGAAGATAAGCGCAACGTTATTGACAGTGTAATGAGTCGTTGTTGCTGTCTGAAATAGTATGTTGTGCTTTAGATAGAGCTTGAGCTATGTGACTGGTTTATAAGACAACATTGACCATAATATTATACCACGTTCGGGATTCGAACCCACGGCCCCTGCGGCTTCAGCGCCTAGCACATTTTTTTGCCACTTTCGGGATAATATTATAGTTTCGAACACTTAACTCAATGTCATACCATGAAGTAACATGCAAACCCATTTCAGATATCACATCGTTTTCGCATACGTGTCATATTGCATTTGTTTAAGCCGGACTTATGTTTCTTAAAACATTATTTATATGGAATAGGAAAGAGAGAAAATTGATAGTTCAAGTCTACCATAAGCATCCTGTGCCCAGTCCACGCTTCTTTCTTTATATTTATTTCATATTGTTCTATGAAATGTAAGAGTTCCAAAAGGAAAAACTTTCCCTCTATTTCTCTTCACAAAAATACATTTATATTTAAAATCAAAAGCACACTTAGATCGTAGCGTACAGGATTTAGTAATGTATTTTATTTTGTTACTTTGGTGTACATGATCTTTTCGACATTGGCTGTTTGACCCGGTATAGTTGAAACATCATCCCCGTTGGCGCCAATGACTTTATTAATTAACTTCTCTTCTCGTGGAGTCGAACTGACGGTTGTCCATTATCAAATATATTGTTACATATTGGACATTGTTCAATTGTTACTTCTGTAATAAATAAAGAGAATAATGAATACAGTTATAAATCCGATTACGTTCATAAAATCATGTAAAAGAAAATACTTCAACCGGGAAAAATCGAATTAATTTACATTTATAAATAATTGCCTCTACTGAGTCGTTGTTGTTGTTCAGTTTTAGATCTCATTTCCATTAAAAACGTTGGTAGGACTAAAATATAAATCGACAGTTATATCTTTTTGTTATACTTTTATTTCGTGTAAATAAAGATTTTATACAAAACACTATATTTCAGGCGATCTGTTATAAGATACCAACCCATTTGGACATTTAAACAAGAATATGGTTTATCTATTTACATGCATGGTATCAACGAATGGAATTGATTGCATAAGAATAGGTAGTGGCAAAAGGCTATATCGTCTAAAACTATTCCATATCTGTTTCATAATAAAATAATTAGAAAAATAGCATTAATACATCTTAAAATTAAATCAGGTTTTCTTAGAATATCCATTAAAATGACGTAAAATGTACGAACTATCGAAACAAAACGAAATCCCGAATTTTCGGGTGAAGCGTAAATGGGCTACCGTTATGAAAAAAAAATACATATAACCATATTTATCGATATACACCCCCTCCCCTCCCCCCCCCCCCCACACCACACACACACACACACACTAGTATCATTTGACGTGTAGAATTGATAATATGCATCATCGTTGGTATAACACTAAATAATATATTCTATCAACACAACACGCAAGTCTTAGAACATTTAATGGTTGGTGAATGCCAAACTAATTTTTTTAATGAAAAAACAACTTATGTAATAACAAATGTGGAGCGAAAATAAGTTCTTGTTCTTTTTATTTGTCTATTTACTAAAGTAAAAAAAGAACTTCATTGTGATGCATTGTTAGCACTTACTTGTAGGATTGTAAACACATACTACATTTTTATGAGTAAAATTGTAGACCCGCTTAGTAATGTTAACATTGTGTATTCACATACTGTATTTCTGTACAATAAAGTGGTTTGAATCTTACCTGATCGGAAGAAAACAGAAAGTAACTTTAAATGGAGAAACGTCTGTTGAACAAACTGTTATGTGTGGGGTACCGTAATGTTCTATATTAGGACTTCCCTAGCTTTTGATATTTATAAATGATCTCTTTCTCAGTCTTGAGGGAATTGTGTCAAATACAAATATGTATGCAGATGATACCACACTATTTTACATAAATACATCAAAGGCTGTTACACAAAAAAATATTCAATCATCTTTAAATAATTTAAATGGATGGTGTTTAAAACATGGAATGGTTATAAACACATCAATAACTTAAGTTCTTTTTCTTACTACACGACAACGGCGTGCTAGGCTTATAGATAAACATATTATATTAACGTATAATGATATTTCATTAGGACTTACATCTCGTGATAAGGTTCTTGGAATGCATATAAATAAAAACCTTCAGTGGGATACACATATCATGTTCATAAGGAAGAAAAGTTCAACCTACTTGTGGCTATTATCAAGAATAACAAGAAAACGCTATAACAATCTGTCATAGCAGTGAGTACGGAATTTACAGTGACTGCATTGTGGATAAGATAAATGTAATTTGTCCACTGTTGGATGGGGAGTTAACGTCAACCTGGACCATTCGTAGGTATTGGGTTATACACGAAAGAACAAAGTTTTGACAATTAGTTAAATTCTTTATTTCTGAAATAAGTTACATAATATATCATAGTGCCAAGTTGGAACATCCATTGTATTTTTGCATTGTGAAAACTTTCCTATTGCACCAATGTATAATCAAAGCACTACAATGCTAATTGGGGCGGAGCATATAAAATGTAAAATATCGCTATTGTTTTAGACAAACAGGTCAGTTTGCATACGTAGAAGTAGAAAGCCCCGTTATACAGGGTACAAAATCAACATGTTCTATGCTTAACGTTGACGCTTTCCTCGAATAAGTCAGAGAATGTAACTGAATAGTTTGCCTTTGAAAGCGTATTTTCTGCTATAGTAGGAAAATCAACTGTTAAATTTGGCAAATGTCCAACTTCGAAATATTAGTTCTAGTCAATGATATGAGATTTGTATCTTCAACTCAACTCGTGATATCAAGGATCCCATTGGAAATAAGTTGTAAAACTTAATAGGTTATCCTGTGAAATATATATGTTCTCAAAATTATTATTGTCAAACAAGATAAAATATCTGTGATATCTGATATAAATTATTTTAGATAGTTAACTAGTTTACTTTTTTTTTTTTAAATATATGCTATTGCTTCTGTATTATTGTATGTTAATGTATTTGATGTATCTTTGTATTTATGACATATATATTATCACAAATAAATAAATAAAATATAAAAAAAATCAGAAATGACAAGCTTTCTATCATATATAAAGTGCTCTGAATCTAGCTCGATGAATTCCACTTTGCGTATATTCATTTACTATTTTCTTTATTGATTTCTCTAGCGCAACAGTGAAACAATTCGTTTAAAAGACGAAAAGCAGAAATGTGTATGTTGACATTGGTAACTGATTCTCACATTTATATTTTCTGGGGCCCTATATCACCCCATAAAAGGAACCGCACTAGCCAATATGTTATGGCGCCGATTTTTAGACACATCTGGATGTCTGGATATTTTTGCTACGGAAACACAAATGCTTTAACTCTTATACGTTTAAATGGAAATTATCTACAGTTCCAGTTTTTGGAAATATATGAAATATTTATTAAGTAACAAAAAAACAGCACTGACATTATTCATAACTCGGTCAATCTCGAATTATTTTTAGGAATACAAGTTTATTTTTAAACATTTGGGAGAAACCGCAAGTCACGTGATCGACATTAGCATATCTCTTTTTTTAGAACGAGTATTGATTGTTTACTGGCATAAGCAAGAAACTATATAACTATAGTTCCTTGGCATAAGGGACAGATCTAGACAAGTTTCGTTCCCGTATTCAATGAAATATGGTAAATATATTTACGACTAATAGTTAAAAACGCAGTTGTCTGTCCAAGATGGCCTCATGGAAAATCTTTTTGTCAGGTGACCATAGTTCAGCGCGTCTGTATTCATGCGCTTTAATTCATGTGTGCTGATTAATAGCACTGAATATTAACTTGGAATTTATACGATACACAATTGTTTATATGTATAAATCGTCGCTGTCTGTTATAATATTAATGTTTTCGTTGAAAAAGGCGAATCTACTGTTTAGCGAGTTCGAACGCTTATCATGGGATTGAACTATTTGATTGGTGGTTGTCAGGTTTGCATTAACATGATACACGGTTGTAGATTTGCGGTATAAGAGCGGTTGCTAAAGCACCGGCTCAAAGAAACTATATAAACGTAAACATATATGAGTATTTCTAACTGTGACAGTAAATGGGAATTCTGTTGCATGGCTAAAGGCACTTTCCTATTCCGGAAGTAAAATAAAACATTCAAAGAAATGCAAAGCAATGACACATATAGATTGGTAATGGATGGAAGACACATCGACATCAAAATATATACACAAGTGACTGACAAATGGTACAGATACCAAGTTTATCTGAGCAAGAGTAGGTTGGAATGGTACCAAGAAATGATAAGTATATTCTATCATACTTTCAGAATGATTTAGAAAAAAAAACATGGGCATGAATGACTGTACGACTTTGGTTTTATAATTGACAACACGTGAATGGTTATTCAATGTCAACAGGAAGGAAGATTCCAGATTCACTCTACACGTACAGAAATAACAAATAACAAGAAATGTCACTGTTAAGTTTAGTTTAAACATATTTTATTGCCAAATAAACACATATTACAATATTTATCATGTATATAAGTCAAATACAATTTAAGGCAAAAGGGTCTGGCCACAAATTCTTTCAACATTAGATTCGGCCATTCCCTTAAGTGTTAAGTGCCGCATACCCACGCCCACCCCCACAAAATGGTCTGTGAAATATAACAATATAATTATGATATATTAGGTAGTGATGTAGCCATAAATATCAAGAGTAATGGACTGATGTTTCAGACTAGACATGCAATTTCATTTTTTTTTACATTAAAGCATGACCTTGACATTTGTGTAACCTTGACATCTGATGTAATGGTCTGGGTATTTCAACAGTTAAATGTAAGTTACAGATCAATAAATGATCAACTGATATATTGAGCCAAGAGTTTTTGAAATCCATCCATGTATGATAAAGTTTAAGGACAGACTTGAAATCTCAAACAGATTCAAAGTGTTGTCATACATACTCAAAGTGTGACCTTGACCTTTGAGGTACGGGTCTAGGTCTTACTTATGACAGGTCATCATGTCATCTTGATAAATTTAGCCAAGTTTAAGAGAAAGTCACAGACCAGACACGCAATATCAAACACATTGAAAGTGTGACCTTTACCTTTGAGGAAAGGTTCTGGGTCTTACATGGGACACTTTGATCAACTGAGACAAGTGTTTTTAAAATTAATCCATAGATGACAAAGTTACAGACTGGAGAAAATATCTCACACAGACTGAAAGTGTTGTCAAACAAACTCAAAGTGTGACCTTGACCTTTGAGGTACTCATGTGGGTCTTACACGTGACACATTGTTATATCATGTAGATGAATTGAGCCAAGTATTTTTTAAATTTATCCATAGGTGACAAAGTTTCAAATCGAACACAAAATCTCAATCAATCTTAAAGTGTCATCAAACAAAGTTAAAATGTGACCTTGACCTTTGAAGTGGGATTCTGGGTGTAACGCGCTACACATCGTAATGTCATGTTGATCATTTGTAGCTAGTATTAACAAAATCCATTAATGCATGACAAAGTTACAGGCCAGACACGAAATCTCCAACAGACTGAAAGTGTTGTCAAACAAACTCTAAGTGCGACCTTGACCTTTGAGGCTATAAGTATGGGTCTTACTCACGACATGTCGTCATGTTCTGTTGATCATTTGTAGCAAGCATCATTAAAATTCATCTATGCATAACAAAGTTATCGGCCGGACAAGAAATACCGGATGGAAGGACGGGAGCTGCGATTACTATATGCCACCCAAAAAAATTTGAAGGGCATAAAAAAACATGTTATAATAAATGTACATCAACAAGTTATATGCAGAATGAACCTAAAATCTTAATACCCGCATAACTACAGAGTTTCAGTGAAATATTGTCTTCTTGAAATTGTTGTTTCTTACTACATCCCTGATTAAGTTTGCCTTCCACCCATGGAAGATAAATAATACAATGTAAAGTAATGGGGATGATAGTTTAAACATTATTTAAAACAACGTAAACATTAACATATGTGCACAACAATAAACAAATGATGATATTCCCTGAACAACAGCTGGTCACAAAATGTTTTCAGGACCTCCTGACATGGTTTTTTCTCACTATAATTTACACTGTGTCGACAGCCAGTATTAAGTTTAATAGGGTTTAACGCCAATGTCAAAACAAAACTAGAATACCTAGTAATGAATCTCAGTATAGCCAATATTCTTCTGCAAGTTACCTCCTTTTCACACAAAATGTTTTCTGTCCACCGGAGCGAGGATTTAAAAAACAATTTAAGCGATGAGAAGTAAGTTGCCATTTGACAACACCACCTTGGACAACTCTGCCACTGCAAGAGCCATTTGTATAATTCTAAACACCAGACATGCATGCTGTATTCAAGCATTAGTAGAATTTTTGTGGTTTAAATGTTAAACAATGACTTATTAAAGTATTTCTCTGGACAGGATTAATCAAATGTTGGAAACTTCAGGGTCACTTGACTAGAAAAACAATTAAAGAGTAGTCTTTGGATGTGTCAGTAATTAAATTATTTGTACCTCCATCTCCCATGTACCAAGGAATACTACATTTACATTGTCACCATAAAAGCATGGCTGTACACATGTACTTATATTCCCAAATTAGCAAGCAGCTGAAGTATCCAAATACAGCCAAACCTGTGTAGGCGACCACCTTTATTAAGCAGCCACTTGTCAAAAGCAATCATATTTTCTATTTCCCATTTCTATGTTTTAGAGTAAATTAACCTGTATTAAGCAACAACCTCACATGGTCACTTTTGTTCATTCCCTTGACTAGCTGTGTAACACAGGTTTGAATGAATGAAATATACAATCTGGACATAAGTTCCCTTCAGTTCTTGTCCAGACTCTCCTACAATCTAGTTGTAATACTAAACAGGAACAAACAAAATAGATAAAAATATAGCCTAGGCTGAAATTTGAATCCAAAACTAATTACGTTGTATGTTAATCACTCTACCTTTGTAACACTATCTTTTTAAGGAGAACATTGTAAACTGCAGTCCACGAAAAATGTATACAAAATGTATTTTTTTAATGTATAGCAGTCAGAAAGAGTAAGCACAAAGAACCTGATGCCCCTCATAACACATAAAATATTAAAAGTAAGATTGAAAATGTGAGCAGCTCAACAAAAATTTCTGTAACACTGGTTACTGAAAGCAATGAAAAAAACATGTTTTCCATGCAGCAACAAACATTATTAAAATAACATATTATATAACATATATGTATTAATCATAGAGATATTTAATAGCTCTAGAATGATTTAATTAAACAAGAGGCCCAAGAGGGCCTGAGGACGCTCTACTGACACATAGTGGCAATAGCACTTTTTGAAGTTCTCCTATGCAATAGAAATATCAGGACGGGGTCATTTTTAATCCTAGGGACACCTTTCGAACAAATTTAACAAAACTATAGTTGGTCATCATTACTACATAAACATTTTGAAAATCTGTTGGGCCGTTCATGAGAAGAAGATTTTTTTAAGTTTTGGACTAGTTTAAGTTACGGCGGCCATCTTGAATTTCAGAAGAAAAAAAAAGCTTCTGTATAGTCTCCTATGAAATAGAAACATCCATGTGAAGTTTCAGTTTAATTGGCCTAGTGGTTTCATAATGGATGAAAGAAAAAGAGAATTTTCTGTTTTCCCATAGTATCCCTATGTAAAATTCTAAGTCCCCTCACAGGGCCCCTATAAATTTTAGCCCCTTAATTCTTATCTGCAATCAAACCCCTACACATAGGGATAATTTATGCCAAATATGAATAAATCTTAACAAAACCATTTTAGTAATTCCCAATTTTTACCCTTTTGGGGCCTCTCCTAACCCCCTTAAGACCATTGAATCCAGTCATTTTTACAAATCTGAACCCCCTTCACCAAACAATGCTTCTGTGGTGATATAGGTAAAATCATTTCCATTTTAAAAAAAAATAATAAAAAAATATTATAATGACATGTGTCCCCTAACTGAACCCTCGGGACGGGGTCATATTTAACCCTAGGGACACCATTTGAACAAATCTAACACTACTATAGTTGGTCATCATTACTACATAAACATTTTGAAACGGGCCGAACCTTATGTTGAAAGAACTTGTGGACCAACCCCACTTCATGTTGAAATAAAATATGTTTAAACTAAACTAACATTTTGAAAATCTGTTGGGCCGTTCATGAGAAGAAGATTTTTTTAAGTTTTGGACTAGTTTAAGTCACAGCGGCCATCTTGAATTTCCAATCGAAAAAAAAAAGCTTCTGTATAGTCTCCTATGAAATAGAAACATCCATGTGAAGTTTCAGTTTAATTGGCCTAGTGGTTTTTATAATAGATGAAAGAAAAAGAGAAATTTCTGTTTTCCCATAGTATCCCTATGTAAAATTCTAAGTCCCCTTACAGGGCCCCTATAAATTTTAGCCCCTTAATTCTTATCTGCAATCAAACCCCTACACATAGGGATAATTTATGCCAAATATGAACAAATCTGACATACCGATTCTTAAGAAAACGATTTTAGTAATTCCCAATTTTTACCCTTTTGGGGCCTCTCCTGACCCCTTAAGACCGTGGAATCCAGTAAATGCTTCTGTGAAGATATAGGTAAAATCATTTCCATTTTAAAAAAAAAAAATCATTACTACATACACATTTTGAAAATCTGTTGGGCCGTTCATGAAAAGAAGTTTTTTAAGTTTTGGACTATTTTTAGTAATGGCGGCCATCTTGAATTTCAGACCGAAAAAAAACAAACTTCTGTATAGTCTCCTATGCAACAGAAACATGCATGTGAAGTTTCAGTTTAATTGGCCTAGTGGTTTCAGAGAAAGTGCTGCTAACAGACGACAGACGGCGGATGACAGACAACGCTCCATCGCATAAGCCTTGGCCACTAGAGCTAAAAACAACTATTTCACCATATTGAAGCCATCTCTTTTCCATGTTGCTTGCAAATGCTGGGATTTGAACCCAGAATTTCTACATAAGTGTAGATGTGTTTGCCAGTTACACCACAAAAGCATATCATATTGTACTAAGATAATGGACTTCAATATTTACCCAATCAAATTATGTAATTTAAAAGTTTAAAGTATTTTAACTAGTCCCATTTTCTATATATAAAATACACTCTTGCAACACACACTCACAGCAGTACATGTTTTCTAATAATATCAAATTAAAAACCAGGTCAACTCATCCTTTTATATGGTGGAAAAAAGCCTTACCAAACTGGAAGCCAGTCTTTAATCAAAATATATACATTGGTTTCAAATCTGGTTTAATTAAACATTTAAAGCATCAGCTGTGTGTGTTATTGCATTTATATACATGTACCTTATATATCAAGGCGCCATTTGTTTGTTTAAATATTTAGTCATTAATATGCCATCTAAGGGGAAATATTGGTATTGACCATCATGATGCAAACTGTAAGTTATATGTAATCTTAGATGTTATAAACATGTTTTGCAAAATGCTCTTATTTAAATTAAAGGTATCGAGGTTTCAATTTGCCGTTATTTTAACTGCAGTGTACACATATTGTAATCACAAGCAGTTCAACAATTTTAAACACAAATTTCTGCGAATAATATTCTGAAGTGTAAAAGCATTTTCATCTTTAATGGAAGAGTCCCCTGCAAACACTAAAATGAGAAAATCACAAGTTCACACATAATGCCTAACCTTTTCAAGAAAGCTGACCAATGCCCAACCATAATCTTAAGTCTACAGCCACCAGTAACACCAAATGTTCCTCAAAGAGGTTTCTTATGACATGAGCACATAGAATGAGACAAATCAATGATTATACGTGTTTGATTCCTTTCCTCTTCATATTTAATCCCTATCCTCTCCCTAACCCTAATTCCTAACCCTTTCATGTTTCGGTCAATGCCCAACCCCAATCTTTAGTATACAGCAACCTGTAACATCGAATGACCTTCAAAGAAGTTTATTTTCATGAAACAATCATACAGAATGAGACAAACGAGATGACCACACAGAATGAGACAAATCAATGTTTTTACATGTTTGATTCTTTTTCTCTTCATATTTGATCCCTATCTTTTTCCTAACCTTAATTCCTCTTTATATTTGAGCGCTATCTTCTTTTTAACCGTAATGCCTAACCATTTCATGTGCCGGTTAATGCCACACCCTAATCTTTAATATACAGCAAACTGTATACAGTAACAACAAATGACATTCAAAGAAGTTTATTATTACGAGATGACCACACAGAAAGAGACATATCAATGTTTATACATGTTTGATTCCTTTCCTCCCAATATTTGATCCCTATAGATTTCCTAACCTTAATGCCTAACCATTTCAGGTGCCGGTCAATGACCAACCCTACTCATTAGTATACAGCAACCGGTAACACCCAATGACCTACAAAGAAGTTTATTATCATGGTTGATAATTTAACCACAATAAGGCCGAAACAAATATATGTGCAGTTAATATGTCTTTCATACCTTAGCCACTCAGAACATTTACTCTCACTGACAGTTTTTGCCCTTTTCAATGCAGAGGTAGTATACACATTGCTTTGTCACTATTATTAACAAGAGTTGTCAGAAGACAACAAAGATCGCCAATGGGATAAAACTCACCACCCATGCAAAGATTGAGATTAAGGGCAAACACCAAAACTAAATGCAAAAGTTTAACCTGTGTGTCTACAGACGAAAATTTAGGCCAAAAGGGCCATAACTCTGCCAAAATCAAAATACAACTCCAAAGTAATGGTTCTTGTCTCTGTGTGTTCCATCGATTAGGGTGAACACACATGCGAAGTTTCATTCATATCCAATGAGTGGTTGCATAGATATCTTACCTGATAAAAAACTTTAACCTGAATAATTAAGTAAAAAAAGGGCCATAACTGTGCCAAAATGCAACCCAGAGTTATGTTTTTTGTCGCTGTGTGTTTCAATGATGATGGTGAAAACACATGCAAAGATTCATTCATATCCAATGAGTGGTTGCATAGATATCTTACATGATAAAAAACTTTAACCTGGGTGTCTAAGTCCAAAAAGGGTCATTACTGTGCAAAAAAGCAATCCAAAGTTGTGGTTCTTGTCTCTGTGTGTTCCGTTGATGATGATGAACACACATGTGAAGTTTCATTCGCATCCAATGAGTGGTTGCATAGATATCTTAAAACTAAAACGCAACTAAACGCAAAGTTAAATCTTGGTGTCTAAGTCCTAAAAGGGCCATAAATGTGCCAAAATGCAATCCAGAACTGTTATGGTTCTTATCTCTGTGTGTTTCATTGATGATGGTAAACACACATGCAAAGTTTCAATGACATCCAATGAGTAGTTGCATAGATAACTGAAACTTAAACACAAAAGATTAACCTGGGTGTCTACAGACGACGCCGGGGTCATGGCAATAGCTCTCCTTGGACTTAGTCCTGGCAAGCTAAAAATACATACAATTACGATTTCGAAAAATGACTTTTGGTCATTTCTTATTGACAGCTTTTCCAAGTGTCTCATTTTCTTTCGTGTTGTTGGAAGTTCAACTTGTATTTTTCTAAAATTGGCTCATTCCAATTTTGGAAACAGCAGATTTTAGTTTCGTAATCAAAACAAGAGGGCCAAGATGGCCCTATATCGCTCGACTGACTGACCTTGTGTCAATTCGCAGTTCCAGCACAATTAATATTCCTATGAGTTTCAATCACAAGCCTTCCCAAAGTATATCACTTTATTATGAAGCAGTAAACCATCCCTGTCTGAACCAGAAAAACTCTGGACTTTTATATTCAGAAAAACACCTATTTTAAAATGGTTCATGATATATGAATAATATTCAATCATCGATAATTATAATTGTATCATTCATCTTTTTATGATGAATTATCTTTTTTAAAATTTATATCTGGTATAATATTGTATAATAATAGCAAAAAAAAGTTTATTTTAAGAGATTTTTTACCTCTTCTCATAATAGTTTCAGACATTTATGCTATAAAACAGGGGAAGTAATTTGACATAAAACTAACCCCACCCCCTGGCTGCCATGTTTTTTGACAAATCAAGATAGCTTGAACAAACTTGGTAGAGAGTCACCAAAGGAACATTTCTGTGAAATTATTTTAAAATCGAGCCATTATAGTTCCTGACAAGAAGTTTTATCTAACTAAACTTGATCCGCCCGCTGCTGGCAATGTTTTTTGACGAATCAAGATGGCTTGAACAAACTTGGCAGAGGGTCACCAAAGGAACATTTCTAAGAAGTTATATCAAATCGGCCATGTGGTTTCAGAGGAGAGGTTATTAGAAGATAAAAGTTAACGACGGACGACAGATGACAGACACCAGGCAATCACAATAGCTCACCTGTGAGCCTTTGGCGTTCTACTGGAGCATAGGTAGCCAGACTGGTGGTGTTAAATTAAAATGAAGAAATCAGTTAAAAAGCACCTAAACCTGAGCTGATGTTTTTTTTCTTTAAATCAATTAAAATGCACCTGGTGACGAGCATGTAATATCATTGATTATCGATAATTTGTAGTTTTACGGCGAACACGAAAACACATAACGTAGAATTAATTAGCGGCCCAAACTAAGCGGCATAATTCTAACCTGTTCTAATGACACAATATATTAATGGCATAACTCTTCTGGGTACAATCGGCTTCAGTTATTTCCCTATTATAGTTTACGACATTAAAAGACCATTTTATAATTTTATTGATATTAGCGACAAACAACACCTTTTGACATGTCTCTATTCAATTTTGGCTTTACCGGTGCAAAACATTGGGATGATAACGACAAAAATACAAAAGGCAGAACTGAAACAAAGAAAACTTATGAGAAAGCTCTGATTGTGACCAACTTTCAGTACTACGTCCGGAGTTGTAGTTACGATATTGGTCTGGGCTTACTAACTGGAAGTTTGGTCAGGTCTAGTAGTTTTATTGAGCTACTAGCCCGGTGGTCTAGTGGAAAAAAAGTTAATGTCGAACCCTGCTGAATGAAGAGCTCAGACACTCACTGACCTGTACTGACCTGCAAATGAAATGTAGTTAAGTTTCTGTATAAATGGTAAACATAACAAACTTTCTTATGATGTGATGACCATACAGAACGCTTATAATCGCATGAGAATTGCTACAAAATATACATGTAACAGCATGATTTCATAAAATTATACTGAATCATTCTCTAACGAAGGCATGTTATGAAATGATCAATAATTTTGACCAGTTACAAAATGACCTAAATTACCCAATTATAAAATGGCCTCAAATCAATACTGAACATTACTGTTGTTAAGTTTAATCATAATTTATTGCTTTAAGGTATTACATGTATAACACTGAATATTTAGAACATCAATAAAATTGGTATTTTTATAAAAAAAACATCCAATTCTACACTATTTTCCAAATTGTTAGAGTTTTTTACCGTTAAGTTTGTCAGATTTTTCTTATTTATCATCAGAACCCCCCCCCCCCCCCCAATGTAAAAAGTGCATATTTGAATAAAGATTCCATCTCTTTTTAATAGACATGTTTTTATTCATATCCAATAAAATCTCAATCAGTATACATTATTTAATTGCCAAATCAATATATAATCTAATTATAATATAAATAGTTTCACTCAGAACAATTTTTTTTTTTTGGAGAATATATAATTTTGGGCACTCCATATTTTAATGATGATTTTTACTTGGGTTTTAAATTATCAACATACCAAAAAAGGTCATAGCTACATATTTATTTACAGGTGGTAAAATAACTTTATGTAATAAATATCTACAAAGCATGAGAAGGTTATAGGAAAAAAAAAAGTTTACTATATAAAACTTGCAAAATGTGATAATACATTACCCCACCTCCCAAATATATATATATATAAATTTATCAACTAATCCTAAAACCTTGACAAAAACAAAATCAACATATTTTACCAAGTGAAACTTAATAACAGTGACAGTTCATAACCCAATCTACAAATCATTTAAACCTTAAAAAAGCCAAAATATTTTACCACATGTGTGAGATATTAATGTGAACGTTGATGTTTACTGCTACTTTGTACTGGCTCTACCCAGGAAGAATTTGAGTGTTATTTGTTTAACCCTTTACTTCATAGATACGGGTTTTCCTGCACCAATCACAGAAGGCCTTTGAAAACAGTGCAGGAAGAGTTCAGATTGCTCGTGATGAGCAATCTGAACACTTCCTGCACTGTTTTTCACTCTGTCAGTTAATATAAACATAATTCACCCATTGCTGATATGTGGTGAATTAATGCTTTCAGTATTAGAGGTGTCCAAAGGCGTCTATATGAAGTAAAGGGTTAAATTGTAAGAACTTGTTTCATTATCGAAGTAAAATAAATAAGTTTAAAATATATCAATATTTTACTTCAGGAAACTGTAACATGATAGACTAGTATGCAGTTAATTTTAGTGAATAGCAATATCAGAAAGGATTTTGCATTCATTCAATACAATTGTATTGTAATTGTATATAATGCCCCCTCTGTATCCTGTTAATATTTATTGAGTGTGTCATCTTGAGGGATTGGTTTGTAAAATGGCATGTAAATTATGCAAACCTTTAAATGAGTCAATATTTTTGAAAGATATTTTGTAAATGGTTGAAGTGCATTGTATTTGAATATTTGAGGCAAAATTGTCAATCGCATTTTAATATGTCTTTCTGTCATTAAGATAGTTTAAGTTGCTTTCCAAAACATCACATTATCACTAGCATTAACAATTTTATATATAGTTTCTGATATATTTCCATATCGCCCATATCGTGTAGTAACACAATAGCTCAGTAGATAGTCAGTTCAAAGTTCAGCAGACAGTCATGCGATTTGTGTATGTAAATGCTAGCGACTCAAATTGCTATGGGACACAACTAAACCTTACTGCGTAGTTTTTTGCAGGTGTGTATGATCAATCTTAATGAATAAGTGTTGTACCTTGAAAAACTAATTCAAAATTGTAATATTGTAATGTAAATTACTAGCTATTTGATAAGGTGAGATATTCATAGACACAATGAACAGAATAAATTATATTTGATCAGGTATTTCAAAGGTGTACAATTTAGAGATTGTATCTATACTTGGTATATAAATTTCGTATGCAATATCTCATGTTGAAAATGTAGATTTATGTTAAAATGATACATGTTTTTTCAAAGGTAAATAGATTACTGTATTTATTATAAGTGAAGATTAATACAACTATTCTTTATTTACTGTTTATTTACACATGCATTATTAAAAAAGTATTGGTCTGCCATCATCTATTAGTGATTTATTAACAAATTCCAATGCAAGAGTCCAAGGACTAGCTGGACTACAAATCTGTGAGTCCAAAAATTGAAAGTGTGAGTCCCATTTTTGGAGATATTTAAACTAAATCATTATAATTTCAAATGAACATTGTGAAAATGAAGATACTTCACCATTGCACTGTGTGAACCTTTAGCTGTGCACCATTTTAACAACTAAGATTTAACAAATGAGAATTAAACAACAGTAAACATCGACTAGAACAGTTATAAACATTAAAAAAAACACTTGTGCAGCTTAATCTGTCAAAAAAAAAGACAGTGTTTGTTGATTTGGTTCAAATAACATTACACACTGCATCTCCTTTATTGACAGTGGCTTAGCTGACCCTAAAATTATGTGCAAGCCCATAGGCTTCTAGAAGGGTTGGGGGAGGGGTCTGGGGGACATGCCCCTCTCCCAATCAGAAAATTCAGGATGATTTCCTGCGTTCTGATGACATTTCATGGAGATATGATGCATTCTCAAAAAAATATGCAAGCCTGGGCATTGATGCGTAAAGGCAACTACGTCGCTGATTGAAATGTTTTTCATAATTATAACACTGTTTCGATTCAATGAAACTACAACACAAGAAGTATTCAAGGTCGGCAAACAGCTTGCATATTTACAACTTGCAACGGTAACAGAGACCGTCTGATGACATTGATTATTCTACATGCGTTTGCATCTTTGTTTAGAAAGCGGTGCAGTAGTAACCCGATGCTCTTGAAATTCACCGGATGATGTGCACGCACTAGTGTTAAGAAAAATGCTTCGGAAATTAAATGTCTGTATTTGAGATAATCGGGATGTATCGCTGTGATTTTTCTGCGTCAAGCAGATGCACATATTTCAGGATTGTGCGTCTGCCGCAAGATTTGTGCATATAGGACGCAGGGGTAAATAAAACACAGATCTATAGTATGTTGAATATGGTGCATACTTATAATATCTTACAAAATCAAAAGCAAATTGATTTCCAATGTTACATTTCCACAGTTTCAATAATTGTGATGTATGAAAAAACTATTGACTTGTTGATGTGCGACACAAGTTATCAAGTTTATCGTGTTTATGTGTATTTCATAAATATTTTGATGTAAGCATATACATTATTATGTATGTATTGTTTATGATAAATAACAGTTATATTGCTAAAAATATTTTTTAAATGGACCATGCTAAATGGGGCCTGATTCTCCAGGGGCCAGATAATTTTGGGGCCGGATTCTCCATGGCCATTTTGAAATGGGGCCGGATTTTCAAGGTTCCAATACCACAATACCAGCCGCTCAATACCTTGAATTCAAGATCATTTCATGTAACCGAAACATGTTTAAACATCTAAAATTACATACAACTTACAGTATATGTACAAGAAATAAGTTGTTTATGTATAAGAAATCAGTTGCCTGTGAATGAGTAATGATTAATTGGCAAACCATGAATCCTTCGTGTGCTATTTCATCAATATTTAGTCAAGAGGTGCAAGTTTCCTTTCCTTCTATATAAGTCCTTGCTGCTGCTGATGATGATGTTAATGTGTGATCTGTTAGTGTAAATAGTGATACTGCTGCTGCTGCTGCTGATAATGACATGTGTGACATTAGTGTGAATGGTGATGCTGTTGTAGGTAGTGTTATTGTGGAAAGTGGTTTTGCTGCTGCTGCTATGATGATGATGAATGATAATAGTGAGAATGGTGGTGTTCAACTGTTGTTAATGATGATGTAGTGTGTGATGTAAGTGTGAATGATTATGTTGCTGCTTATGATGATGAATCGGCAACGTAAGTGTGAATGGTTATGTTGCTGCTAATAATGATCTAGTGTGTGCCGTTAGTGTGAATGGTTATGTTGCTGCTGATGATGATGAAGTGTGTGACATTAGTGTGAATGGTTATGTTGCTGCTAATGATGATGTAGTGTGTGATGTTAGTGTGAATGATTATGTTGCTGCTTATAATGATGTAGTGTGCGACGTAAGTGTGAATGGTTATGTTGCTGCTAATAATGATCTAGTGTGTGATGTTAGTGTGACTGGTTATGTTGCTGCTGCTGATGATGTAGTGTGTGACGTTAGTGTGAATGGTTATGTTGCTGCCAATGATGATGTAGTTTACGACGTTAGTGTGAATGGTTATGTTGCTGCCAATGATGATGAAGTGTGCAACATTAGTGTGAATGGTGATGTTCAACTGTTGTTAATGATGATGTAGTGTCACTGTGTGATGTAAGTGTGAATGGTTATGTTGCTGCTAATGATGATGTAGTGTGTGATGTTAGTGTGAATGATTATGTTCTGCTTATGATGATGTAGTGTGCTACGTTAGTGTGAATAATTATGTTGCAGCTAATGAAAATGCAGTGTGTGCCGTTAGTGTGAATGGTTATGTTGCTGCTAATGATGATGTAGTGTGTGCCGTTAGTGTGAATGGTTATGTTGCTGCCAATGATGATGTAGTGTACTACGTTAGTGTGAATGGTTATGTTGCAGCTAATGAAAATGCAGTGTGTGCCGTAAGTGTGAATGGTTATGTTGCTGCTAATGATGATGTAGTGTGTGCCGTTAGTGTAAATGGTTATGTTGCTGCCAATGATGATGCAGTGTGCAACGTTAGTGTGAATGGTTATGTTGCTGCCAATGATGATGTAGTGTGCGACGTTAGTGTGAATGGTTATGTTGCTGCCAATGATGATGCAGTGTGCGACGTTAGTGTGAATGGTTATGTTGCTGCTAATGATGATGTAGTGTGTGCCGTTAGTGTAAATGGTTATGTTGCTGCCAATGATGATGCAGTATGCGAAGTTAGTGTGAATGGTTATGTTGCTGCCAATGATGATGCAGTGTGCGACGTTAGTGTGAATGGTTATGTTGCTGCCAATGATGATGCAGTGTGCGACGTTAGTGTGAATGGTTATGTTGCTGCCAATGATGATGTAGTGTGCGATGTTATTATGAATGGTTATGTTGCTGCCAATGATGATGTAGTGTGTGCCGTTATTGTGAATGGTTATGTTGCTGCTAATGATGATGTAGTGTGCGACGTTATTGTGAATGGTTATGTTGCTGCTAATGATGATGTAGTGTGCGACGTTATTGTGAATGGTTATGTTGCTGCTAATGATGATGTAGTGTGCGACGTTATTGTGAATGGTTATGTTGCTGCTAATGTAAGTGCAGTGTGTGCCGTTAGTGTGAAAAGTTATGTTGCTGCCAATGATGATGTTGTGTGTGCTGTTAGTGTGAATGGTTATGTTGCTGCTAATGATGATGTAGTGTGTGAGGTTAGTGTGAATAGTTATGTTGCTGCTGCTGATGATGTAGTGTGTGCCATTAGTGTGAATGGTTATGTTGCTGCTAATGATAATGTAGTGTGTGCCGTTATTGTGAATGGTTATGTTGCTGCTAATGATGAGGCTATGTGTGATGTTAGTGTGAATGGTGATGTTGCTGCCAATGATGATGTAGTGTGCGACGTTAGTGTGAATGGTTATGTTGCTGCCAATGATGATGCAGTGTGTGATGTTAGTGTGAATGATTATGTTGCTGCTTATGATGATGTAGTGTGCTACGTTAGTGTGAATGGTTATGTTGCTGCTAATGAAAATGCAGTGTGTGCCGTTAGTGTGAATGGTTATGTTGCTGCTAATGATGATGTAGTGTGTGCCGTTAGTGTGAATGGTTATGTTGCTGCCAACGATGATGTAGTGTGCTACGTTAGTGTGAATGGTTATGTTGCAGCTAATGAAAATGCAGTGTGTGCCCTTAGTGTGAATGGTTATGTTGCTGCTAATGATGATGTAGTGTGTGCCGTTAGTGTAAATGGTTATGTTGCTGCCAATGATTATGCAGTGTGCGACGTTAGAGTGAATGGTTATGTTGCTGCCAATGATGATGTAGTGTGCCCCGTTAGTGTGAATGGTTATGTTGCTGCCAATGATGATGCAGTGTGCAACGTTAGTGTGAATGGTTATGTTGCTGCTAATGATGATGTAGTGTGTGCCGTTAGTGTAAATGGTTATGTTGCTGCCAATGATGATGCAGTGTGCAACGTTAGTGGGAATGGTTATGTTGCTGCCAATGATGATGCAGTGTGCGACGTTAGTGTGAATGGTTATGTTGCTGCCAATGATGATGCAGTGTGTGCCGTTAGTGTGAATGGTTATGTAGCTGCCAATGATGATGCAGTGTGCGACGTTAGTGTGAATGGTTATGTTGCTGCCAATGATGATGTAGTGTGCGATGTTATTATGAATGGTTATGTTGCTGCCAATGATGATGTAGTGTGTGCCGTTATTGTGAATGGTTATGTTGCTGCTAATGATGATGTAGTGTGCGACGTTATTGTGAATGGTTATGTTGCTGCTAATGATGATGTAGTGTGCGACGTTTTTGTGAATGGTTATGTTGCTGCTAATAATGATGTAGTGTGCGACGTTATTGTGAATGGTTATGTTGCTGCTAATGTAAGTGCAGTGTGTGCCGTTAGTGTGAAAAGTTATGTTGCTGCCAATGATGATGTTGTGTGTGCTGTTAGTGTGAATGGTTATGTTGCTGCTAATGATGATGTAGTGTGTGACGTTAGTGTGAATGGTTATGTTGCTGCTGCTGATGATGTAGTGTGTGCCATTAGTGTGAATGGTTATGTTGCTGCTAATGATAATGTAGTGTGTGCCGTTATTGTGAATGGTTATGTTGCTGCTAATGATGATGCTATGTGTGATGTTAGTGTGAATGGTGATGTTGCTGCTGTTGCTGCTAATGATGATGTAGTGTGCGCTGTTAGTGTGAATGGTTATGTTGCTGCTAATGATGATGTAGTGTGTGACATTAGTGTGAATAGTTATGTTGCTGCTGCTGATGATGATGCTATGTGTGATGTTAGTGTGAATGGTGATGTTGCTGCTGTTGCTGCTAATGACGATGTAGTGTGCCCCGTTAGTGTGAATGGTTATGTTGCTGCTAATGATGATGTAGTGTGTGATGTTAGTGTGAATGGTTATGTTGCTGCTAATGAAAATGCAGTGTGCTACATTAGTGTGAATGGTTATGTTGCTGCTAATGATGATGTAGTGTGTGCCGTTAGTGTGAATGGTTATGTTGCTGCAAATGATGATGTAATGTGTGCCGTTACAGTGAATGATTATGTTGCTGCTTATGATGATGTAGTGTGTGCCGTTAGTGTGAATGGTTATGTTGCTGCTAATGATGATGTAGTGTGTGACGTTAGTGTGAATAGTGATGTTGCTGCTGCTGATGATGATTCTATGTGTGATGTTAGTGTAAATGGTGATGTTGCTGCTGCTGCTGCTGCTAATAATGATGTGTGTGATGCAAGTGTCAGGGCTTTTCATCAGGAAATTGGGAAGCGGCCTTGGTCTTTCAAAGTGGAAAATTCATGTGCGATAATTCAGGGCTAGAATTTAACTTTTTTGTGCACTGGCAATTTTGGCCAGTGCCTAAAATTTCAACTGGCCAAATTTGAAACCAACAAGCCAAACCAATTTTCACAGAAACTTGTAGTCCTAAATGTCTAAATAAACCCAAAATTAATTGTTTCAAAGCCTGCGTGTTATTTAATATGCATTATTAGCTTTTTTTTTATTTATAGACAATGGTATCAAGGTTATTATATATGTTAAGGTACAATTCAAAGCAGTACTTTACAAAACAAAATATTTAAAAAAATAAAATTGTCCTTGTTATTTATTATACTACCATAAATAAATGCATACAATGATATATCATAAATAAACACTTTTTACTAAACCAAAATATGAATCATGGATTCAACAATAACAAGTGTACAATAAGGCTGAGATTGTGACATACACACATTTCTATTTATAGAATTAATATAGCCAATGGCCTTTTGTTTTAAAATAAGATCTAGATCTAGCCAAGGATGATTGTTTAACATGTGTAAATGTTGTGATATCATAGTAATATAGTTTAATTATTATGGATGACCTGTCGATCGCGGTGGTTTCTACAATTGACACACCATTTTGTCATTGTCAAGTTTATAGCCCTGTGTGATATTGAACTGTCGCTCCCATTTCATTACAGTATTAACAGAAGGATTATTTCACTTTTTTCTTGTTGGGACTAACTTCCATTCGTCGGTTCAATGGAGAAAAAGATGTTATTTTATCTGCCACTTTAACAGCTGACAAAATATGTAAACAATAAATTTGACGGGTTTCAACTTTACTTTTATTTTATAGAGTGAGTGCGCGATCGATCAAACTAGACACAGTCTACTCATTATGTTGTTGACGGGTTTTAACTTTACTTCCTTTTTGCAGAATGAACTTGAGATCAAAAACAATTGGACGCAGTCTAAACACATATAAATATTTAATACCGTGCTGCTAGGGGGTAATTTGGCGCGAGAAGCATAAGAAATTTGGTAAAATTGACAAGAACTCGTTATTTTTACCAGGATAATACTTGTTTATTTTCAAAAATCAATAAAATGAATAAAATAAGTAATTTTCTCAACTTGAAATCCACTCGCAAAAAAATGCCAGCTTAAGTAATTTCAACTCACATTTTCAAAATACAGCTTGCATTTTGCGAGTGGCGAGCGCTTAAATTTGAGCCCTGTAATTGCCCATTTTGGGAAAATGGTATTTTTTTCATACTGAAGGAGACATTGTTTCCTGCCATCAAAATTTGAAATTTCTGGTTCACATTGAATGGTAGAATCTGTTACAACAGGAGGAGAGTTCAAGTTAATGACCTGTTCTTCAGTGTTGGATATATTACTGCAGCTTAGGACAGTGTCATTGTCAGTGTCATTGGCCTCCTCAGTAGATGTTGATTGATTTACGATACTTTCAGCCTCAAGTTTACAGGTTTTTTACACCACAATCAAACAACGTTTTTTTACTTTCCTTTGAAAAAGACTGACGTTTAATGGACTTACTATAATGTTTCCCACTGTGTGTCATTTTTAATCAGAGAAAATCAACTGGAGGTAAACATTGTAAAAAAACAACAGAATAATTTACCTCCCTTGTAGTCTAGATCATCGGCAACTTTTAGAAAAGCAAGCGTCGCCGCAATCTCCTTTGCCAAGTTACCGTTTGTTATGAGTCGAATGTGTTGAGAGATGTCGCTGATGATCAAGACTGCTTCCCTTGTGAAAAGCATAGACTAAATCCCAAACCATGGAATATTACAGATTAGACTGGTTACACATACTCTGCATGTACGATTGCCGCACTATAAGTGCTTTTAGGCTAATAACGCTATACCAGACCAGCGCTTCCGGCGGAAATGTTGAAATGTAAACAAAGCGTCGAGATTTTGGGAAATCTTAACTGCCATTTTGGGAAGTTTCTTTGCCACAGTTGGGAAAAAATAACGCATTTTTCAATTGGGAAGTGGCTGAATATCGGCCTCTGTTATATAAGGATGAAAAGCACTGAGTGTGAATGGTAATGATCCTGCTGCTGTTGATGATGTGTGTGATGTTAGTGTGAAATTATTCAATTATTTAAAAGCATCCATCTATTAAATTATAAAAAAGATGAATGCAGTGCTCCGGATAAACTGCATATTTGCATATTTCACTCAAATAAATTTATGGAAAACGCAAACAATTTTGTTTTTAAGCGTACCCATTACGCAAATAGTTTTTCTTCACGCAAAACGTTGTTAATACAATGCGTATCCAAACAGCTGTTTCACATTTTCTGTATTTCGATAAACAGGATAAACTGGTTCCTGGTTACTACGGTTTGTACCTCACAAGCTATTAGTAGAGATGAGTACCAGTTTATTCAATCGTCTCATACAGGAGTTTGCATATTATTCGTAGGTAGTAATGAAAGCATCTAAATGACCAAGATCACACACTCTGATAAAATGTCAAAGTGAGAACGAAAATCTCAGTTTGCAGAGGGAAAAAAAACATGTTTTAACCGAATCAAAAGACAATTTTGAGTTACATTTTGCCCCCAACACCATTTTTTTCAATAAAAAGTTTTAAAACAATATTATTTAACATTGTCAACAATAAGACCAGAAATTTTGAGTTGCAGGCAGCTGCATTTGTGCAAGAAGAAACTATCGTAGTAAGTTCAGTCATATTAATTTGATACAATACCGATAATGCAAACCAAGAGTTGCAGGCAGCAACAATTTTACAATACTGTGTATTTAATATAGAACAGTTTAATCAAGATAACACATTTTAATTACTTTCATGTAGACAATCCATGTTTCACTCAGTTACTGCAATATTACTGAGTGAAAATCACCCAATTAAATCTTTGATTATAAGATTTCACTCAATTATTTTAATTTTGAAGAGTTTTTACCCTATTCAGTCAATTCTTATCTGAGGCACTGTGAATGAACTATTTTATCTACAATCTATTTTCTCTCGTCTACCAGTACAGTGAGTTGTGTTGTGCTTCTGTTAAGCTGTACAGCACAATAGAATTATATGGAGATCACAATAACAAAAATATCTTTAAAAATATTATAATCTAATACCTGTTGACATATAGATAACTAAACCCACCACTTTAAACACAGATAATACTCTCCTTTATATAAGTAACACAAGAAGTATATATTCATGGACTTAACCAGTTTTGTCCACAATGAATTTAGTAACGAACTATAGACGAAATTCCTTAATGACGTTAAAAATCAAAAATGTTTGATTATTTTTTTCTGAACTCACTTATAAAAATCCTCAGAAAACTATGCTTGATTTTAAAAGCATTTAGCCTACATGTATCTGTGCAATCAAAAGTTTAGTTTTGATTGGCTATTTAAAATACTGATCCAAACAGTCATAAATCACAAATATTTGCACCAGGGCAGTGCAGCTGCCGAGAGCCATAAATCACAATGAGCAATATAACATAAGACTATGTAATAACTTCCTGTGCTTATTAAGGACAGGATACCAAATAATCCTGTAGTTACCGAAAACATATATTAAGTGACCCTAGTAACCAAAGGCATATAGTGGGTTACAAATGGACAAAATGCCTGTAAGACAAAATGATAAACAGTTAGTTACAAAAGTTGCCAAAAATATATAGCAAGTAACCACAGTTAACCACAGTAACCAAAGACATATAGTGGGTTAAAAATGGACATACTTGTGCAGAGGTGCACATTTTTGGTTATATATGATATGGCACAAAATATGCGAGTCCATTTGTAACCCACTATATGCCTTTGGTAACTGAGGTTACTGCAGTTACTTGTTATATGTCTTTGGTAACCAAGAAAAACCTTTATGCTACTCATATTTCAGGTTAATGCAGAAATTCTGCAATATAAAAAACTAGAAGTACCACACTGGCCCAAACTCGGGATGTTTTTATCTTTTAAACTATAAATATGAAGTTTTAAATTGGAATGTCATTCGATCCTTAACGGCACATGTTCATAGTCACACAGTTAAAAAAATACCCAGTTATAAACTGAAACCGCAAGAAGAATGTATTTCGTTCATTTCATTAATATTGCAGTAGCGAGACATTTCTTTGATATTTAATTATTTGCTTTCTTGTCTAGTTAAATGAATATTAAGTTATATAAAAACATTTTCCGGAACCTAGTTTTGTATTCTCAACAAAACATGGCATTCCTGTTTTCTTTTCTTTGTGGGTTTTACTGTATGGCACAATGTTAATATCACCACAATCAACATTTTGACAGGCCACATACAAATATCCCCTCAACCCCTTCTGCATCTCTCCAACAAGATTGTCGTATGTAAGATGAACTGGACCTAATCCACACCATTTACAGAACCTCAACTTTGACAGTAAAACATCAAATTCCACTACTCGTCTGCCAACTTTCCAACCAAAGCGTTTAACATTTTTTCCAAGTTTAATATTATTTAAAAGCGGACATGATGGATCATCACACGAAACACCTGGACATATGTGATGACTAGGGTAGTTGTGTTCGATTTATACTGTATTTGAGATACCTTTTTTATTTCTAACGGTAGCTTTCACACTTTTCTTATGAAAACGACCACGGAAATCGCATTTTGCCGCCTATTTGTTTACATTTTACGAACAACAACTCTACCAGAAAATCGGGAATTAAACGTTATCCGCATGGTTTACGAAGTTTTTCCAAGATATATGGAAATTAACGAGTTGTTATACATGTAATACCATAACATGACGCGAGGACCATACATTATCAGAGCTACAGATAAGCTACAAATAAATTATGCAAAAAAGCAATTTATAAAAGAATATCAGCGTACAGAAAAGCAAAATAACATTTAACGTTCTAAACCAGTCTTGGATACAATTTCCGCTTTCGGTAGAAATGGCTTCGTGAGGACGGAAAAAGAGACCACAAACTGTCCAAACAGACACACTGATCGGTTATTTGGGCACATTCGTGGAAAGCAAAGATGCCTTTTGTAAAAGAATCTTAGATGACCTGTTTACACAGTTGTGCATCTGCCGCAACACATTGCAAGTGAAATTCTGGACGAAACTTTGTCCCAGGTCATCTCGGTACCAAAGAAACACGATGGTGGTAGAGTTAATAAAAAAACTGTCATGAACTGGAAAAACAAGTTTCCATGGCTTGAACTTAATAAAACAAATTTTTAAAAAAGCAGTTGCTCTCTATAAAAAAAAAGCAACCGAGCAAAATTTGATGGGTAAAAATAAAATTGTTAAGCAATAGAAAACCAAAATAAGCAATTACCTAAAAAGTTAAAGGGTAAATACCCAATTACTACAAAAGCTTATCTGTAGCTCTGCACTATGCAATAAATTGGGTGAAAATATATACATAATTTATCCCAACAATGCTGGATCAATATAAGTATTAAAACGAAATAAAGAATTCAACACCTGCTTTCAAACCTTATTTCGTATGTAAACATGACCTTTTTTCTTATGATGTAATGTCAGAATTATTATTTTCCCCTGCTGTACTGTATAGCAATACCCAAAATAAAACAAAGCGTAAATGACCATATTTCAAAATAAAATGGTCAATTTCAACATAAAACATTAGGTCATCATACCGTAAAATGACCTAGATTCAATAAAATAATTTACTCCATCAAAATTTCAACAATACTTGTAATGATTAAACACAATGCGAGTTTAACTGTGAGATTCTCCACAAAATAAAATTATCATTATTGATTGGATAAAAAATTATTCTGTTACACATTGTAAACGGGTGACGGACAAAACACCTCATTAACATTCAATATAGAGTTACCCAAGACTAGGCATAAATTACACTAATTAAAAAACAAAATTTATAATAGATATAATAGTGCTAAATCATATACTAGCGTAACTCAATCTCCACATCGGAGTGGGAGAAAAGGATACACATACTAGTCCATTGGTGACTACCTATTGATACTCCTTAGTACCCCTATACTTAAAAGTAAAACTTCAAGAGAAGTAAATAGTACACTCTTCCATTTTTGTATATTTTTAATTTTATCATATTTAATAGTGTACTAAAAATATATATACATATAGTATATAAATAGCAATATACTTAGGTATATCCCAGTTCGGTAAGTGCTGGAGAAAGTTATCTCCCTTTCATTACTCTTTAGCGCTGAAGATATAAACCTTGAAATCGCTACTTCCGGGGAGCATTTTCTTCCTAACAATGGCAGGCGTTCCAAGCTCATCCGAGAAAAAAAGACATTACTGTTCTGTGTGTTCAAATTTTCGTGGAAAAATTGTGGATGGACAACCAATTATTCTCCACAAATTCCCGGCTGACGTGAAATTGCACAAAACATGGATAAGGCGTACGAAAACTGTTATGAAGAACTTTCATTTCAACGTGAATTCTCGAATGTGTTCAGAACATTTCGTAAACGGGAGGATGACGCCTCAAAACAACGTGCCTTCGCTATTCCACATTCATTCAAAGAAAAAGTTATTCGCTACATCTTCAGTAAGTATAAATTATTTAGCCTTTTAAATGATATTATCATAAAGAAGGTCGTGTTTGCTGCCACATTAAATTGGGCGGGTGGAGAAATTGTTCAATGTGACATAGACTCATTTACTCTATGTTACAGTCTTTATGCAACACTTGTTTTTTTAACAGACATTGATACATGTAGACAGTACATATAATACTGTCAGTCGTTAAATATAAGGTTCAGTTACCTTTTTAATTAGTTACGGCCTACAGCACTGGCCAAGATATATAACATGGCCATTCAACAGAATGCATCAATTAGTTGTAATGACATCATTGGGTGCTGTAAACACTATGTTGATTTCAATCAACCACATAATTTTATTCATTTAATACTAAAAAATACATGTTTACAGATGTAAATTGTTTCAGTATTTTCCGGTCTCACTATTTAGCGTTAAGAAGCATCAAAATGGCGGATCTTCTTGTCGGTGTCACAAAGGAGAAACAAAGTTCAATTATGACTTTATTAATGTCAGAATGGAATTTAAAAAAAAATCAACTGGTGTATGTTTATATAGGTATAAGATACACATGGTTATTTCCTGTCAGAAACTTTTATTAATAATAAAGCTCTTGATGCTTCTTGTCACTTCTTGACACTAAATAGTGAGACCCGTATTTTCTGCTAATCTGACCCTCTAGTCTTCTATACACTGTTTTAGTAAGAAAATTTCACATGTCATATTAGAGTTCACCTCAATAACAGAAGGATACAGTTCTGTCAGAAAGATTAAAATGTAATTTTCAATTTTGAAGTGCTTTCAATGGCGTCAAAACAATTATTTGCATGCGAAATGTGTCATTTATTTGATACTAATCTCATTTGAGTAATTTTGATTAATGGATAAGGACACATATCTCTCTAATCTCTAATTCATCTCTAATCTCTAATTCATTGAGCCTCACATAAATATATATATTGTTAGTATCAGCCATAAATGCAATCAATGTTTCTGTGTGTTGTATGTGCAAAACACATTAATGAAATGGAACAGCCAGACAAGATAAGTTCAATCGATTGTGCGCCAGACTATCAATTGTCCGTTCGAATCCCCGCCCTATCAAAGTGTCTGTCATCTTTGATATACTATATTGTCTCATTATCATTTGTCTCACACCTCTGAGTGAGAAAGTTTTCAGTTACTTGTTGATATGGGTGTGCTTTAGTACTGGTTAACCTCCCTGGAGGCTCAATCGCACTTAATATACCATTTAGGTTAACTGTCAGATTGTCTGTTAAAGATGATGCTAAACATTCAAACAACAATCAATGAAATGAAACACAACCACTGATATCTGTTTTGAATTTAATACACAAATATGTATCCAGTGTAAAAAGAAATAATAAATAAAAATAATCTGTAAAAATGTTAATTTATACAAAATTGTAATACACTAGTTGACCAATATATTACAATTTTTAATGAATTAGCACTTTTTTCAGATAAATGCAATCAATAATTCAGTGTATTGGTTGGTCAATATTAATATTACAAATATATTACAAATTTGAATGAATTACCATAAAGTCATTATTTACTGATATTTTGTCAATATGGCAACACCCCATCCAGAGTACTGTACTACAAATATCTCATTATACACATATCTGATTTAATTACATATAAGAGATCTTGTACTTTAATTGAAAATTTCAAAAATAGGGGACAGTCTTAATAAAAAGAGGACAGGGTTACATGATTTCTTTACTTGTATGTTACCACTGATATTTACCCATTAATTAATTGAAAATTAGCCATAATACTGTGTCAATTTTTGTAATACTACATAATCCTGTCATAAAGCCTGGGGTCATTAAATCTGGTGTGATTTATGCAAATTAGGACAATTATGCACACAAAGGAAGGGTATTTCTCATTACCACATGGTGTGCTCAGCAGGATGCCAGTAGCTGGACAATGTGCAATATGCCTGATGACATAGTATTCCATTTGACACTATCCCTAAAAAGTGAAAACTTCATATTTGTCAAATGAACATGTACAATGGGTGATAATGTAAATGGGATAGTGTTGCAGGTATAATACACAATATAATCAACAGAAAAATAGTGCAAGTTATGTAAAAAATACTCAACCATGCTTCAACTAAATTTACATATGAAATCAAAATCTCATCAGTCATTTCTTTGTGTGCAGAGCTGAATGCATAAGCTTAGCTCATAAAGAAAGAGATGAAAAGAATACTGTCAATAACAAAAACAATCAGTCATTAATTAAAATTATTAAAAATAGTTTATTATTCTCATTTAAAATCCATTAAACATATATATATGTAATGGACCATTTTCACCGTAAATTCCATTTCTGATATAAAGTGGTGTTTTGGGTAGGTTATTGACTGAGTAGCAAACAGTGTAAACCATGAAAACATTCTCATTCTCAACTCATGAAGCTGTTACATTTGTCCATTTGTCGGCCAACCTTGAGAAATATATGATACTTTTTTAATTTAGGCTAAAAGTTATCTTTTCAAGTGTTTTACATACTTGAAACATAAACCTATCAGAAAACAAAACAAATGATTATTTAAAATGGGTTTATGAACAATTTAATGAATTTAATTTGTATTTTAATAATGTGTAAATTTTTTATGCTAACCAATATTCCCCAAAATAGATCGGTGCCATGAGTGGTCTCTTACTGTTGACTGTGTATCAATATGTTTGATTTTCTATTTTCAGATGCAAGACCCAGTCCATATGCCAGATGACACTGAACTTATTACAACTCGAGAAGAAGAGGTCATTTACCCCTGTGATGATCTACCGCAGGATGACATGGAATGCTTAACAGATACAGATGTTATTGAAACTACTACATTTAAGTCAGTCTTGAGTGAACCCCTTGTCTCGCTTCATTTTCACGATTACTGTGGTGAACTTGATTATGAACAGCTGCCTAAAAAATCAGATAAGTGAAATGAAACAGACCAGGTACCGATAAGGAATGACAATATAGTTGAGAAAAAGGACTCCACCACCCAAACAAAGAAGAGGACTGTGTCAACTCTAACACAAACTGAAAATAGCAATGTGTTAACAGATTCAGTTCAAAAAGTTGACATCGGTATTCAATGTAAGCTACCAGACATTACTTTTGAAGATATTTGCATGAAGGATTCAGAGGTAATGTTTTACACAGGACTTCCAAATGCTGAAACATTTCATGCCCTTTTTGACGAAATGGAAGATGCTGAATCGGAAACAGCTAGGTCAGGAACGGGATTAAAAAAAGGACGACCAAGACAACTTAGAATTGTGGATGAATTTTTTCTTGTACTAATGCGGCTTCGACTTGGTCTTCTTGTAGGAGATATTGCTGGACGATTTCATGTGTCCAAATCTACATGTTCAGTGATAATAAACAAATGGATTGATTATCTTCATGTTAAATTATCGCGTCTACTAACTTGGCCAACAAAATCAGTTATTGAAACAACAATGCCAAACAAATTCATAACAACATATCCAAAAACACGTGTCATTATAGACTGCACTGAACTATTTACAGAAACTCCTCAGTCACTTATCAACAAATCCTTAATGTACTCTCATTACAAGTCTCACATGACTTACAAAGCATTACTTGGAATAGGTCCATCAGGTTTGATAACCTTTGTGTCTGATCTTTGGGCAGGAAGTATCAGTGACAAGCAGATTACAAGGTCATGTGGAATTATCAACTTATGTGAACAAGGAGATGCTATTATGGCAGACAAAGGTTTTTTAATCGCAGATCTCACTACTCCTTGTGGTATTAGCCTGATAATTCCACCATTCAAACTTAAGCGTTTTACAAGAAGAGAAGTGGAGGAGACGCGCCGTATAGCAAATTTAAGAATTTATGTTGAGATGGCAATGGAGAGAGTAAAAAACTTTAGAATATTGCAGGGTACCATACCAATTACCATGGCTGGACAACTAAGTAAGATATGGAAACTGTGTGCTAAGTTGTCTAATCTTCAACCTCCACTGATACTAGACGATTAATGATTTGAAGGAAATATGTTATTCAGGATTTTTCAACATCCTTATGAACATTTAAGTGTTATCAGTAAAAAGAACTTGTCAAACTTTAAAGTAATTGTTATCATCAAAGATGGGTTTTAACACATTTCAAAATAAAAATTAAGATAAAAATAAAGATGTCTTGGGTACACTTTATTTTAGGGGTATATTGAAAAGGGATTTGCTATCTTGGCCTACATTCCCAGGTTAGACTAAAATAGATATCAAGCTTAAACATTTTTTGTGACGAATGAAATCAAGCGGCACGATTTTATTTTGATTTGTATGGTTTACATATTGTAGAATTTGTTTCATTTTAGAAATAGTCAGAATGATGAGGTTACAATTGTTAAGCAGTAGTCAAGTGCTGTCTATTTTTAGATTGAGGGTTTTGTTTAAATTTTACCACTTTCAGTAAAGTATTGTTTTGTCTTATGTGATCATGATGCTAGGCTTTGTGAGTTTATCTGAATTACATAAACATGTATTAAGTTTCTGATTAAACTGGAATGGGAAAAAGATCAGTTTATGGGGTTATGATGCTATGCTATGTTGAGTTTATTGATAAGTTCATGTGATCATGATTTGACGCTTGTTTGGATTTTTTAATTACTGTTATTAAACATACAATGTATTTAGTTTCTTATGAAACTAGCATGAAAGAAAAGTTGCCTTTAGGAAATGGCAAATAAATGATTTGAACTATCAAAACCAATAAAAATGCTCCCATGATGAACTTATATTACAAATATGTGCTGATAAAGAAGTTCTGATAAAGGACCTTTCTTAAAAATATGCTTTTTTGCTGTGCTCCTACCTACTCGCTCATATTGATATTGCAACCAATTAAAACTTCTTTAATGAATTTCAAAGTATTAATAATTTGTTCATGTTTCCATAAAATTACTAGATCGGAGTACAGCAAACAAACATTTTTTAAGGATGGACTTGTCATAAACAGCGATTGCTGTTATTTTAATGTTTTGGTTTGACACTGATATGTATAGAAATGATTAAATGATAGAAAACTAAATTTTGTTTGTTTTTTATATACATCAAGGACTTGTATATATAGAAGGATAGGAAACTTGCATGTTGATAAAATAGCACACGAAGGATTAATTATTTGGCAATTAATCGTTCATATTTCACTGGCGACTGATTTCTTTTACATAAACTGTTAGTTGTCTTTAATATGAGATGTTTAAACATGATTCGACAATGCGTAAATGATCTTGAGATATTGAGGTTTGAAGGAAATTTCATGTAATTTGTCATTGTTTCGGCTGCAGTGTACAAATTTTGTAATCAAAAGTACTTAACAATTTCAAACATAAATTGCTAGGAATGGTATTGTTTTGATGAGAATGTAAAATTTTTCATAATATAACTTACGGTAAAAAGAGATTTTGCATGAATACAAAATATTAATCAGTTGCCTTTCCTTTTCTATATAATTCCTTGTATACATGTACTTTATTTGCAAGAAATACTCCAACACTTAATTCAAATGTGAAATATACTAAATGGGCAGTATAATAAACTATATAGTGACAAATTGATTATAAGATGAAAAGTGAAGTTTCAGGAATGATACATATTCCAAATCTAAAGACACTTAGTAAATAATTTAAATGCTACATATGTATAACTTCTTTTAAGTATTATTAGGATTAAAGGGAATATATCAGGATTTCCAAAGTAATTCAATTGGATTGAAACATTTTTTCTCCAATATAGCATGCCTATATATAGATACACTCACTGACCCCACAATGTCAAAAGGAAATTTATTTAAACATGCAAATAATATACTGTAAAATGATTTCCTAACTTGTGCTATGTGCCTAGGTTAAATTGAAATGGATATAACAAACCTTTCAGATTTTATCCATTTTAATATTATTTTATTTTTTGAACATTTATAAGTTTTTACTCGATATATTCCCTTTAAGATTTATAGAAAGTGAAGTGATAACCAAATGCTATAGTTCATCATATTTGGTACTGAACTAGTGATCCAGATAAGCTGCGATTCACGCAAGTAATTTTTCTTTCACATGAAACATTGTGTTTATCAAACATTGTAACTGTAAGAATTCACATATATAAAATTCTGTTTGATAATGAAGTGTGAAAGATTTTAATTGTACATTTAAAAGTCTTTGAATAGACTAAACACTTGCAGTAAGTCAACACAAACAACAACATATCACATTTGTTTAACATTTGTCTAACAAAACTAATGTATCCAGTTTGAAATTAGTAACGTTTGGTAGTTTCAACATTTTCCCTCTTTCAACGCGTCTGGTGAATATCTCCGGGACAACTGCATGAAGAAAAAAATCATTCAATTTGGTAACCATATTTCCCCAGAATTCTGCATCATATTCAATGCGTTCAACAGAACTTCCCTCAAGAGTCCACACATAAAAGTCGCACCAATTTCGCTGAGAAATTGCAAGTTGTCCCTGCACTTGATAATAATAATGATGACTTTTTTTCAATATTAGTTGTCCATCTTCTCTGTACAGAAAAAGTCCTTACTTTTGGCAGCTGATAGTGGCGACATATTTCTGTATTTAAAGGGGCATTTTATCTCTAAAATTCCATTTGGATCGGCACAATGAGGGCAATGAACAAGCCCATCAGGACTTGAACCTAAGTGGGGAAATTCCTTATTGATGATGAATCCAGATTCTTTTACAGATATTCCTGGGTGGTTAACTAATGCATGTTTCACATAAAACCTACGCGCAGCTGACTCATGACTATTTCCCCACTTAACACTGTCACATGTGAAATTGGAATATCCCATCACTGATTTTAACATTGATTCTGGAGATGTAGTTGGTAGTTTTTTACATATTATCCCAAAAGTTGATGATGTAATTCTGTCCCTACCGGCTACATTCCATTCCTTACATTTGTACTGTTTTCTCGTCCTGCTTTCAACTGTTTGACACAATTCTTCACTTATACACAGTTTTGTAAGATAACTGCTAAAAGCTAGTTTGGGTTGAGACGTGGACAGCTCAATATTGTCACGATACATAAAGTCAGGTTCTGGCAATCCTAGTTGTGTTTGAGGCAGATCCCTGTGTAAAGGTCGTTTAAACTTCCCAAGCGTTTCAGTGTGAGCAAGCAGAAATGCTGCATGCGGATTGCACTTTTGAAGTTGATTGGCAAATCTTTCTAGATTGATAGGTTTTGGAGTGCTTTTTAAGTTTGACATTTCAGGTTTTTTGGGGGGGATTTCACAAACTGTCTCACTAAATTTTTGTTTCTTGAAGACCAAATCCTTGGCTTTCTTTGGACTTAATTTCCTCGCCCTAGGTTTGTTCCAAAGGCACTCCTTGGATGTGGACGCATTAAGGCCATCTCTCTTTTTGTCAGTGATGTCCACTAAGGCATAAAGCAGGGCAGCCACATGGTTACATGCCTCTCCATCTCTGAAAAGATACATATGATGACAAAATAGTTAAAAAAATTCAGTGACAAATATAAAGTAATAAATTGTATGTCAATTTTGGGGTAATCATGCAATTTATGTTTGCCATAAAATTGATAAACATTAGATCATGATGCTATGATAAGCCTCGTATTTGCGTAAATATGCAAATAAAATATGAAACAAAGCAATTTATAAAAGAATATCAGCGTACTGAAAAACAAATTGCTTTTGAAATTGATGTGTATTGCAAAGTAAAAAGCTCTCTGGACTGCATAAGCTGAAACAGCATCGTACCTAGACTGAAAGTATCTTAGATGATCTGTTTGTGCAGATTTTGCATCTGCCACAACACATTGCAAGTGAAATTCTGGACGAAATTTTGTCCCTGTTGTTTCGGTAGGTTTCTAATTTTTTGCAAAATTTTGTTTTGCATAGTCATTTTTAAGAGAAATAGACAGAAATCATGAACAAAAAATTAAATGCTTTGAAAGTCAATAAAAAAGTTTGAGTAGTGGCAATATGTATCGTATATATCGGCCAAATAATATTTAGCCGTTGAAAATAATCAATTGTACTTACCCTGCAGCACAGTCACAACCAGCAGCATGCACCTGACCAGTGATTTTGGAGAGACAAGCCCATACAATATAGTCCTTCTTGTTCTCTTTCTGTGTGGGTATAGAGGGGATCACAAGCGCTTTTACATAACAATGTGACAGTTTTGTGTCTATCTCATGAAATTTAACTGAGTGTAGATGCCTGTCAGAGTAAAACACCTTTGCTTTTAACTGTCTTTTGGCACCTACTGGCTTACTGTCGAACGTTCTGTTGTTATTTAACACTAAATAGTTATACAAGTCATTGTTTGTGACACATGGTATCGATGATATGTCATCTATCCATCCCGATTTTAGCTCCGATAACGCCGGAAGTTTTTCTCCCAATGGGGACACCAGCCGATCAAGATTTCGGTCGAGTTGGAAGTTGTCATCGAGTTTTTTAAGCTCGTGTATTGGCCTTTTCCCTAATTCTTTGGCCCCTCTCGCTCGCTCAATCAGTTCATGCTTAGATCCTGATACCGGTAGACCGCGATCTCTTAGAAATGACTTTAGTTCAGGAACTTTTAATTTGTTGATATCCAAATTGTCTGTCGCCATTGTATAATCCCGTTTACATTGCTCTCCAGAAGTGAAGAAATGCGCGCGCATAGCAAAAAAGACAACTCTGCAATTACTGTTTAAGGGAGGTAAATCATGTTATCGAACTGGGCTATAGGGCTATATGGTTTACCAATATCAGTAAATACTACTGTATAATGGTGATAGGGAATGTCATATGACGTTATTAGTGTCATCAGCATTCAATATAGAGTTACGCAAGACTAACAATATATTAAATTAATAAAAATTTAAAGCAATCAAATATTAATATATAACCATAGGATATACCCTACTGTATTCAATATATCTTGCACAATGAATATCAAAGTAAAATTATTTATAAAAAATTATAGGGAGAAATAAAATCATCACAGTCATAAATATGCCAATAAATCTTGTACAAAGTTTAGATAATTAAAAGGAATCCATATAAATAAACATGATAAAAAGAAAGGTTGATTACCGTATGTAAGTAATAAATATGTAAAATAGCAAATATGTATATAATCGTCATATATCACTACTCATCCTTCATATGTCATTCATATTCATCAATTTATTTTTAATCATCTGTTCAGGCTCGCCAAAATGACCAGTTCAAAGTGCGAGGGTAAATAAAAAAACTTCACCACCACCACACCTCACCCTCATTTTGGTATAGGCGGGCAAAACACCTCCCACGAATTCATTGTAAACATGACCTACTTTCGAATGACGCAATGTCACAATTATGTCGCCAACACTGACGTTCCCCTATTAATTAAAAAAATAAACCAAACACAGAATACAATATTTAAACATATATAATCGACCAAACAATGAATATATGTTGTTATTACATCTATGATGACCATGAAATCGGAACAAAATCTTTAGAAAAATAAGATGGTAACCTGCAATGAATTGTAAACATGACCTACTTTCATATGAGCGAAAGCAATACAGCAATGCCAATAAATCGGACAAGAATCGCTAATTAATACAAAACTGCATCATTTAATACAACAATACTGCATAAATACCAGTAGGGAAACTTTTTGACGAATGCATTACTCAACAGCAAAACCAGTTTAGTTCCTTAAAACGAAATGTAAACATGACCTACTTTCTCATGAAGTAACGTCGCAATTATTACTTTTCCCTGTTACAAACCAATTCTCAAACTAAAAGAAATGGTACATGGCTATCTCTAGACATTTACATGTCAATTTAACAATGAAAATTTGGTAATAATATCTATATAAAGGTACTCACCTAGAAACAAGTCAGTATTTTCACAAAATATAAGATGGCTACCTGCAGAAAAAAATATTAGCGCCTTTTCTCTTCACGCATATGCGCATCAATTGTAAACACCGGAAGTCTTCCATGAAAATAAATATACCATTAGTACATAGGCCTAGTCCACGAATTAGTTACTCATGAATAGTAAGCATGACTATTTCCTCATTAGTATTTATCCATTATTGTCCTTCCGTACTAGAAAACCTACATTCCATTAAAGTATAGAATTAATACAACAAAGATAAACATAAAACGTCTCCTAATATTGCAAAAGAGAGAGCATGCCGTATTATCTTAGGTGATCAATAGTTAACATTTGCAGACGCTATAAAGTTAATAAATGCAATTTCCATTGATCAAAGAATATTTTTCCAAAACACAAAATGTATTTACAGAGTTTCAAAAAACAATGCACCATCGTATATAACATGTTTAATACCCATGATAACAGTCGTAGAAATCTACGTTCAACAAATGAATTAAAATTTATCACACCAAAACCCAACAGGGAATTATTCGAAGGTAATTTGCCTACTCTGGAACTTTAATATGGAATAGTATACCGGTTGATACCATAAACTGTACTACACAACAGATTGTGTTAAATGGTTACAATCAGGATGAACTATTATATTTTACCTGTATGCCAGCTCCTTACACTTTATATTTCACTTGTATGTCAGCGCCTTACGCACTTGTATGTCAGCTCCTTACACTTAATATTTTACCTGTTTGTCAGCTCTTTACACTTTATATTTCACTTATATATCAGCTCCTTACACACTTGTATATCAGCTCCTTACACCCTTGTATGCCAGCTCCTTACACCCTTGTATGTCAGCTCATTACACACTTGTATGTCAGCTCCTTACACTTTATATTTTACCTGTATGCCAGCTCCTTACACTTTATATTTCACTTTTATGTCAGTTCCTTACACTTTATATTTCACTTGTATGTCAGCGCCTTACACACTTGTATGTCAGCTCCTTACACTTTATATTTTACCTGTATGTCAGCTCTTTACACTTTATATTTCACTTATATATCAGCTCCTTACACACTTGTATATCAGCTCCTTACACCCTTGTATGCCAGCTCCTTACACCCTTGTATGTCAGCTCATTACACACTTGTATGTCAGCTCCTTGCACTTTATATTTTACCTGTATGCCAGCTCCTTACATACTTGTATGCCAGCTCCTTACACTTTATATTTCACTTGTATGTCAGCGCCTTACACACTTGTATGCCAGCTCCTTACACTTTATATTTTACTTGTATGTGAGCTCCTTACACTTTATATTTCACTTGTATGTCAGCGCCATACATACTTGTATGTCAGCGCCTTACATACTTGTATGTCAGCTCCTTACGCCCTTGTATGTCAGCTCATTACACACTTGACTGTAAGTTCCGTAAACTTTATATTTCACTTGTATGCCAGAAATAAAAAAAGGGAAATAAATATTTTTTTACAAATAACGAGATTGTATCATTATTTAGAAAATGTCAAAATATGCCAAAATTCATTTCCGACTTATTTTTAAAAGTGGCTACCCAAATACTCCATTTTTACAGTCAGTATCGCGTCAGGCCACCACTGACTGCTATGCATTGCACTCATTACATTTCACCCATCTTCACTCAGCCTATCCAACTGTTAGATGTTGTTGGTTAACTTGTCGTAAGATATTTTTTATACTGAACATGTTTTATAACCATGATTGCAACATTTTAAAGTGCAATTTATGATAGGCCGCGAGTGGGCGAATCGTTGATTTCGCATATATATATGCATTGCATGCATGCACGGACACACAATTTCTATTAAATTATTGCAATAGATACCCAGTTGATATTTCAGCATAAATATAATTTTTTATTGAAATTGGATATGCAATGTGACTGATATTCATAAAACAAAACTGTATGGTTGAATGTATATTATTTTATTGCAGTCATTGGACAGGAATAATTAATAATGGTATAATTAATACATGTACAACCATCGTTTAAAGTCAACTGTCTAGATATGGGTATATAGTTTGTTATGAACTGTTTGACTGACATATAAATGATGGGTCGTTATCAGTGTTTAAAGTCAACTGTTTGGATCTGGGTATATAGTTTGTCATGGACTGTTAGACTGACATATATATGGTGGGTCTTTATCATCGTTTTAAGTCAACTATCTAGATCTAGGTATATAGTTTGTCATTAACTGTTAGACTGACATATATATATGGCGGGTCTTTACCATCATTTAAAGTCAACTGTCTAGATATGGGTATATAGTTTGTTATGAACTGTTTGACTGACATATAAATGATGGGTCGTTATCAGTGTTTAAAGTCAACTGTCTAGATCTGGGTATATAGTTTGTCATGGACTGTTAGACTGACATATATATGGTGGGACTTTATCATCGTTTTAAGTCAGCTGTCTAGATATTGGTATATAGTTTGTCATTGACTGTTAGACTGACATATATACGGTGGGTCTCTATCATCGTTTTAAGTCAGCTGTCTAGATCTAGGTATATAGTTTGTCATGAACTGTTAGACTGACATATATATATGGCGGGTCTTTATTATCGTTTCAAGTCAATTGTCTAGATTAAGGTATATAGTTTGTCATGAACTGTTAGACTTACATATATATGGTTGGTCTTTATTATCGTTTCAAGTCAACTGTCTAGATCTAGGTATATAGTTTGTCATGAACTGTTAGACTGACATATATATGGTGGGTCTTTATTATCGTTTCAAGTCAACTTTCTACATCTAGGTATATAGTTTGTCATGAACTGTTAGACTTAAATATATATGGTGGGTCTTTACCATCGTTTAAAGTCAACTGTCTAGATATGGGTATATAGTTTGTCATGAACTGTAAGACTTACATATATATGACAGGTCTTTATTATCGTTTCATGTCAACTGTTTAGATTATGGTTTATAGTTTGTCATGAATTGTTAGACTGACATATATGGTGGGTCTTTATTATCGTTTCAAGTCAACTGTCTAGATCTAGGTTTATAGTTTGTCATGAACTGTTAGACTGACATATGTATGCAGAGTCTTTATTATCGTTTCAAAGCAAATGTCTAGATCTAGGTATATAGTTTGTCATGAACTGTTAGATTGACATATATATGGTGGGTCTTCATCATCGTTTAAAGTCAACTGTCTAGATCTGGGTATATAGTTTGTCGTGAACTGTTAGACTGACATATATATGGTGGGTCTTTATCATCGTTTAAAGTCAACTGTCTATATCTGGGTATATAGTATTTTATGAACTGTTAGACTGGCATATGTATGGTGGGTCTTTATTATCGTTTTCAGTCAATTGTCCAGATCTAGGTATATAGTTTGTCATGAACTGTTAGACTGACATATATATGGTGGGTCTTTATTATCGTTTCAAAGCCAATGTCTAGATCTAGGTATATAGTTTGTCATGAACTGTTAGACTGACATATATATGGTGGGTCTTTATCATCGTTTAAAAACAACTGTCTAGATCTAGGTATATAGTTTTTCATGATGAACTGTTAGACTGAAATATATATGTTGGGTCTTTATCAGCGTTTAAAGTCAATTGTCTAGATCTGGGTATATAGTTTGTCATGAACTGTTAGATTGACATATACGAGGTATGTCCCAAAAATAATAGGACGCATTTAGAAATATGCCTTATAGTGTTTCGACCTAAACAAAACTTGGCATTGATAGTTTTCAATAACTAAGCTATAAGCCTGCAACGTTTCAATATCGTACACCACCACTGAACATTGATTTTGTCAAGTCAAAATGCGCATGTTACAAAGTACAGGGGAGATTGACATTATTTGCGCGACGTCAAATTGACATTCAAATGAAAATCATTCTTTTTTCGAAGTATGAACCGCTGTACAAAACACATTTTTTGTGGTACTGCACCCACTTCTGGTACATGTCACGATACTATGATTACTGATAGATCTTAACCACAGAATGTACACTCAGGCACATGGCCCGGAGGTACTAAAAAACACTTTTCACGAAGATCAGTCTTGAATCCCAGGAAAACCACATAAGATTTTGGTCGTCCAGATCGCTGATGGTCAGTTACTTTTGTCTCACCATTGGAAAACCGTCTGTACCACCAATAAATAAAATTCCAGGATATGCTTTCTGTTAAAGAGTTGTGTAAAATAAACTTCAGAGTATCATGTGGGATCATAATACACCCAACACAGAATTTTACCACGCTCCAAATTACCACTCTAAGCATGAAGTCGTCCAATTTCTTTACTATTCAAATTCACACTTGTTACTTTAAAATTGCACACAATACTCAAATGTTTATCGATAACGTCAAATTTTTAAATGACATAGTTTGTCATGAACTGTTCGACTGACATATATATGGTGGGTCTTTATTATCGTTTAAAGTAAAATGTCTAGACCTGGGTATATAGTTTGTCATGAACTGTTAGACTGACATATATATGGTGAGTCTTTATTATCGTTTAAAGTCAACTGTTTAGATCTGGGTATATAGTTTGTCATGAACTGTTAGACTGACACATATATGGTGGGTCTTTATTATCGTTTAAAGTCAACTGTCTAGATATTGGTATATAGTTTGTCATGAACTGTTAGACTGACATATATATGGTGGGTCTTTATTATCGTTTAAAGTCAACTGTCTAGATATGGGTATAGTGTTTGTCATGAACTGTTAGACTGACATATATATGGAGGGTCTTTATCATCGTTTAAAGTCAACTGTCTAGATATGGGTATATAGTTTGTCATGAACTGTTAGACTGACATATATATGGAGGGTCTTTATCATCGTTTAAAGTCAACTGTCTAGATATGGGTATAGTGTTTGTCATGAACTGTTAGACTGACATATATATGGTGGGTCTTTATTATCGTTTAAAGTCAACTGTCTAGATATGGGTATAGTGTTTGTCATGAACTGTTAGACTGACATACATATGGTGGGTCTTTATTATCTATGATCTTGTATCAAATAAAAATTTAACCAACCTTTATAAAAATGTTGTTTGTGTTCATTGCTTTTTTTCTTCTATTACTTGTTATTAGGATTGTTTGAAAATATTACTTCACACTATATATAGAATAACAATGATGTTTGTTTTGTATAATAATATTAAATGTTGAGCACGTGGCCCAGTTGAAGAGCTACTCGGGTGATCATGGGTTCGATCCTCCGCCAAGGTGAGATGTAGTATCCTTGAGCAAGACAATTTATTCACATAGATATCGAGCAGAATTTGTCTTAGTTGTTTCACAATCAAGGTTAATGGATAATAATAGATAAAAATGTAATATTTAACTCAACATCAGTATAAACATGTGTGTATATGTGAGGGAAAGGGGAGCTTGTGGAGGTGTGTTTTAAATGAGAATAATGACGTCAACGTATGATTATATTATGTAATGTACCAACGTTCAACAAACGAGTACGCCAGAAAAAAAGAATTAATTATGAAATTTTCGGTTCGTAAAGAATTCCGTCCCTTCGGGTGACTGTTTCCGCTGTAACTCGTTAACTGTTTAATAAAAATAAAGACCTAGTAGTAGTGGATATAGTGTTTGCCACTCACACCAGAGGATGCGGGTTCGATCCCCAGTTCGACTAGATTTCTCTCAAAAACAACCCTCAGTACTAGTCTTACCCAGGAAGCGGATTCGTGAGCAATTCGTATAAGTTTTAAACTTACTACGCAGTCAAGTAAAAATGAAATACTATAGCTTAAAAATTAAATTCACGATTTATTAGATTAGCACCTCCAGTTAATAAAATCAATATTTTCATTATTCACTAAATTGGTAAACTATCAATTAAATGAGATCTCAAATGTGTTTGATATTTATTAACATAGCAAAATATGTAAACAAGTAATATGATCAGATTTCAAACAGATAGGATGAATAGGAAAATATCGATGGAAGGTGTCAGGTATTATAGACTAACAAATGAGATCTCAAATGTGTTTGATATTTATTAACATAGCAAAATATGTAAACAAGTAATATGATCAGATTTCAAACAGATAGGATGAATAGGAAAATATCGATGGAAGGTGTCAGGTATTATAGACTAACAAAACGATATGAGAACATAATCCACCAATGCATGAATACAAATCAAACTACCTAATATGATATGGTTGTGTGCTTTATCCCAAAGAAATACAAAACTTTTTTTGAAAAGATTTGACTTGAATAGGTATTAAATACATAAGCATCTAGTCTACAAATGTTCGGGTCATTTTATAGATTAACTAAACGGCAATTAAATGGGTCTGAAACAGAGACTAAACTAACGATATACATTTTTAAATGTGTTATAAAATGTCATACTCTTTCAAATATTTAACCTCGCATACATAAATATACAAGATTTGGCCTCGCGAGTATATTACCTCGCGAATAAGACCTTTGAAGGATTATCGCAGTTTTCACCCTGTTTTTAACAGAAAGAATTATGATTTTTATAGCGTAACAATCAACACAAAAACATCAAGTATAATGCTTTTTATTGTTTTCAAAATACAAATTAAGAAAAAAATGCCAATTGCTTCATATACAATGTACGTACATTTATATATTTTGACATACTAGACTGTTGAATACTCATTAATTCGATACTAGACCCCAAACAGTCGATATAATATTAAAATGGTTTCACGTAGAGCGTCCATTTTCTCACAGGCAGACAACCGTGGGTTTGATTCCCGGTCAGATCATACCAAGAGCTTGAAAATTTGTATTAAAGGTTCCCTGATTTACATTCTTTATTCAAGAAAGTGTTTAAAATACTGTGTTAAGAGTACACCGTCATGATCAACGTGTTGAAAGCAACGATGAACACCCGTGACTACACCGTTGAATTTTGTTCTGTGTTCTCTATGAAATAAAGTCCGTACACAAATGAACAAAGCCAATATTTTCACAATTTCAGATTGATTCATCTTGGAATACTCTCCTTCCAGCTTCAGACGTCTGCCGCTGGAGATATTTGTAAACAATGTCATTGCACAAATTTCATGACGAAAACCAAAACACAATACGCAAAATACTACAGATCTTAATAAACATCTATGTCAAGGTTTTAGTGAGTTGACAGAGCTAGAAGAGATATTCTTCCCTGAACATAACGGAAGATGTAATATCACCAATGTGCATGACATTTTTTTTTTGAAAATATGAAAACTTCACAAAAACCGTTTATATCTGCACAATTGTTCTCTTGAATATGTCGAAAACGACACATTTGCGCTTACTATCCTGAAACCTAAAATTGACATTCGAAATCTTGCCCAATATAACACATGAACTTAGTAAAACAAATATAAGGTTTCTAAATTTGAATAGTCATCACACGTTATTTGAACGACGAATGGGTAAAGCCAGAGTCTCAAGAAAATAATAACTAAGACTGTGGCATTTAGGATTTAGGAGGACGCAGCAATTGAATCCCATTCTTCTATCTATCGCGCCATTAAAAAGAAAGCATGATGTCCAACTGTAAAAGGGTCGACCAGCATGCTGTATTTAAATTAATATACCTGCTTGATGAATGATACACACATTGATTTCATGTACGGGGCCCTTTTGCAATCGCCACAGAGCATATACATCACTGCTGTGACATCATAAATAGGAAAGTTATGACCAATAGGAAGTTTAGAATCCAATGAAACCCAGACATTTGAACACTTACGTAAAGTGTCATAGTTTGGAAATATACTCCAAACTCACCAATTGGAAAATACATGTTTCGAAATTTTGTTAATTCGAAGTTGAAACATGGCCCCGTTTCCTCCTTCTGTTTCTATATTTTCACTATCCGTTACAATTTCGTATTCGCTTTAACTCTTTGCATGACAACATGATTCATATATGAAGGAGGAATATACCTTTTAAATTAACTACTAGTATATCAAATAACATCAATACTAACCATTTCTCCAGTCGTAGCAACGTAATTCCATTTGGATATGCACTCGTTGTATCTAGTTTTAGTTTAGATTATACTAATTTATTTTAGCTAGATTACGATGAAAGCTCAGAGCTAATACGAACCGCTCTCGAATCCGCTACTTTTATGAGAGGCATCGGGTCGAGCTGGTGATCGAAAGCGCAAGCTCTGGCGCTATCTATCCATAAGGAGAATCTTCAGAGGTGACAATGTCTGAAATGATACATGTAGTAGAGCCATTTAAACACATAACAGATTATGCATGTCATCAGATTTTATTTGTTGAGAACCAGATGCAAATACATAAACAAGAATCCGAGCAGAAAGACCGCCCGTATAGTAAGTAATTGACATTATTTTCTTGTACATGTCAGGCCTTTAAACCATCAACTTCTACATGAATTGCTATTGAGAGTAAAACATTTCAATGATTCCAATACATGTTTTTTTATAATTCTTATGATTTAATACGTTTTCTTCCTGGTGTATTTTTACTTTAAATTCAGAATATAATCGCTGACTGAGCAAGTATATATGTTAGTTAAAACTATCTAAATTTATCATCGTCTTAATTTATAACCACATGAACATATATTGTAGAAAATCGTAGGAGGAATGTCAAATCTAACGTTGTCAGAACGTGTGGCCTGGTCCCATTTCACATGTATATATGAAATAAAATATGTTTAAACTATTAATATTTTTTAAAATGAGATGACTATTGTTTTATTTTCACAGCGTGCGGAAAATACACCTCACCGCCAAAATTGCTATTTTTTTTAAAGAAATATGTGACCATTGTGTCGAACAAAATAAACAATGATATCTTAGTCATTCTGACAATACCTAATAACTGAGATCAGATTATTTAAAAGTCTCTAACACCACTACACACAGCATATTTGCATTTTCCATGCAGCCGAAATGTGATTTGGTTAGCCGGAACCTGACCTGGTTTTAGTACATGTATCTCCCCGAATATTGACCTAATTCTGCGATCAAATGAGATTTCGTTAATAAACGCTTTATCAAATAATTTTAAAGAGGTATCGATACATTTCATGCTCACAAAAAAGCACACGTAATGCAATGCATCCTTCGAAACATTTTGATATAGCTGAACTGTGTTTTATGCCATTCAAAAGTTTAAAGCAAGGCAAAAAAAAAACTATCGGTCATTCCCCAGGTTATTCCAGTATCACAAGAATGTTCACCGCCTCCATGCGATACAAGGGAAACGAATCGTGTAGTCATTTCATATAATATATACGCAGTTTTTCAGCGTGTATACCTTAATACCTCGTGTACATCGTATGTTTGTACAGTTTCTTAGCTAGCATACAATGAAGATCGCGACAATCTGTTTTGTTATACTTCTCATCTCAATTCCCAACTGTTTGCTGTTGGGATATCTTAACATAGCATTGCACTACAGACTATCGTGACACTGGTACTAAAGTGTTTCGCAGTTTTATTTGATATGGGAATAATAGGTATTTTAGCTAGTATTATTCATTGTCATATCATAATATTAAACAGGACTGTCTTTAATACATGAACCAGTGACTTAATTACAGAGGCTAGCAGACTAATAGCAATATAATGATTACGGCTAAATTTTTCTACGGGTGGCACCTTTAGTATTTCTTTGATAACTCTTTGTCTGAGTTAGATAATTTTGGTATTTAAGTAAGGCTGATAAAATTGATAATTATTTTCAATTATTTGATATTTTTCTTCTGAATTTAAATTATTATGGATTGAAAACGAAAAATGTTGAAATTTTCACGAAATAGTTATTTTTTTCAACAAAAAACGGTAGTATACTTGATTTAACAAATTCGTTTTAACAACACACAATAGAAATAAAAATATGTAGAAAGATAATGCAGTAAATTTTTCATCGGTGGCAAAAAATTCATATCGATATTTAAAGAGGTTTTTCTTATTTCTTACTGTAAAATGGGCTAAAAATGAGAAAATGATCACAAATCAACTGCATGCGTAAACATTAGTTTCTTTGAAATCACAAAAATATGTTATATAGTTCAGGAGTTGTTTTTGAGATTTATAAATGTCTTTATAAATGTCTAGGACTCTTTGAATGCGGGTAAATACCGTTTTCAACATATGTGGTATTGGCTGCGAGTTACAGGACTCGGACTTCACTACGCAGCATATCTTGTTCGCACTTCCTGATCGCGGAAAACATGCATTATCATTCATACAACACAACCAGAGATACAAATCTTCTCAGCATATTACGTACCAATTGCTTGTTCTCATATTTTTCGGAATTCTATGTATCGTATATTTAAAGCAATTTAATATTCAATTTCAAAATTGTTTTTTTTTTTCATGTTGATGCCAGTAACTATACATCGGGAAGGAAATTACGACTTATCTGATGCGTGCGTTCAAATTTCATCTACGGTTTACTTCATCTCCATGATTTTCGGAAGAAATCGCACAGAGATAACGGAAATGGCCGAGTATTTACCTACGATTAACAACACATAAAAAGGCTCTTTGTAAATAATACTTTCATATTCACCGACTTTCGTGAGCAAAAAATAAGTCATATTTGAAATCACCGTAGTGTGAAATATTCGACATTATTGTATTTATGGACGTGAACACATCTTTACTGCGCATTAATAGTAGACTGATATAGGCCTACATATTTTGGTTGTTTGCGTATATTTTAATCCACCTTCATAAAAATAGTCAATTTTTCATGATATGAAAGAAGATCAGATATATTTTCTTTATGTATTGTGGTGATATTGTATAACTTTGAGAACAACTTGAGGTTTTCAATAAATATGGAAATAGAATGTCAGCGATGGCAAAAGTAGGAGTAACAGTTATGTTTGTGTAAGTACGAGTATGTTTGTGTAAGTACGAGTATGTTTGTGCTACGAGTATGTTTTCTTTTTTACTTTAAATGACGACATTACACTGAATACAGAATGGCAATTGTGTTATTTGTATCAAATAAAAATTAAAATACACCTTAACGAAAATGTGACATAAAATCTACACCAGTATAAGCGAATATATCCATAGCTGAAGTATGTAATATAATTTTTGAATGTGGTATATTTGTAAAACTATAACGTATTAAGAAGTGTGTGTGTGTGTGTGTGTGTGTGTGTGTGCGTGTGCGTGTGTGTGTGTGTGTGTGTGTGTGTGTGTTCCTAGTTGTGTGCGTTCGTATAGGTGTGCGTGTATGTGTGCGTTCGTATGTGTGTGCGGTCGTATGTATGTGCGGTCGTATGTGTGTGCGTCCGTTTGTGTTTGCGTTCGTATGTGTGTGCGTTCGTAAACTTGGCGTTCGTTTACGTGTGCATTCTTATATATGTACGTGCGTGCGAGTTTGTTTGTTTAGAAGTCAAACCAGAATAATGACATCCAGGTAGGCTTTTCTGCCGTCTTTTCACCCACATGAGACAAAAGTGTACAGATAAGACTAGGCTATCTCACAATTCGTACTCGCTTATCTCACATAAGATAAACAACGTTAAAAACTTATATATTGACGTCATAACGACGTATTTCTGAGACTGTTAACTATATTCAACAAGATACATAAGCTATTATAACTAAAGGTTATCTTACAGTGTTTTGTACAATATGGGAAAATATTGTACTCGTACGTACAAAACACTCTAAAATGATCTTTTTATTCTGTCCCTCAATCTGAAAGAATTCATGAAAAGATTAAAGAGAAATCAATATCATTTTAAATTAATAAACCGCGAGTTTATAGTTATGAGAGCTGCAAACTAAGGAAGTTGAAGCGATAGATATTCTGATTTTCTCAATGTATCGATCGTCATGTGGAACATTTGGTCGGTTGTTTGTTTTTATTGTTGAAATCTCTACTAAATTTATTGCCTTATTTTTAATCGTCATCTTGGATGTTGAATTGCACAACATCAAATTCATTTGATCAAATGAACTTCTACATATTGTACGTAACAAATGAAGTAGGTGAATGGCTATACACTTACGGGTATAGAATAAAATTTATTCTCGTTATCGAGAAAATAAAACTTTAACTATAATAACGAGTATGAACTATAAATTTGGAAACCCCAACTGTTAAACCAGAATCTCGGTCTTCAGCCATCGAATTGCATTTTACGAATCTTACATGGGTTTGAGGTTTGGATAGCAAATTTACTGTTGAAATCAATCAAAGCAACATTTAATTATCAAATGGCGTGAATGAAATATTAACTTTGAGACGATTTACAAAGAAGTTATTAAATATTTACCGACCAGACTATCAAAACAATTTAAAAAAAAAAAAAGCTATGACGTCATGTGCACCTGCATCAAAATAAATAATTGTCTAGTATTAACATGATATAGCGATGTGGACTTGATGTGGAAAATGAAACGCATACAAAAGTATATATTTTGCATGTTGAAAGTTGATATGCATCAACCATTCTTTGTTATTATAGTTATACTTTTATATGATGCCTTTGAATTAACAAAACAAAAAAAGTTACCACGGATTTTTTTTTATATATTTTGAAGTTTTACAAGCATGTAGATGGGTCAACCCAGCGTTATGTCATATTCAGCAATATGTGACTGCGAACCAAGCATGCCAGTTATGACGAGTGCTTGATACACATGAAATGGGACACCTGTTCTGAAAACATTTTTTATTTTATTTAACACAGTACATGTAATATTTTCACCTTTTATATTAGGACATTTCAATATTTTAAGAAATAGGCTAAAATCTTCTTTTTCATTAAACCACGGATCTTTCTCTCTATACATACATTATTTGCACTGCTATGACCCTTCTCGTTTTGATTTCAAACGTGTCATCGAATGACGTTGACGTACTGATATATATTGAAGGAGCCAGGATGGTGACGTTGACGTGTTGATATGTAGTATAAGAGCCAGGATGATGATGTTGACGTATTGATATGTAGTGTAAGAGCCAGGATGATGATGTTGACGTATTGATATGTAGCGTAAGAGCCAGGATGATGACGTTGACGTATTGATATGTAGTGTAAGAGCCAGGATGATGACGTTGACGTATTGATATGTAGTGTAAGAGCCAGGATGATGACGTTGACGTATTGATATGTAGTGTAAGAGCCAGGATGATGACGTTGACGCATGGATATGTAGTGTAAGAGCCAGGATGATGACGTTGACGTATTGATATGTAATGTAAGAGCCAGGATGATGATGTTGACGTATTGATATGTAGTGTAAGAGCCAGGATGATGGTGTTGACGTATTGATATGTAGTGTAAGAGCCAGGATGATGGCGTTGACGTATTGATATGTAGTGTAAGAGCCAGGATGATGATGTTGACGTATTGATATGTAGTGTAAGAGCCAGGATGATGACGTTGATGTATTGATATGTAGTGTAAGAGCCAGGATGATGGCGTTGATGTATTGATATGTAGTGTAAGAGCCAGGATGATGACGTTGACGTATTGATATGTAGTGTAAGAGCCAGGATGATGACGTTGATGTATTGATATGTAGTGTAAGAGCCAGGATGAAGATGTTGACGTATTGATATGTAGTGTAAGAGCCAGGATGATGATGTTGACGTATTGATATGTAGTATAAGAGCCAGGACGATGGTGTTGACGTATTGATATGTAGTGTAAGAGCCAGGATGATGGTGTTGACGTATTGATATGTAGTGTAAGAGCCAGGATGATGGTGTTGACGTATTGATATGTAGTATAAGAGCCAGGATGATGGTGTTGACGTATTGATATGTAGTGTAAGAGCCAGGATGATGACGTTGACGTATTGATATGTAGTGTAAGAGCCAGGATGATGACGTTGACGTATTGATATGTAGTGTAAGAGCCAGGATGATAACGTTGACTTACTAATATGTAGTGAAAGAACCGGGATGATAACGTTGACGAATTGATAGGTAATGTAAGAGCCAGGATGATAACGTTGACTTACTAATATGTAGTGAAAGAACAAGGATGATAACGTTGACTTACTAATATGTAGTGTAAGAGCCAGGATGATAACGTTGACTTACTAATATGTAGTGAAAGAACCAGGATGATAACGTTGACGTATTGATATGTATTGTAAGAGCCAGGATGATGGTGTTGACGTATTGATATGTAGTGTAAGAGCCAGGATGATGACGTTGACGTATTGATATGTATTGTAAGAGCCAGGATGATGGTGTTAACGTATTGATATGTAGAGTAAGAGCCAGGATGATGATGTTGACGTATTGATATGTAGTGTAAGAGCCAGGATGATGGTGTTGACGTATTGATATGTAGTGTAAGAGCCAGGATGATTGTGTTGACGTATTGATATGTAGTGTAAGAGCCAGGATGATGGCATTGACGTATTGATATGTAGTGTAAGAGCCAGGATGATGGTGTTGACGTATTGATATGTAGTGTAAGAGCCGGGATGATGATGTTGACGTATTGATATGTAGTGTAAGAGCCGGGATGATGGTGTTGACGTATTGATATGTAGTGTAAGAGCCAGGATGATGACGTTGACGTATTGATATGTAGTGTAAGAGCTAGGATGATGACGTTGACGTATTGATATGTAATGTAAGAGCCAGGATGATGACGTTGACGTATTGATATGTAGTGTAAGAGCCAGGATGATGACGTTGACGTATTGATATGTAGTGTAAGAGCCAGGATGATGACGTTGACGTATTGATATGTAGTGTAAGAGCCAGGATGATGACGTTGACGTATTGATATGTAGTGTAAGAGATAGGATGATGGTGTTGACGTATTGATATGTAGTGTAAGAGCCAGGATGATGGTGTTGACGTATTGATATGTAGTGTAAGAGCCAGGATGATGGTGTTGACGTATTGATATGTAGTATAAGAGCCAGGATGATGGTGTTGACGTATTGATATGTAGTGTAAGAGCCAGGATGATGACGTTGACGTATTGATATGTAGTGTAAGAGCCAGGATGATGGCGTTGACGTATTGATATGTAGTGTAAGAGCCAGGATGATGGTGTTTACGTATTGATATGTAGTGTAAGAGCCAGGATGATGGCGTTGACGTATTGATATGTAGTGTAAGAGCCAGGATGATGGCGTTGACGTATTGATATGTAGTGTAAGAGCCAGGATGATGATGTTGACGTATTGATATGTAGTGTAAGAGCCAGGATGATGGCGTTGACGTATTGATATGTAGTGTAAGAGCCAGGATGATGGTGTTTACGTATTGATATGTAGTGTAAGAGCCAGGATGATGGCGTTGACGTATTGATATGTAGTGTAAGAGCCAGGATGATGGCGTTGACGTATTGATATGTAGTGTAAGAGCCAGGATGATGATGTTGACGTATTGATATGTAGTGTAAGAGCCAGGATGATGGTGTTTACGTATTGATATGTAGATTAAGAGCCAGGATGATGATGTTGACGTATTGATATGTAGTGTAAGAGCCAGGATGATGGTGTTGACGTATTGATATGTAGTGTAAGAGCCAGGATGATGACGTTGACGTATTGATATGTAGTGTAAGAGCCAGGATGATGATGTTGACGTATTGATATGTAGTGTAAGAGCCAGGATGATGACGTTGACGTATTGATATGTAGTGTAAGAGCCAGGATGATGGCGTTGACGTATTGATATGTAGTGTAAAGTAGAGCCAGGATGATGAAGTGACGTATTGATATGTAGTGTAAGAGCCAGGATGATGGCGTTGACGTATTGATATGTAGTGTAAGAGCCAGGATGATGATGTTGACGTATTGATATGTAGTGTAAGAGCCAGGATGATGGCGTTGACGTATTGATATGTAGTGTAAGAGCCAGGATGATGATGTTGACGTATTGATATGTAGTGTAAGAGCCAGGATGATGGTGTTGACGTATTGATATGTAGTGTAAGAGCCAGGATGATGGTGTTGACGTATTGATATGTAGTGTAAGAGCCAGGATGATGACGTTGACGTATTAATATGTAGTGTAAGAGCCAGGATGATGGTGCTGACGTATTGATATTTAGTGTAAGAACCAGGATGATGGTGTTGACGTATTAATATGTAGTGTAAGAGCCAGGATGATGGCGTTGACGTATTGATATGTAGTGTAAGAGCCAGGATGATGACGTTGACTTACTAATATGTAGTGAAAGAACCAGGATGATAACGTTGACGTATTGATATGTAGTGTAAGAGCCAGGATGATGATGTTGACGTATTGATATGTAGTGTAAGAGCCAGGATGATGACGTTGACTTACTAATATGTAGTGAAAGAACCAGGATGATGACGTTGACGTATTGATATGTAGTGTAAGAGCCAGGATGATGACGTTGACTTACTAATATGTAGTGAAAGAACCAGGATGATGACGTTGACGTATTGATATGTAGTGTAAGAGCCAGGATGATGACGTTGACGTATTGATATGTAGTGTAAGAGCCAGGATGATGATGTTGACGTATTGATATGTAGTATAAGAGCCAGGACGATGGTGTTGACGTATTGATATGCAGTGTAAGAGCCAGGATGATGATGTTGACGTATTGATATGTAGTGTAAGAGCCAGGGTGATGACGTTGACGTATTGATATGTAGTGTAAGAGCCAGGATGATGATGTTGACGTATTGATATGTAGTGTAAGAGCCAGGATGATGACGTTGACGTATTGATATGTAGTGCAAGAGCAAGGGTGATGACGTTGACGTATTGATATGTAGTATAAGAGCCAGGATGATGACGTTGACGTGTTGATATGTAAAGTTTTTTTTGTTTTATTTCAATGTTTTCGGTAATGTACAAAGAAGATGGTGTCTTCAGAAGAGTTACACCTACTGAGGTTAAAACTGTATAAACATTTGATTCTGATATAGCAGGCTAGTTCCTCTGACAATAGATGTGGCACCTGTAATTAACAGTGCGCTGCTAATGGTTGTAGGTCCCATTCTATATTAAACTTTTCCCTAAAATTTTGTTTTGCATAATTTATTTCGAAAATCTTTTGATATTGAGACTTCCAAATGAAAAGTATTAATCCTCCTTTTTTGTCCGAGTAGGAAATTCGTATTCTGTGTTTTGAAAGAAATTGTATTTTACCAATTTTGATACATCCAAACGTGTAACTTAGTAATCCTTCATTTATCCCAGTGTATTAACTATTTTTATGTTTGAATATAAATGTATTTTATCAATTTCAATACTTCAAATATAGACAGGGATTAATCATTCCATTCTCTCAAGTGGGGGTTGTGTTATTTGAATAACTCTTTGTAAGTTTTGATATTGAGACTTTCAACTGGGCAAGGATTAATCCTCCCTGTTTGTCAGAGTAGGAGTTTTATACTTTGTGCGAGAGTGTATGTTTTCATTCATTTATGACGTTTGTAATTTTATATAGAAACGGATAAATCATTGTAAATGTTTTATCATGAATAAATTTCTACTTTTTGAAAGTTTTGATATTGATACTATCCATATGAGTAAAGATCAATCTTCCCTTTCCTGTCAAGGTAGGGCTATCCAGTTTGTATTTTAATGACATTCCAATTTTTGGAAGTTTTGATGCTAATACATGTAAACTAGCATTGATTATTCCTCTCTTTCAGCCGGAGTACAACTTGCATATCTTATGCTTTATCAATTTAGATACTTCCAAGTCCGACACGGCAAGGATTAATTCTTCTCTGCCAGAGCAGGGGTTTCATATTTTTTGTTTGATAATTTTAGCTACTTTCTCATCAGATATGGAAAGGATTAATCCTTTTCTCCCAGAGAAGGGGTTTCGTATTTTGCGTTTTATCAATTTTGATACTTCAAAGTACGATACCGATAAGGATAAACCTTCTCTGCCAGAGTAGGGGTTTAATATTTTGCTTAAGTGAATTTTAATCTGATTGAAAATACGTTAGGTATGCTGTTATCTGGAATATTTTGTTTCGATTTATATGATATGCTTATTGTTGGTGGTCAACGTTGATTACAGCTGAATCAAAAATTTATATGTTATCATCCCTCAATGTATATAATTTGACATGAAAAATAGTTCCATTAAACATTTTATAACCAGCAGCAGACGAAACATTCGAAGGACACCACCACCATTTGAAAGGAAACAAACATAATCAATATAAAAGTAATTATAATCAATACAACATACACATACAGAAGGTATTGTTTTTGCTCTTTTTTTTTGTTATTAGTATTTTGTTATTGATTGTTGCTGGTGTTGTTGTTGCAACTGTAGTTGTTAACTAAACGTTGTAATTGTTGTTATCGATGTTGTCGTTGCTGTTGTTGGCATTTTAAATGTTATTGATTGTTGTTGTTGTTGTTGTTGTTGTTGTTGCTGATTTTGTTGTTAAAAGGTTGATAGTGTTAGATTTTGTTATATTGTTTGTTGTTGACTGTTGCCGATTTGTTGTATTGATGTTGTTGTTATTGTTGTTGATGGTTTGTTGCATTTGTTGTTGCTGCTGATCGTTTTGTTAAAAGGCTCTTAATATTATTTTACTTGTAATTTGTTGTTTTTTTATTGTTACTGTTGTGACTGTAGTCTGTTGTTATTGATTGTTGCTTTTGTTGCAACTGAAGTTGTTATTTAAATGTTGTTTTTATTATTGTTGTTGCTGTTGTTTTTGCTGTATTTTTAATTTTTGTTGCTGATTGATATTGTTGCTGTTCTTTAAGATTGAAGTCTCTCGATATTTTTATATTTTGTTGTTATGGACTGCTGTTTCTATTGCTGCAGCGGATGTTGTTACACCCACATCCCTGACAGCATGTTCTCAGAGCGTAGTTTTGACATGCAACACAAAAAAAACTCTGATTTATTACCATCACTAATATTTTAGCTCAAATACATATATATCGACACTTAATCAGCAGTTCCAATAAAAAAATGTGACAATGATATCCATACATCAATTTTTTACTATGCTTTGTTTAGGCCTCTCCCTACAATACGTACCGGAAGATAAGTGATACATGCACGATAAAAGGGCACGAGACTGGTACTGAATTTACACAGGACAAGCACTAACTTGAGAGTTGCAGTTAAAAATGGAGAAAGTGGCATTTGTTCTCGATAATGGGTTCGGTGGAGTGGTTGCTTTTATTGAAGCATTAAAAGCATCAGAATTTATTCATCAATATTTAGCTGATTTTGGGTTTCTTCTAGCCTAGGATAAGTTTCATTGGACGCCATGCCAGTCACCTTGGAAGGCACATTTTAGTGACCAAAGAGCGTATGGAGATAAGGAAATACTCTTACGAGAATTCATAGGTAAATTTAGTAACGGGGAAGTTGTAGATCCTGTAAGAAAAAAGTGCATGTTTAGTTGGTCTGCTGATTTCTAGGCAGAGTGTGATTGGGCAATAGGTAAGACTGGGAGTAAGATTACTGTACAAGTGTGTTATAAGTCGTGCCAGCTGGGCTGCTACGGTGATGGTAAATTCCAAAGCACTGGATGAAATGATGTTTTGGAGAGAAAATATATGGTCATTCAATAGTGGGAAGCTAGGTCAAACTTTACTGAAAATTGAGAATGAAAAAACTGACGACCAGAGTGCGGTTTATTGTGATGCCAGTTTTGGAGGTTTTATTTATGAAAATAAAGTCAAATTGTAGGTTGTTCATGACTGAAAATGGTTTGAGTTCCGCATGTAAAGAACTAGAGGCAGTGCATAGAGTTTTGCACAGTTAAATTTAGAGCCCCGAATGGCAGAAAGTTAACAAGAAAAAAATCCTAAGATACTGCAGTTAGGGTAGACGATCTGTGTAAAAAAAGTGAATTTATTGCCTACATGGGTGTCATTGGCAAAAAAAAACCAGAAGCTGATTTCCTCAGCCGTTGTACTGATAGCGATGACTGGTCGGTTGAAAATGGCATTTTCTTTATATCAGAAGAAAAATGGGATCCATATATTTGCGACCGTTTTGTTTGTGATTATAATACTAAATGATTTTTTACTCAAAGCATTGATGCCCAGGGACACAATCAAGACGAAATAAATAGAAAGGTATCAACCAATTAAATACGACGATACTTTAATTTAAAAAAAAATGTGTTTTTATCATTTGTAGATATCACAATCAAGGGATCTAATCTCAAACGAATGTATTAAAGAGGGAAATCCATTGTAAGTTATTTCCTTATGAATCATGGACATTATAATTAAGAGAATTTACATCGATTCCCACATGAAAATGTTCATTTCGCAAATATTTGGGAAATACTGAGGGAAACAATATAATACAGACGAAATGACAGTTATCACCGGCTTGGACCTCTGTCTGAGTAGCAAATTCGCCACTTTGAAGCTTAAACATTTTAACAGGTAAACCCAATCACAAACCACCCTCTCCCCCTTCTTTAGATAGACAGTATTAGACATCATGCGTGAATAAAAGTTTCACCGCCAGACAATTATAGTACAATTAAATTACATAAATGCTCAGCTTAATAAATATAAAACGCAATAAGTATTACTATACACAGACGTGATCTATACGTTTGCCGAAGTCATGGCCTCAAGAAATAAATGTTAAGGCTATTCAATACCTCTACCTGTTTAAGACTTTAGGAGCATGTATCCATCATTGAATTCTCAATCCTTCTATCTATCGTGCCATTAAAGATAAAGCGTGACTGCCAGTTGTAAAGGGGCCAACCAACAATCAGCATTAAATACTACACCAGCTGGAACAACAATAACACTATTGATTGTTAGTGATTTTTTCCAAATTTTATAATTGTCTATAAACATTTCTTTCCGATATATCATGACGCCGCAAAATGATATATTATATTTTAACATGCCAAATTAATATATTGGAAAGGGATTTCCTTACTTGGGCTTATTTTATTTTTAAATACTTTTATAGCGTTTTTGCTGATATTCTCCCTTCAATGAACAGGGGAGTCGTTTACAACCTTCACACGACATACATCACTGACACTGTTATGATTTCAAAAATAAGAAAAATTTATGACAAACAGGAGGTATGACATCCAAACGATTGATTTGTTGATTGAATAGTCAACGTCATTTTAAGGCATCAAAGTTTAACAGACAATTACATGTAGTATGCAAAACCACATTTACTGGGATCCTGGAAGGTTTAACAGTATTCGGGCACTACCCATCTCAACAAGTAACTGATTCATTTTCCGCTTAAATCAGCGGTGATAGACGAAATATAATAGGACGCAATGACGTATATCAGTTAAAATGGAGACTGAACCGGGTGGAGATTCGAACTCACAACCTCCGGATTGATAGTCAGACGCGCTACTGACTGAGATAATCGAGCCGACACATGTAAAAGAAAGCGTACTTTTGAAAACTTAAAAAGTGTCCTACTTTTGTTATAGTCAAAACTCGCCAATTACAACTTATATTTCAAAATTCCTGTGAATTCGAAGTTTAAGTCTTGGTCCTGATTTCTCTTTTTATTTCTATTTCAAAATTGATGAATTTGATGCTTTTATCTTGATATAAATTTAAATTGTATATTGAAATGTATGATGTGCGTTGACACTTAACACTTTTGCATAACGTCACGAGTTCATGTTTTTTATGACCGTTAAATAATACGCTACACTTTTGTATGTCCTCATGATTGCATGTTTAATATGAGCGTAAACACTTGACACTTTTTTATATTCTCATGATTTCATGTTTAATATGAGCGTTAACTTTTGATATTTTATACATCATGATTTCATGTTTCATATGAGCGTTTAGACTTTTCACTTTTGTATGTCCTCATGATTTCATGTTTAATTTGAGCGTTAACACTTGACAATTTTATACGACCTCATGTTTTCATGTTTTATATGAGCGTTAACACTTAACACTTATGTATGACCTCATGTTTCATGCCAATCGATCTTCGCCCCTATATTTGAACAAATTTGGAACTCCAAAAGCAAAGCTTCAGAGATTTTTTAAGTTTTCAAATAAAATACTTATAAACCCCTCAGAAGGGCCACATTCCACCCCAGTGTCATCCTTTGAACAAACTTGAGAGAGCTTCGTGTAAAAATCACACAAATTTGGTGTAATTGTAAATGTGTCAAGTGGTTTCAGAGAAGTCCTTTCAAGCAAAAGTTAACGACGACGGACGACGACGGAAGGTCGAAGACGGACGAAGGTAGATGACAATAGCTCATTCTGAGCTTTTCTCAGATGAACTAGAAACGATGGGGTTCAGGAAGGAAGAGCTAAAATCATTATGCCACTTTCTTCAATCGAGGTAGGATTGATGTTCGGACATGTGTCCAAACAGGTACGGGAAAATTGGGCTGGACCTGTTTAAACAACAATAATACAAAGTATTTCCCACAAAAAAAACCCAACAACTATTGTACAGTGTTCTACACTGAAAGGAAAAAGAAAGTATACATTTTGGTTTTTAAAATTGTTTCATTATTGGCTAAGTTTATTCATGTGATGGAAAATGTACTGATTTTTTCTTATTGTTTTGCTTTGAAATGAATTAAATGTTGTTTTTTTTGATTCAACAATATGATGAAATATAAATATACAAAATGTACATGCAATACGTTTATTGTTCCTTGACCTGTCGACATTTATAGGTATGTATACTTTCTTTTTCCTTCACTGTATGCCAATATTTAACTCCAAAGTGAACAAGATACTGAACCTAAAAAATGAAATGTTCTATAAAACACATTTACAACAAGAGGGCCAAGATGGTCCTATATCGCTCACCTGACTAACCTTGAGTCACCCAACTTGGTAGAGGTTCACCCATGGTAAATGTCAGTGAAACTACATCGAAATCAGGTAAGTAGATTCTGACAAGAAGGCTTTTGAAGTTTTTACTATAGCTGCCTATATAGTAAACTAGCACCTCACTGTGGCGGTCATGTTTTTTAACAAATCACAACGGTTTGAACAAACTTGGTAAAGGGTCATCCAAGGAACATTTCTGCAAAATTGTTTTAAAATCGATCCAGTGGATTCTGACAAGAAGATCTTTTAAGTTTTTACTATAGATTATATAGTAAACTAACCCCATCCCCAAGCCGACATGTTTTAAGACGAATCACTTCGGTTTGAACAAACTTGGTGAAGGGTCCTCCAAGGAACATTTCTGTGAAATTATTTTAAAATCGAGCCAGTAATTTCTGACAAGAAGATTTTTTAAGTTTTTACTATAGCCTATATAGTAAACTAACCTCACCCCCTGGCCGCCATGTTTTTTAAGAATCACTACGATTTGATCATACTTGGTGAAGGGTTATCCAAGTAACATTTCTATGAACTTATTTTAAAATCGAGCCAGTAATTTCTTACAAGAAGATTTTTTAAGTTTTTACTGACTAAACATGCCCCACTCCCTGGCGGCCATGTTTTTTTATGTATCAAGATGACTTGAACAATCTTGGTAAAGGGTTACCCAAGGAACATTTCTGTGAAGTTATATTGGCCCAGTGGTTTCAGAGAAGTTGTTAGAAGCTAAAAGTTAACGACGGACGACGGACGACATGCGATCACAAAAGCTCACCTGTGAGCCTTCGGCTCCGGTGAGCTAAAAAATATATAGCCAACATTTGGTTGAAAGTTTATACAAGAAAATAAAAACCAACTTGCACTAAAACTTTAATGCATGTTGGACACGAACCATATTTTATTATAAAAAGAGTGTTACCCAGATATTACAACTGGTTCCAGTTGTCTAATGTAGCCAATTGCGTTAAACTATATATACCAGGATGGTTTCACAATGTATGCCAAAGTTATGATGTTCCATTAACCGACTTTCACATAAGAATTTGCTAGCATAAGGTGCTGGGTAAATGACAAATATGTTGATATAGACAATATATATATCGTCCCATCAGTGCAATAAGGTACAACGTGTCTATGAAATAAGAAGGCACTTTGTACCGTTTTGCACCAATGGAGTGATATAAAGAATGACTAACGGGGGCTTAACGGCGTACCAACACATAGGTTATTCGACGTAAACAGGAAGGAAGCTTCCAGATTCACTCTAAACAATAAATTAACAGAGTAAAAAAAACATCAACAAATCAATATGCAGAATGAACCTAGAACTTTGATACCTGCAGAGTTTCAGTAAATTCTATCGTATTACTCAAATTGTCACTACTTATTCATACATGAGCCACAGTTATCCTATTATTGCCATCACTCATATGGCTTCCTGGAACCAGACAGGGGTTGGTAATTAAACCACACTAATGAATATATTGTGATAAAAACATTAAGAACAAAATGATACTTTATTATAACCAATGTTTATTGAATTATCCTTGACAATGATAAACTCAACATATTCATGTAAAACAGCAAATGCAGCCACAACAGTATGCAATAGTATGCAACTGTAGATAGTGATAATACCTGAGTGTAAATTAATCAAGAAATGTCACTGTTAAGTGTCACATGCCCCCAACATGTCATGATGTTATGTTGATCATTTGTAGCAAGTAGCATTAAAATTCATCTTTGCATGACAAAGTTACAGGCCAGAAACGAAATCTCACATAAACTCAAAGTGTTGTCAAACAAACTCAAATTGTGACCTTGACCTTTGAGGTACGGGTGTGGGTCTTACTCGCGACACGTCGTCATGTTCTGTTGATCATTTGTTGCAAGTATCAAGAAAATCCATCTATGCATGACAAAGTTACAGGCCGGAAACGAAATACCGGGCGGAAGGAAGGAAGGACGGACGGACGGACGGACGCTGCGATTACTATATGCCACCCAAACAATTTTTTTTTTAGGGGGGGGGGGGGGCATAAAAACGTGGTTTAACGCAATGTTCAACACATTTCAGTTTATGCATGAATATGGCATATCAAGTTTAATTGTTGGAGGAAGACCTCAGAATAAATCTGAGAAGAGCCATCGTTCTTCCACAAGTAACTGGCAAACTTTCTCAAATGTTTTTTTTTTGTTTTTTTTTGGAAAGAGTGGGCTTGCACATACCTTAGTGGTGAGAGGAAAGTGAACTTCAGACCACTCGGCCTCAAGGGACCAATGTGAAATCAACAAACCAAACAATTCTTATTGATAGATTTAACATATTTACCAATTACATCATTGTGATACTCTATTAGTGATGTTTATTACATATGAAGTAAAGCAACCAAACAATTCCTATTGATTAATTTAACATATTTACATAAAACAACATTATCAAACTCTAAAAGTGATGATTATTAGAATATGAACAGAAGAAACCAAACAATTCTTATTGATAGATTTAACATATTTACCAATTACATCATTGTAATACATTATTAGTGATGTTTATTAGATATGAACAGAGGAAACCAAACAATTTTTATTGATAAATTTAACATAGTCATCTAATACAACAATATCAAACTATATAAGTGATGTTTATAAGATATGTACTGAAGAAAACAAACAATTTTAATAGATTAATTTAACATTTCCATTTAATACAACATTACCAATCGGTATAAGTGATGCTTATTAGATATGAAATGAAGAAACCAAACAATTCTTATAGGTAAATTTAACATATTCATCCTATTTAACATTATCAAAACGATGTTTATTAGAACATGAACAGAAGAAACCAAACAATTTTTATTGATAAATTTAACATATTCATCTAATACAACAATATCAAACTCTATAAGTGATGCTTATTAGATATGAACAGAGGAAACAAAACAATTTTAATTTTTATTGATAAATTTAACATAGTCATTTAATACAACAATATCAAATTCTATAAGTGATGTTTATAAGATATGTACTGAAGAAACTAAACAATTCTAATAGATTAATTTAACATATCCATTTAATACAACATTACCAGTCGGTATAAGTGATGCTTGTTAGATATGAAATGAAGAAAAAAAACAATTCTTATAGGTAAAGTTTACATATTCATCCTGATCAACATTATCAAAATGATGTTTATTAGAATATGAACAGAAGAAACCAAACAATTTTTATTGATAAATTTAACATATTCATCTAATACAACAATATCAAACTCTATAAGTGATGTTTATTAGAATATGAACAGAAGAAACCAACAATTGTTATTGGTAATTTAACATATTTACCGGATACATCATTATGAAACTCTATCAGCGGTGTTTTTTTAGATTTTGATTAAAGAAACCAAACAATGCCTATTGATGAATTTAACATATTTACGTTATGCAGCATGTGAAACTCTATAATCAGTTATCTCTGAATCAACATACGAGAATTGATCTAATAATGCAATATCAATGCTATGGAAGTCCAACACTTGATATTTTAAGAAGCCTAACTGTTCTGACCTCCATACCACTAACATATTTAAGTTTATACTTAAAAACGAATATCTAAGACAAGCAGCCAGGAGATACAGATTTTAGACGGTTTCATTGATATTGACTATATGTGACCGGACCGAATTATAGACTGATTCTAGCATGACCGCGACGTATCTCGGACAAAAAAGTATTTCGGATGGTTTCGGAGTTGTTTGCCATGAGCACATGTCTATGTTGGACGATTCTGATTGGATAATCAGAACGAGTTCACCTTTCGCGGGGTTTTATTGGCGAGTAGGAATTCTTCTCACTTTTAGTGGGAAATCTGAGTTGGTCAGTTGGTCCAGTTTTTTTAGGTCGACAATTAGTGAATGTATCTTTATGGGTTTTTTTTGTGCTCTTTCATTCAGTTTCGGAGAACTGTGTATTACTATTGTCGCTAGACATTCCGCTGAAATTGCATTTAATGAGATTATGTAAATATCGTAGTTTTCACATACATGTAATATTGAAATGGCGGCATTGAGATTTTAACTGACTTGAAAATATACTAAAATAATATTCACAACTTCCTATATTTGCACATCATGTTATTTTAACTTGCAGTTACACTAACAGTCACAGTGAGAGTGAGAATGAAAGGAGCAGGTACAGTCAATACCATATATTAGTGAGCTCTGTGTACAAAATGTAATTTTATTATTTAGTATTGCTTAGAAGATTATTCTTGTCATTATAGAGGTGCTTTGTTATAAACGTAATGATGCTACAGAACTAGGTTTTATAAGGAATGTTGAAAGGGCCACACTTATGTATAAGATCCGTTTGTCGTTTTGTGACATTGTAATAGACTATTTTCTGAACAACTGTGTTTTATATGCTCTTTTACGTAATATTGATGGCTGTGTTAATATTGTATATTTTCAGATTGTCACGTAATTCCACGTAATACCACATTATGCTACTGGTGACTGAATAGAATGGTAAAACCCTCACCCGATCTTGTTTTCTTTATTCACGCCACATGAACGTCTGACATGTGCAGAAAGAGTCCAAGATTACAATGGCGCCCAACGATATGGATACAATTCTTCAGTGTTAAATTAGCCAACAACATCAGAAATTGAAGGACAGTGTTGGTAAATTTCATTTATCAACAAATATTTCAAATGGAACAGTAATTTTACCACTTTTTATCACTTAGGAGAAACGTGTTTACTTTAAAGATCATTAATTTTCGTAGTGATCTACAGTGTAATTTTTGCTCTGGACTTTATGAGCAGAAACCTAGTTTAATCATTGCTCTGGACTTTATGAGCAGAAACTTAGTTCGATATTCTTAGCGACAAAGACTGTATCTTCGGAAGCAGACACACACATTCAGATCATTGACGAGAGCTATACTACGGGGAAGTTGAGACCAGACTACACCGCCAAGTCGAGGAAATCTTTCTGAAATTGACACTTTTACTTAAAGTGCTTTATCAAACTTTACATGTAATTAATTTTGTGTAAGTTGACACTGATAATATAGTGACTTAGTGACAGTTGGAGGAAAAGTTCACATTAACTATACATAAACTCTTAGTAAGTGCTAATGGCCACATACAGCATATTTCCAGCTGGTATAGATTTTCTTACAGTAAATCAGTAATGATACAATTTTGATTACATAAATTGCAGTAACTGATAAATTCAGCTTGATTTGTTTTCCAGTTATTAAGTAACATAAGTTTACAGGCGAATTTAGACACATACTGCAGTTCTTGTATTACTAGTATGATATAGTAAGAAGTACAGGAGACATCACTGCATGATTTAATTTTCTTGGTTCAAGGTCTTCTAATCAACAAGTAAAGCTTCTTTACTCTGTCTTACTGTCTCTTAAACAGTTAATAACTTATCTAACAATTAATATTGGTGTATATGCTGCCATTTTAATTTAGATGTGTGTAACAGAAAACAATTAGTGTCTCGTACCAAAACATACATGAGTACATAATTCTCCTTAACTGGGTCAACACATGTGCTTGTGTTTTGATTTGCATAGAGTGCGTAGCAGTGGTTTACTGACAAAGGCTGTAGTCAATCTTATCAGCAGATTGTTTTCAGTGTAGTTTTGAACCATTTCATACAGTTCTTTGAAGAATCTGTTTCACTTTCTGTTGTTTATAAAAGGACTACGTTGTGTCCGTGTATAATTTGTTTCGGGACTACTTTCGGCAAGGCACTTGTTCATCGGATAAACTCAAGGGCCACTTTACATGATTATTCAGTGAATGATTTTCTTGTTTCCGATTGGTTGATTGGATCTGATTTGGTGACGTATCGGAATTGCCTACCTTAAAATAGTAACGGAACTTGAATAACGTAGTACATTAGCCTCTTATAGAAATTGTAAACATTTATTTTGGAAAATTCCTTTGTACTTTTATAGTGTAAACAATACACATGTACCTAGTCTTTAGGGCATTGTTGTAATATTTGACAGGAATGGTTTTAGCTAAATAAATAATACTTTAAAACAGTAAATACAGTTAGTTCCAACTATTAATTATACACTACAAGCTGTTTATATACAGTTTGCATACATGACACTTTGTTCATAGGTGCACATAGTGAACTACTCACTTGTGTTTTGATGTGCAGTTGAGTCAGTTCTAGATAACTTCTTCTGTTATAATATTACAATTAAATAAATAAATAGCCATTATCTAATAAGAAATAGACTAAGACATTGCATATTCATTCGTCTTTTTATCTTTCATTTAAACAGGATTGTTGGAGCATTCTGCAGGAATATACAATACTTGATAGAAAGTAAAAAATACTTTGTTTAAAATATTTGAAACTGACTTTGTGTAAAGTTACATTAATTATTTCAAGTCGTTAGTCACACTGGATTGTTATATTGATTGACTACTAGGCCAGTGGTATACTAAATTAGCTCAGGTGATAAAAATATTTTTATTCAGGGTCTAAGGTATTACCTGGATCAAACTCAAATTTATTTTTGATCTTGAATCTAGTGGTACATTTGTTTACCCTTACACATTTCGGAAAGAGGGTTGCTACACACTTAAGTGTTTATTAGTTTACTAATAACACTTAAATATTAAGTGATACTCAGTACAGTTCTCACTTGACTTAGTTAAGGGTTACTGAACTTGATTAAAGGTTACTGAACTAAGTTAAGGGTTACTGAACTTAGTTAATGGTTACTTAACTTAGTAAATGGTTACTTAATTTAGTAATGGGTTACTTAACTTAGTTGTTTAGTACAGTAGTGAGTTATCTACATTGTAAATAATGATAGTTGTGTTTATATCAGTCATTGTAGACTACAGTGTACTGAAATTTGATATAGATTTCCTAGTTGAAAATACTTAGAGATTTTTTTCAACTTGATCGAACTCGAGTTACTTCCCTTACATTAGAGTTTTACTTGAATATTTTATTATTTTAAGTAAAACTTTAAATTAAATTTGCGGTTCCGTTATAACGTCCACAGGATTTTGTGAAAGTGTAAACAAATAATATAGATTAAACAAGACCAGGACATTGGATTATGGCTGAATCAAAAAAGGAGCATAACACTGAAAGTGCAGGAATGGCACCAGGAGGACATGTTGAAATCACGGAGGATGAAAGAAAATTCTTACAAGCCCTCAAACTTCTTGGAATTAAACCGAACTTGAGCTCACCTGAAGAAGTTTTGAAAGAGGAAGAGGACCATAGTCATCATGTACAACATACACCACCTCTTAACCCGTCACCCAAATCTGGAACATTTCACTTCCCCAAGTTCTCCACATTTTACGGTGATGAAGGCAAGGGTGAAGTTACTTTGGTCACCTTCAAGTATAAAGTGGAATCTGTTTTGACAGAAAAGAACGAACCTTACTAGGTATTCGCAGAGCACTTAAGGGCAGTGCAAGTGACAAAATCAGGAGAAGGGGACCCGGAGCAACTGTGGAACAAATACTGAAAAACTTGATAGCGACTATGGCAGGAAAGTGTAATGAGAAAGTTCTACTCCTGTCACTAAAGCCAGAGGAACAGGTTGAAAGGTTTGCTTCCAGACTTGAAGAATTATTCGATCAAGCTGTGAAACTTAAGTTTTAAAACGGACGGACACAAGTATACTGAAAGAAGTCTTACATGCCGGACTTAATAGAGAACTCAAACAAATGAGTACATACCAAAATGACAAAATCATGGACTACGATGAATTCAAAAGAGATGGAGACAGATATGAAAGACACACAGAGTACATCAAAGGACAAAACAACATGTAAGGCTGCTGTTAGCACTAAAAAGAAAGAGTCAATCGAGCATGGAGAGGTGAAGGAATGGCTGATGCAAATAAACAGCAGAATAGACAACTTGAACAACAAAGATATACTGAAGAAGGAGCAAGATATAATGAGGGAGGAGTAAGATATGAGGGAAGAGCAAGATATGATGGGGGAGCCAGATATCACGAAGGAGGAACCCGATATAATCTAGTGGGACCAAGATTCAATAGAGTGAGGGGTAGAGGATCAAGTCAAGGCTTTACAAGAGGGCAAAGAAGAGGAAATTTTAGACCACAGAGGCCTACAACAGGCAGCACCTTTCTGCCAACATGTCGTTTTTGTGGAACGAAAGGACACATACAGAAAAACTGCCTATCTCTTAATTAACAGAAATGCTACAACTGCAACCAGAAAGGTCATATACAAAGAAGGTGCACATTGATATTAAGCCAAATTACATGCAACATATGCAAAGAAAAAGGACACATGATGAAAGACTGCCCAAAAGTGGAAGTGCTTCTGCTATGGGGTCAAACGGCAGCACTGAACATCAAGATCCTAAACATTTAGTTTGAGATACCAATGAGGTTAACATTAAACTCAACAACATCGGAACTTCTGCTCTGTTAGACACAGGCAGCTGTGTGAATATTATATCAGAATCTTTTTGTCAAGATTTTTTTTCAGAAATTGAGATACAACCAGATGGACAAATTTTGAACACAGAATGTGCAGATGGAGAAGAGTTATCTTACCAAGGATACATTGCATTAGAATTGAAAGTTCGTGATGGGTTACCCAATGCACAACCTATGAATTGCCTGTTCCTATATCACCAGACACAAAACTTTCCGGCAAAACACCAGTTATTATTTGAACGAATATTTTACAAGAGCTACTCAAAGAATGCCAACACAGTTTCAGTTTCATAAGACCTTCAAAATCCCCATGGACATCCAATGTAGTGTTAGTGAGAAAGAAAAATGGGAAGCTAAGGTTATGTGTGGGCTATAGGATGCTAAACGAACGCACAGTGAAGAACTCGTAGGCTTTGCCACGAATGGAGGAAATGTTCGATTGCATGCATGGCGCCAAATTTTTCTCAACGATAGACATGAAGTCTGGGTATCACCAGGTGGATGTTGAGGAAACCCATAAGGAGAGAACTGGATTTACAGTAGGGTCTATCGGGGTTTTTTTTCGAGTACGACCGGCTGCCTTTTGGGTTGACCAATGCCCCGGCCTACTTACCAAAGACTGATGGAGGAATGTTTAGGCGACCTCAACTACAAAATCTGTGTTATATACTTAGACGAATTAATCATATTTTCAGAAACCTTTGAAGAACATTTAGAGAGATAAGATATAATTTTGATAAAATTAAAAGAATGGAACCTGAAATTAGCGCCAGAAGAAATGCCATTTCTTCCAAACAGGAAGTAAACTTTTTAGGCCATGTAGTTAGTGCCAATGGGATTGAGACAGACCCAGATATATATTTGTATATTGTTTTATATAGTTTATCAGTTTTCAACAAGTTAAGTACGTTCGCTACATATAGCATCATTTGATCAATTAATTATTATACAGCCTTTGAGCTGCGAGTCGCAGTTTTGCCACAGGGGGAGAGTCACTGTTCAAAAGAGACAGTATATTCTATCTATATCATATCTATAAACACACATTTTACTCTTTTAAATATTATTGTTTGCATTAAGTACTATGATATCTTTGAATATGCAAATGATTGTTTTGTATGTTTGTATGAACTATTGTAGTTTGTAAGAACAGGTAGATGTATAGGTGTACATATACGACTAAGAAACTTAGCTTCATGCAGTAGAAACGGCGTAGTGTATAGATTCATATAAAGTTGTGTAGAAATGCAGTTATCAGTTTTGGTAACGTAATGTACTATTTGTAATTTTGTAACGTAACTTTGTAATGTAACGTAGTTGTTTTATTTTTAACTGACAAGATTAATGACGAGACTAATGACAGGACGTCATTTTAACAAAGCAGGAGAGTATGTGACCGGACCGAATTTTAGTCTGATACTAGCATGACCGCGACGTATCTCGAACAAAAAAAGAATTTCGGATGGTTTCGGAGCTGTTTGCCATGAGCACATGTCTATGTTGGACGATTCTGATTGGATAATCAGAACGAGTTCACCTTTCGCAGGGTTTTATTGGCGAGTAGGAACTTTTCTCACTTTCAGTGGAAAATCGAAGTTGGTCAGTTGGTCCAGTCTTTTTAGGTCGGCATTTATGGTATGTATCTTTATGAGTTTCCGTGTATTATTGAAATTGCGGCATCGAGATTTTAACTGACTTGAAAATATACTAAAATAATATTCACAACTTCCTATCTTTGCACATCATGTTATTTTAACTTGCAGATACACTGACAGTCACAGTGAGAGTGAGAATGAAAGGAGCGGATACAGTCAATACTCTGTGTACAAAATGTAATTGTATTATTTAGTATTGCTTAGAAGATTATTCTTGTCATTATAGAGGTGCTTTGTTATAAACGTAATGATGCTACAGAACTAGGTTTTATAATGAATGTTAAAAGGGCCACTAGACACTTCGGTATAAGATCCGTTTGTCGTTTTGTGACATTATAATAGACTGTTTTCTGAACAACTGTTTTTTATATGCTCTTTTACATAATATTTATGGCTGTGTTAATATTATATATTTTCAGATTGTCACGTAATTCCACGTAATTCCATGTCATTCCACATAATACCACATTATGCTACTGGTGACTGAATAGTATGGTAAAACCCTCATACGATCTTGTTTTCATTATTCACACAACATGAACGTCTGACATGTGCAGAAAGAGTTTAAGATTACATATGAGACATTATCAAAAGATGCCACTTTTCATGTCTAGGAGCAATATCTTTAATTTTGGCACTTAATTGCTAAAACCCCCGGTACTTATGAAAAGTGTCGATGTTTCCCGACAATGTGAGACATAAAACAGGTTAGCTAACATGCGTAGATTTTTTTTCGTGAGAACTCAAAGGCCCAGTTTTTCCATGATGTAACGTGTCTCAAAATAAAATTTTCAACTTCTGAGTGAATTCTCAAAAAAGTTACGTTTGCTTTGCCATTAAAATATACCATCAATTTCGATTTGATATCTCCCCGATATGTAGATTTTGAGATATATACATTATATCAATCCTTTCTTACTTTTTGTTTGCCACAAAATTTGTAACAAAATATTTGCAGTTTTGTCCGTGCTGTAAACAAGTAAAAAATACAAACTGATCCCTGCAAATCATCAAATGACAAGTACCTCCCTTTTGAAGAGTCATTCCTACGTAAGCGCTACGGCGGTGTCCCCGGTAGTTTTTATTTCAATTTGTTACAAAAAGTGGATTTAAATGTAGGTAAGTGACTGCGTATATTTTATGTGTGTCTGTAATGTTACGCTGTTAATTTTTAGTAAAATGCAAATTGTCAAGACTTGTTGCAATAAGATAGATCGTAACGACGATTTTGTTTTTTAAAATACATGCTTTCCGCCATTTTGAAGGGACAAGTTCTTATACTCTTGTTTAAAAGTCTAATATATTCTGTGCTGTAACTTGTCCATGATGCTACGAGAATTTGTTACAGCATAGACGGAAAATATTACATCACAGACAATATTACTACATTGTATCATGAAAATCTCAAATTAAGTTAACAGTTGGGTTAATTTTGAAGTTTCGTCCCTGTCAAAATAGTTTATAGTTAAACAGACAGGATTTATGTTTATTCTAGTATTGCTATGATGTTAAAATGGACATTTTGTTACATGATGGACATCAGAAATACAACATCTGTTACAGCAGAGACAGCAGGTGAAATAGACAGGTTGCAGTATAGACCACTTGCATTGCAAGAAAATGCCCCAAAAAAATGGTAACAGTAAAATTTGTTGTAAACATTTTGTTTTAGTCAAACAGATCCTTACTTTAAATTGACATGTTACATTGTTATTTCAGGAGATGTAGTATGAATGTTTGACGTTACAGCAGAGACACTTTGACGAAAGAGTAAGTTACTTTTTATATAATTTAATATAATATCGGTTGTATATATACCATAAAATCTTAATTTGATGGACCCCAGTGGATAAACTCAGTGGTATAATAAAAAAAATGTTTTAAAATGTTTAATCGTCCATAAGTTACATGAAAAAAAAATCATTGTTACAGCACGGACACAAATTTTCACAAAAAGCACATATCTATATATACAGTATATATCTTATTTTCTTTTGTATATTTTATTGTTCGTATCTGTTTCACGCATATATTTCCATTACTTTTATGAAACAGGTCTGGACTTAAAGGAAAACACCCTGAAGCACCAAATTAAATGTGCATCAATTGTCTGTTACATGATGGACAACTATTGTGACAGGAAAGACACATTTCATTTTTTGTTCAAAGTTGTTGTGCTATTTATGTAAATAAGTTTCTTTTATTCAAACTTCCGTCAAATTCATCGTTTTAGTTCGACTGTTGATAATAAGAGATTGTAATACTGGTTAACACCGGTACCCAACGAATTCGTTACACCACGGACAAGAGTATTTGAAAATTGAATAAGTATTTGAGAGTCATATCCTTTAAAACAATTTGAACAGCTTATAGTATAAGATTAATTACAAAATAAGACAGACTCTGTGATGAATTGATATTATGACCAATGTAATTTCTTTAACGAAGCTTAGGGATAACTAGTATGTGACCGTAGTGACCGTAGAGAAAACTGTAAATTTTATGACATCTTAACTTTAGATTGTAAAGTGCACTGTCTTTCAGAAAATGGGGAAGATGTCCAATGCGGAACGACAACGGAAGTTTCGTTTAAACAGAGATGCCAGCCACACGAAGAGGCAAGCCTACCTTACAAATTGTAAAGAAAAATATAAAAAGGACAAGCTATGTGGTAAAAGAAAGTTGGTGAAAGATATGACAGACAGAGAACGCAGACATGCCAGAAAACAATGGCGAAACGAAAAGAAGGCGTTGAGGAAGACAGGAAAAGACAAAAGACTTCCAGAGAACTCTTATCACTGCTCCGTCTTCTCCAGAGCACTTAGAAACTCAGAAAAGAATGTTAAGACAAAAACAACAAGCACGTAAACAGCAGAATAAGAAAAGAGCCAAAACCTATAGAGATAACAAATTAAAGGAAATAAAAATCGAAATTTTGAAAAGGAAACTTTATTCGTGCAGACAAAGATTGAACAGATTAAAGGAAAAGTCTCCTAGAACAAAAACAAGGCGGCTATTGAGGAACCTTTCAAACCTAAATGGAAAAAGAAATGTAAAAAGGGCTCTTTTTAACTTTGAGACCATTCTGGGTTTTATTTCCGACTGAGGCAGACAGAAACACATGCTTATGTAAAATATGTGATAACATAAACTTGATGGTGAATGCATTACATAAAGCTGATGTTTTATCTTCAAATAAGGTAGATGATGTTGTGAAAGAAACTGTATGTAATGAATGCACATATGAATGTATGTACGGTATGTGTGATACCTGTAAAGATAGAAAGGTGAACGTTGATGAAAAGACACTAGACATAACTGTATCTTGGTCACAGTGGCAAACAAAAAAGGAGTAAAGACTGTTGAAAGACGGAAAAGATATGAAAGAAAAAGTGATAATTTTCACTGTGAAAGGGACTGAAAATGTCAAAGCCAAGGTATTGGTGGACAAACTCTGTGAATCACTTGAAAGGTTCAAGATACATATGTTTAATTGTCGCTCCCAGTACAGATATTTCCGACACAGACGAGAACAGATGAATGATACAGAATGCATAGTGCACATAGACTTCTCGGAAAATTATGTATGCAAGATGAGAGACAAAGTACAAGGTATGCACTTCGGTGCCTCGAAGAAACAACTAACATTCCACACGGGTGTAAGATACATAAAGGACAATGCAGAATCATTTTGTTCTGTATCCGACTCATTAGACCACGATGCAGGAGCAATATGGGCTCATATGAAAACAACACTGAAAAAGTTAAGAAAGGATCATCCAAATGTTAAGCATGTAGAATTTTTTAGTGACGGACCTGTAACGCAATACCGACAAAAAAGTAACTTTTATCTATTGTCGACGGAAGCGTCAAAGTTGGGTTTTGAATCAGCAAAGTGGTCCTTCTTTGAAACAGGCCACGGGAGGGGAGTCCCCGATGCTATTGGTGGCTCCGTGAAACGTACAGCTGAGTGTAAAGTTAGGTATGGAGAGGATATACAAAATGCATCTGTATTTGTACAAAAATTGCAGAGCAGTAAAATTGATATTAGCCTTGTCACAGAAAAGGAAATATTAGAGGAAAAGAAGACATTACTTCAAAAAGAACTACACGCAGTACCTGGAACTTTTAAATTACATCAGGTTATTGTCAAGTCACCTGGTAAAATATTATATCGTAACCTTAGTTGTGACTGTATACAAGAAAAATGTAGTAGTTGTTTCGAAAATCTTAAGCCATTTGACTTACTTGGCGAAAAGGGTAAAAACAAAAGAAAGCAATGCAGCGATGACAGAAAAGAAACAAAGAAGCAAAAGGTCAGTCAAGGCAAAATAAGAAAAGGGAAAGCAAAAACACAAAGAGTCGAGCGAGTAATGCATCAAACAAAACTTCTGAACTAGCCCCACAAAACATAAAAGAAGAAGTAAATAAAACAGAAACGAGCTGTGTTGACTTAGCGAACGAACGAAGCCAGTATTTCAAATCAATTTTGAAAGAGCTGAGTGAGTATCCAAGCTACACAACACTCAAAAGGAAGTGTCAGAAAATAGACTATGGTTCTTACAATATTATTCCGCATTGTGTAACGATGTGCTCAAATTCTGATTTAGAGGCCGACTTCAATGCTGTAGATTACATGCCACGCGACATACAGCCACAACATGCGCTTTGCCCATGCATTGTTCATGCAGATGGAAATTGTCTCCCATCGTGTGGTAGTGTACTGGCCTTCGGAGAGTCAGGCCATGAAGAAGAAATTCGAGTGAGAATTATAGCTGAACTTGTAAGAAATGAAACAAAGTATTTGGACAATACTTACTGAAGTGCAGGAACAGAAAACGAGTGCAAGAAGTCAGATCTTCCAAAACAGTATGCACAGTACTCGGAAGAATATATTCCGGGAACAAAGTTGAGCTCTAAAACCATCCATAGCCTTTATAAGAAAGAAGTATTATCTGTTACTGAAAATAACAGTTTCATGGGAATATGGCAGCTTCATGCTCTAGCAACGGTCTTGAACACCCCAGTTTACTCAGTATACCCCAATCTAGGTAACAAGAATGTTAGAAAAGACCTCAACAGACTTATATTCCCATTATCAGGAACAAGTCAAAATCCAGAATATATAATGTGGACCTCAAATAGAGAAGACATGGGACAAATGCACTGGATCCCAAATCATTTTGTGCCTCTGCTACCAGTAATATTACCCGAAGAGGACGATAGTGAAAACATGGATTTTGAACCGAGCCATGACAATGTAGAAACCAAAACCTTCCTGGAGACGACTTGAAGAACCAACAAGAACAGAACTCAGAAGATGGTGTGACAGTTTATGTCTATAAGAATAAGAATGGACTGTATGAAATTTCGTTTGAGGAAAGGGAAAATGAAATGAATGTAGAACAAGAGAAAGAAATATCTAAAGATTCGGAGGAAAGAGACTCTACAGAACAAGAATTTGTGACGACTGTGAGAGATACGAATGAAATGAATGTAGAACAAGAGAAAGAACTATCCAAAGAATCAGAGGAAAGAATAACTACAGAACAAGAAACTGTGACGACTATGAGAGATACGACTGAAATGAGTGTAGAACAAGAGAAAGATCTATCCAAAGAATCAGAGGAAAGAGAATCTACAGAACAAGAAACTGTGACGACTATTAGTGATACGAATGAAATGAGTGTAGAGCAAGAGAAAGAGTTATCCAAAGAATCAGAGGAAAGAGAATCTACAGAAAAAGAAACTGTGACGATTAGGCGAGATACGAATGAAATGAGTGTAGAACAAGATAAAGGATTATCTAAAGATTCAGAGGAAGGAGAATCTACAGAACAAGAAACTGTGACGACTATCAGTAATACGAATGCAATGAGTGTAGAACAAGAGAAAAAATATTCCAAAGAATCAGAGGAAAGAGAATCTACAGAAAAAGAAATTGTGACGACTACACGAGATACGAATGAAATGAGTGTAGAACCAGAGAAAGATCTATCTAAAGATTCAGAGAAAGGAGAATCTACAGAATAAGAAACTATGACGACTACTAGTGATACGAATGAAATGAGTGTAGAACAAGAGAAAGAACTATCCAAAGAATCAGAGGAAAGAGAATCTACAGAAAAAGAAATTGTGACGACTTCGCGAGATACGAATGAAATGAGTGTAGAACTAGAGAAAGATCTATCCAAAGAATCAGAGGAAAGAATATCTACAGAACCAGAAACTATGATGACTACTAGTTATACGAATGAAATGAGTGTAGAACAAGAGAAAGAACTATCCAAAGAATCAGGAGGAAAGAGAATCTACAGAAAAAGAAACTGTGACGACTAGCAAGATACTAATGAAATGAGTGTAGAACCAGAGAAAGATCTATCTAAAGATTCAGAGGAAGGAGAATCTACAGAACAAGAAACTGTGACGACTATTAGTGATATGAATGAAATGAATGTAGAACAAGAGAAAAAATTATCCAAAGAATCAGAGGAAAGAGAATCTACAGAAAAAGAAACTGTGACGACTACGCGAGTTACGACTGAAATGAGTGTAGAACAAGAGAAAGATCTATCCAAAGAATCAGATGGAGGAGAATCTACAGAACAAGAAACTGTGACGACTATGAGTGATACGAATGAAATGAGTGTAGAACAAGAGAAAGAAATATCTAAAGAATCGGAGGAAAGAGAATCTACAGAACAAGAAACTGTGACGACTATGCGAGATACGACTGAAATAAGGGTAGAACAAAAGAAACAACTATATAAAGAATCAGAAGAAGGTGAATCTGTTTAAGCTGGAAGTGAAAATAAGTGGTCCATGGAAAAATGCACATGGTATCAATGAAAGCCAGGAAAACAAAATGAGTGAAAACGCAATGGACAGTGACATTTATTTAAAAACAACTCGGGTATTAAACAAGGTAGAAAAAAACGAATTGAAGCAAGAGTCTAAAACAAAACAGATCAGCATTAAAATGCAAATGAAACGGATTAAAGAAGTCAATGAAAGGTTGAATGAGTTGCTGTTAACAAGGGAATCAGTCTTTGAATGAATAAGATACCAATCTCTGTTAGTCATTCTATCTAAGAAGTAGAGACGTACAATCATTGTTAGTACAATTTGTACACTTTATTTTCCCATTTACAGTTCAGATTGCAAGAGAGTTTTACAGTTACTGATTTACTGTTAGTTTTGTGTTTGAATAGTTAATTCTTATAGAAAAGTATTCATTGAAAAAAAACATTCTCATTTTTTGTTGTTATATTAAAACTTTGTATTTGTTGACATCGTGTTTGCATATCCGACTTTTGAGTATATTGTTTCTTAGACTTGATTGCAACAACACTAAGTCTTTTGATTTTTTGACAACATTTTGTTATCTTAACGATATTTGACATCGTATCTGCATATCCGACTTTTGAGTATATTGTTTCTTAGACTTGATTGCAACAACACTAAGTCTTTTGATTTTTTGACAACATTTTCTTATCTAAACGATATTGAGAAAGGTTGTTCTCGTATTTTCGTATTTAGAAGTTTTCCTATGCAATAAGATTTTGATTTCGAACAAAATTGAGGACAGGATAATTTTTTTATCTTTTTAAGAGTTATATAGTTCTACTAATTATAATTATGCAATTGCCGGTCTTATGAAAATGAAACGAGCTTTTGAAGTGTAAGTTATGTCTATGATGTAACATAATTCCAAATCGGAATGAAAAAACCTTAGTATTATTGTGTTTCCTCAAACATTGATATAAAACTCTGCAAACACATTATTTCATCCTTTGCATCTAAAAGCTAGGTTTCAAATCTATAATATGAATTGTTTTTTTATGAAAATGTCTATCCTGTAACACGCAAAATGTCCATCCTGTAACACATTTAATGACATATACTGCCTTTCATAATGTGGAAACCATAATAACTCGATACTCCTAGTACAAGAAGAAGTCGACGTATGTTCTGTTATATTCGAAATAGAGATTTGTTTCAAAACGTTAAATAAAATGTTTAATTTAAATAGATGTGTATGATTTGTCTTTGACGTAACAAAATTAGGTCCATGCTGTAACGTAATTTCCGTCCCGTAACATGGTGTTTGATCTTAACTGTATAAGCCAATCCTGTTTAATACATAAATTGGCTATGTTTTTTCCTAAAACAGAGGGTATATCTTGCCCCGAAAGCAAAAAGCAAACAATTATTTGCCATGCTTTATGAATCCGAATAAAGAATACCTTGCACAAAATATATCTCTTCTGTTTATGACTCGTACACTTTCAAAATTTTGTTATTGTGGATTTGACTAGTAATTTTTGACTATTTATACACTATTATGATCTATAGGATTCTGTTGGCACTGGGGAGAACATGATGGATATTTATTAAACAATTTTAAATTTTATTTTAAATACTGTTACAGCAAGGACACACTGCGTTACCCAATAGAGTTCTGAGAAGGGTTCTTCTTAAATGAAGACACATTAAGCTTTCCAACAACTTGAATAAGATAGAAGAAGATTTATGCTAAAACAAACACTCAAAGAAAAACGTAGAAGGACATATTCATGTTTTCAAATTTTGCAAAACCGAAAAGTGGCGTATTTTGATATCGTCTCATATATAATAGATAAGCAAGCAGTCAAAATGCAAGTAAGTCTTTAATTAAAAACTTAAGAAAAATGTTGGTACCAAATATTTCTAGCTAGCATTAGACTGTTTTCGAAGTATAAACACTGTAATGGAACTTCAATGATATGTAAGTTCGTTGTTAATATTGAATACATGTAACAGTGACATTGAATCAGTCTTCATCTTATTGAAGACATTTCAAGATGCTTGTGTTTGAACAGAACAAGTCTGAAAAACGGAATCAGACATTTGGAAAGACATTTCAAACTTTCTAAAAGAGTCTTCTCATGTGTCGTGCGCACTTTCATAAAGACTTTCATGAACTCAGTTTTATAAAGATAAATTCGCTATGCTTTAATCATGAAACACAGAGATGTATGATTGTAAACCTCATGTAAACCGACACGATCGATATGAAACACACAGCAATGTTTCGAAACACACAGCAATGTTTCAATGATTGTTTTGTTTATCACGTGTAGCTTATTTCTAAGTGCATATTTGTGGCTCTGCCACATTCCATGAACGGCATACTCAATACTGTGTACGTATAAATATAGTTTGTCATTATCAGAACAGTAAACAAGTCGTATCCGACATAGTACGAATATTATGGACATTCAGGAAACCTTTGCACATCTTCTGAGAGAGGGAATGGGAATGGACATTCAGGAAACCTTTGCACATCTATTGAGACGGGAAATGGGAATGGACATTCAGGAAACCTTTGCGATGTACTGTGAGAGGATATGGGAATGGACATTCAGGAAACCTTTGCACATCTCTGAGAGAGGAAATGAGAATGGACATTCAGAAAATCTTTGCACATCTTTAATTTGGTCAGTTTAGAAATTTAATTTGAGGTTAGCAGACAAAACTAAACAAGAGGGCCAAGATGGCACTATATCGCTCACCTGACTGACATTGAGTCACCCAACACAAGTACATTATATAATACATGTACACTCAAAGTTCCAGAAAGACGAGATGGGCAGGTAGTTAGAATTTTGATTTGTTTTGAAGATGTAACAGATGCGTAGAAGAGTTCAAACTTGGTAGAGGTTCACCCATGGAAAATGCCAGTGAAATTACATCAAAATCAGGTCAGTAGATTCTGACAAGAAGGCTTTTGAAGTTTTTACTATAGCTGCTAAGTCTTCGAACTAAGATAAAAATCCAGTTCCAGCACAAAACTAACCTGTTATGTTTGAGAACGGTTTCAAACTAAAGCATCAGACTAAACTATTGTGCATGAAACAACCCACAGTTCCAGCACAATAAATATTCCTATGAGTTTCAAACACAAGCCTTCCCTAATTCTATCGCTTGAAATAATCTTTGCCGCATTGCACTCTCACTCAAAAACAATTAAGCTACTCCTCCAAGATTTCAAGTACACTTTGACACTGAAAATCTCAAGCAGACTTCTTGCTGTGATGAAACTAGCTAAAAATATGGTATTGCTTTATTATGAAGCAGTAAACCATCCCTATCTGAATCATAAAAACTCTGACTTTTATATTCAGAAAAACACCTATTTTAAAATGGTTCATGGTATATGAATAATATTTCCATCTTCAACATTGATTATAATTGTATCATTCATCTTTGTATGATGAATGATCTTTTAAAACTTATATCTGGTATAATATTGTATAATAATAGCAAAATAAAAGTTTATTTAAAGAGTTTATTACCTCTTCTTATAATAATTGCTATATACAGACATTTATGCTATAAAACAAGGGAAGTAATTTGATATAAAACCCCACCCCCTGGCCGCCATGTTTTTTTGATGGCTTGAACAAACTTATTAGAGGGTCACCCAAGGAACATTTCTGTGAAATTATATCAAAATTGACCCAGTGGTTTCAGAGGAGAAGTTGTTAAAACTAAAAGTTAACGACGGACGACGGACACCAGGCGATCACAAAAGCTCATCTGTGAGCTTTCGACTCAGGTGAGCTAATAATGCTAGTCATGTAATATCTAACTGTGTTGTTCAAGAATGAGCCTTCAGAAAGTCTTTGCACATCTCTGAGAGAGAAAAACAGAATAAACATTCAGGAATTTTTTGCACATCTCTGATAGAGGAAATGAGAATGAACATTCAGGAAATCTTTCACATCTCTGAGTGAGGAAATGAGAATGAACATTCAGAAAATCTTTGCACATCTCTGAGAGTGGAAATGAGAATGAACATTCAGAAAATCTTTGCACATCTCTGAGAGAGAAAAACGGAATAAACACTGAGGAAATTTTTGCACATCTCTGATAGAGGAAATGAGAATGAAAATTAAGGAAATCTTTGCACATCTCTGAAAGTGGAAATGAGAATGAACATTTCTGCACATCTCTGAGTGAGGAAATGAGAATGAACATTCAGGCAAATCTGTGTATTTCTGATAGAGGAAATGAGAATGAACATTCAGGAAATATTTGCACATCCCTGATAGAGGAAATGAGAATGAACATTAAGGAAATCTTTGCACATCTCTGAGAGTGGAAATGAGAATGAACATTAAGGAAATCTTTGCACATCTCTGAGAGTGGAAATGAAAATGAACATTTTTGCACATCTCTGAGTTAGGAAATGAGAATGAACATTCAGGAAATCTTTGCACATCTCTGAGTGAGAAAATGAGAATGATCATTCAGGAAATCTTTGCACATCTCTGAGAGTAGAAATGAGAATGAACATTCAGAAAATCTTTGCACATCTCTGATAGAGGAAATGAGAACGAATATTCAGAAAATCTTTGCACATCTCTGAGAGTGGAAATGAAAATGAACATTCAGAAAATCTTTGCACATCTCTGAGAGTGGTAATGAGAATGAACATTAAGAAAATCTTTGCACATCTCTGAGAGTGGAAATGAGAATGAACATTCAAAAAATATTTGCCTATCTCTGCTAGTGAGTAAAGTTGTTTTATTTTCTGCGGAAAAATGGATCAATGGATTGTAATTTTGTGATGTTCACAAAGTTATGTCTAATTCTGTTTTCTTTATTTTCTTTGCCGAATCTGGATAACACGTGCACATCAAAATACAATGATTCATTTGTGTACTCCCGAACACTGGCGGATATTGTCGGAAAACAATCGTAGAAATTTATAAACAAATGCCGCGCGTTTAACGAATATACACTACGATCAATGTGCATATGTTGTGCGTTTTTGATTCACAGCTAATAAGGGGTTTACCGGTATGGTTTTAGCAATATTACAAGACCGTTTAATTTCAATCATTTTGTTATTATCAACAATTGTTTATTTGGAAAGTTTTATGGGACTTAAATATATTTTTTGTATTTATTTTACTGCATTTGAAACAATATTTACTCATATTTAGTAAGGAAGCAAAAAAATTGCAATACAGATTAGTTTTTGCTTTGATAAAATGCTATAATCTTAGATTTAGTGAAAGGAAAATAATAACTAATTTATTATAAAACAGGAATATAAAAACATAAAGAATCAACATAACTGAAAGTTTGGGGAAACTCATCACATTGCTTACACTTACTGCTTTCAGTATGAAATTACCTAATACGTAACACATATTACATCTGGATTTTATATATAATACATAATTAATAAATATGTAACCAAGAGGAGACATATATCATTCAAAGGACACAGCCACCAAAGCAGTATGAACATAATTAATAAATAGTATGAAATAATTGTAATAAATACAATAAACGGATGAGAAGTGACTGACAGCAACAAGGGTTTCTTATGAACCATGAACATTTTCCCGTCATTACAGATATCACATGATTTGTTTCCCTATACAGTATGTAATATCACAACGGCAAAGAAAATTACAGACCTACAACTTGACAATCTTACGGTTCAAAGGCAATTGTAAACTGTATTTTCATTTTCAGAAATCTACAACAAACCATGCCTTAAGGAATGAGGTTAATTCTGAAGAACATTCAGAAAATCTTTGCACATTGAAACATCTTTAAAAGGAAACGCCCAGAGACAGACAATTTCCTCGATATATTGTTTCGTAATAAACATATATTTAAGACGCGTGTTTGATAAAAATAAAACAAGAGGGTCACAATAACCCTACATCACTCAGTTGATACTAAGCTGGTGCATCATAGATGGTACTTGATGGAAGAAAATAACAAAATATCAACTTATTCATTTCACTATTATGATTTACTGCTGTGTTTCTTATCCAATACTTGCTACGCTGTGTTTAATTTAGAAAATGACACATTCTTATAAACGACAATTTCTGTTCCCGTGCACAGACAATGTAGCAAAATTGACATTGGAGAAAATAAAATAACATATTAATTCCTTTCATTTAAATCTATAATTCGTATAATGTATGAACATATCCAATTCTTAAATGAATGCATTTATATTATTGTGCGACGTCTCTTGAAAAATACTACACGTGACCTCGCAATTTAGGTTTTGAAAACGTTCGTCCCATCACCATTCAAACGATACTCTGTCAACAGTCTAACGCCTGAATAACTAAGTAACAGACATGGCCGAGTCGCTTTTTAAACCATCACGCTATTAAGACATGATTCATGGAAATAAAGCCGAGAATTTCAGAAACTGGAGGCGAGAAATGAAAGTTTATATGTCTGCCAGTGAGGCTTCAGAAAAATCTAAAAAAGAAAGAAATACATAGTATTCAATTGTGCTAGCCCCGAAGTAATTGAAATATATGACCAGTTTGTTTCGGAGACTGAAGAGGTTAAAGATGACCCAGAAAAGGTGTAAAAACCTTGAAAAGTAGTGAAGTCCAAGAAAAAGGAAGTGCTTGAATCACATAGTTTTGGAACACAAAACTGGAAGACCATCGTCATTCGAAAACTTTCCTCCAGAGCTTCGTGTAGCGTTACTTTGCTGAAAAAGATCACTCGGTTCTTAGCGAAATAGTGTTTAGAAGAGGCGGTTAGCTGCAGGAACTCTTTTTAAGAGGGCGTTAATTGGGGTTGGACAAATGTATTCAAATTGCAAGAGCATATGAACAATCAAACAAACATGTTAGAGAACTGAGAGACTCAGCAGGACAGAAAATAAACAAAGTCTATAAAGCTGGAGGAAGAAAAATCAAGCAAGCTGAAAAACAGTTATTTTCACTGACTGTGTGTTAATATCTTGGAACAGACAATATTTATGATTATGCTCATAAAATCAATTTTATAAGGACAAGAGAGATGTTACGGGGTGGCAAGAAGGACGGAAAAGTGTTGTGTAACCCAGAAGTTAGATTGAACTCCTGCAACAATGAGATCAACAGCGATGAGAAAAATACCCGAAGCAGAAATCGGAAATTCTTGTTAGCAGTCAGAAGGTGGCATCAATCTTACAAATGCTAGAAATCAAACACTCGTTCAGCCGAAAGTGCTAAAAATTAGAAAAATGTATTTCTTGAATGACGATTGAATTCAAAAGAGGAAAAGAACAGACGGAGAGGGCTTGCAAAATGGTGGGCAATAAGTATTTCAGGTATCCACAGAAAGCTCATTCGCAACCATTAGCATGCCACTTATGTCAATTCTAAAAACCTTAAAGTGTTTTGGTGGCCAAAATACACAAAACAACTTTGTCAGGAATGCGAAAAAGAAGCAAAAACGAATCCATATTAAGGCTCTACTGGAAACTACACCAATACTCCAAGAACCATTCATAAAGACAGAAATGGATTAACAAGATCAAGACAAAGGTAAACGATTTATTCTAACCATTGTTTATGATGCAACCAACTATCCAGAGTCATATGTATAACCATCAATTGAATCTGAGAAAATAGCCAAACGTCTATGTACATATTTAATCGTGTTGGTATTTAGAGATTATTTTACTACATAGCTAATGATGATATGTTAAATGAGTCAAGGATATAACAGTTCGTCATACAGACTTAGTGCAAATGGGAGTGCGGAACCATTAAATTGGACACTGAAATCAAAGGATGTCAATAATGATAAACCGCGGGATGAAATGCTGCCGTATGTACCCTTGCATAAAGAGAAGTTCCTCATGAACAGACGGGCGTTTCGCCATTTGAAATGCTCTAGGGTTTACCTGTTCGAAGTCCACTGAAAATGTAATATCGACATTTAAGTCAAGAAAATGAGGCTAACATGTAGTCATGCGTGAAACTGTCTGAGGTCATCAAAGAAAATATGAAAATAATGCAGTTACGATATAATCCAAACCCGGGAACGAAGTATTGATCTACCTTCAGACATATCGAAAATGCAAGCGCAATGGAAGGGTATAAAAACGTATCACTGCGAAGATTTCTGATGTGAATTAAAAAGTAAATGTAGGTGGAAATTGTGGCATTGTCACTTGTTACATTAACTTGTTCAAGAAATACCATCAACCTTTGTTTATACACAACTATACACCAAGAATGATTCAATCAAGATTTAATTAATAAGTCGAATGATGAAATATCAAGGACAGTGGATCAGTGAACAGTAAACTGAAATGTATGATTTATGCAAAGAGGTCCTTACATCCGTTCCTTGATGGTTTTAGGTATTGAAAAACAAAATATGTTCATCTTCTGAAAGTCCAATTCAAAGCACCATATATATCGAATACCATATTCTCAAAGTAATAAAGTAAAGAAGTGTATCGATGAAATGTTGAAAGGTGGATTAATTGTTTCACCGTGTATGGACTGGAACAGTTCAAATTTATAAGAATCATAGAAAAGTCTCAGGCAGCATGCTGAACTTATTTTCAAAGGGGCACTGAAAGAGAAGAAGTACAGGTTACGTATGTGGGTCGGGGAGAAGGTGCTTGGAATATACAAGACGTTAAACCTGACAGTTTTCTTTATTGTTTTTTTTTAATGTGGTTTAACGCCATTTTTAACACATTTCACGTTATATATGGCATATCCAGTTCTACTGGTGGAGGAAGACCTCTGATTGAATAAAACTGAGTTGAACCACCGTCGTTCACCAAGTAACTGTCTATAACAAAATTATTAGGGTGTTGTGGCCTAATTTAGTAGTGTCAGCTAGTACGTGCCCATTGTAACGATATAGGCTATATTTAGAACAGGTAGCGTGGAATTGTTAAAAACGTATCGATAGCTCGATAGGAGTAACGTTTTTAAGATCTTTTTACATTTTTATTCTTTGATTGAAGAATAAATCATTTTGAAGTTTATTTCATCAAATACCATTAAGTATTAAGAAAGTTAGAATAATTAAACGGGTTTATTTGTCATAAAACTAATTTAAGTGAATTGGCCTACTAGCGTAAAATCCGCATCGTACGATTCTCGTACGACACATGAAAGTTAGTTGCTTCATAATATGCACGAAATTCACTAAGGTATGTGGACTGTTTTGCTATATATGCTGACTGTATTATGGAAGCACTGTCCAGTATAAGCAAAAACATCTTTGGAGTGGTTGTGACAAGAAGATTGAGATGTCACTTTTCCAGTACATAACGGCACATTGGTATGTGAATTTTATATTATGCTGTATATTTGTCTCATAGATTGTTTTTTACATAATCAGATCTTAGTAAAGTTGTATATATATATATATTGTTCATATCTATTCCGACGATAATGTCTGTAATTTAATACACATCCACGGTATTGAGAAGCGGTTTGTTAGAATATAGGCCAAGGAAACTGAGAACGTATTTTGAGCTGTTGATAAAAAAGACAAAAATGTGACAATTGTGGACAAAATCAGTTAAATGGACAAGGGAATAAGAGTCATTATTCAGTATGGTGCCACTATTGGACCCTTTGTATTTAAATCTGTTTTTATTAATATTCAAAGTACATTGTCCTGAATATTGGAGTTGAAGCTGAATATAGTGATATATTATTCATGACATAGTAAACATAAATATACATGTGAAAATTAATAAATATAGTGGAAAAAATAAAATTTCTGAAATACATGTCTTTTTTTTTTTAATATTTCGCATCTTAAATATTTATTGATAATATTGATTTATATTAATCAGATTTAGTGGGAATAATGCAAAATGTGGAGTAAAATGATTTTAATATAAGTAGTGTCAGACGAACAACATCTGTCCTAAGCCACTGATGTTTTGAGCCGACCATTTCATCGGTAGCAATACCATGTCGAAATATAACGAAACGTTAATGATTCAGATATGTTGTCAGTTTAACACAATCTACCTACAGACAAGCCCCATAACGTAAGTCAATGGTGATAATAAAGCATGATAACTATATAGTCTGTTTTCTGTCTAAATGTTACGGCCGAAATTTACAAACAATTCACATCATGAACGCTTTTGTTAGTGATAACACGAGTCCTACCGACATTCAAGTCGGATTATGGCAATCACGTGACTATACAAAACTGCTGAAAAGCACTTGCAATCCATCATGGCCCCAAGGAAGGAGGAAGGACGCTCGTCTGTCTCGGTAATTTGCAATATTTTAAGGGCGACATCTAGTTACGAGCGATACCAAGATAACGAATATAACATTTGAATTTGACTTCAATATAGACATGAAAGCTACGTGCTCGATGTAGGAATTTTGATTCAAACAGTTAGTTTCACAAGCCCGAAGTTATGCAACATTGAATATGGTCTTTTGACAGATAATTCGAGTTGGACACCCGATTTGGACGTCAGTACACTTTCTGATGTAGAAGTCAAACGATACTTCTTTGGTTCAGGTCATGGCAAAGGTCCTGCCGACGCTTGCTCTGGATGGTGAAGGCTGCAGTGACAAAGGCAGTAAAAGGTGGACATATTGTGTCATATGCTTCAGAGTTCATCCGTTATGCTGAGTTACATCTCAGCAGAGTTAAAGAAACATTTAGAAGAACTTTCCACTTTATACATTCTGATGAGGTCAACCGAAATCGTAACATCTATGCCAAACCTGTCAAAGGAACCAGACAATTGCACTGTGTGAAGGGAGTATCTCCTGAAGTGATTCAGACAAGAGAACTGTAATGTGTTTGCCGGTATTGCCTTGGGTTAGAGGGTGATACATGTATATCAGCAGCTCACGCAGAGCCATGTCAATTGGCGTCTTTGAAACCAAACCTTCAAGCTTACAAGAGAGGAACCAAGAGACCAAAGGCACAACAGAAAGGTGCGTCGAATGTTACAGAGAAGGAAAAGACCAAAGGACAGCAGGAAGAGACGGCAGGTGATGTTTCAGAGAAGGCAAAGGGAAGATGTTAAAAAATACAGCAGTAGGAGGCGGCAGATGATGTAACAAAAAAGACATGGACCAAATGACAGCAGAAAGAGGTGGTATATGATGTAACAGAGAAGGCAAGGACCATAGGACAGCAGGAAGAAGCAGCAGATCCTGTTGCACAGAGCGCTAGGAAGAGCTAGAGCAAGGAACCAGAGGACAAGAAAAAGACAGTAAATGGTGATGTCACTAGGGAAATAAGTAAAGAGAGGCAGGTTTATTTTGAAGGCAAAACTTTGTGAAATGTAGAGCTACGACAAATATGAAGATCAGGAAACTTATGCATATGAACTCGCTGAGGAATGTTAAACGCTGTACAGTTCTGCAACTGTAAATCCTAATGTCACTGTTGTTGAAAGTAAGTTTACTGGTGACTCTGTTGCAAGTGAAATCTTTCCAGACAATCAGCCAGAAGAGCTGAGGACCCATATCCCAGTGAATGTTTTTGGTGATGGGAACTGTTTGCCAAGAAGTGCAAGCGTTCTTGCGTTTGGACATGAAGAATACCATACAGAGATAAGATATAGAATCGTTCTTGAACTAATACAACACAGTGAGTTATATCTGGATCTGTCTTATGTGAACATGGGGGTCTAGCCGAACACCAAAGGAAGCAAAGAGCTTGACAACAACATTTGCCATATTCTCTGAGTATTTCATCGCGGGAAATGCACTGGGGCCTGAATCAATCAGGAGACTATTTCAGTCCGAAATAATGGGGGCTAGGCATAGAAATTCATACATGGGCATATGGGAGTTGCTTGCCCTCAGCTCTGTGTTGGGGTGTCGAATTTTGTCAGTCTACCCAAAACTTGGATCAAACCTGGCCCATCTCACCATGCATATATAGATTCTTCCACGGGAGTTGAGACACAACACCATCAGAGGAATAATGTGGACCAGTACAAGGCTTGACATAGGTGAAGCATGGATCCCTAACCACTTTGTCCCTTTGTGCCGGTTGCATCTACACAGTCTGCACCTGTTCATCTCGATGGAGGTGTTGATTATGAAGAGGACGCAGACTCTCTCAAGAATTGGAGGAATCTGGTTTCATCGACAATCTCATCGAAATCTTGAAGAGGTTAGTTTACTATTCTTAACTTTGTCATCAAAAGTCAGTTTGTGTCTGCGGAGCTCTTTCCAAACAAAGACCAAACCAATATCAAGGCAAAAGGAAGTACATGTAATGTATAATACTTGTATGTGTAGTAATTTGTCTTGTAACCTACATGTACTTAAAATAGTTTAACAATAACTGTTCAAATATATGTACTTATATTTTTGTAGATTCCTATTTTGAGGAAGTGATAAGTTCCTAATGTTTCAGAATGGATGCAAGCCCAGACCATGTGAACAATGTCGACCAGGTCCTCGACAGTACAGATATGTATCGCCCTATTCCCATAGTAACGGCCTAATATACCTAAGCTAGATATCAGTCACCGTGGGTCCTTTTTCGGGATCTCACCAAAAGATAAAAAAAAAATTAAATGGAAAATAGATTGGTTGAACAATTAATATCAGTAAAAATTTCCCCAATTTATTGTTTTAAAATTTCACCGTCAATGTCACACATGCAAAGGCACCATACTGAATTACAAGTCATAAACAGAGCAAGTAAACTACCTTTTTAAAGTACTCCATTTTTTTTCGTTTATTAATATAAAAAATCTGAATCAAACGTCAATCTAAAATCGTGGTTTTGAGATCGCAATTTCAATTTTCCCCTGCATTTCACAGAAAAAAATGTCAACCTAATTATATTTATCGTCGCTTGGGACACTGAAGGGACCATCTTTGCTATACTAAGTAGTCGTCTGCATTTCATGTCATTTTAGTGGAAATTGTATGCATCGACTACAGCATATTTGAAGTGTTTTGCTCAAACATCACAATAAAATCAAATTTGGATATCTACATTCTCTACATTGGCAATTGCGTTTTGAAACGTTTTGGAACCATTTTATCAGTCGGAGGAAATGAAATGACGTGCGTATAACAAATTCCATTTTGGCATCTCACGATCACTATTCGCTACGCTCGCCTTCCAATAAATACCAATTAAAATTGGTCTGCTTATGTGTTTCTTGTTGAATCATGTTAACAAACAGTTTCTGAGATGCTCCCTGTTATGTATAAGGAGGTCAGTTGGTCACATCTCATTAGGGTGTCACACTAACATATTGATATAAACTGTATTCAGCTATTAGAGAGGCATTCGAATCTTATCACTGGTCAAGTATACACATTATTAAAGTAGCATAATGCTGCATTCTATAACCTATTGTGTTTTATAGTTTATCATACATCCAGCCTAATAATCTTAGCATAACATGGTGGCAGCGGTGCTTTAAACGGATAATTAACTGGATATTATTATTATACAATTATTGTTGAAGATACGACACTGGCTTTATTTAATTTTCAACATCCAGATAGATTTGATTTCAGTAAACCAGAAAACTTGGAAAAATGGTTCCAGCGCTTTGAACGGTTTCGGTCAGCATCTGGTATGGAAGAGATGTCCGAGGAAGTGCAAGTTAACACCCTAGTATATTGTATGGGTAATGAGGCAGATGACATTTTGACATCATTTTCATTGTCAGAAGATGATAGTAAGGATTGGGACACTGTGACAGAAAGACTTCGTCACTATTTTGTCCCAAAGTGCAATGTTATTTATGAACCTTGGAAGCGGGCGCAGCTGGCAGATGAAGGTGTGGACACATTCGTCACGCATTTATACAAATTGGCGAAAAATTGTCAATTTGGAATGCTTCATGATGAACTCATAAGAGACAGGATTGTCGTGGGCTTAAAAGACCATAGATGTTTAGAAAAACTTCACTTAGACGCCGAGCTTACACTTGAAAAAGCTGTAACACAGGCAAGGCGGCATGAAGCTGTCAAGTCACAGCAGTCTGTTGTTCGAGGCAACAAACATGAAGAAAAACCAAAAATAGACAGTGTTAGGTCATCAAACAAGATGGTGAAGTATGACAAATTTAAATATCACCGGTCAAAACAGTCGCGAGAGCAGACATATGGAAAGACGGATGGGGGCTAGCAGTGTGGTTCTGGGAATAAACACCTAAGGGACAAGTGACCAGCCAGACAGTTGAAATGACACAAATGTGGCAAAATAGGGCATTTCGCAAAATGTTGATGATTGAATGTTGGAAATGTCTATATGGAACGATGCGACAACTTGGACGAATTTCTAGGAACGGTAAACTGTACTAAGTCGTGCGAGCTATGGGCAGTCAGCATACATATGGAAAACAAGACTATGAAGTTCAAAATTAACACTGGTGCAGACATCACATGTATATCTCATAATCAGTTTCAGTCTTTGGACGGAATAAAGCTTAGACAAACTGACAGAGTTTTATGTGGGGCAGGAAATACAAAATTGTGTGTATTAGGAAAATTCCAATGTACAATGGAATCAGATAATGCATTAACTGTTCAGGATATAAATGTTGTCAAAAATCTCTCAGAGGCACTTCTTGGTCCACCTGCGATTCAAGATTTCGGGATATTCAGTAACGTAAACATCGGTTATTTAGACTCGCCGTCCGAACATTATCAAAATAATTTGTTACGGTGGAGCCTAAACTGCTTAGTTTCAATTTCAATGTACCTGAAAAAGTAGTCGACATTAAATAAATACTTCTGGTCGCCAACTTCGAAAAGATGCTATGCGCTGGAAAAGCCGTCTTAGGAACTCTAAAGATACCATTGGCTCTGCATGATCATTGGTATGGTCAATGCATTTGTGACAGGATTTGACCAAAGTTTCTAGTATTGAACTAAGACCTAACCACAACACTGAAGTTTTGACACGTTCTCTGCACAGTGTTATCCCTTGGTGGCCTTCATGAATTCTCTCAAGTATGTCAGATTGCATATTCTCAGGAATTTATTGTAGTCCCAAATTCTGACAAACTGTGAGTAAAATAACTATAAGACATGTTTAATGAAATAAAGTCACAGAAATATTCATTCATATGTATTAATGATTGGTGATTATAATAATAAGGAAATAGATTGGGAATGAAATACACAAATGCTAGTGAAAATCATCAAGCATTTAAAATCTGAGAATGTGTAAGAAATCCATTATGTTACACATTACCTTACACAACATATAAGAACCAACATGATTAGGAGCGCCTGAAGTTCAAACAAGTTTGGACCAGATCATTACAATTTATGAGAAAACAAGGTCGATGAGGTATAATATTTACCTAACCTAAAGTAAAAAAATGATCACTAACATTAATGTTCAAATTCTTTTTTGATTAAAAGAAACTTCTTTAAAGGAAGTTTTTCACAATAAAAAAAAAATACATCGAAAATATAAATTCGACCAAGGAATAAATAAAGAGAAGTGCCAAATTTGAGTCATGAGAAATCTTTGCTGATGAAATAAATAGAAATAACAAGAATGGCATGTACTCTACAGTTACTAAAGGACTGGTGAGAGTGGTTTAGTGATTGATATTTAGCGTCATTTTATGCCATTGAGGGCTAACAGATGATCAGTTAAGCTAACCACTGTTTCCTGGGATCCTGGATGGTTAACCAGTACTCGATCACATCCCATCTCCGCAAGTAACTTATAACATTTCACCACTTGAATCAGCGGTGAGAGACAAATGATAATGAGACACAATGTCGCGTATCAAACATCACGGAGATTATGGCTGAGTGGGGATTTGAACTCATTACGAATACAACAAACTTAGAATAAAACTACAAGGATATAGAACTAAGGGTTAAGTAATAGAATTGATTTAGGATTTTTATAAATATTTAATTCATCATTTCCATCGTACATTTCAAACTTAACAGCCAAGAAAACTTATTGTAGTGTTCCAAGAAAGCAATGAATTATAATGTTTCAAGAAAACAACCATTTATAGCTTTCCATTTCCAAGAAAACAATCAAATATAATGTTCCAAGAAAACAACTAATTATAACATTCCAAAACAACTATTCATAACTTTTTATTCCAAGAAAAACAATTAAATATAAAGTTCCAAGAAAACAACTAATTATAACTTCCAAGAAAACAACTAATTTTAACCGTTCCAAGAAAACAACTAATTTTAACTGTTCCAAGAAAACAACTATTATAATGTTCAAAGAAAACAACTATTTATAATTTTCTAATAAAAAATACATTTAAACAAGATTCTATTCTTAACTTATTTTAAACTCTCCTGGATAAACAAGCAAGCTTGTTGATTGGTTGTTAGTTCTTTGTTGAATGATGAATCCTCACATGACTTGGCTTGAGTAGCAATGTTTTTGATAGGTCTTTATTCTCCATTTTGATGTTGTCATTTCTTGAAATGATTCAGTTTTTGCACCAAATATTTCTTCGAGGGATCTGAAAGTCATATAAAACTTTTTATAATGTTGACCAAATGCAAAACATACACCAAACTCGAAACAATAAATATTAAATCAATAGATGTCATGATTTGGATTTCTAACCTTTTAAAGGTCTAAAACATTCTACCATCAAGAAATTGTAGGAGTGGTTAATTGTCTAACAACCGTTTTCTAGACCTGTTAGTTAGTTTCAGTGTGATGAATACCATTAATCTGCTGCTTCAGGCCTGTTGACGGTGTATAAACACAGATCCATGTGTGTTTGTTTACAATCAAAATTGCATGAGCTCACAGGCTCCTCCTTAAAATTTCAAATTTTTGGCAGATTGAGATAAAACTCTTCTTTTTTTTTTCAAACTACATAATTATAACAAACACTTTTTGGCACTATTTTTTTCCAAAGTAAGGTATTAACAATAATCCAGTAATATGGAAAATTATAATTACAACAAAACAAATCCATTAGCCAACACTCTATTCTTTACAGTATCGCCCCCACTTCTCTGATTAGAACTATGTATAGAATTATATCAATGGCAGTTTGAATTAACATTAATTGCAGAATAAACTCAGCTTTTGTGAAATTCTCTCACACCTGTTTCACGGGTAAAGTCAATACTGTGCATTATCTATAAAGGCCATCAGGTTGAGCCTGGAATCGAACCTGTAAAATTTGGTGTAACCATTGAATACCCTTTCTACTACACAGTCGGGTCTTGTTAGCTCATCTGACTATCAATCCAGGAGACGTGAGTTTGAGTCCTTGTCTGGCTAAAGTCTCAGTGATGATTTGTATATAACATTGGCTTTTATTTCTCACCACTTATTCAGGTGGGGAAAGTTATCAATTACTTGGGGAGTTAGGTATACTTGGAATACTGATTAGCTTCCAGGATCCCAGGAAAGAACGGTTAGGTTACCTGATTGTCTGTAAGCCTTTGATAGTATAAAAATAAAGCTAAGTACTCAATCTATCAATCAAACAAACAAACCTACTACACCCAATGTTCACTCTTAAAACTTAACTATTATAGTTTAAACGAGGGTTGCAACCATATACATGTATGTTCAAACCATGAATTGAGAGGTATTAGTCAGATTTGTGTAACGTACCACATCTATGATCTGGTAGCATTTATGTTGGAAAAGGGACACTCAAAATATGCTTTAAACAAAGTCTTCTGAATGAGCTAGACCGGTACAATGCTTGAAAATATATTATATAATCATCATATATTTCGTCCGTGTCTCCAGTCTCAAGTTAAAAATATCAAGAAAATATATTATTCATCAATATGGGGTGATAATAACTGAAGCCTAAAGTAATACATTTTAATAAAAAAATGAATAAGAATAAAACTTATATAGAAAGAGTGAAATGAATGTCAAAAAGAATATCTTTTTTTTTTTTTCGTTTTATTTTGTGTTTTATTTTTATTAATGTAGGCTGTGATTGACCTGTAAATAATTTATCAGTAGTGTGATAATCATGCACTTCTGTATCAAAGTGTTCTCTGAGTATGTTAAAGAACAGTAGGAATATATATATATATATATATTGATAAGAATAGGACACGACTCACAGATATATACATGAATGAATCCTTCAAATCTTTTTGGGAAATCAACTGCACCATGTTCTAGTGGTCCATATTGCTGCCTCAAGATCACTTAGCTTTCACCGCTAATGTTGCCTGTTCAAGACTAAATAGGTACACAGTTACTTTCTAGGGCAGTAGTTCAACAAAGCCATGTTAATGCATCTAACTATTGTCATACATGTACTTATTCTCTGAAGAAAGAACACCATTTAACATTTATGGTATGAAACCAAAGTGAATTTTTTGTACCTTTTTATCCATCATTGCTTAATCCACATAAGACAATTTTTTCATCATTGCTTAATCCACACAAGACAATTTTTCCATCATAGCTTGATCAGTACAAGACCATTTTTCCATCACTTGGTGATCAGCACAAGATCATTTTTCCATTACTTTTTCCATTATTTTTTATCCCATACCTATAAATGTTTAAAAGTAATAATAAAAACAACTCTTGATAATAATAAAAGCAAGCACAAATTTGGCATTGTATGTTTCAATGTATCATTTGGCTTTTTAATTGACACTTCAACTCCTAACAAAACAAGGCTCAGTTATGACAGAAAATTCTCAATGGTATCTTCATGTTGTCAAGAATTGGCTATTAAACCAGAGATGGCTGGTGCTCTACTTGCTTGATGTATCTTTAAAGAGGGGAACTGTTCCAGAAGGCAATTTCTGACAACACAAATAGACCATTGTAAAATTTTAGAATTGTAACTCAGCTGTGTGTGTATAAGATGGGCAACAGGAGTTGTTGCAAGTATCAAACTTTATACACATAAAATTTGCTATGTCTGAAAATAGACTGCACATTTGTGTTTAAGCCAGTGATGCTGTTTATATCAATCACATCTTATCTACGGTATGAAAATTGAAGCAGTGCCCTGATTACCTGGAACACTACCAAGAAAACGTTTTACGTTTGAAATAAATCATTAGCTTGTTTATTTAAATGCCCTAGGTCAGTAAATGCACATTGTTTGATTTATTGAATATTAAGTGTCTTTTTTATGCCATTGAGGGCTAACAGCTGATCAGTTAACCTAACCACTATTTCCTGGGATCCTGGAAGGTTAACCAGTACTCGAGCACACCCCATCTCTGCAAGTAACTGACAACTTTCCCAATTGAATCAGCGGTGAGACACAAATGATTATGAGATGCAATGTCTTATATCAATCATCACAGAGACTGTAGCTGAGCGGGGATTCAAACTCATGACCCCTGAATTGATAGTCAGACGTGTTACCGACTGAGCTAATCGGGCTGAATGCACATTGATTCTTTATGTATGTAATTGGAATCATAGAAAATGCTTGCAAAAAAGCTGGCATTGTTTCATTGCATCTAAAGATACAAACACAATTAAGTTGCTAGCATAATGACAAGTACCTATGAGTATTTATTTTTCATTGTTAGCATATTTGAGTGAAAACATTGCATAAAATATAAATCTTACATGGAGCTCTGATTAAAGCTCTTTATTTCTCAGCAAACGGAATGTACCTAATGTAACAAAACTGTAAACCATAAAAATATGACCCCAACATGTTCAGGTGTATTCAAATTATATTTCGTCATTTGCACACACATCTCACACATGCTCTTGATTTCAAATATATAGAAATGTATCTGTCAATACAAATGCCCCCACTATCAAAAGGGATCTGATCACAAACAAAGTCATTATGTAATGGACAATTTGGTCCTTTCCTAAACATACTATTGGTCATTTCGTAATTGGCCAGAAATATTGGTCATTTCAAAACCCCATCATTGGTCATTTCGTAATCTTTCTTTAAGTATGGTAACCGTAAAGAGGTGCTATTATGTGATCCATTTATTACTCATTAACTACAAATAATGGTGTTAATTGCACATTTAAATAATCAATGCAGTTAAGTACACATGCCTATGTAAAAAGAAAATCTGAATGATAATTTCTTCTTTAGATTGACTGAATATTTAGCGACGTTTTTATGCCATCGAAGGTTAACAGACAATCAGTTAATCTAACCACTGTTTCATGGGACCCTGAAAGGTTAACCAGTACTCTAGCACATCCCATCTCCACAAGTAACTGATAACTTTCCCATTTGAATCAGCGGTAAGAGAGCGCAATGTCGTATATCAATAATCACGGAAACAGTTGCTGGGCGGGTATTTGAACTATTGACTCCTGGATTGATAGTCAGACACGCCACCGACTGAGGTAATCGGGCCCGGCTTAAGAAAAAAAGTCTATACATTAACACTACTTTTTTCTCACCTGCTGTACACACATGACAATTTCTGCAGAAGTTTGTCAGTTGACTGTACTCTCTCCAGAGGCTTCAAATTTTCCCCTAGGCTCCATTTTTTGTTGGCTCAATAAACGCAGCCTGACGGTGAAAAAGCTGCAACATGACATAGAATGGGGGTTGTCCTGATTTCTAACGTTTAGTTTCTGGTGCCAGCCTATAAATACAATAAAAAGAATAAAATTAAATTGAATTAAAATAAACAACTACAAATAATGGCTTATCAAACATACTTTCCATACATACTATACTCATATTACATGGGCATAGGAACGTTTCAATTATTGGGTGTGTGGGGGGAGGGGGGGCAATATATATTGACATATTAGCATGGACTGAAAAATAATTGTCAAAAATCGACATAGTAAGAAATACATTTTTTTCAGGTCTGTATCATAAAATGACTTTCTTTCTTGTATCAGAAGCATTTTCATTATATATTTTTCATTGCATTCAATGACCACATGGATACTGTTTGTAAATATTGACATGTGCGCAAGTAGTTGAATTCAGATAGTGATTGCAAACAGGTTACTGCACCATAATAATGCTGATGAACTGCTTGCCAGATAAACATAGCTTTATCAGTCATGTATCTTACTGTCCGCTTTATTATGCATGTGATACATAATAATATGATAAACAGATAATATTGCTATATCTTTTCTTCCAAGTAATTCATCCCTCAAAATTCAGTATTCTCGAAACGAATGTTTGTACATGTGGCATTGAGGACCAAGTGTGCTTAGTTAAAATGTCATGTATACGGGTTAAAAACTGGGTTCTACGATGATTACTTCATGGCATCCAGCAACCCAATCTTGAAGGATGGTAGGCTGGGAGTTGCGATGAGTCCAGCAGGAATGCTGTTCCAGAGTCTGATGGTATTTGGGAAGAAGGAATGTAGGTGACAATTAACATTCGACTGTGGGAATGTGAATCTTGATGTATGCCCTCTTGTGTAAGTTGTTGTCATGGGTACCAAGTATAAGTCTGCATGGGATGGAGGTAAGTTGGTATATTACCCTGTATATCATTACAAGCCTGGCATGCTGGCGTCGAGAATGCAATGTGTCCCAGTCTAATGTCTTCAGAATTGATGTAATGCTGCTTGTTCGCCTGTAATCACCAGTGACATATCTGGCTCCTCTCCGTGGGTTTTGTTCCAGCTTCTTGATGTTCCTCTGTGTGTATGGGTCCAAACTACAGATGCATATTTAATGGATGGTCGAACTAAAATGGAGAAACATTGTTGTTCGACTTATTGTAGACAACGGTATGTGTTTTGACAGATGAATGCTAGGTTAGTTTTGGCTTTGCTGCAGAAATGGTCAACATGGTTATTCCATGAAAGGTAGGACCTGATAGTAACACCCAAATATTTGACTTCTTTGACCGTCGGTAGCTCGATGTTGTGTACCTTGTAAGGAAATTGGAGTGGTGAACATTTGTATGTGATTTGTATTACCTCTATGACATCTGCCAATTATTTTCCAAGCCAGGCCTCTTCAGTAATTTTCTTTACCTCACCCACCGAACAAACTTCATCAAATCAGAATTTCAATCAACTTCTGTAGCGGAATAGCATTTAGAACAAAATTAATAAATGAATATCATAACTGATCCGTTTTAACCAAAATAATACCGTGTATACATATGTAGAAAAAGTACCTACAGGACCATTTATGGGACCATACTTTCCGACTAAATTTCTGTATCTGTATAATACATAGAAGATCCCAATACTGGTATATAACTACGGGTAGTGTGCATGCTTAGTAACAGTTCAGGAGGCTAGTCTTAAAGCCTCAACTGTCTTGGTGCTGGTAGTGCTCTCCTCTAGATGGTTCCACATAACCACAGTTCTCACAAAGAAAGAGTTCTTAAATTGTTCGGTATTGGCACTTTGTATAACGAAACAACTCGAATGATTGTTAATTTGGTTTTCTAAAATGTTTTTTGTTTCAAAGTTTGCAAATGTAACTGGTTTGACCTTACGCTTAGGTTTCTGCTTGACTAGAAAATCACAAGTGTCCACTGCCGGCACCATACCCACCACGATCTTGAACAGGCAGGTCAACCTGTTGAACTCACGGCGCTGTTGGAGAGGTGGTAGGTCAAGCTCTTGCAGCATGCTGGTTACGCAGCCTTCGTCCTGTGACTTGTAATCCTTCTTAATGAATCGTGCTGCTCGTCGCTGTATTTTGGGCGTTAATGTCTTTAGAGAGGAAGGGGTCCAAGATAGAGGATCCATACTCCAATGTTTAGTGGACAAGTGATATGTTGGCTAACTTCCTTCATTCTTGAGGGCAGTTCCTGAGGTTGCGGCGTAGGAAGCCTAGGGTGGAGTTTGCTTTCTTGCAGATGTTCGATATATGGACGCCCCAGTGTAGGTCTTCGGCTATGGTGACTCCAAGATAAGGATTACAGGGTACTTTTTGTAGAAAGGTGTTGTTTAGTTGATAGAAGTGAGAAGACTTGTTTCGGATACTAAGGATGTAACATTTCTTTGCGTTAAAACGCATATCCCATGTGGTGGACCATTTTTCAAGTTCTAGTAGGTCATTTTGGAGTAAAGCGTGATCCTTGGCTGATTGGATGTTTCGGTATAAGAGGCAACCGTCGGCAAAAAGACATACTTGGGTGGTCACCCACTCTGGAAGGTCATTGATGTGGCAAAGGAAGAGAAGAGGGCCCAACACTTTGCCTTGTGGGACACTGGACTCTACCCTGACGCTCTTGGAATGTTCGCCTTCACAGACAACATCCATCATCCATTCTGTTAAGAAAGACGAGAGCCAGTCATTGAGTTCACCCCGGATGCTATAGCAGTCTAGTTTGTGAAGAAGTTTGTTGTGGGGGGACAGTGTCGAATGCTTTACTGAAGTCAAGTATAGCCACATCTACTTGTTGTTTCTTGTCAAAGGATTTGAGAAAATCGTGAAGGGTTACTAGTAGTTGGGATTCGGTGAGAAGCCAGATCGAAAGCCATGGTTAAGGTTAGTAAGTATCTTGTGGAGGTCGAAGTATTTTATGATATGGCTACAGATGATATGTTCTACGATCTTACATGGTACAGAGGTGAGTGAGACTGGACGGTAGTTTTCTGCAGGGTATCTATCGCCTTTCTTGAAGACTCGGGAGATGAAAGCATTATGCCAGTCAGATGGAAGTTTGCCTGTATCTATAGAGTGTTGGTAAATGTCACGTAGGTCAGGAGATAGTTCTTCAGCGCATGTCTTTAGGACTATGTTAGGGATGCAGTCTTGGCCCATTGCCTTCACAGTGTTGAGGTTTTCAAGTTGTTTTTGGGCTCCTTTAATACTGATGTCGAGACGATGAATGGTTGGTAGTTTTTTTCTTATTGTTGACTGTTGGCTTTGAGGGGTCATTTTCTCTAGTAAAGACAGACTGGACCTGTTCTACTAGGATGTCAGCTTATGCTCTGGCATCAGTAATTAGGTTTTCTTTTTGTTTCAGTGATGCCATGCCGATGTTGTCTTGATTTTTGGATTTTACGTCTTTCCAGAAAGGTTTGGAGTGGTTGGCCTGGAGACCTTCTTCAATCACTTTGTTCACATGGTTCCATTCTGCAGCTCTAAACTGTCACTTGCATTCTTTCTGATAGTGCCTGTATTTTGGCCAGCTATTATGTGTTTTGGCATACTTATATAGGTGGGCTATCTTCTTCAAAGTACTGCCTAACTTGTGGTTCACCCACTGTTTATTTGTACAGGTCATGGGTGGTGTGTGTTTGTTGATGGAAGCTAGCAGTTCAGTTTTGAATAGAGTTCATAGTTCTTTGATGTCCGATGAAGGTACTTGTTTGGTGTTTATGTTCGAAGAGATGTTTTTACTGTCAGCTTTGATGGCATCCCAATTTGCCTTGGAGAATTGGTAGGTTTTACGTGGTTTTTGGCTGCTGTATATATGGCAGATGTTTGAGTCGACGACGCCCATGGCATGATCAGAGATTCCAAGGGCATTGACTGATGACTTGATTAGTGACTTGTTAATAGTAAATACTAGATCAAGTAAGTTCTCGTTCCTTGTGGATTCCTCATAGATTTCTGTCAGGTTAAATTCATTCATGATGTCGACAAGGTGTTGTTTAATTTTCCTGTCCTGGACGTTAGGTGAACTGGAGCCGGAGAGGGTTTCCCAGTTGATGTCGGGGCAGTTGAATTCGCCACATAAGATTAGATGTTTTGGTCGAGTTTAATTGTTTCAGTGATTCTGCAAGTTGATCAAGATCAGTGAGATTCCTTTAGGCATATAAAAACAACCGATGTAGAGAAGCTTTTTAGATTTTAGTGTGATTTTTGCGTATTCTATCTCGCAGCTAGAAATAAAGTCCATGCATTTGATGGAAGTGAGGTTATTCTGAATATTTACATAAACTATTCCTCCTCTGGTACCTCTATCATTCCTGAAGACATTGCAAATATTAGCTGAGGGAAGATTTCGGAATTCTCGATGGTATTTGGTGATGGTGGTTTGCCTGGCTTGATACCGTTCAACCAGGATTCAGTGCCACACATGATGTCAGGCTTAATCTAATTAATGTAGTTGACAGCGGCCTTGAACTCAGCATTGTTCTTCTTGACGCTTCTCCAGTTTATGTTCAATATACGTAAGTTCTGTTTACCTGGTATCTCAGGGTATGGATTGGTGCTGTTACAGTTACTGGTTTTTGAAGATTCCCTCCTTCTTGTATTGTGTTGTGGGGAAAGTCTAGATGCAATCCGTGATCGGGCCAAAGGCTGCAATACCCGAAAAGAACCATGCTACGTCATTGATTTCTGCCGTGTTTATCCAGGCGCTTGCACCCATTTTCGAAGCATTTAATTTACGAAGATTATTGTAAGAGGGAAGTTGGGGGAAACTTTAATATCTTCAAAATTCGCTAATCAAGATACACTTGATACAAGTCGGATTTACAAATATAAAACACTAGTTGTAAAAGCTATTTGCCGACAGTAACAAAGATAAATAATACGTTAATATTTTTTTTCCACCTACATGCATATAGCATAAGCATACACACTCTCATATACACATGCATACCCATTCATATACAGATTGCCCACACTTGAACAGAACCCACACATGCACTACTCGTGCCAATCACAACTGTCGTTCCCATATATATATATATATACTAAGACATACTAGCATTTACGGGGTATTGGTCTATCTTAGACCTTTCTTGTGGGGTCCTTATGGATTGTGAGGTCTATATAGGACCTCGCAAAATAAAGCCCCTTAAAATTAATCATTTATCTTACTAGAGATGAAATATGTGTAAAGTGCGCAATTAGGTTTTATATTAAAATTGAAATTGAGTTGTCTCCCTTACACCATTGCCGCAATCGCCTATGCTCGACAGGCCAAGAATGCCATAAACTCGGAGATGTTCCGCATGAATATCAATGTATACGGAATATCTCGGTATTTTTCATTTCCCGCTAACTATTTGTCATTTTGGTCAAGTTTACCATCAAAGGCTTTATTTGGTACATTCAATATGGAAAAAGATATAAAAGACACATTATAGTTGTCTTTAAACTTTTGTAGTAATATTACAAAAAAACTTTGGCGTATGAGCTTTTCGGATTCAAATGTTAATTAGATTAATTATAAATTTATTCAACGTCGAAAGCTTTTAACAAAAGAGGCATTTGATTTGTTATAAACCTATGGACACCTCATTAATGTTTGTGATTAATGGGGTAATATGAGTATTGGCAGATTGTAAAATTCCATTGTGTATAGACCATAATAATGCTCCTCTGCCTATCGTCATTATTTATTGAAACCTGATTCATTTTTTATACTATTATTATGATTCTTTAAAAAGGAATAGTTCTGGTTACAGAAATAGCAAGATAGGGTAATTAATATTGTAATGTGAACATTAATATGTATTAAAATGGCATAAAACATATTTAATGGCTGCCTGTTATATCTAGTTACTGCAATCATAAATAACTTAACAAAAACGTTATCACATACCAGCTTGTTGGGTAATGGTACACTGTAATACTTCCTGCAACAAAAATGATAACAATTTATGATTACAAGTTCAATGACAGTGCGATTTAATGTGTAAAGTCCTTAAAAACTTTTTATAATCCACACTTTCTGTTTATTTGCTGTTTATCTCTGTCAAATATTGGCCCATTTAATTGCTCATCCCGTGAACCATTAATTGTTTGCTCTTTAGATTAGTTCCATGGCGGATTCGATATATCAGCGAAATATCTCGCAAACCGATCAGGGCTGAATGTGGTCTGTCATTTCTCTTGAATTTATTTAAAGATTTCAAAACCTTACAATATTTCTTCGATATTCACTATGCTTTGCTTTCATGCATGTACATGATATTCTTGACCAATTACAATCATTACACACTGCTTGTTTAGTATTTGAGTTCTATTTTGATTGATATACTATAAAGTTACCTTTCAAACTCTACGTAAACATAAAGTTGTGTTTTCTACGACACTCTCATATTTGCTAAATACAATGATCATCAACGTGTATATTGCGTGCAGTAATAGATTGCAAGCTAAAGGTACCCTTTCTTTTCTCTCTCAGAACATATCATTGTATTTAAACCAGACAATAAATGAAGGCATTCGATTTAATCTTTCTTTAAAATGATAACAGCCGATATTCTGAAACATGCACTAGTAGTTGCTATAATAATTCCAACAATTCCTATTGGCATTTGAATAGGACTTCAATAATTAGTTTAGCTATCCTTATATAAATTTAAATGATTTAGATATCAGATCATATCAGCTACATTTCTGTTCAAACTAAACTTTGGCTCAGATTTAAAACCGTCAGATTCGGCAAACAAAACTGATTTTCCAAGAGTTATTATTTAACATATATAGGAATTTAATCATTGTATTTATTTCCTTAGTCTTGCAGTACAACTGTTACAGTTTTTAACTTAAATATATTTAAACATTTATATATTACCCTCTTTAAAGTGTCTTTTATATGTACTGCTGCGCTGAGAAATGACAAAAAGCCTATTATTCATTTGTCTGGAAATGCTCCAGATATAATAATAATTAAATATAACTGCTTACTGGTGAAGAAGATGTTCAGTGTGAAAGTTTATTTTTTTAATTTAATTATTCTATACTAAAAAGTTGCCCAGCTTTATATTTCATATTATTGCATTCTGCATCATGTAATTTAGTGCATGGACCATACAATACAAGAGTCTGCAGTGAGGTAACCAGTTCTACTAGACTAAGTGACTTTTGCCGTTTAGCCTGACGGATATTTATGCCTAATTCAATATATTTTTGTATTATTTTCAATACCAATAATTTTAGAGCTACCAAGTCCGGTGAGACTTTAATATAATTTTCTTTTCTTTAGTGCTGTATTTTCTGTTGCTGGTAACACATAGTGTTTATCATCATTTCAGTTCAATGATTGATTTGACACACCCAATTTCAATTTGATATTATTTGTTAGGGTTTTAGAAATGAAAGGTTTCGTGATAATGGTGTAGGGGATGTAAGTCTTATTTGGGAACCTGATTTCGCAATTTAATTTATGCTTATGATATATTGATTAATAATCATATTTTGCAATCTCAATACAAATCAAATTCAATGTTAAATATGAGAGGTCCCATTAGATTTCCCAAACATCAGGTAGTGTTTTATTCTACGTATCGTATTGCTACAACCTTATTATACAAATATTTCGAGGACCAGCGCGTTAAATGTGCTAGGACCTTAGTGGTGAAGCTTAACAGTTATTGTGATACACTGCTGTAATGCCATTGGACAGACCTTATGCCACATTTATTGTCTTAATATCCCTACATGTGAAGAAGCATAACCTCTAAAAAGTTGATACATACAGCACATCTATTAAATTACATGCAGCTGCATTTTGTACAAAATACCGAAAACAGGCATGTAAGGCCAAGTTCATTCCAAAACGTATATATTAAAATACTCATAAATAAGAAAATATACAGTAGGTCTTTGTGTGTATGATGACATGATGCAAACATTTTATCTTATTTTGATCAATATCCTATAATAAACCTAAAAATCTAATAAAAGAATACGACATAGTTTTAACAACTCCCTCTTCAATATTTGATTCAATGAACTTAATGGATGATACACATCATTTCATACACATTCAAAGATATATTTAAAATGAATCAATTCTATTGGTAAAATATATAACAAATATCTTAAATATAAATATTGTTATTTTATATATATATATATCAGTTCCAGCTTAAAATTTTGCGCATGATACCATTTTGTGACCTTTGGCCTTTTAAGTCTGTGGAACTAAATGTATACCTGGTATTTGCATCAAAACATAAGAAAATGTTGTGCTTAAGTTTGTATAATGACATTAGACACGTGTTACAAAAACTCTTATGAGTTGCCTTGTATAAGGCTAAAACAATTTAATATATGTCATATTTTGAGCAAATTCTTCAATATTTCAGTTGTTGACCTTTGACCCAATGCCCTCATTGAATGATACTTGTTATCATTTTATGCTCTTGTCATTGGTAATTTGCGATAAACCAGTAGCGATGGTCAAAACAGTCAACAGATGTCTTAAATATGAATGCTTTTGTTATTATCTCGTCCAGTTAACACTTATGCTTGTGGTGGCCTTTGACCTTATAACTCAGTCAAAAGGTAAAATATTTTTTGGTAACCGATTGTTTCTAATGTAGGTTATAGCAGTTAACTTATTTAGCCCGGTTGCCGTTCATAAACACGCCGTACCTCTTACATCGATTTCAAGCACATATATGAGAAATTTCACCAGACTATGTGCGTCCTTTTAGTCTGAGCTGTTAATCTGTTCTTGCGAGTTCTGCACATAAACGGGTTGGTTCTCTGGTGATTTAATTGATTACTACCGTATGGGATGTACTGATTTTACCACAGAGCATTAGCCCGAGGGCAATTATGAATTCCTAGCCGATTATCATCTCCTGGCCCGGTTCTATCGTGTCTGTAATACACATGTTCGGTTGCACTACTCAAGGGGAGTAATTACAACTGACGGTCGTATACTATGGCTAAATAGTTCAAATAAATGAAATAAAATTTAATTCGAACTCGAGAATTGTAAGAAACTCGGGAATTCGAACGACAAAATCGAGATACGAGGGGTCTTCAATCATTGATTTCTTTTCACATATACCGATTCTCGATTTAAGTATCTTAAATATATATATATAAATCACGTCAAGCTCTTTAGATAACTTATGAAACCGAAAAAACCAAACGAAACGGAAATGACGTCCGACGTTTGCCCTCTCGTGAAATTTGACGCCAAGAATCGGGCCGATTATGACCTACGCGTGAAGTCAATAACCTGCTTTAAACATGTTCATTTTTGTTACTAAATAAAGTGATATGTGTATTATGATAATACAATTCCTTTATCAATGTGAGCTGCACTGGTCTCTGTTTAAACGTATTAACTGTTTATAGCAATTCATAATATTACACAAATAGCATAACTGCATGTACATACATAACAAAAGTCACCGAATTAATCGAATATATTTCGTAAATATAAAGTTTTACGATGTGTGTTATGTATGCTATCCAATTTTTCCAAATCTTTGATAACATTATGGATTCGATTGAAACTATATTACAACTCAAAATATGAATCCAAAAGAGACTGGGCTAATCGATAAGCACATTTAACTTTCACAAAGAATAAAAACAGTAAAATGACAGCGTGTCTGACTATCAATCCAGGGGTTGCGAGTTCGAATCCCCGCCCAGCCAGAGTCTCCTTGGCGATATACTACGACCTTGTGCCTCATTTTATCATTTGTCTCTCACCATTGATACAATTAGGATTGTTATCAGTTACTTGCGGAGAGGGGTGTGCTCGAGTACTCGTTAACATTTCAGGATCCAAGAAAAGAGTGGATCAGATTACCTGATCGTCTGTTTACCCTGGATGGCAGAACATGACGCTAAACATTCAATCAATCAATCAATGATTCTGAGGTTTTCCTCAACATGAACAAGTTGATGCTAGTATGCCATATAAAAAATATGTGTTGAACGGATTGTGCAAGTGTACGTTTCGTTTGTAACTTTATCTGAATACATTATGAACAAAAAAGGTGTAAAATGGTACATAGGAGGTGAACCCGGCTAAGCATTGTTAATTTGAATGTAGATTCGTTATAAAAATGAAAGTTTTCTGAGTATTGATTGTTTGTAAAAAATATTTCTTAAGACTTTCGGTATGTTCTTGCATATAAATACACTAAAATAAATCAACCTTCATTTTTTTCCAATTTTCATTCTGTTATTCTGCTGCTCTGCTGTTTTTCCTATATTCCTGTTATGCTTAAGACACTGTCAACAAAAGGTATAAACTGGTGCAGAGAGGCGAATCCGGATCGTCATATGTTAATTTGAACGTGAATTAGGTAAAAAATTGAAAATTTTCATTTCGGTAAAGTTAGAAAAGTTCGCCTTTAACTTCCGGTAAAGATTGTTTGTAAACAATACATTTATTTCGTCTTCCTGTATGTTCATGCATGTAACTTGACTAAAATAAATCATAAAAGGCAACATTCATTTATTTCACAATTCTCAGTCTCTCGTGGAATGAGCACTCTGGAATAATGAAAAAGACGCATGATCATTAAGCTGGAACACGTTATGTACGTGTGCTCATTTAGCTAAAGCCATTATGAACAAAAATGGTGTAGTACATGGAGATGAACTCTGATAATCATTGTTAGTTTAAACGTCGATTCTATGAAATAATAAGAGTATTTTCCTTTGGATCAAATGCGAAAGGTCCCTTTAACTCTCCGGTAACAATTGTTTGTAAAAAAAAGACTTCCCGTGTGTTCATTCATGTAACTGTATTAAAATAAATGATAAAAAAAAACAACTTTTTTTCCATTCTGCTATTCTGTTGTTCTGTTGTAAAAATGAAAAAAAAAACGTTTTTGATAAATTGCTATTCTGCTGAAGACATTATATCAGAAATGTTAAAAATGGTGGAGAGGTGAACCCGGAACATCATTGTTTAATCCAAATTCGGTAAAAAACTGAGAATTTTCATTTTGGTGTTTTAACTTTCGGGTTGTGATTGTTTGTAAAAAAACGTTTCTTAAGCCATCCTATAAGTTCATGCACGTAACTACGCTGAAATAAATGATAAAAAAACTTTTTTTTTCAAATTTTGAATTGTTGCTATTCTGTTGTTCTGCTAAAAATGTTTTGCTAAATTATTGTTCTGCTGAAAACGCTATAAGCAAAACGGTGCAGAGACGGGAATCCGGATCATCATTGTTTTTTTTAACGTAAATTCGGTAAAACTTTTTTTTCAAATTTTGAATTGTTGCTTTTCTGTTGTTCTGCTAAAAATGTTTTGCTAAATTATTGTTCTGTTGAAAACGCTATAAGCAAAACGGTGCAGTGACGGAAATCCGGATCATCATTGTTAGTTTTAACGTAAATTCGGTAAAATTTTCTTTTTCTTTTGGTGAAATGAAGAAAACTTCATCTTTAACTTTCGGGTTGTGATTGCTTGTAAAAAAAAACCCGTTTCTTAAGCATTCCTGTACGTTCATGCAAGTAGCTGTACTTTTAGAAATTATCAAAAAAACATGTTTTCCAATTTTCATTCTGCTACCCTGCTTTCTGCTCGCATGAATGACAATTGTTCATTCTGCTATTCTGCTGTTCTACTGGAAAAAAGTATTCTTTTATAAATTGCCATCCGCTGAAGACTATGTAAGCAAAAATGTGCAGCGAGGAAAATCCGGTTCATCATTTGTTAGTTTAAACGTAAATACGGTAAAAAAAAGAAGAATTTTAATGTTGGTGTAATGAGAAAATGTTCCCTTTAAACGTTCGCGTTGTGATTGTTTGTAGAAAAAACGCGTTTCTTAAGCCTTTCTGTACGTTCATGCATGTAACTGTGCTAAAGTAAATGATAAAAACTAACTTCATTTTTTTCCAATTTTCATTCTGCTACTCTACTAACTTTACCGAGCCATGGAGATCTTTCCAACTGATTAATCATAAATATATTTTGTATTAGGTCTGTTAAACAATCGATAATCAACGCAGGCACATACAATTTTAAAATATTTAATTAAATTATGTTTAAAAACACCATTTTAAAACCCAAAATCACGATTTAGATATGAAGGGCTATCGTAAATATGTTCAACAAATGCGTTTCTGTAGGAAATTCATCTGTTGTGTCAATGATGATTATGTTGCAACAGAGGTGCATTTATTATCCAACGATGCATAAAAAAATTTAAACTCGATCAAATGATACCAAGTTACATTCATTGGAAAGGCGGTCAGACAATTCTCCTATTTTACTATAGTTATTGAAGTGTTTGAAATATTATAACTTAGTATATTATAATCAATAACAATCGCTATTAGTTTTCAAACATGTAAAATTCAAACATTATAAATGTGTGTAAATTGCGGGTGGGTAGAGGTATATCGCAAAATATTATACTTTGGATTTTGCTTAGCAAAAGAATAACGCGATGTGTAACGCTTAAATATATAACGCTTAAAAGCGATTAATAAAATAAGCAGAAGAAGAAGCATACACAGATGAAAAAGATTCAGCAAATTAAAGTTTAGTGTTGCTATAAAAATGGAATGTTCGCACAGAATTGTTATCCATACAGTTGATTATCATAAAAAAAACCCACATAAAATGTAATAAATAAGAAAGATAAAAAAGATGCACTGATAAACTACCAGACAAACCATGCTAAAATTAAGTTGTCAACAAAAACATAAATATGTAAGAAAGTAAACATAATAAAAACAATTTATAACGCAATACCTTAATGTCCCATGTCGTGACCGGTTAGTTCAGTCGATGCCGTGAAAAAGGACGTTGATTATTCATAAACAAACACGCTTTAATGTTTTTCACAGTAACATACCAATTATTCGAATACCGAATTATCCTTAAGTGAACAAAGTATGTAATCCGATTCTGCAAGTTATTTGCATTTTACTTTAAGTGTTTATGCATAATTTACAAAACGCAGGGACTTTACCTTTTCCTATATATTATGTCGCATTTGTATCCGGGTACTCTGGTTACTGTCTCGTTAAAATAAAATAGTAATTTGACAGTATTTGACAGTGTTTATGCGGTCTTTATCTATAATCTAAATTTAAAATTATTTATTCTAATCATATGCAAGCAAGATATACCAACTACAATATATGCGTCTTATTTATTTTTGTTGTTAATTTAGTTAATACTAAATCATTTTAACTCTCATGCGCATAAAGCTCAGAACTTATACGAATAACTTTCGAGTCCGCTTTCTGGCTAGAACCAGTATAAAGTGTTGTATAATAAAAGGCATCGGGTCGAGCTGGGTACCGAACCGCCAACCTCTGGCGTGAATGGCCATAACACTACCGCCACAATTTATTAAATTAACATCAATTGCTGCTTAAATGATACAACTCTACTTTTCTAGCTTGCAATATTGGACTAGTTTGCTCATAAGTACTAAAGATTAGATGGAGAAACGCAAAATGTACAATAGTATTAGGTGTTCTGTGGCGGCAGTGAATAGTCGGTGCTGGGGTCTTCAGGCATATGGTATAATAACACTCATGGACAGTCTCAACCAACCCTCGGGTCGTCTGTGTTGTTTTATTGGTTGCATTTGGTGTATAATTTCCCTTTTATCCGATAGTATCCACTATTGCAAAAGCAGTCGGCAGGTAAGGCAGGTGTTGTGATTTACTAGTAAGACGATATTCGTGTTACATTTGTTGCTACCACTCCTTTTCGCTTAATTCTAAAGATTATTTTAACTTTTATTAACCTGCCAAACACGATATCAGTTGAGTGAGAGTGGGGTGCAAATAATTTACATAACAAAACGAGACTCTAGGATACCAATTGCATTACTTCAAAAACATGTAATGATTTTTTGTTAAGCTATAAGGATAACATGTTGACATTTCCTCGTATAATATACCGGTGAATCTAATTATAAATTTATCCTCAAATCCAATGTCAGTAAACTAGTGGAAATCATTTGTATTTAACCTTGTGTTTCTATACGATATTTTGAAATTTCTTTGTAAAACATGTCGGTGAATCTATATATAAGTTTATTCTGAGAAGCAAAGTCAGTAAACAACTGCTGGAAATCATTTGCATTTAACCTTGGGTTTTTATACAGTACTATGAAAGGAATTCCAAACAAATATCCTAAGGACAATAGTTTGACATTTCTTCGTAAAATATGTCGGTGAACTATAAATAAGTTTCTCGAGAAAAGCAAGGTCCGTAAACAACTGCTGGAAATCATTTGCATTCTGCACCTATAATGTAATAAGATATTTCTCTTTACCTGACTTTAATGGTGATGTGGTTTATAGACAACATACTTTTTCCGCTTGACGCTTTTTGTCCGCAGAAAAAAATATACATACTTTGACTTTGTCCGCATGATGCACTTTGTCCGCCAAAATTTGGAAAGAAATAAGAAACTTTTGTCCGGATGATACCCTTTATATGCATGCATGATAGAATAATGTTGACGTTTGTTCGCACAACAAATTTTGACCTCATATGTGATATAATATTGAACAATTTTGTATGAGTGAAAATTTTGTCCACGTTATTTTAACAAATGACGCTTTTTGTCCACAAGGCATTAAATCAATATTTAGAGGATCATAGATGAAAGTTTAGCCATTATTGAATTTATTAAACGATTTTATTTTTGGTTTAAACATATTTATTCATAAATTATGTACAGCATATTCCACAACATATTTAGTAAAAGGATTGAAACGAAAGAAAATATTTCTTATATAGTTTCTCTCCTCAGTAACTTATACAAACATTTGTGTAAGGTGGCGAAGATTCATTAGATTAGTTTTGATATATTAACAAAATAGAGTTCTATAAAAGATATATGATTTTTACATCGATAGTTGTATGTCTTGTTAAGTTTTGAAAGAAAACAAAATTTTATAATTAATCATATAAATTAGAATTAAAAACAAAATAAACAGAAAAAAGGTGGACGAGTTCAGGACTAAGGCGAGCGAGCCAAGGAAAACAGACAGCAACATATAAATTATTATTATTATAATTATAATAATTGTTATTATAATTATTATTGTTATTATTATTATTATTATTATTATTGTTATTTACAAGTCAACAGCTTTACAGCGTTGTTAGATAAGTTTTTAGTTTTCGTTATTAAAACGCTTACTCGAGAGTATATATTTGTGGACAGCTTTAAAAATTTCGACGTTTGTATTGTGGGGGAGATGAGGTTCTCCAAAGAGAAGTGTGTTGAGGGTAACAGTGCATATATGAGAGATTGATGCAAGAAGTGTAGCGCGTTCGACATGATAAATAGGACAGACGAGGAGGTAATGATTTGTACTTTCAATTGCTCCACATGTACATAGTGGAGAATTTTCAATATTTTTTTGGAATAAGTGTTGTTTCAGCGTGCTACAATTTGTACGAAGACGAGTATGCAAGACCTGACATTTTCTTGTGCCTGTGTAAAAGTGTTTTGATGTTTTGGTAAGATTTTTATTTAGCTGGTGTTTATTTTTGAATAGCATATATACATAGCATGCGAGGCTCAAATCCAAGATGGCCACCAAAGTGACCGCCAAATGTGAAATTTATGTTATTACATAATCTGACAGAAAACACTGCAAAGTGTTAAAATTTAGATAAATTGCGTAATTGTAAGCTGTATGGCATGTTAAGATAAGTAAAAAAACGATTGATTCATGTACAATAAGTTTAAATAAGGGACAAAATGGGGCAGGATAAAACGAGGAAAGCAAAGTTTGACTGGTAGGAATAAGTTTTGAATTTAGTTGAACGTTCGGTAGATTAACGTTATACAGTTATAGCATAAGAAACATAAAAGAAGCAACAGAAACAAAGGGAAGAAAGCAATACATATAGAATTAAAGAAGTTCGCGGCGTTCCTATCATTTTTTTTTATATCTGGCGCAATTCATAAAAAATCTGTACAATTAATCTATGAAGTCTCAGCTTTCGTTTAAGCTTTGTTTTCTTTTGATATAGTACCGCAATTTCTCCGTACAGCGTCCCTTGGTGGTACGTATTTTTCGTCGTTTTTCCCTTGTAAAATAATCAATATTAATTCAAAATTGTTTATATTAACATTATCAAATTACTCACGACTGTAAACAAATTTATTTTATTATTGGGGTTTAACATCCGTTTTAACATATTTAAATTAAATATGGCATATCCAGTTTTACTGGTGTAAGAAGACATCAGAATGAATCCGATTAGAACCATCCTTCCATAAGTATATCTATTAAGTTAAATTTCAGCTTTTAGATTCTATTGATAAAAAAAATAACGCAATACTCTATCAGTGTTCTATCATGTTTTGTTTTACATATATTCCCTATTAATAAATATTTATCTATTTCTTTATATATTTATAATTTACTTTCGCTGATTACAATTAAGTTGCCATCTCATTAAAAATAAAAAAAAGTGTATTCAGTATCGCTGAAATTAACAAACAAGTTCTATTTACTGTTTTATTTATTCTAAATTTCATAAAGTAAAACAATAAAGCGAAACAAAATACCGGAAACTGTCAATATGTCAGGAAAGTCTCGGTGAGTATCGCTCGTTATATTCCGGACATTTCCGATAGCGATTACCTGTAGCAGACGAAATATAGATATTTAAGCAGACGATCCGTGCAAAGAGTTATGGGTAATCGTTTCGCCATTCATAGCTTATCGACGGTTTCGGTATACATCTCTGTCTATCTCGTCTTTTATAAGTTTATTCTGTTCAATTACGCGTAAAATCTTGGTGCTCAGAAGAAATTTGACATTAAGGAAAATAGATAAATATATAGTATTGGTCTTGGTGTTAGTAGTATAGACATAAACAGAGAAAAGAGTGACTGCAGGTGCTTATTTAAATTTCGAATGTCACATTTGGCGTTTTTCAAATATTAGAAACAACTCTTCCTGGACCAATAAACATAATTTTGTGGTGTTTTTTTACTATCTTAGGGGGATACTTTTCTCATTCTAGTCCATTTCTGAAGTAAAGAAAATATTTGTAGTAGTAGTAGTAGTAGTAGTAGTAGTAGTAGTAGTAATAGTAGTAGTAGCAGCAGAAGTACTTTTAGTAGTAGTAGTAGTAGCAGTAGTAGTAGTAGAAGTAGTATTATTTGTAGTAGTAGTAGTAGTAGCAGTGGTGGTCGTTGTGGTGATGGAACGTTAACTGTCTTCGTAGTGGCTCTGATAGGACTTCGAGAAAGGCTCATTGTGTAACATAGTTCTGACAGTGTGCCACTTTACTCAGTATTGACGGGCAAATGACAATGAACCGTAATGATGTATATAATCATCAGAGAGACTTTGGCTGGATGGGCGGTGATTCAAACTCACAACTCCTGGACTGATAGTCAGACGGGCTTCCGACTGAGCTTACCGGGCCTGACCCAGCAGTATTAGAATAATTTGAAGTGGCATCAGTGGTAGTAATCAAATGTTTTTGATCTTTAAATGGAAGGTCTGACTATCAATCCAGGTGTCGATAGTTTATTTTAACATGGCCAAGCATTCCTGATATTAAGGAGTTTGTATGCATTAAATACAATTGTATTGTAAATGTAAATAATGCCCCCACTGTGTCTTGATAATATCTATTGCATGTGTCATCTTCAGTTAGACTGGGGACCTTGAACTTCACATAGGTATTAACCGTCATGTCAGCAACAACAAATCACACCAAAAAGCATTCGCACAAGTCTTATCTAGGTATAAAAGCTGTATACAATTCATTACAACTGAGTTTATGGTTTTTGAGAAGGATTCGAAAATGTGAATTGTTTAGATGCTCTGAAATATTTCAAGCCCCACCCCCAGGGCCAAACCATAAGACCCAGGGACATGCAATTCCGATATAGGTATCATATACGTCCATAATCATGCTCTCCATTTGTTTCCCAGTGCTTCCTATAGTGAGAAGATTTTCAAAGTTTACCTATCAGTTGACCTAACCACTCTATCTACATCAGGTGAGCCAGAGGGCCAGTGACTGATTGAACCAGTCAGGTGAAGTCCAATGGCGGCTTGCACCATTAAATGGATCTCACAATGCAGAAAGTACTGTATCTTTCTATATCAGTTGAGGACAAATGGCGGAGTAGACCAGTATATGGATCTCACAATGCAGAAAGTACTGTATCTTTCTATATCAGGTGAGGTCCAATGGCGGATTGCACCAGTAAATAGGTCTAGAAATGCAGATACTACTATATACTTCTATATCAGATGAGGTCCAATGGCATTGAACCACTCCTGATATAGTAAAATACCGTACTTTCTGCATTGCTAGATCAATTTACTTGTGCAATCCACCATTAGACTCCACCTGATATAGAAAGGTACAGTACTTTTTGCATTCTAAGATCAATTGACTGGTGCAATCCGCCATTGGTCCCCACCAGATATAGAAAGATACAGTACTCTGTGCATTGTTAGACCAATTTACTGGTGCAATCCTACATTGGACCTCACCTGATATAGAAAAACACAGTACTTTCTGCATTGTTAGATCCATTTACTGGTGCAAGTCTACCATTGGACCTCAACTGATATAGAAAGATACAGTATTTTCTGCATAGTTAGGTCCATTTACTGGTGTAATCCGCCATTGGACCTCAACTGATATAGAAAGATACTGTACTTTCTGCATTTTAAGGTTCCATTTACTGGTGCAATCCACCATTGGACCCCACCAGATATAGAAAAATACAGTACTGTTTGCACTGTGAAATCCATTAAATGGTGGAATCAGCCATTGGATCTCAACTGATATAGAAAGATACAGTAATTTTTGCATTGTTAGATCAATTTACTGGTACAATCCGCCATTGGACCCCACCAGATATAGAAAGATACAGTACTCTTTGCATTGTGAAATCCATTTACTGGTGTAATCAGCCATTGGATCTCAACTGATATAGAAAGATCCAGTACTTTTTGCATTGTTAGATCAATTTACTGGTGCAATCCGCCATTGGACCCCACCAGATATAGAAAGATATAGTACTGTTTGCACTGTGAAATCCATTAACTGGTATAAAAAGCCACTTGGATCTCACCTGAAATAGAAAGAAACAGTACTTTCTGCATTGTTAGGCACATTATTGGTACAATCCGCCATTGGACCTCACCTGATATTGAAAGATACAGTACTTTCTGCATTGTTAGGTCCATTTACTGGTACAATTCCCCATTGGACCTCATCTGATATAGAAAGGTAAAGTATTTTCTACATTGTTTGGTCCATTTACTGGTGTAATCCGCCATTGGACCTCTCCTGATATAGAAAGATCCAGTACTTTCTGCATTGTTAGATCCATTTACTGGTGCAATCCGCCATTGGACCTCACCTGATATAGAAATATACAGTACTTTCTGCATTGTTAGGTCTATTTACTGGTACAATTCCCCCATTGGACCCCACCAGATATAGAAAGATACAGTATTTTCTGCATTGTAAGGTCCATTTACTGGTGTAATCCACCATTGGACCTCACCTGCTAAAAAGATACAGTACTTTCTGAATTGTTAGGTACATTTACTGGTACAATCCGCCATTGGATATCACCTGATATAGAAAGATACAGTATTGTCGGCATTGTTAGATTCATTTACTCGTGCAAGCTGTCATTGGACCTCACCTGATATAGAAAGACACAGTACTTTCTGCATTGTTAGGTCCATTTACTATTACAATCCGCCATTGGATCTCATTTGATATAGAAAGATACAGTACTTTCAGCATTGTTAGGTCCATGAACTGGTACAATTCCCCATTGGACCTCATCAGATATAGAAAGATACAGTATTTTCAGCATTGCTAGGTCAATTTACTGGTGTAATTCGCCATTGGACCTCACCTGATATAGAAAGATACAGTACTTTCTGCATTGTTAGATCCATTTACTGGTGCAATTCGCCATTGGACCTCACCTGATATAGAAATATACAGTACTTTCTGCATTGTTAGGTTCATTTACTGGTACAATTCCCCATTGGACCCCATCTGATATAGAAAGATACAGTATTTTCTGCATTGTTAGGTCCATTTACTGGTGTAATCCGCCATTGGACCTCACCTGCTAGAAAATACAGTACTTCCTGAATTGTTAGGTCCATTTACTGACACAATCCGCCATTGGATATCACCTGATATAGAAAGAAACAGTATTGTCTGCATTGTTAGATTCATTAACTGGTGCAAGCTTCCATTGGATTTCACCTGATATAGAAAGACACAGTACTTTCTGCATTGTTAGGTCCATTTACTGGTACAATCCGCCAATGGATATCACCTGATTTTAAAAGATACAGTATTGTCTGCATTGTTATATTCATTTACTTGAGCAAGCTGCCATTGGACCTCACCTGATATAGAAAGATACAGTACTATCTGCATTGTTAGATCCATTTACTGGTGTAATCCGCCATTGGACCTCAACTGATATAGAAAGATACAGTGTTTTCTAAATTGTTAGATTCATTTACTAGTGCAATCTACCATTGGACCTCAACTGATATAGAAAGATACAGTATTTTCTGCGTAGTTAGGTCCATTTATTGGTGTAATCCGCCATTGGACCTCAACTGATATAGAAAGATACAGTACTTTCTGCATTGTAAGGTCCATTTACTGGTGCAATCCACCATTGGACCCCACCAAATATAGAAAGATACAATACTGTTTGCACTGTGAAATCTATTAACTGGTGTAATCAGCCATTGGATCTCAACTGATATAGAAAGATACAGTACTTTTTGCATTGTTAGATCAATTCACTGGTGTAATCCGCTATTGGACCCCACCAAATATTGAAAGATACAGTACTGTTTGCATTGTGAAATCCATTTACTGGTGTAATCAGCCATTGGATCTCAACTGATATAGAAAGATCCAATACTTTTTGCATTGTTAGATCAATTTTCTGGTGCAATCCGCCATTGGACCCCACCAGATATAGAAAGATACAGTACTGTTTGCACTGTGAAATCCATTAACTGGTGTAATCAGCCATTGGATCTCAACTGATATAGAAAGATACAGTACTTTTTGCATTGTAAGATCAATTTACTTGTGTAATCCGCCATTGGACCCCACCAGATATAGAAAGATACAGTACTTTCTGCATTATAAGGTCCATTTACTGGTGCAATCCACCATTGGACCCCACCAAATATAGAAAGATACAATACTGTTTGCACTGTGAAATCCATTAACTGGTGTAATCAGCCATTGGATCTCAACTGATATAGAAAGATACAGTACTTTTTGCATTGTTAGATCAATTTACTGGTGTAATCCGCTATTGGACCCCACCAAATATAGAAAATTACAGTACTGTTTGCATTGTGAAATCCATTTACTGGTGTAATCAGCCATTGGATCTCAACTGATATAGAAAGATCCAATACTTTTTGCATTGTTAGATCAATTTTCTGGTGCAATCCGCCATTGGACCCCACCAGATATAGAAAGATACAGTACTGTTTGCACTGTGAAATCCATTAACTGGTGTAATCAGCCATTGGATCTCAACTGATATAGAAAGATACAGTACTTTTTGCATTGTAAGATCAATTTACTTGTGTAATCCGCCATTGGACCCCACCAGATATAGAAAGATACAGTACTGTTTGCATTGTGAAGTCCATTTACTGGTGTAATCAGCCAGTGGATCTCAACTGATATAGAAAGATACAGTACCCTTTGCATTGTTAAATCAATTTACTGGTGCAATCCGCCACTGAACCTCAGCTGATAAAGAAAAACACAGTACTTTCTGCATTTTTAGATTCATTTACTGGTGCAATCCGCCAATTGACCTCATTTGATATAGAAAAAAACAGTACTTTCTGCATTGTGAGATCCATTTACTGGTACAATCCGCCATTGGACCTCATCTGATTTAGAAAGATACAGTACTTTCTGCATTGTTAGGTCCATTTACTGGTGTATCCGCTATTGGATCTCACCTGACATAGAAAAATACAGTACTTTCTGCATTGGTAGATTCATTTACTGGTACAATCCGCCATTGGACCTCACCTGATATAGAAAGATACAGTATTGTTTGCATTGTTAGATTCATTTACTGGTGCAATCTGCCATTGGACCTCACATTATATAGAAAGATAGAGTACTTTCTGCATTGTTAGGTCCATTTACTGGTACAATTCCCCATTGGACCTCATCTGATATAGAAAGATACAGTATTTTCTGCATTGTTTGGTCCATTTACTGGTGTAATCCCCCATTGGACCTCACCTGATACAGAAAGATACAGTACTTTCTGCATTGTTAGATCCATTAACTGGTGAGATCTGCCATTGGACCTCACCTGATATAGAAAGATACAGTACTTTCTGCATTGTTAGGTACATTTAATGGTACAATCCGCCATTGGACCTCACCTGATATAGAAAAATACAGTATTTTCAGCATTGTAAGATTCATTTACTGGTGCAATCTGCAATTGGACCCCACCAGATATAGAAAGATACAGTACTGTTTGCACTGTTAGGTCCATTTACTGGTACAATTCCCCATTGGACCTCATCTGATATAGAAAGATACAGTATTTTCTGCATTGTTAGGTCCATTTACTGGTGTAAACCGCCATTGGACCTCACCTGATACAGAAAAATACAGTATTTTCTGCATTGTTAAATTCATTTACTGGTGCAATATGTCATTGGATCTCACCTGATATCGAAATATACAGTACTTTCTGCATTGTTAGGTCGATTTACTGGTACAATTCCCCATTGGACCTCATCTGACATAGAAAGATACAGTATTTTCTGCATTGTTAGGTCCATTTACTGGTGTACTCCGCCATTGGACCTCACCTTCAAGAAAGATACAGTATTTTCTGCATTGTTAGGTCCATTTACTGGTGCAAGCTGCCATTGGACCTCACCTGATATAGAAAGATACAGTACTTTCTGCATTGTTAGGTTCATTTACTGGTAAAATTTGCCATTGGACCTCAACTGATATAGAAAGATACAGTACTTTTTGCATTGTTAGGTCTATTTACTGGTGCAATCCGCCATTCGCCCTCACCTGATATAGAAAGATCCAGTACTTTATGCATTGTTAGATCCATTTACTGGGGCAATCCGCCATTGAACCGCCATTGGACCACACCTGATAAAGACATATACAGTTCCTTTCTGCATTGTTAGATCAATTTACTGGTGCAATCCGCCATTGGACCTCATCTGCTAGAAAAATACAGTACTTTCTGCATTGTTAGGTCCATTTACTGGTGCAGTCTACCATTGGACCTCACCTGATACAGAAAGATACAGTACTGTCTGCATTGTTAGATCCATTTTATGGTGCAATAGATATATATATATATATATATATATATATATATATATATCAATGATATCAAATATACGTCAAAACGCACCAGAGCCATTATACACACACACAAAATCACGCGAGGGGCATGCTCCTGGACCTCCCTAATGTTGGCCTGCACATAATTTTTTGGGGCTAGCTACGTCCCTGAATTGGCGATACAATCTTCTTATCGAGACCTATTTCTTAAAAAAATATATTGTATTAACACAAATAAAGGCATTCCATGCGCTTTCTTATTCATCCATAAAACACAAATTTTAGTTCATAGTTGATATTTCATGTTTCCTCCATCTCCGATTTCCCCCTAAAGAACCTCTTAGAATACTCTTTATCAAGAAGGAGCTTCACAGGCTGTCAGAGGCATAGTACCACCATTGCAAAAAGGAAGTGCTTCCGTGGGGTATCGCAGGATAATCCTCATTTCTTCTTCTTTAAAAATGCATTTTCCTTAGTTTAATTCTCTTTTTTTATTTAAATGGCATTATTGATGTATTTTGAACATTTTGATAGCATTGTCATGTTTGAATTGTGAATTTAGAAAACAAAATTGATGCTTGGAAATTGGGGTATGAATACTAGATTTCGGAAGTCTACTTTCACTTTGTCACCAGTGTACACACTGAGCAGAAAAAAAATCTCTTATATGACACATGACCCCTACTTTTCTCATCATATTTTGATAGTGCAGAGGTTGAAAAACAGTAAAATGTAGGTTTCACTTCTTTCGTTTGGGATTCTCTATGAATGACAAGCCTTCAAACTTTTATTATTTACTAGAGAATAAAGAACAAAAATCAATGGTGGGGTTACACCTCAGATTGAGCAGAACGCAACAATCAATGACGTGGTATGCGATCCGAGCGTATTAGTTTCGGTTGTGAAACGCATCGTATCTATAGACACCAGTCAAAATGTCTAAAAGTAACCAAGTACTGATTCTAGAACCAGCAAAAGAACTTCGATTCCGAGGTAATGAACATAAGTAATTACCGAAGTTTCGTACCACTACATTTCTTCTTCTTAATACTGTGCAGGGCTCCTCTGGATCATAATCGCACATTGTGAAATATATGTACAAGTGGAAAGGGGTTTAGTGTTAAAAACAGGTTAAAACGTCATTCATCTGTTCATTTCGTACCAAATTGAGAGGTTTCGTACAACACATAAATTAATGCATAAATTTATAGTGTTCCACACAATTAGCAGGTGTCATAGTCGAATACTTATAATGATGTTATTTGTTTGTAATAAGTGTGTGATATTATTGGATTATTATTCTTGAGGAAATATACAAGTCCTTGTTATTGGAGAATGCAGAACAACAAATAATATTAGTTAATTATATTTTATTTTAAGTTTTGCATTGTTTGGCTACGGCTCAATATTTCGGGCTACCGTCAACAACAAATGGGCAGCCCTCAACAAAACAATCCCCATCATGGGGTAAATAAATCACACAAATCACAACCCCTTCATGGGGCAATAGTTAATATAAAGCACAATCCCCTTCATGGGGCAAATATTTCACATATAAGTTAAAATTGTACATGTTCTTTCAAGTTTCATTTCACATGAAACGATCAGCTAAACTGATTGAAACCAATCCTGGGTAACAGTGATTGGAAACACAAATTTTATTTATTATAAACTGTTTAATATTTCGCTGACCGCCTCGCAAAGTGTTCAATCATATTGAGCCGTAACGTTGTAGGGTATGTAAATTCGTGTTCCAAGTCCAATTGGCAACACTCCATAGTTTCCCACCAGATGTTTTGACGTCAGGTATGTTACAGTCCTCTTCCAAGTCCAATGATACATCTCAGGAGTATGGAAACCTGCAACATTCATTAAAACAAAAAGTATCTCTTCTAAATTATACTAATTAACATAACCAAGACAACTCGGCAAAGGTAAAATGAACAAGATATCAACATCTTTTTTCACGAGTTTCAAATTCCAAAAGCTTTAAATTATGTTGCTCCATTACAATTGTAAAACAGAGGATTTCAATGCAATACTTTTATCCTGTAAACTTGGGTACATTGTTTTGCAAATGGTTAAAAAGTGGCAATTAAGTGAGAAGTGTGTAACAAATTTTTGGGCGTGTTGGGAGGGAAACAAATGGATATTTTCCTGCATGTACTTTCTTACAACATTACCTTAATTCCAAATGTCAAAAGGGACGGTGCGCTGTTCTACTAACACTCACATGAGAATCACGCTGCAAAGTGCACCTTACTTTTAGAGTGTCTGCATCCCAATAACCATCACCTATCAGCTAGTGATAGCTGCTATTATTCTTCACTTCCGTTGCTACACAAAATCACACTATGAGACATCATCGTACAATGAGCTGTATGATACGAGGTATTGGTGAGGTGCTTGTATGTAAAAGATTAAGATTAAAATGATCAAAACGATGCCCTCGCCATACGGTGCAGAGACCATCAGCCCCTATGGTGTCGGCTGTGGTGATATGCTCTAGAAACCTTCGACAGTCTGTGCCCGAGGGAAAGAAGGAGTGCTGGTAGATATCAACTCTGCAGAATGGGAGCAAGAACTTCAATGAGTTGCCTTTAGTGTTGAGGAAAGTTGGTCAAAAGAATGCTGAGGAGATATCTATAAATCCATGGACAATTCTGTACACCACAAGCTTCGTGCTGACGCGGCGTTCTTGCAATGTCTATAGCCAAAGTCATGTATATCATCTGGCTGGTACTGTTTATTGCCTTCATGAAACTTTCTACTCGTTGTAGGACAGTCTCAATCTGGCTGATGTTCGTGGTTTTGTATGGGTCCTACACTTGTTTGCATACTTAAGAATGTGCCTGACAAGGGACTGATAACTCTGTGCCTTGATATCCTGTGGGCAACGTCTTGTAGGATCTTTGTGTCAGCAGTAGAACAAACCTTCCTTTACAAGAGACTGTCGTCTTCAAAGAGTGGAGAGGTGGACATGGCTTGTGTGGGGAGGTCGTTTATGTAGAGGAGAAAGAGAAGGGGGCTGAGGACTGATCCTTGGGGGACACCAGAAGGTGGATGAGCTTCCTTCAACCAGAACCTGTTGGCTTCTGTGAAACAGGAAACTCTTTATCCATTGAAGGGTGTTGCCTTTAATCCTGTAGTGGTGTAATATATGGTACGAAACCTCGTTAATTGATACAAAACAACCAACAACCAACAACCAACATATATATATAGGGGTTTTTTTTATATGAGGTCAAAATGTAAACCATGAAACAGAAAATAAATTGGCTGAAAAATAATGACAGTTCTTGTAAAAAGAAACGTAAAGCATAATAAGACAAGGGTAAAAATAGTGTAAAAGGTGTTTAAATAGTTTGACAAAATGAAAGAATGCTAAAAACAATCTCAAAATGTTTATGGTTTGCTTATATTAACATAGCTGTGTAAAAACCATGATAAAAACCAAGTATAAATCTAATGCAATTGAAGCAGTCATATAGACATGTCTGATGATCAATTTCAATGCCATTTTCTGCATCAGTATAATACCCAATACAGTCAAACCTGTCATAAGCAACCAGTCATGGGAAAAAGCAAAGGTGACATTTAAGACAGGCTGTTGCTTAATATGCTTTATGCAGGTTAATTTACTCTGAAAGCATAGAAATGTGAAATAGAAAACATGGTTGCTTAAGACAGGTTGCTGCTTAATAGAAGTGATCACTAACACAGGTTTCACTATATCTGTATTTTATATATATTTCTTTCTAGGCCCTTTCGATGATATGGTTACCGTAGTTCTCAAGTTGACAAATCCGTCAGATAGGCGAGTGTGCTTCAAATTGATAACAACAGCACCAAAACTCTACTGTGTTAGACCAAACAGTGGAATTATTGAGACCAATGGTTGTACTATGGTTTCAGGTAAGAAATGTAGATATATTTTTTTTATTATTTACAATTCTGTACTATACAAGTAGTACTACTGGTAGAAAGGTAGTAAACTTTGAAACTTTGAAGAGGCATCACCTATAAGTCGGATATTTTTTTGATAAAACATTTAATACTGATAGTTAAATGCTATCATATAGATAAAACTATTTTATTAACTTTCTGTTCAGAAACATGTGTTCTTTTCTGCTTCTGTAATACATGTTTTACAGTCAGAATGTGAAGTGTTGGTATTGTTGATTAAATGGTGTTGCGCTGTTAATGCTACAACAAAAACTATCCTAAATCGTAAAATTTTCCAAGCGACAATAACAAACCTTCAGATTTCCGGTAATCGGAGAAGTACGTTCTGAAGCTATCCGGAATTGGTTTTCGCAAACACAATTGTTTATAGGCAACCTTTTTAAACACTTATTTCTAGAAAGTAACACGTGTTCTAGAAAATCACACCGATTTCTTCAAGTAACATGGGATTCTCCTAGACTGGGTACAGTTGGATCATTTAGTGGACATAAAATATATAGACGAGGCCTCTTTAAGTGATGTTTTCTGTGTTACAGGGCTTTGCAAAGCAGATTAAGTATCTTCAATATAAAAATATGAAATTAACACTCCCATTAATAAATGACCTTAAACACTTTTTGATTACAAATAAAATGATTTCCCACTTTAATCCAAAACTGTTTTAAAGTTGAAAGTAATCCCTCGTTAATGTGTTTTGTGGAATATAAGACACTTAACCCTTTACTCCATAGATACACGTTTTCCTGCACCAATCACAGAATGCCTTTGAAAACAGTGCAGGAAGAGTTCATATTGCTTGTAATGAACAATCTGAACACTTCCTGCACTGTTTTCCACTCTGTCAGTCAATATAAACATAATTCACCCAATAATTCAAAATACTTCTATATTAGGTGTCCAAAGGTGTCTATATTAGAGGTGTCCAAAGGCATCTATATGAAGTAAAGGGTAAATGCAAACATGTCCCCTAATTTTCATGATGCCCGAAACTTTTTGTTTTCAGAAAAAAAAAAATAAAAGATGAAAAATAAAATTTTATAGACGATTATCTAGCAATTGATTTATAACGGCCTAAAAAGATACTTTTAAAATGGGGAATTACGGTAATTTTAAGCTTGACTATTTGGAAAATAAAGAGAGCTATTCTACTTAACCCGGTGTCAGCATCCCCCTTTGGTTAAAGTTCTGCATGTACGTCCCTATCTCAGTGACCATTGCATGTATTGACTTGAAATTTTACACAAACTTCCCCAGTCATCAACCCTACTACAATATAAATTATTGCCCTTGTCTGACTTAGAAATTCTGGTTAAAGTTTTGCATGCAAGTACCATCAAATCCATATCTCACCAACGACTTAATGTATTTGATTGAAACTTCACACAAAACTTCTCAGTCATCAAGCCTATTACAATAACTATCACTAAGGTAGATAACTCTTGCTTGAATATGATGCAAAATTACTGCCCTTGTTTGACTTAGAAAATCTAGTTAAAGTTATGCATTCAAATACTATCAAGTCCATATCTCACCAACTACTCAATGTCTTTGATTAAAACTTTACACAAGACTTCCCAGTCATCAAACCTGCTACAATAAGTTTGATAACTCTTGCTTGAATATAGTGCAAATTATTACCCTTGTTTAGAAAATCTGGTTACAGTGCAAGTACCATCAAGTCCATATCTCACCAACCACTCAGTTTATTTGAAACTCCACACAAGACTTCCTAGTCATCAAAGCTACAAAAAATAATGAAGTTACAAAACTTTGCATGATTATAATGCAAGTTAATGCCCTTGTTTGACTTAGAAATTTTGGTTAAAGTTTTACATGCAAGTACCATCAAGTCTCACCAACCACTTAATGTATTTGATTGAGATTTTACACAAGCCTTCCCAGCCATCAACCCTACTTCAATGACTAAGTAAGATAACTCTTGCTTAAATATAATACAAAGTATTGCCCTTCTTTGACTTTTAATTTTTGGTTAAAGTTTTGCATACAAGTACCGTCACGTCCATATCACACCAACCGCACAATGTATTTGATTGAAACTTTACATATGGCTTTGTAGTCATGAAACCAATTAAATTAATCTAGTGGGATAACTCTTGCCCCGATTTATTTGCAAAGTTGCTGTCCCCCCCATCCACCAACAGCTCTTGTTATTTTGACTGTTTCTAACAATGAAATAGAGTTATTATAAGTATTGGTTTATGTTTCAGTTATGTTACAGCCATTTGTACATGATCCGAATGTGGATTACAGTCACAGATTCATAGTGCGGGCCATATTTGCTCCGGAAGGCAATATAGAAGAACAAGAAAGACTTATGCCACAAATTGTAAATAAGTAAACATGTATATTCTGAATATTGATAACATATAAATCAATGATGCTTGATTATTACTGCTTTGCTATAAAGATATTCTTAATGTTAAAAGAACAGCATTCATTCTACTTTTAAATTTAACATTATTAAAATCAATATTTCTTTCTTTAACCCTTTACTACATATAGACGCCTTTGGACACCTAATATAGAAGGCTTTTGAATTATTGGGTAAATTATGTTTATATTAACTGACAGAGTGGAAAACAGTGCCATGTTCAGATTGCTTGTTACGAGCAATCTGAACTCTTCCTGCACTGTTCTCAAATGCCTTCTGTGATTGGTGTGGGAAAACGCCCTGATATTTGAATTGGAGTGGTAAACATGAAATGAAATCCCCATTCTAAAAATAGACAGCACTTAAATATTGTTTGACAACCTTAAAAAATTCTTATAAATTCCCTTCAATAGATTATCATTCATTTACAATCTGCAATGGTCATTATAGGTTAATACATGACAGAGCCTGGCTGGGAGATGGTAATAGTCATTGAAAATAAATAATGGCCAGAGGGTCATTATGAATCCCGGGCCGATTATCATCTCCCACCTGGCTCTGTCATGTAGTAATGTCTTTTATACACATGTTTGGTTGCACTTCTCAAGGTGAGTAATTACAAGTTCTGACGCTTGTATACATTGCTAAATAAATCTAGTTCCAACAATTCAAATAAAATATAATTCAAACTCAAGAATTGTCGGGGAATTTGAACAATATAATGGAGATATGCAGTCTTCAATCATTTATTTCTTTTCATATATATGCCGATTCTCGACTTTCATATCTCAGATATATATAAATCACGTAAGTTAAGATAAATAACATCTAACAAACGAAACAGGAGCGACGTCAGACGTATGTTTGCCTTCGCGTGACACTCGACATCAGCGGGTACCAGGTAGATAAGTCATAATCAGCCAGTGAAGGCAATAACCTGCTTAAAACATGTTCATTTATATATAATAACATATGTATTAAAGTATTTAAGTATACCCTTTAACAAATGTGTGCTTTAAAAACTGGCTTTATTTTAAATTACAGTGGAAGGAGGTGACACCTAACAATTTTATGGATTCAAAATTAAAATCTATATTTGAGATGCCTGTATCTGGAGGGGATACTACTACCAAGACTACTGTAAGTTCTTCTTTTCTTCTTACACTGATATTTATGTAGGGGTCCTTCAATAAGCATGGGTATATCCAGTATTTGAGAATTATCATCTTCTTATATTTCAATCTAATTTTCACAAAACTTCACAATTATTTACCAAGTCTTTTAACCCTTTACTTCATTTTGACGCCTTTGGACACCTAATTTAGAAGGCTTTTGAATTATTGGATGAATTATGTTAATATTAACTGACAGAGTGGAAAACAGTGCCATGTTCAGATTACTTGTAACAAGCAATCTGAACTCTTCCTGCACTGTTCTCAAATGCCTTCTGTGATTGGTGCGGGAAAATGCGTATCTATGAAGTAAAGGGTTAATATAATATTACATTTAAAATATTTTGTATGAATCGCTGGGCCCGATTAACTCAATTGGTTATGCGTCTGACTGTCAATCCAGGGTTTGTAAGTTCGAATCCCCGCATGGCAGCAGTCTTCTTATTATTGATGTACGACATTGTGTCTCATTATCATTCGTCTCTCACCACTGATTCAAGTGAAAAAGTTATCAGTTACTTGCGGAGATGGGGTGAGCTCGAGTACAGATTAACCTTAAAGGATCCCAGGAAACAATGTTTAGATTAACTGATCGTCTGTCCCTCGATGGCATAAAAATGATGCTAAATATTCAATCAATCATTCTTGTATGAATCAAAATTTTAACATGTACATGCCTCTCTACATGGTATGTGAATACCGCAGTGGTGGTCTTGTGTGGCAGTGCTCAGAATACTGTCTTGAGAAGATACTGCTGCGATACAACTGAAAAATTGTTGAAAGTGACGATAAACACCACACAACAACATGGTGACGTGTCAATATCATGTTTGTCAGGAAGATGATTCTGATAATAAACAGCCGGGCCTGATTAGCTCAATCGGTTACACGTCTGACTATCAGTCCAGGGATAGTGAGTCTAGTGATGATTGATATACAGCATTGTGTCTCATTGTCATTTGTCTGTCACCACTGATTCCAGTGGATAAGTTATCAGTTACTTGCAGAGATGGGGTGTGCTCGAGTACTGGTTAATCCCAGGAAACAGTGGTTAGGTTAACTGATAGTCTGTTAGCCCTTGATGGCATAAAAATGACGCTAAAGATTCAAACAATCAGTCAATTGATAATAAACAAGGCTGCTTCATGAATAAGAATGAACAATTTGTACCAACACATTATAGCTTATAAGACACCAATCAGGAAAAAAGATTCCAGACTCACTCTCCATATACAGTAGAACTATGTTGGCTTGAACACGGATAGCTGGAACATCTTATCTAGTCCAGACTGATTCCTATTTCGATGTATATACAGTATGATGTTGAACAATACTTGGCTCGAACAGCTTATTTTGTCCAGTCCCATCAGATTTGAACCATGGAAGTCCTACTGTATAAAAACAACTGATGTAACATACAGATTGTATAAAAACCCATTAATGAATGAATTTACAAAATTGACCTAGAAACTGCAGTGCTTCAAAGTTTCAACAAATTCTATCCAATTTTTGTTGTTTTTCTTTTACGACATGAATTAGCTACAGGACCATGAAAATTTGGGGGCAGATGATAATCTAGCAATAAATTTATTATGGCTTTAATTCCCCCTTCGAAAGATTGCATGCTTTCACAATACCTTGTTTGAGTAAGGTGCTGGTGGGTTGCGTTTGACCAAAATGGATGAAACAGGGCTTTTTTTGCATTTTTGTCCCATTTTTTAACAAATGTCCCTTAGAATTCTTCAATCTACCACTTAAGTCTTATTATATGTGGGGCAAATGACCCAGTTTTTTATTATTAGAGAAAAAACTTGATTAAACCTCACCGAGAGTCGAACCTTTTGGTCTTGTAGCAAGCTTGCTAACCACCAAGTCACCGCTACATTTATAATTTATGTTACTTAATAACAACCTTTATAACCAATGCATGGATTCGATCATATCATATAAGCTACACCTACTTAGTTACTGTTACTAATCCCCAAAGCTTTCAGTCATAATGGCAGAATTACATGCTGCAGCATCAACTTCCTTAGGCAAAATTCCTGCCGATATACTAGTATCAATAAATTACTTAACCCAGCAATACTATCAGAACTTTAAGACCATCATTCAGTGAGGTACCATGACAAGAGTCCATATTACTTCATTATTGAGTTATTCCCCTTCATGTACTTAGGCAAAGCTCTTCCTGAAATATTTTCTAATCTAAAAGTTCTTCAGTCTTCAGTCCATTCTGATGTGAAATTGAAACTGTTTCTCTGTTTATATTACCACTGATTATACATGTTTTATGAAAATACATTTCAGGCACTTGAGCCAGATGTACTGGAAGTTAAGGTAAAAGCAGTTTACTAGGAAAATGTCAAAAACTAGGCATGACCTTCCCCCAGCCAGACCTGACCCCTCCCCCACCTACATCACAGGCACTAGTCACTATAATCTCTTGTTTAGTACATGTATATATGGTCATAAGGTATCTACAATAGATACTACATGTATACTAAAAAAGAGATGTCGAATAGTGCCAGTGCCCTGCATCAACCCAAAAATTAATAATAATAATAAAGACGTATTAACGACAGAAGTCATTTGAATAAATTCAATCTTCCATGAGGCCCTCAGGAGTAAGGAGTTTTCATTTGAGTTTCATAATCAGATACACAAATCAGATTATAGTCGGGTACAGGGCTAGATAGAACTGAAGACTGCTAACCAAGGCTTTGAAAACAGACAGACTTCACTTATTAAAAGGCTTTCAAAATTAGGAATGGGTCAGTGTTATAGTCGTGCTGGTAAAATGACGTTGTGAGTGATTCATGGACAAACATTTCTGTAATGATTAAAACCACAAAATTTGTTAACAGTAACTGTTTGTGTTAGAAAGCAAAATTGTTACTACATGTATGCTATATAATTGAATCTTAAAATTAAGGGCCGACCCAATTAGCTGAGTCATTAGCGCATCTGACTGTCAATCCAGAGGTCATGAGTTCAAATCCCAACTCAGTGATGTTTGATATAAAACATTGCATCTCATTATCACCGCTGATTCAAGTGAGAAAGTTACCTGTTACTTGTGGAGATGGGGTGTGCTTGAGTATTGGTTAACCATCCAGGAGCCCAGGAAACAGTGGTTAGGTTAACTGATCATCTGTTAGCCTTCGATGGCATAAAAATGACACTAAATATTCAAACAAATCAAACTTAAAATTAAGCTCAACATTAGATGATGATCGATCAATGATGATTGATGTCAGATCATCAATCAATGGCCTAATGTCTGATTTTTAACACTACCACTTCCTGTTTAACTGACACCTGCCATCCAGTTTTTTTTCTTGCTTTTGTACAAATCTCTAGATATACAAGGACATGTAGCAAAACACTACTAACAATGACTGTTACATTAAAACATACACTTTACAAACAATCTATGGAATGCACTTTCACATTGGACCAAGTGATGACCTTCAGAAGTTTGATACATGTTCTAAAAGATTGCTAGAAGTCTCCGATTGTCATCATTATGACACTATTTTTCCTATTGAAGGGACCTGCACCATTTGCCTAAAACCAAAAATAGCTGTATTGTAAGATACTGTCACATTTCTGTTCTCAATGGATGAATTGCATGCTCGTGTTGAATAGTCCTTGGTTGTCAGAAATTGCTTCATACTATTATTGTGTTGTTTTTTTTCTAATACAATTTCTTATCTGCAAGACTACACATATATGTAAAAGTAAAGAGACACCCGTATGCTGTACACAGTTACTTCCCGAAAGCTATCATTGCCAGGCGTCCGACTGCTCGACATTCAGTACCCCTTAATTTAACTAGCTGCTGGGTTGGCACCGGCTGCATCAGAAACATAACCAATTGCTTCCACCAGGATTCAAACTTTTGACCTCCCACTTCTGAGGCGGGCGCCTTAACCACAAGATGATTTAATATACCCAATATGAATTAATACATGTATGTGTGTTTACATGTATATTTCATTATTACATGTATATTTCATTATTTTCATGTATATTTTATTATGCACATGTATATTTCATTATTTACATGTATATTCCATTATGTACATGTATATGTCAAGTTTATGTTTATATTTCATTATGTACATGTATATTTTATTATGTACATGTATATTTCATTATGTACAGTATGTTTCATTATTTACAAGTATATTTCAATATGTACATGTATGTTTCATTATGTACATGTATATTTCATTATTTACATGTATATTTCATTATCAAAATGTATATGTCAAGTTTATATTAATATTTCATCATGTACATGTATATTTTATTATGTGCATGTGTATTTCATTATTTACATGTATTTCATTATTTTCATGTATATTTTATTATGTACATGTATATTTCATTATTGACATGTATATTTCATTATCAACATGTATATGTCAAGTTTATATTTTTATCTCATTATGTACATGTATATTTCATTATGTACAATATGTTTCATTATTTACAAGTATATTTCAATATGTACATGTATGTTTCATTATGTACATGTATATTTCATTATTTACATGTATATTTCATTATCAAAATGTATATGTCAAGTTTATATTAATATTTCATCATTTACATGTATATTTCATTATGTGCATGTGTATTTCATTATTTACATGTATATTTCATTATTTACAGGCATGTTTCATTATGTACACGTATATATTCACTATGTACACATATCTTTCATTATGTACATGTATATTTCACTATTTACATGTATATTTTGTTATGTACATGTATATTTCATTTTGTAGCTTCATTTATGCTTCATTTTACTGATATTTTGCTCATGTATTGATCTATTTTTTAATTTATTGCACCCTCATCTTTCTTTGGATTTCAACTCAAATTAGTTTTACATTGTAGTTATATAGGTATTAAATCTTGAAAAAGTTCTTGAACTAGTCGTAACTTTATGTTGAATCGGCAAACAATATTTACGCATTTGGTGCTAGAGCTATCAGATTTCAGGCAAGTTTTTGAAGTGAACAAAGTGGATAAATACTCCAATTGTCTCTGTACCTTGATAATGACTTGCGCTTTTGTGCTTGCTATTATTAAAGCTGTTGCTACTTTTTCATGAATACATTGCCAAAGGCCCGAAAAGTGATGGCTCGTCTGTCATCCCTTAGCAGCACTTTCTCTAAAACTTCATGGCCATTTATACTCAAATTGCACATGAATGTTTCTCATTTATATGAGACCAGCATTTTTTATCTTAAATTCAAGATGGATGCCATTACTTAAAGTAGTATAATAATATAATATTCTCCTGATCTGCCAAACAGACCTTGAAAATGTTTAATTAGAAAAATGAAAATACATGTATGTTATTTATTCATCCATTTGTGCAAAACATTATCCGATTTAAGATTTATATCATCATGTAATTAATATAGCAAACAAGATTTGTTCAATAAGGACTAATGGCCCTTTGATATCTATAATGAGATTACATTCATTGCAACTTTGTATTTCAGCCTGAATCTATTGAGTAACAGCACCCACCATTTTGAATTTTTTATGAGGAAGCCTACAGGTAGTGATGACTGTTAATTGTTGAGGACAAGTTACCTCAAAGGTCAATGTCACTTGTGTCACTCCCCCCACAACCGCAGAGGTAGTCTAGATAAAGAGATTCCATCTCACATGTGAAAGGTCTTTGGTTCGATCCCTGGCCAGGTCATACCAAATACTTTTTAAATGGTACTACAAACTTCCTCGCTTGGTGCTCAGCATTTAGAGCATAGTTATAGGTCTGGTCAGTCTTGTGTTAAGATAATGTGACCGAGTGGGGTATCTTATTATGTATCTACGGCATGATACTCCAGTGTGGCGGCACTTAGAGTACTGTCTCAAGTAGACACTGTCCTGATATATCTGAAAACACCATACAACCAAATAATCAACTCACATCACCCTCAGTCACCACCACCAACTCCCTCTCTTAAAAAAAATTGTACTTGTTACTTTAGTATTTTTTATTTTAAAAAATATTTTATTTATTCGCAAAATGTTGAATCTGCGATGTTCGAAAAGCTGAACTGCTGGAAATGCATTTTTTATTCGGATATTGTAAACGTTAGAACAATGAACATGATAGTAATTGTAATAAACTCTTTAAATTCCGCGAGTGTTGAAACTTACGATCAATAGCAAAAATAAAGCACTCACTTCTGAATGAATTGATAGTCAGTGCCCCGAATAAGAAACTGACTGAAAAGGTGAAAACTATTCCAAATTAAAATTACTGAGTGAAATGCTTATAATTGAATACTTAATTGGGTGATTTTCCCTCAGTAAGTTTACAATAATTGAGTGAAACATGGAGTATTATCTAAATGAAAGTAATTCAAATGCCTTATCTTGATTAATCTAATCTATGATAAATGCCTAAGACATTTAAACAATCCCAAACCCGTCAATAAATTATCAATTATTAAAATTATTTGTGTGGCGAGGAAGAGCAGTGTTGTGTCTTTTTACAATTTTGGTTTTATAAATGGCCTAAGCAGTGATATCAAGGTTGTAATTTGTAAAAATAATGTTTTTAAATCTGACAATATCACTGCTACCAGGTGGTGATGTTCGTCAAACCACTTCTAGTATTATCAGGCCTATAGATACTATAGTGCCGTATGCTCTACAGTTTTGTGCTAAAAGTTCAAATGCTGTGTCATCGTATGTATGCAGTGGTGTTTTGCTTTGTGATAAGCTCTGATGTGCTGCATTCCCACTTATCAATGTTCAGATTGAAATTATTATGTGTTAAACTTTGTATTATAATATTTGCTATGTTTCTTTCAGGAACATGACCCATACGCACCTTTGGTACTGCAGTAACAGTCTTGATAACATATCTGATGTATATTAGCAGTTCATTCAGCATCTCTGTGATCAACATAGTGTACATATCTTGAAACACAAACAACTGGAGCTTGACTTTCATACGGAAAAAGTAGGATACCGAACTAAAACATCTGAATCTGTTAGACCGGTATCACCTGCATTATCTGTGTGTGATAATAATCTACTGGACGTAAAATTAATTGGAGAACATTACCCTGAAAATCCGTTAACATCTGCAGTAGGGGAATACCATTTATTATCAGACATATATACATCAGGAAATAGAGAATAATTCGAAATCCAAAAGCGAAACCGTTTCCTTTATTTCAAAGTATAATGATGAAGATGGAATAAGTTTAAAAGAAATTTATGAAAATATTCCTGCAGTAATAGAAACATTAACGGAACATGGTTAATTAGATTTATATAAATATGGTATTTGCTAGTGGCCAGTAAACAATGCATGGATCCAACCTGTCAATCAAAGCTCCAGATGTAGTTAATAAGCGGGCACTCTATTTGCTGCTGAAACAGCTGTTGCTAACCGCAATATTGCCCCATAAACATTCTTATGTAGCTATGTATTGTAACAAAATGACTAAGGGCCGACAACTCACTAGGGTAAAATAAAAATATATACTCAAAATATAAAATTTACATAATATATATATATGTATATAAATATTTAAATTCAGATTTACTACTTACGCATTACGTTAACTGATTACCATCTATTAATGCCATGGTAGTTTCATCAATGTATCATAACAGTACCTTCATTTCTTACCATCTATCACTTTCATGGTAGTTTTATCAGTTTTCAATTTACCATAACAGTACATTCATTTCTTACCATTTATCATATTTCATGATAATTTTATCAATATATCAACAATACATTCATATATCACCGTCTATTAGTATCGTGGAAGCAATGAAATACATCTCTACATATTTCCACATTACAAAACATAAACACCAACGGCCAAATTCTGCATGTATTCGCTTTGCAAATAACAGAATACAATTTAATTACACATATCTTACAATTCTAAAATGCTGATTTTCATTACTTCATTATAAACACAATGCAAACATCTCAAAATACGTTCCCAGATTATATTCTAATAAACAACTCTCAATACTGCGGATATGGAATTAAATTGACCATATTCTAGTCTGTCTGTCTGTCTGTCTGTATGTCCGTCCGTCCGTCCGTCCGTCCGTCCGTCCGTCCGTCCGTCCATCTGTCTGTCTAACAATTTATACAAAATTTTATTTAGATCTGATTATGTCGAACTATAGCTATTGGACATTTGAATTACTATTAAAGTATAGGAATCATAATATAAAAAGTACTTACTCAGATACCCTATGTTGCGGTCAAGTTATAACGTTCTTCACTTTGTCACGTTTCCTCATAATGTAATTTTGCTAACTGACAGAGATGATGTTTTCATACCTGAAGATATACAAACATAACCACATACCACAGGTGAATCTCAAGAAAACTCTGAATTAACAAATCACCCAGACATCGTATGATTCAAAATGTACAAAAAGACTTATATGGCTAGTTTTACAATAAACCGTTTACTTTTTCAAAAATGCTCATTAATCAACGGATTTTCATGAAATAAACGTTAAAATGACTTATTCTTTAACCCCAAAATGAATGTGTAAACATATCTTTAAAAATATTTTTTTTATCTCTATCTACCTTGCGATAAGTTTAACATGTCTATACGATGTAAATGACTTTGCATTGACCGACCCAAAATTCATGCCACATAAACTAGCTAATTTGTTACATGCATAAATAATAATTGATTAGAAATATTTAAGCGTAAATATTTTTAATTCTTTTAAACAATCTTTAAAATAACAGTACTTAGATGTTCATTTATGTCTGCATTACTGACTTATTGCAAAATTTAAATATTTACTTTATACATAATATAGATCTATATATATTTATATTTTCTTCTTTTAGGTATTTTGACACATGCATATTGTACTATTTATACGTTACATACTAATATTGTGCTTTGTTTACCAGATAATATTATTTATTTCTTGTTTCCATTTAATATGTTGCTTTACGACTAACCTGTTTTCGATACAACTTAATTGTTTTATATAAGTATTTGTTTCGACTCTTGAAGTTTTAATTTTATTTACTAGTTTATTATTTTGTTGTGTATTTGATTATATATATTTTTTATATCATTTTTAATAAAGGAGTTGTGTCCTAATTATCTGCATTTTTATATGTTCAATATGTTCATTAAAGTTTATATTTGACCATGGTGTTACATTAAAATACTAATCGCCCCCCTAATTTATCTAGTCGTTTAAAGTAAATGTTAAATTTATTAACAGATTATCTTAAAGATAGACGCCATTTTGTTGTTATCCCAGGCTCTAAGTCTAAATGGAAACCTATTAAAGCAGGTGTGCCACAGGGATCTATATTAGGCCCTCTTCTTTTCTTAGTTTATATTAATGATATAGTGTCCGATATTGATTCTAACAAACGTCTTTTTGCCGACGATACGAGTCTTTATTTCACAATTAACCACAATAATGATATAATTAATGCTGCTGAAACTTTGAATTCAGATATTAGTAAAATATCTTAATGGTCATATAAATTGCTGGTTACTTTTAATCCCTCTAAAACTGAATACATGCATATATAACGCAAACGCAATCAGCTCCCTCATCCTCCACTTGTTATGCACAACCAATATATTGTTGAAGTTCCATCACACAAACATTTACATGTAGGACTATATTCATCACTGCGACTGGCACTCTCATATTGAATACATTAAGGAAAAGGCATGGATATGAAACTATATACAAATCATTTATACGACCCTTATTAGAATATGCAGACGTCATTTGGGATAATTGTACTAAGTACGAAAAAAACGAACTTGATAAATTTAAAAACGAAGCAGCTCGTATTACAACTGGAACTACAAAATTAATTTCTATTCAAAACCTTAATTCCGAAGTAGTACGGGAAAGTCTCGAAACCCGTAGAACAATACATAAACTTATGTTTTTCTATAAAATGGTCAACGGAATTGCCCCATCATATCTTTGTTCAGTGATTCCGCCACGCACAAGTGATAACTCTACATACATTCTCAGAAATAGCAACGATTTTCAGTTCCCAATTTCAAGAACAACTCTACTCCAATTCGTTCCTTCCGTCTGTTATCCGGGAATGGAATAATCTTCCACTTGAAACTAGACAAGCTACTTCTTTAATAATATTTAAGCACCATTTAGAATGTAATATGATAAAAAGTTCTTCTACACAGGTACAAGGAAATGTCAAATTTTACATGCTCGTCTTCATACAAACTGTAGCTTACTAAATCTGTTTTTAAAAAAATATTGAAAATTCTCCTCTGCGTATATGCGGTGAAATAGAAAGTACAGCTCATTACTTCCTCAAGTGTCAACTCTATCAAAGGCAACGCGTAACACTGCTGACACTAGCCAGTCAGTTATGTACATCCTCTTAAAAGATGCTTCTTTTCGGCGGACCACTTCTCGCTTACGGCAATACTGTTAATCTTTTTGATGCAGTTCACAATTACATTATATCTACAAAACGATTCCCTTGATAACATGTACGATTGAATAACTAACGATTCAGTTAAAATAACATCCACATTTGTGTTCTCTGTCCGCCGCTCTTGTTTGTCCATGCCGTCCTCAAACGTCCTTTCTCTTCCCAGCTTGTATTTATTATACATACTAGTAAATATATAATTAATCTTTGTTCATTAATTTTTAGCTCTACTGGCCAAAGGTCAGAAGTGCGATGGCCGTCGTCTGTCGTCTCTGAAGTGTTCGCAGCACTTTCTCTGAAATCACTAGGCCAATTAAACTGAAACTTTTCATGGATGTTTCTATTGCATAGGAGTCTACACAGAAGATCTTTTGTTTCGATTTGAAATTTAAGATGGACGCCGTTACTTAAAATAGTCCAAAACTTAACAAATCTTCTCATGAACCGCCCAACAGATTTTCAAAATGTTTATGTAGTAATGATAACCAACTATAGTTTTGTTAGATTTTTTTTAAATGGAAATGACTTTGCCTATATCCACAGAAGCATTGCTTGGTGAAGGAGGTTCAGATTTATAAAAATGACTGGGTTCCACTGTCTTAAGGGGTCAGGAGGGGCCCCAAAAGGGTAAAAATGGGAATTACCCCTATGATCCCTATGTGTAAGAGTTTGATTGCAGATAAGAATTTAGTGGCTAAAATTTATAGGGGCCCTGTAAGGGGAATTAGAATTTTACATAGGAATACTTTGGGAAAACAGAATATTCTCTTTTTTATCTATTTAGGCAAAATTGTTATTCAGTTGGAGTTCTGAAGTATCATCTAGGCATAAGAAATAAGATTTGGCTCAGTAAGGAGAATTGACTTTCCATAAAGGGCCAGGGTGGGTCAAAAAAGGGTTAAAATAGAAAAATTTCAAATAACTTCTTCTGAACAACCGGTCAGTCAAATTTGTTCATATTTGATACGGATTATCCCAATGAGTATGGGTTTAAAGTTTGTACAAATCATGGGTCTTGTATTTATAGGGCCCTGTAAGGGGACTTTGAGTTTTATATAGGAATACTATTGGAAAACGGAAAATTCTCTTTTTTATCATTTATTTATGACTTTTTTTATTCAGTTTGAGTTTTGAAGCAACTTCTATTCATAACAAATATGATTTTGTTCGATACGAAGGATTGACTTTCTAAAAGGGTTCAGGTGGGGTCAGAAAATGATTAATATTGAACATTGTCATGAATCTTATTTTCAACAACCGGTCAGTCATATTTGTTCATATTTGATATAAATTATCCCTATGATTTAGAAATCTAAGTCTGTACAAATCAAGGGACACTGGGATGCATAGAGTATCTGTAAGGGTCTTTGAGTTTTACATTGGAATACTATGGGAAAATGAAATATTCTCATTTTTGTTGTCCATTTGCGTAAATATGTTGTTCAGTTTGAGATCTAAAGTATTGTCTAGTAACAATAAATTTGATTTTGTTAAGAGTGGATGAATGAAATTCTGACAAATTAAGGGACTGGGTTTGTATAAGTGTTCTGTACAGGGGACTATATTTTTTTTACTGATGAATGGTATGAGCATTTAAAGTACATGTATTTCTTTTTCATAGAAATTAAGTTTTTGTTCCGTATGGGTGTGGTGGGGGTATTTATCCATAAGTTGTTAAGACGACCCCCCAAAGAGGGTAAATATTGTGGAATTTCAAAAAGTGCTATGGCCACTATGAGTCAGTAGAGCGTCCTCAGGCCCTCTTGGGCCTCTTATTTCATTTTATTTCTTTTTCTTTGTTTCTAAAACATATCATATCTAATAGCTTTAATTAAAAAAAGAGTAAATTTATCTAGTCATGAGTTCTTTAAATAAAGTGTATACATATTTTAGCGCAGTTAAAATAACAATAAAAACTCTAATATTGTCAATAACTGCCAAATTTTGTACACATTTACACATGTCATGGAGAAGAACTTTATAAGATTATATCTTCCGTTCTTATCTAAATTTGTATTTATGTTGATTTCTGTGTAAATGTAAATTGAATTGAATAAATATGTTTAAACCAAATTAAATGTATTTCCAGTCCCCTTTCTTTTGATAACATGTGCTTGCTTGCACGTGATTTTCATGATATTTCAGCTGAACGCGGTGCGAGGCGAAATGTACACTGTGCCAAGTCTCTTATAAGATCAGAAGCAAAATTGACAAAAAATCTATATTTTGGACAAATTCAAATAGTATTGAATGTAGATTATGTTGGCATTTGTGACAGAGTTGTATCCGAACCAATAATCAATAAAGCTTTGCTTTTGGATGCCTCCATGCGAACTTTTCCGCGTACCACCACTGTAATGCCACCATGAAACAGACCAATAGTCAGAAATTAAAAGATTAAAGGCTGTCATTGATACTACCAAACTGTCAACATGGACTCAAGGCTAGCACTCACCAAGACGACATCTAGAAAAAAGTATGTAATCGAAGAGAAAAGTAAAAGAACAAAAACAAATAAATAGCACAAAAATATAAAAATAGCAGTATCACATATGAGTCGGAGCGAGTATGAAGCAAAGATTACATAAGCGTTATAATATCAAAATGAACTCAAACATTTAATCAAGGAAGTTAAAGTGAACATTCAATAACGAAAAGTTTACTTGCATACGTACGGACACAACTATGCATACGCACGAAGACTCGCACACACGCACACATACGACACATCTATACATACACACACATGTGAACGTACTAACCCCACATGCATGTTTGTTCACAACTTGTATAAACATATTTACAGTAGGTCAAACTGATAAGGAAGAGTACATAAATATGCGCGGATGAAGAGCTCGCTCTCTCTCTCTCTCTCTCTCTCTCTCTCTCTCTCTCTCTCTCTCTCTCTCTCATTTTCTCTCTCGCACATGCATGCATACTCATGCACACACCTTGTCTCTAGATGCACACATTCGCACCGACAGGCATTCATGCACAATGACAAAACACATGTACACAGGCGCACATTTACTCGTGCGTTGTATGTACAAAGTAACTACATCTTCGAAAGTGTTGCAATGTAGCTGAAATGTATTCAATTACTCAATATCAGTTAATAGATATTTACACAAGAAGCAAGTTAAGATTAGACTATTTTATTGCAAAATCAATGTTTATTATAATTCTCGCCGACACGAATTCGAGATTAAGTGCCTGGGCACAGTTTCACTAAAAACCAAGCTGATTTTCTCCCCCAACTATTTTTTTTCTCTAAATCATTATGCTACGTTAACATTATGTTCCGAGCGGCCACGTCAGCCCCATATGCCCGAAACGTATTGCGCCGTTCACGTCTTCATCAATGTCTGATGCGTTTTTCACGTTCTGTCAAGGACTCCTACGGATCAAACGTGGAAACCGGAGAGCATTGGAGCACGTCTGTGCCCACGGTATAAAGAAAACCCCTCAAGCAATAGCAATCATTGTATCAAGATACTTCAACGAGTAAACATGAATGAGACGAAGAAGATTTTGTGTTTTCTTGTTTGTTTGCTGCAGTTATTTAGTCTTTGCATCAGCAAGAAGGCCAGCAGGAATTGCAAAGAGCGCACCAGGCAGGAAGAAGGCGAAGAAGGCGGAGGAGAAGGTCACGATCCCTGTGGGTTCACGCATGGTTATCGGAAGATAGAAGGCAGCAGTTAGGCCACTACGCAATATTTCTCACCAGGAAGCTCCGCAACGAAGATATAAACGCCTTTCAACATTATCTTAGAATGCCCCCAGGGCTCTTCGACGAAATCCTTGAAAAAATAACACTCATGCAGTGGGAGCTCTGGACGGGAAGCATATTGCCATCAGCAAGCCACCCAACACAGGCTCCTTGTATCACAATTATAAGGTTTTTTCAGTATCCCTCTCCTCGCCTTGGTGGATGCCCAGTATCGTTTCATATGGATTGAAGTTGGTGGAGTGGGACATATGTCTGATGCCCAAATCTATTATGACTCAGAGCTCAGTGAACTTCTCGAATAATCCGGAATAGGCTTGCCACCACCATGCCCTCTGCCCAACGATGACCAGAATCAGGACATCTCTTACTTTATCCTAGGAGACGATGCATTTGCCTTGAGAAGCTACCTGATGAAGCCGTATGGGAGAAGAGTGATGCCAAGAGAAGAACTCATCTTCAATTACCGGATATCCCGTGGAAGACGTGTGGTGGAAAATGAGTTCAGGATCCTGGCAAAGAGATTTAGTTGTTTCCTTGGAACTTTTGAACAGGGACCAGACACAGGTCAGTATCATTTTGTTACTATACCAACGTTTTCATGATACTGATAGAATGGAGTGTTACGCCGCTTACAACATTTTTTTTCAGTTTTGCCACGGCAAATTTCAATTCAACATATGGTTCCTGGGTTTCACCAGTATTAGGCTGGGGCTCTATTCTGTCTTGCCTAAGGACACCCCACGTGCCCCCAGGGGCTTCTTAAAGCAACTGAACTCCATTTTGTTTGTATTTTTTTTCTTTTGACAAAATCAGTGTTTAGTCATTCTATGAACAAAAACATCATTTTTGTGTCTAAACTAGTATGTATAAAAAAGAATTTTATTGTTGGAGACAGGATTCGAACCCACGACCTCCGTAGTAATAAAAGTATATGCAGACGCTCTATCGACAGAGCTACGCAGGCGTGTACATACACGGTATGTCAAAAAAGCTTTAACACCATTGAATTTACCCGTTAGTCACGGGGTAAAAATTGCGATAGCAACAAACAGCGAAATCAGTTATTTGCAGCGTTTCTTTTGTAAGATAATCTGTATGTTGTCCTATTTACAGTTATAACACTGAATTTCCCAAAATCGAACATTTTCCTTTTTTTCGTCAGTATATCAAACGGAGATTAGTTGTTTTAACTATATGATTCATATATTTGAATCAAATTACAGTGAGAGACATAATTGAGACTGCTGTCGTGCTCCACAATATTCTGAGGAGAAGGGTTCCAGTCATCCCAGTGAACGAGGTGGACCACAAGGATGAGGAACACAATCTGGTTCTTGACAACTGGAGAGATGAGGTTCAATGGCAGGACGTAGACGTACCACAAGAAGGAAGGAACAGAGACACCCTGGACGCGAAGCAGCAACGGGAGTACCTTAAAAGATACTTCAATTCCGATGCTGGTGCTGTAGAGTGGCAGGACAGAATGATAAATCCCCAGTGAAAGACATATACTTAATGACTTATGCGACCAACAAATCCGCCGACCAGACTGCACAGCCGCGCAGTCTAATCAGTGCCTTCATTATTCACTTCTTGAATAGTGTCTTTCTTGTAGAACGTGTGTACCTAATTCCAAAACTAAAAGTAGACTCTGTAAATGACTGTGCTGGATATCTACTAGATTGGACATCACCGAAGACATGTTTTGTCATGACGTACAAATTCCTCGTCAACTTCAATCATACGTAAATAAGTTCAAAGACCAGAGTTTGAGAAAACTTTTCTTAAGATATTTCTTTATTGACTGTGTGATAGTAAAACAAACCAAGGTAAAACAAATTAAACAATTAAATTCTTGACCAATTTCTATTATGTAAATGTAAAATTACTTAAGGAGGAATATACCTTTTAAATTATTTTCGAAATCAAGGGAATATTTGGTATGTAATTAAACTAAAAGTAATTTCCAATTTGAATATGCTTTTTTTTCTGCGGTAAATATAACACTTCTTTACCAATTACGTCGTAAACATGGCCATGTTTGGTCTTTTTGACGTCCCGATTTATAGCAGCAAAATCGCGTATTTGTCGACCTCAGTCAAGTTATACCGAATGTACAGAATCGAAACACATATCACCACGAACACATTCAACGGATATATGAATGTACATATGCAATAATTACGACGAATGCCACATTTTGAAAATATTAGCGAAAAACTGAAATTATTATTTTCTCGATTTTTTCGAAAAAAATGATTCAAATCAAATTTACCAAAAAACAAACCGAGCGATTTTGGAATAATTTTTATCTGATTTCTAACAATATGCTTCACAGTGATTGTGAGATTTTTAGAACAATTGACAAACCAGATTTTTTTTTATTTTTAATTATTTAACCCCACCCTACGTCAAAAAAGACGTCAACATATTGCATAATTCTACACATTTTCCATAAGATTTTCGGCAGTTGATTAAGGTTAAATTATTTTCTAAATCAGTGGTTCAATTAGTATATTATGAAACTAAAGGAAATTTCCAATGTGAATATGTATTTTTTGCAGCGGTCAATAGAATATATATTTATATGTGACGTCGTAATCATGGCCATGTTCAGCCTTTTTGACGTCCCAATGTACAGCAGCAAAATCGCGTATTTTTTCGACCTCAGTTGAGTTATTCCTAATGCACAAAATAGAAACATATATCACCATGTACACATTTGACGGATGTATGCATTTACAGATGCAAAAATTATGACGAACGCCACATTTTGAAAATACTAGCGAAAAACGGAAACTATTTTTTTCTCGATTTTTTCGTAATAACGACTTCAAATCAAAATTACCAAAAATGAAATCAAGCGAATTTTGCATAATTTTTATATGTTTTCATACTATATATTGTACAATAATTGTGAGGTTTTTAGAAAAATTGACAAACTAGATTTTTTATGATATTCAATTATTTAACCCTACCCTACGTCAAAAAACGCTTTAATGCAAACGTCAACGTCGGTATAGCGCATGAGGTATACGTTTTGTGATAATTAAACAAGTTTGTTCTTACCATTATATTAGTATTTTGTGCACACTAGTTATATATACTTCTGCTGTTTAGTGGCAACTAATTTGTCTATAGCATTTATGATAGCGTGTCTGTTTGGTGTACGTACAAAACCGTCATTTTTTTCACTTACAGGGAACTGGATTCCAAAACAATATTCTAATTTCTGACTAGCTCCACGACTGCTAGTGAAATGTGGACATCACGGTTGTCAATTGTTAGAACAACAGGTCTGGCCTTTCTAAAATTCGGAGCAAACTGTTACACATACATAAAATGGGCTTGAAACAATACCGTCTATGATGAGCAGTGAAAAGCCACGATCCAGGTATATTGTCATTGAACGTACGACGGAGCATGGGGCTCGGTGGAAGGGTGGTTTTTCACTGCTATAGTTGGTATTTTTTCAAGTTCATTTTATGAATGTGTACTGAACAGTTTGCTCCGAACTTTAGAAAGGCCAGACCTGTTGTTCTAATAATTGACAACCGTGATGTCCATATTTCACTAGCAGTCGTGGAGCTAGCCAGAAATGAGAATATTGTTTTGGAATCAAGTTCCCTGTAAGTGAAAAAAAATGACGGTTTTGTACGTGCACCAAACAGACAAGCTATCATAAATGCTATATACAAATTAGTTGCAACTAAACAGCAGAATTATATATAACTTGTGTGTACAAAATACTAATGTAATGGTAAAAAAAAACTTGTTTAATTATCACAAACGTATACCCATGCGCTATACCGACGTTGACGTTTGCTTTAAAGCGTTTTATTGGCGTAGGGTAGGGTTAAGTAATTGAATGTCATAAAAAAATCTAGTTTGTCAATTTTTCTAAAAATCTCACAATAATTGTACAATATAAAGTATAAAATCATATAAAAATTATGCATAATTCGCTTGATTTGTTTTGTGGTAATTTTGATTTGAAGCCGTTTTTCGAAAAAAATCGAGAGAAAAATAGTTTCCGTTTTTCGCTAGTATTTTCAAAATGTGGGGTTCGTCGTAATTTTTGCATTTGTAAATCCATACATCCGTCAAATGTGTACATGGTGATATATGTTTCTATTCTGTGTATTAGGAATAGCTCAACTGAGGTCGAAAAATATGCGATTTTGCTGCTATACATTGGGACGTCAAAAAGACTGAACATGGCCATGTTTACGACGTCACATATAAATATATATTATATTGACCGCTGCAAAAAATACATATTCACATTGGAAATTACTTCTAGTTTCATAATATAATAATTGAACCACTGATTTAGAAAATATTTTAACCTTAATCAACTGCCAAAAATCTTATGGAAAACGTGTAGAATTATGCAATATGTTGACGTCTTTTTTGACGTAGGGTGGGGTTAAATAATTAAAAATAAAAAAAAATCTGGTTTGTCAATTGTTCTAAAAATCTCACAATCACTGTGAAGCATATAGTTAGAAATCAAATAAAAATTATTCCAAAATCGCTCGGTTTGTTTTTTGGTAATTTTGATTTGAAGCATTTTTTTCGAAAAAATCGAGAAAATAATAATTTCCGTTTTTCGCCAATATTTTCAGAATTTGGCGTTCGTCGTAATTATTGCATATGTACATTCATATATCCGTTGAATAAGTACGTGGTGATATGTGTTTCGATTCTGTACATTCAGTATAACTTGACTGAGGTCGACAAATACGCGATTTTGCTGCTATAAATCGGGACGTCAGAAAGACCAAACATGGCCATGTTTACGACGTCATTGTTAAAGAAGTGTTATATTTACCGCAGAAAAAAAAGCATATTCAAATTGGAAATTACTTCTAGTTTCATTACATACCAAATATTCCACTGATTTCGAAAATAATTTAAAAGGTATATTCCTCCTTAATCCTGTACTTTGTTACCAATAAAAAAGCTATTGAACTACTGATCTCAATATTTTTTTCGTCTTCCTTAACATTCTCTCACAAATCAAATGTAGTCTTCTATCATGAATCAGTTTTGATTATGTCCTCAATTTTCTACGGATTTCAGGCTTATCATAAATAAAACAAACAAAACACAAAAACAAAAACAAAAAAAACAACAACAAACAACACACACATGCAAGTTTGCATTTGTAATAATAAAAAAGTAGGAAACATTTCACTTGTCCCGTCTAGTCCAGTTGCTTCTCATTGGCTGAAGTGCCAGAGCTACTGATCCTTCTCTCTTTACTGGGACTTGTCATGTTGCTGGGGATCTGACCCGCCAAGAACGAGATAAGAGTCGGAGTTAAGCATTTGGCTGTATGAGATGTCTTGCCCTTCGACAGCTGATGTTGATAGCGACTGGGTTGACGACGATCGCTGTGGTTGTTGCTGATTTTCAGTGATGGGCGGTGGACAGATGATGTTCATCTCAGGAAACTGCTGCTGCACCCACGGTCGATCCAATGAGTACCAAAGATCGGGTGAGGTGGTCACCTCAGACGGCCACTGGGAGGGAGGTGGCTGCTGGACCGAAGGCTCCCTTGGACGACCGGTTGGACGCTGAGCTGGAGACTCTCCGCACACGGTCAGGTGTCGCTGGCCAGCTGGGCCAGTGTGCTGAGATTTTACCGACCAGAGCTGCTGTCTCTCCGCTTCGTTATGGCACTTGTGCAACGCCTCTATGATTCTGGCTTCGGAGAGCTGGAGGGAGGCTTCGAAGACTTCCATCGACGTAGCAGCCAAACGCAGTTGCTGGGTGTGACTGATTCTGTCGCTGTGCCAGGAATGTCTCCAAGAGGCCCATAAGGGCATCTGGGTTAGCGCAAACTGTAGACGACGTGTGCGTAGAAACTGGAGTACCGGCAGATGGACCGTTTTCTGGGGCCTCAGGAGCAGGTGGAGGCTCTTCTGGAGGATCAGGAACAGGTAGAGCAGTGGAAACTGTAGCAGAAGAAGAATGTTGAAGTCGGGCATTGAAGCTCGCAATGGTCCTTCTGGGCATCTGAATGATGTGCTCCGACAGGAACTGAAAGTGCTGCCAAATCCACCTGATGAAATAGAATTTGAAATGTATAACAAAAATAAAAGAAAATATCTGTATAAATTATAATCATTGTTATTAACATTATTATTAATATCATTATTATTATTATTATTATTATCATTATTATTATTATTTAACTATTTCTAGAGGTAAGGCTGTCACTACAAATAATATCACGAGTATTTAGAGCAATCCTGGCGCAGAAGTAAAGTGAGACTTACCGTTCGGTGGCAGTGAAGCAATCTGCAGCTTGCCCTGACTTGGTGGCCGCTTTCTTTAGTTTACCGAGCTTGATGCGCATGCTGTCGTACTACGTCTTGAGTTCATTAGTGGTGTGCTTCATCTGCCTGGTGTGCTCCGCCCACAGCCTGCCTTTCGCCGCCGCGTCTTTGTAACCAGCAAGCCTCTTAGAGTACAGCGTTGGATTCTGCTGGAGGAAGTCAATAATGAGCTCATCTCTTCCTCCGAAAAGTTGGTAACGACCCTAGGGGCTGCCTTCTTCCTAGCACATGCGTCTTCTTCTGCCTCTTCGGCCTCATTAGTAGGGACCGGGTCAGCAGGAGTAGTAAGCTCCTCTTGATCTGGCGGATACAAACGGATACAAACCGGTGTCAAGTACCAGGCAGGATAGATTTTAAAAGTATGAATATTCTATGTGCAAAATATAGGGAGCAAAATATTAACAAATCATATTTATATTTTTACACCCGAACAGAACATGCTCAAAATGAACTATTTTGAGGGTCCCTTTGGAGTTGTCGTCGACAGCATTTTCTGCATTAAAACTCCAGCATCCTTAATTATTGAGCAATCTTAACTAAACTTAGAATTTGCATGCATGGCCAAAAATCTGGTTCGATGTGCTTTCTGGATGGCTGTTACAGACATCTGTCATTAAAAATGCACTAATTATAATTAAAATCATATTACGTGTTTATGTACATATATAAACCTAGAGGAATGTCGCCTTAAGCATTCGTGACTGTTTGGCTGTTTCGGCTGGGCTAAATAAAACTCAATCCCTACCCTACCTAGCTTTTTTTAAACCGTTTCCCTAAACACAGAATTTTTTTTTCGGCCGAACGTTGAATTGCCGTTAAAACGATCTCGAAGATGACGTTGATGTATAAAATACTTCTTGACGTCTCACACTACTACATGTATTACATTTCCCAAAGGACTCCATTTTAACATTTATGTCCAAACCAGAGTGAAAAATCAAATTCTGTAGCATGTGTCTGGGTTCAAATTCTTCACTGGTTCAAGATATGCAAAAAAGCATACCTTGATCAGTTTTTTTTAAAAATTCAATGCTTTTGTAAGACCTATCAATTTCTACTATGAATATTTCATCGAGAGGTGATTTCAAAGTGATCTTAACATACCCCACTGTATTTGGAGGTACGACTGTTCTCTTACTTATTATTACTATAGAAACCTTCACACCACCATCGATGTCAATACTGGCGGGAATGACCTCTCCTCTACATACAACAGTATCATTGCCTAAATCGATGACACTATCCGTTGGTTTAAGAAAGTCTAAATCTATAACACACGTTTCTTTTATAGGTACAATACACACTGTTTGCAAGAATGTTGTAGAACCAACTATAATTGGAACATTGTCAACTAATTGTCCATAAACAGGATTTATACCAATACCTTGCAATTTGCACTTACCACTTATTTCGAAGTGATAGCTAATGTTTTTAAAATATTCACCATTCACAAGAGAAACAATTGCACCACTATATACTATTGCCCAAACAGGGCTACCATTTATTAAAAAAGGGATAGAAACTACCCTTAGCTAAATTAATTGATACCTCTATCGCTCCACCTTCACGACCCCGACAAGATGAAATTAGGTGTTGGTCGCCGGTGCAATTAATCCCTTCGAGTTTGAAGACTCGATTTGTCCATCCGACATGGATTGTCCATAGAATGTTGGGTTGGCATTCAAGGACTGTCCTGTGGCAATGCAATCTTATTCTGAGACCGATTATTTAGTGACCTTACGGTATTCTCATAGTGTTGACCTTATACGTCCGACCTTTGAAGGCGTACGAACTTTGAGGTGGTGACCGACCTCTTACATTATATCCTCTATCATTATATGATCTGGGGGACCATCCCCTAGAATCAGTAGACCTCTGACCTTGTACAGGGGGTCGGCCTCTCTTTTCCCTCATCATCAATATTAGTTATTCCATCTGGGATCTTCCCTGGTAGGCACAGGAGGGAAGTTCTAAAGAGATGAGACCCTGTGTGATATTCATCTTCCATGTCAGAATAATTACAACATACACAGTAGCTTTCATTTTTCTGTAGTTTGTATGTATGCATAAGTTTTTATTTACCCTTGCGCTTTGAACCAGTCCTTTTGGCGAGCAGATCTGTATTCTGTTTCTTCCGAAACCAGATAAAATTGAATTATCGATTTTTACCAATCATAAATCAGATACACGCATGACAGCGTTGCCCCTAGGCGGATAACTAGGGAATACTTAATTGCTCGACATAAGGCTATAAAGGCGGGTAACTTTTGACACACGATAAAGAAGGCCCTTAATTGAGTTTGATGCACCTGGTATCTCGATAAACGTCCATGAGCCATAATGTTCGACATGACACAATATCGTTTTAGTGTTACAAGTTTCTAGAGCTAATGTAAAAAAAACTATCGCGTCCGTTTCCTGGGTAGAAAACATTACTGAGTTTTGCAGTTAATAAAAGGCAATCAAATTCCTGGCTGGGAAGTGCTCGAATCGGCGACTTTCGGAACGTAGAATCCTGAATCCACATATAGCCTGGGTACGCGCCTGCAAATCCATTTTATACTTTCAGGAGATTATGGAGATAGATATGCACGACATATTCGAATTCATGGATCTGCGAATTATGTATGCCAAGTGCGTAACAAGGAATATCACATAAAATACGACTATGATAGGCATATACAGTCACACCAGGGGGACAAGTTTCTATGCCCTGAGTGTGGAAAAGCATTTCCCAGTTAATGGAATTTACGTAAACACAACATAAATGTTCCTCAGAGGATACTAAAACTGACTTGTCACCTGTGCAGCGAAAGGTTTGCTAACAAGGCTGTACTAACGGCTCATGTTGCCAAACATTGTGGTCAGAAACCATTTGAATGTCATAAGTGTCGACATCAATTTTATTATGTGAAAAACTCCAAAGGCACCAACAATGAAACAGTTGTAGACATTGGACCATACCTGTACTTCATGCCTAAAGGCGGTCAAAAGTAAAAAGGGACCGAGACAGCACATGCTTCGTCACAATGAACCTTCGTATGTGTTTACAGTGTGTGGGAGAATATTTATCTGGAAGTTTAATTTCCGTGCACATATCAAATATGTCGTACATAAAACATTTTGCTTGCTTCCGCGAAGTATTGAATCTTATCTTATTTGCTCAACATATTTATTTTCAATAAAGAAAAAAATCTATTTCTTACGGTTAATTATCAACTCCTGCGTGGTTCCAGGTTGTCACATACGTGTTGGTAAGACTATGATTCATTCATACCGTTAGAGGTAACTGTTTCAGTATTGGTTATTGCAACTTGCTGAAACACTGCAATTCACTAAAAAATCAGGATTCTGTGTTTATTATGCCTATCAAGATGTTTTAATTTGTTTTCTTTTTACTGAAATCGAGTATTTATTATTTTGTTCCAGATTCCGCTCATTTTTACCGCCTAAGAAGGAATACCCTCAAAATACGTCCGCGTCCTTGAACAACTGCAGTATTTCACAAAAATCCACAAGCATTTTTTTCTATAATTTGGTATCATTTAGATAAAAATGTGTGTGCGAATTCGATATGGAAGTATATTGGAAGCAATATGGAACAGAACAGACGGACGGACGTTCTCACAAATGAGTATTTAAGTATTTAAGTGGTTTCTTTGCGCCCATTTTATTACTTGTGTGGCTAAATTAAAAAATAACACACATTAACATTGTTTTTAAGTGTCTAAAAACAGCCACATATTTTTTTCAACTGTTTTTTAACCGTCCAAAAAATACTTACCCTAAACGCTAGACATTAAACTACACATTCGTGTGTGCGAACGGACGAACATGTGTAACACTATGTGCCCCCATTTCAGAGCAGGGATAAGAAAAAAAATTGTTACACTAAGTGAACCCGCTTTATAATCAAATGTCCATACATGTACCAAACATATGCTTAGTGTAACAGCGGTTACACTAAGGGTCGAAACCGTAACCCTTAGGGTAACAAAACCCATATTTAGGAAACATATGTATAAGCTATTATAGCTTTTTTATGAATACTTTTCACTTGTTCTTTAGTTTATACTAATTTATCTTAGCTCGATTACGATGAAAGCTCAGAGCTTATAATAAATAAGTACGAATAAGCTCTCAAGTCTGCTTCCTGGGTAGAACCATTGATTGAATTGATTTATTAATTGAATATTTAGCGTCATTTTTATGCCATCGAGGGCTAACAGACGATCAGTTAACTTAACCACTGTTTCCTGAGACTAACCAGTACTTGAGCACACCTCATCTCCGCAAGTAACTGATAACTTTCCTACTTGAATCAGTGGTGAGAGGCGAATAATAATGAGACACAATGTCGTATATCAATCATCACGGAGACTGTTGCCGGGCGGAGATTTGAACTCACGACCCCTGGATTGATAGTCAGACGCGTAACCGACTGGGCTAATCGGGCCCAGCTGGGTAGAACCAGTACTGAGTGTTGTTTATGAGAGGCATCAGGTCGAGCTGGGGATCGAACCTGCAACATCTGGCGTGAGCGGCCAATACTCTATCCATTACACTACCGCCCCACTTGTTCTTTATTTTGTATATTGAATGTATGACTACCATGTATATCGTGAACTTATTGTCGAATTTGGGCGCCAAACCAATGTAGATAATTCAACATGCGAAATGTCATCTTTAGTGACAAATCGAGATCTAATCTTTTTCACATAGATGTTCGGATGCGATTCTAACATACACGTGGATAAATATTTGAAGACAACTGCGTTCATGAACATGATGGCTTTGGCGGAGGGAGCGAAATGGTATAGGACGCCATTAATGATTGTATTATTGTCGCTGTGATCTTATCATTACTGATGGCAATCAAGCAGCAAAACGATGCATTGATGAAATCCTTCGACCTGAAGGTTTGCCGCCGGTGAAGTCATCTCATGTTTCAACACGACAATGTCCCGTCACATTCAGCCAAGTTAACGACATAATACTAGATCTACCTTGGGTAAAATAATGTTCAAGTGTTGGATTGACCTCCAACATCTCCCGATCTCAATCCAGTTGAACTTCTCAACTTAATGCGTGCAAAATTATGTGCATACGCGACACATGTGCTCATGTGATTTCTTGCGTGTTTTTGCACACGATATTTATGTTAAAATCAATCAGTTCTAGTCGACCCTTCGCGTAGAAAACAACTAGTGTAAAAATGCTAATCCGAACGAATTGAATTTAATGACATGAAATACTGCATGCATACTTTCCAGTTCAGCATGTCTGGTAAACATGTTAAATAATATAACTATTAATATTTGTGGTTTAACCGAACACTCACGATAATGATAAAGATTTCCGTATGTAAACAGCATTAACTACTCTTATAGCTGCCATGAAGTTTTAATGTAGAACTAATTATACCAAAGAGACGCAAATAAAAAATGGCAATACAATAAAAAACGAGAACATGACACGATAAATAGCTTATTATCGCGTATAACACAAGGAAATGTTCCGGTTATAAGCAATGACGAAGTGAATAAGCAAATCGTTTAAAGCTTGCAGTCGTGATAATGTTTACTACGGAAATTTACCTAATAGTTATGTATAAACTATCCGCGACATTCAGCCTTCATATGTATATTGCGCAGTAATACAAACGTACACCGCTCATTAATACACACGACGTGGAGATAACTAATTGTATATCAATTCAGTGACAATAGGAAGTATTTGCTAATAGTAGTGCCAAAGGTTACAAATTAGGATCACGATTTATACTGTATTGCTTCCATTTCATATATGGGCGAGTTAAGAAATTGACTCTGGGCGCTGCCATATTAGTTTAAACAATATTTTATTCACATAAGTACATATATTAAGCATACATTGAACAATTGTCATACGTTTAACGAATTATGTGGAAAGGATACAGAAAAAAGCTTTAGAAGCTTGTGTAAATCTGCTTCCTTAACAGTTATTTTACATTTCTTATAAACTTTATCATATTGTTCCAAAATAATTTCAATTTGGCCAAATGTGCAAAAATTGATTAAAGAAATAATGGTTTATTCAGAATACAGTATTGGTTGAAGAGAAGGAAAGAAAGAAAGAGACTCCGCTGTTTTTATTTTCTTTATCGGTTCATTCCGATACAGGGGATAGGTATTTTGCAAGTTTATGTTTATCAATCCAATCCATTCATTAACCATTGTTTCTTACTATCCAAGATCAAACAGAGGCGTGTTAGTATAATTAAGTAGGTAAAAAAACATAACAAGTCATTATCTATTTAACTGTGTGCGATATTCAAAACGTTTGGTCTTTATAATATAATTTTGAACTGTCATGAAAATTGAGTTGTTGTCAGTTAATGTAAGATTTTCATTACCATACAGAAGATCATTCAAGGAAAGATCATGTGGATAAGCTAATTTTATTTCAGTCATCATTCTTTGTCTATATTGGTGAAATAGTCTGCACCTGAATAAATAATGATATGTGTCCTCAATTTCAGCACAAAGACAATTTGGACTTGCAACTATGTTTTTATTGAATAAATGTTGATTCAAGCTACTGTAATTTGTACGAAGTCGTGTATGATATATTTAGGCAGTTCGGTTTCCTGTATAATAATGATTTGGAACCTTTTGTTTATTAGGCGCTGCCATATTGAAACTTCACTATCACGTGTTAAAACCACGACATTCGCCACATGGAGGTCACCATTGTTTTTTCTAAACAGTGCATAATGGAAATGTCCAAACCGCTATTGAGATAACTATGAATTGTTCTTTGCATATTTAATCAGGAAAAACATGATAATGCCTTAATTCAAGGAATTTTCTAAAATTCCTTGCGTAAATAAGGTCCTGAAACTTATCTTTTTTGACAATTTAACGCCGTTTCTGACAGATTCCTACCGAGTTAATGTAAATAATTTACAAATAACGATGTATTTACACAATTATTATAATATGCTGAACCCATAACAATGAAAATAATAACACTATTAAACAGCTACAGTTGTTTATTTTATTCGACACAACAGAAATATAAAGATAGTTTACCGGTGTGACATATTTTCAGCACGTCGTCAGAATCAGATATATCGCCGAATGCACAAGTTTTTGGAAAAAAACAGTAATTTTTAACTGTTGTTTTCAAAAATGATACATCCACAAATTAATTTAAAATATGGATACGAATTATTTTAAAATATATTATTATCACAATAGTAAATTGTATAGAACATAGCAAGTAAGTACGTTAGACAATATATAAGGTAAGTTTGTTTTCTAAATAAAAAAAAAATATGCAAATGGCAATACATTATGATTGTGATCAGTACATTTAAACATCAAAGTTACTATCAGGCACGCCTGCAGCCGGGAATTCGCTGTGTTAACTGGAACCTTGTCGGGATTTGGTATCACCCGTGTATTAAGGACCCTGTACAAGGAACCAAACTTACACATTCATTCACTTTAATTGCCACATCGTTTATAAAACCTAACCATTGGATGCTTTTTTAAAAGCAGCCAACTTGATTTGGTCAAGGTCGTTGTAGCTGTATATATTTCGGCTATTTTCTTCTATATAAAACGTTTGCATGAGAAAGAAAAAGACAAACGTGTTTTATTGAAGCAGCGTATCCGCATTCATAACAATTTCCGATTCACGAATTAAATCACAACACTGCTGTCTATTTTCTGGTCACTATATAGTAACATGCATCAGTAACAATTTTACGTTCCGACTAGGAAGTTTGTATCTATATATCTGAATCTAACGTTTTAACTTTTCTGAGTTTCAAATCATCCTGTCTGCTTTTAGTGCTTTCGACATTGGGAAATATTCCCTGTCCGTCCGTTCGTCCGATCGATAAAATTTAAAGGGGACTATGACTAATATTTCGTTTGTAGCTGTACAATAAAATAAAAATGTTTTTTTCTATAATGTAGAAATTGAATGTGGTAGGTTCAAAGCACTTTGAGGTTTAATATTTTATATAAAGTTTGGCACTTCTGAAAATGAGAAGAAGTTGACCTTTGTACTAATCTCATATCTTGGAGCGGAACAAACTGTTTGAGTTGAACTGCCATACATCACATAATAAGACATACCTTGGAGTTAAACATTTGCCAACTTTATTGTCATACCTATTATACAGCAGACACATAAACTTTCAAGCAAAACAAATACAGTTAACCTTGCACAACACATTTAACTTTTGTATCCTGTATTAGAAATATTCACAACGGTGCAAATATATGTTTATTTGAACTCCTAACACCTGCGCGTAATGCTGGAATGACACTGTCATGCAGACATTGATGACGTGTCGTCAATTATATATGATTTATCGCGAGTTTTACAGGAGAATGTTTTTTTTTTCGCTATCTATCTGTTGAATTGTTCAACATTTTGAGCTGCGGCACTGATCGTGTATGTATGTTGCTATGGATATCATAACATTATTACTAACAAAAGAAATATACTAAAAAAACGTACATCGATGACAAATACACCAATACTTAAGTTGTGAAAAATGTAGCGATGTACTTGCATTAATATCGATATTATTAAATGTGTCCATGAAATTCTGGATAACACCTCGTATTTTAAAATTAGAAAGCATAACGCATCCGTCCACGTGAATAATTAAATTATTCCTCCTCCATCGATGCAAAAATGTTTCACTTAACACGTGAATTTTTTCCCAGCCGCCCCGTACTCATTCCATTCTATTCCTGTACAAAGGGCAATATATAAAGTAATGTAAAAAGAGATGGATATACACGAGCAAGAAAGTTCACCTTCGTGACAAATGCCCCAGCATTATCAGTTGTAGTAACGGCAATTTTTCAGTTGAAACTAAAACTTTTGCAAATAAACAGTGTGACAAAGTTTGGCAAATATTCGATTAAAATACTCGTTAGAGCAGGGGACTTGATATTCTGCATCTACCAAATAATCCAATAGCCATAATTTCAGTAATTGTTTATTTGAATAGTTAGAGTCATTATATACCATCGGTCTAAAGCTAACGGGCATGTTCTTAAGTTTGGACAATATACTTTGTCAATTCATGTTGTTACCGAGTTTGGTGAAGATTAGATTTAAAAAAAAGATTAAGATAGAAAGATGACATTTGCAAATTTAGAACAACCCACTGTCCATAACTTCGGTAAAAATAGGACGATCAGACCTATTTTGCCAAACACATTCTGAATACGTTTGGTAAATATTGTAATAAAATTACTAAAATGTCGTTATACATGTGTTATGCTTACTTTAAATAAGTGTCGATCTTGCAAACAGAACAGTTCAAGTGCAAGTTGATCTTCCATTTTGGGTTTATATGCAAATTCAAGTTTACATTAAAACAGTTAAGCTATATTTCCGGCAACGTTTATATTAAGAATGAAGCGCAACTGCGATGAGGTAATCTGGTGTTTTAAAGGTAGCATTGATAATTCCTCAGGTACCCGGAAGTTCGGTGGGAACCATAAAATATCACATGTAACCAAACTCGTAACGAAAAATCACTTAACCAGCTTTTCAAACAGCGTTCAGGTGTAACATTTAATTTTGACTCAATTGAAAAGTGACCCCAAGGGTCATTTTTCAATGTTGACAATTGAACCGGATCACATTTCAACATGATATTCTAATCAAAACAGTCGTTGAAAAGCTAATCAGTGTTAAATTTCCTTTTTTTTAACGGTTTGTTAAATATTAGCAAAACATCACATGTCTAATGTCGCATGTTGCAACCATTAAACATAAGCTCTGGTAAACTTTGTTACGATCGGCTGCTATGAATACAAATGGTTGCTATAGCAGTAAGTGATTATAACAAAAAACAATTCCTTTTCAAACTGACATTGACAAAATCCATGCGAACCCACGAGCTTAGCTTACAATAGGCACTGTAAGCACGTGCCTACATTTTTTTTGAGAAATGAAAAAAAAAATGTAATAAAAATCGGACCTAAGGAAAAGAATCGTGGGGAGTAAACTATAAATTTCGCAACAAAAAATCATTGAATATTATCCAGATATTTTTTTGTGACGGATCTGTACAATCTGTTAATTTTCGTAATGTTCACGAGTTGATGCCGTCATATAAACATTCAATAGATCACATACAATTCATTATAAAATGTGTAAACAGATCCTGGCCCACTGTCTAACAGATTCGACACATTACATTCACAATGAAATGAGTGTAACGACGATAACTCGATGAAGGAGTTTGAGCCTGGCCATCATGGCCGAAAATCGCTCTCCCTATCCAGACATTGGATATCTCAGTTTTCATTTGTTCCATGTACCTATTATATTATAAATCATCAGTGTTGTCTAGAAGTAATGTAATGTTCCTTAATGCTGAATAAAAGTTTGGATGGCAATTATCTATAAGCAATTATAGATGAAGTCATATCAAAACTGAGCTCAAAGTAGGAAATGGTAATTAGAGATTGGTCAGATATTGGCACATTTGAATGAGACATTAGTGGAAAGTAATTATTGATTAATTAAGTCCAATTCAAACAATATGCCACAGGCATATTTGATATTAATGCAAACAGAATATAGAGTTAAGTTTTATTGGCATCACGACAATACACAATTGCCTATGGCATACACTATGTATACATAGGTAATGTACTCATAAACAGTCAAACATCGCAAGTTATCGAATCTAGACATTACAATTTAAATATTTCAATTCAATGAATATAGTTCAACAGTCATTGAATTTAATGTAGTTTTTCTAAGCATACAAGTCTCAGAAATATATCCTGGTGTATTACGCACTAGTCATAAAATTCATACATAGTGGGATAGATATATATATTTTGAATACTTAGTTCTTGTTGTTCTTTATTTTAGACAACATAAAAGAAAATGACACTTTGATTCAACAACACATTTAAGGAGTATAATTTACAAATTCGATTTTCTCTTTCTACGTGTGTATAGTTGCCTTGGTCTATTTCTAAAGTATGGACACTAAGACGTAAACATGTCAAATCTTTGTGATTCTTTTCGTTTGAAATAAAATCTAAGTAATTTTCATATGTAAAATCTACTTTCAACTTATTGAAATATTTTAGTTTCAACATATTCTGTAAGCTTCGGCAGAGTCTGAACAGATGCATGTATTGGTCACTAATATATGGACTGAAATTAAGCCATATTTCTCCAAAATCCTAGGTTATTTAAGAACGAATCCATACATTTGACCCAACATTTATTATTTTGAAAGTTACATTGTTCGTGATCTTAGTCCAGTACATAAAGGAACGCTCTTTAGAAATCACAGATATATGAACTTCAAAATATAAAGATGACATTACCTAATTACAACTTTAATAAATCGGAAAGAGAGTTTTATAAAATAAAGAAAAATATATTTGTAAATATATATTTTATCTTAACAAGGGAGGATGTTATATTATTGTAATTGGATTTTTTTTGTATTATATAAGAAATATGAGTTGGTTTATTTTTGTAAAGATGCAGTTAAAAATATGCAAAGGTCTTAAGGAGATGTGATAGCAAGATAATTAGCCTGGGACTTTGTGTCATTCAGAAATGCTACATCTTGTTGTTGGTAAGATATGTGCGTGTTTAATATAGAGTTAATAAATAAAAAATGTTTATATGTCTCTCCGGGTTTGTCATATAATGTTGGTGATGATCTAATATTGTACAAAACAGAACAGAACAAAAATTTTATTTAGACTTGAGCATCATAGCTTTTCGTCATATACAAACATTTTTATGCATGCAATCTGATGTCTACAGTATAAAATAAACAGTTCTAAATCAATATTGGTGAGAGTTGTTTTAAACAAAATCATTTTGCAAAATCTAGTAAAATAGTATTCGTCGAGCAGTATTAGTATATAAATAATGATATTTTTATTAACATTATTATGTACTATGTGAATTATTACACGTAATTTATCAGATTATATCTGCGTTTGAAAGCTTTTGTCCAAAGTTATGCTAATTTTGTTAACAACGGTTTTCGGTTTGTATTTAATAAATCTATAAACGTAACCATACTTGGTCGACTGTATATATCCATCTCTTATTTGATTGTTGATTGGACAAACACTGATAAAATTTATGTAGGTCCTTTGATGGCGTGATTACAAACAAAGTAAAATCGTCATGTTTGGGGTATGGAATAGTTCAGACTGTTCATGTAATGTTCTGTACTGACGAGTGTGTCGGACTAAAGCGCAGACTATATATCTGATTACTCCTGAATAACCCTTTACAACGTAACATAGATGTCGATCGTGTAATCACCGTATTTGCGTCATGCAGATGAAGAAAACTAGAGGTTTGACTTTCCGCATTGCGGCACATATGAACTCTTTTCATCAGTACTGTATTGATGGATTAGTGGGCCAGTGGTTAAAGCGTTGCACTGTGAACTCGGGTCACAGGTTCGATCACATGCTCTTCTAAAATACTTATAAGTCTTTCGAATGGGACTTTAACAAATATCGACGTCCCATGTATCGGTGCTTAATATCTAGCATGTAAAAGAAACAGTCTTCTGTATTTCTGCACTAACCTCCAAAAATCGAAAATTACTAATACTCTTCTGGAGGTGTCGCCCATAGGGGAAGCCGATGGCGACGAAAAATGAAATTATCATCATCAATAATATATGTTCATGCATATAAACTAGCAATTATGTCGATTTATGCGTATCTGAGTGATACACATTCAACAACTGTTATTTTTTAAAATAGTAGCCAGTTGAAACCATGAGACAGTGAACAAACCTTAAAACATTACATTTGTTATCAAATTATTTTAATATCATTATATAATGCAAGGCAACTCCTTTTAACAACAATGTACAATCTGCATTCTCGTTTGTGTATATGCTGTTAAAATATATTTACATATTACAAATGCATCGAAAATAGGAAGGTATTGGTAGAAAAACAAGACATGTCCGTAAGACAGCGCGCTGGAATATTTGCACTGCTTTGTCAATAAATACTAAAGACCTGACCAAGTTATATAATTTGTAACACACACCCACTTTTCACACACAAGTGAGTGTTATAAAGTTTTGGGTTCTATATCTGTTTCTTAGTTATTAAACGTTTTAAGTGTGGAAAGAAGTTTAACCAAGATATTTATTTGTGGTATAAACATATTTTATTTGTTTTAATGATTTAGAAATTGGGTGTGGCAACAAGGTCTCCCAACATTAAATTCGGCCCTCTCCGTCCAGCAATGGCCATAATTTGCTTTAAATTCTACCAAGAGTTGATTAACTTGATTATTTGATTAACCTGAAGTTTCAAATCAGTCCAGTTGGAGGTTGCTGAGATATCTGCATAGTAGTAACTTATGCAAAATTTGAACCGAAAGTGTGACGGTAATTTCCGGGTAACAAAGATATATTTGTGAAACAAAAACCACACTTACGAAAGACAATTCCGATACCACACGTGTTATATCACCAATGAAACAACGTATCTATAGCAAACCGGCCATTTATATATATAGTTTATATATATTATATATACTATATATATAGTATATCAATATTTTCCGGTTATAAATCACAATTTACATCCACGTGAACATCCAAATTTATAATAGCAGTTTTCAATATTGAAATGTGGTCTGACCGACTATTCGGTCAGTTTCCAACTGTTGGTGATCAGATTTTAACAAGGGTTAATTTATCACGTGTGGATTGGTCATTAAATAATGGTCGGGGTGAGTTTTCAATGTTAAAAATGGATTACTCATTCGCTGAAAAGTGACCCATGGGGTCATTTATCAACGGGGTCAAAATTTAATGTTACACCTGCACATTATTGAGCAGATGCGCTTGACGTAGGTCCCCACCCATTGTAATATATGGTAGAAAAAATGATCTTTTGACAGAGATATTTGAAAATGTAAATGCTGTGCATAAGATAAAATAATTTTGATATTGATTTTATTTTGTTGTCCAAGATTTACATTTGACCTTCGATGGTGAACCATCTTCTTGTTGTTCCTTACATTTCTTTGAAAACTGATGATACGAAATTGGTTGGAATTGTTGCTATTTCAATTTCCCTGAAAAAAATAAGGATTATGTCCATTGCTTGCTTGATTATATATGCAGTGTCACGTGGTAATTAAGAGGCTTCATGACCGTACAGTTGTAATACGACCAATATGAAATTATATGCACATTTAATACATAGGACAGTTTAGAAGTTTGAATGTTATGCTTGAAGTTCATTGCAGTTACAATCGGGAACCAATTACTTTTGTAGGTTTTTCTCGGTAAACCAGAACTGGTTTCATTACACATTCAATTTTGCTGTAGTCTAGTTTAGTTTAAACTTATTTAGTTTTACTTTGATTGTGAAACAATCCCTTACAACTTGGGCAAATCACAATTGAAGTCTTCCTGGGTAAAACTAGTTCTAAGCATGTGCGGAAATTTTTTCTTGCTTCTGGAGAACACACATAGTCTTGTTGAACATTTCTTTTTAGATCAAGTAATCATCAACTGTAATATTTTTCAAAAGCAGTACATATTTGCTCCAAAATTCACCCGCATACGAAACTGAAATACATTTTCATTCGTTTGAAACCAATGATAAACCGTATTCAAGGATTGCTGTGGATTGGAATTTGTTTTGTAATCATTTGGCGTAAGACCAAAATCAAACTCATGTGGTTAATAGTTTGCCACAATATGTCGGTCACTTTTTTCCCCGTAAAATTAATCTTAATTGCATAATAACTTTTACATGTCAAAATTCCTCTCAGGTATGACGTACAGTGTTAATCATAATAACGTTTCGCTTTGTTATCACAACATTTCACATCTGTGGATCCAGCGTCAGGTGTTGTTGGGTCGAGTTCCAATCCCATGTTATCCATTGATCTGCTTATAGTTCTTTCAAATTTCGTCTTACCATCATCGTTTAGGGGTGTTTTTTTTAATATGAAAGGATGCGTGTACAAAATACGTTATTTAAAATCAAATATTAAGCTCCAATCATCTAACAATAATGGGCCGGTTATTTGCCGTTACGTATTTATGAAATGTTTAATATTCATGCTGTGGAATGTTAAAATAGGTTTTAATGTCATTATCTTACACATTATGTAAATTAAGTTCAGGGAAGATGGTAAACACAAACAGTAAATAATACTGGTATGCGTATTTATATCAATTAGTAACATTTATCTACATATCATTAAATGTATGCTTTTGCAAGTGTGCGTGCGTGTGTGTACGTGTGCGCGCGCGTGCGTGCGTGCGTGCGTGTGTGTGCTTGGGCTTGGGCTTGATATTCAGTATGTGTGTGCGTTTGTCGGGTCAAGTGATGTGCCAACAAGGAACAAGCGAGGTTGAGTGTACCTATCGACCAGGTTTAAGCTCCAAAATGACAGCATCGTTTGTAACTTACCGTTTCAAGTTACATGTATGTATGTATTGTAATTGTTATTATTATTTCTTATTTTGGAGTAACTGGAATTGTAAATAAGATTTATTTAGCTTTGTTAATGTAATTGTTTTCTCACCTTGTTATGTTCTGTTGTTGCTCGTGATAAATGTACATTTAATCTGAAACATTAAAACATAAATTTTTCAAGTTAAAAACATAAATTTACAAGTTTATTATACAAACATAAATTTCTCAATTTGATTATAAAAACATAAATTTCTCAAGTTAATAATTAATACTTATAACTAATCCGATGCTGTCAGCATGAAATATTTCTGACATCAGCTTACTTTTAAGGGAACGAGTGATTTTAGCTAATTATGTACATACAGAATGAATAATGTTTTAAACATATATTCACTCCAATATTGTGATTTTGTCTTAACTATTCATAAGTTAATCATCAAAGATGACAGTAATATAGTTTATAAAAGATAATTGACTACCATACATTTTCCTTTTTGAAGAAAAGCACGTACATAATATTATATGACCCAAGAGGGTTAAACATTGTTGTTACTGCCGTGGCAAGGGCAATATATATAGTCACATTTGGTAACCCTATAATAAGAAACAAAAAACTGTAAGAGTTGTTATTTCTGCAAGTGTAATTTTCAACAAACAACAGAACCGAGCAGTGTTCAGACGTGTACATAAATACATCGTAATCATGATATATTTACGACACATAATATCACGTAAAATACATCATTAATACCGCCATATTTCATTACCAGTGTGATGCATCCTGTATGTATCTACGTGGAAAACCCGGAAGAGACAACTTCCGGATATCAATAACATATAGGTCACATTGTCATTCCGTTACTAAGTTGGTCCTTCACATCGATGCGCGAGCCACTCCTGGAAATGGGCGTGGCTTGTGATATAGCTTATTAGTGGTCCGCATCATTATGGTCATTTATTTCGAATGTCCATACTCTTTTAATGTCAACTAGGAAGCCCCAGCAGTGTTCCCTCTTCTACTTTCTGCTCCTGGGACTATTACACAGGATGAACTCAAATCCTTAGAACCATACAAAAGTTATGGTAATATTAATGGCGTCGAATTTGCTCGTTATTCACCCCACCGCTACGTTACGAGTTAACAATGTACGCAGAGTAAGCACGGTTGAGGGGGGGGGGGGCTTTATAGTAAAACGATCCCAAGAAAGTCAGATTGTCAAAATCCAGATGATTATTATGATACATAATAGGCAGTGTGGCTAGGCTTGTGTCCGAAGACCCAAGCAAACCTAAGGGATTCCAACACATTTGAGGATCTTGCATACTAGTATATGGTTATTGTCATATTCGTCAAATAGTTGACAATTAGACGATAATTGCTTTTAAATTGAAAACAATTTATTCAAGTTAATCATTTTTATTGTTTTGTTTAATTTGAGTATTGTAAATATACTCAGTTCTTTTCAATGATCCCATCTTTATATAACTACTTAACAAAGAAATATCGATAACTATTACTTAACACTAGTTTACAACAACAAAAAACAGTTCCCAATAAACGGAGGAAACTAGTGATAATGTTGATTCAGGACTGTGTGATGGTTGTTATCAAAAATGCGATCTCTAAATTAAGAAATGTTCATAGATTCAATCACTTAACATGAGTGTAGGAGCGATTCAATAATTGGGGTGGGGGTGGGGGGACAGCCTGGGTAGAGAGTGTATGAGGATGTACTTCCAGGCCCCAAAGTATATGCTGAACCTTAATATTGGGGAGTGAGAGGGTGGCTACGCTTATGCTTAGTTTTAAAACATTTAGTTTTTATTCAAACAGTCAAATTTAATATGTAACATAAAAAGAATCAACCCACAATAAAAGCAAGATAGTATTATATGTGACGTCATGTTTATGGTAATACAGCAATAACAACCATTTTATGAAGACTGATAATGATTGATCTGACTAATTTGATAATACTTAATATGAATTATTCATTTGTCTCAAGTCACACCTCCATCATCTGTTCTGATGTTTACTGACATTACTGTGCGTGTTCGTATGGATGCCGCCAGGTATAAACTCTTGCAGAAGATAGATGTAGTGGAATCCCATTGAAATTCGCAGTTGAATTGAGTGTATAAAACCATTTCAGACAGTATAATAAAGTGGGTTAGCATTACGTTGATGCAATTAAACACACCGGAATCGTATACAATGCTTCACGTACATTCATATAAAAGAACAAGGTAGTAATCAACGAACATATCTACAGTTCGAAGAAATACGCAGTTTCACGTTTGATACGTCGTACCGAAACGGACGCCTTTGTTGTTTACCGTCGCATGTAGCGTTATTTCCAAGCAAGGACAAAACGTAATTGAGTATGCATATAAAAAGAACATGTGCTATGAAACGTTTAAATAAATATCTTGTGTTTACATGCTTCCAAGATATTGAATACTAGTACGTTGTTTTTCGACCAATAAATCAAGAAACGTGTTAACACTGTTTCCATTTTTTTTAAGAATAATCTCTAGCGGATCTTTTTTTTCTGGAAAATATATACAGTGTTGCCGTGTCTTTATCGTGTGCTAAAAACAGAAAATGTTTTAAAAATGCCTAATTATATCCAGCATGGACTTAATAGCAGTCATATTTGTCGCTGATTTTTTATTTTAATTACAGACACTTCCCTTTAGTAAACCATCAACATCTTTTAACTACAGTACTTAATTGATAAACGTAAATTATAGATTGAAATTGAGATATACCGTTATGTTGATGACATGACTTGTCTATACTGGAGCACGGAAAAGCTTTACCGTGTGGCAGCCAGGACAGCGATTTATCAATTTAAACGTATAATTATGTAATGCCGTTCATAAACTCAAATAAATATTGCATGATTATGTTAAAAGTTGCACACATTACCATTTCATTTTCATATGTTTAATTACACGAGTTTGTATTTTTATTAAAGATACGCTCAGTAACTATATAAATGTTGAGTATGTACAATTCGGTACACAATGCTGCTATTTATTAGGCCTTCCATGGGGTTAAAATTCAGGTCTGCACATATCAATTAACATGAGAAATGCCGCTTCTTTAAAAGTAAAATCATGTTCTGTCCAACTCGAACGAAAATTGCGTGTTTCTTTTCAGATTTGTAAAACAGACTACTAAACCTTACTTCAGATTATTTCAGCTGTAAAATTACACTCGTTATTTCCCACCCTATTTATTGTACTGGTTTCTGCACACAAATTGTGTTAATTCTTTTGTTTTGTGTGTATATACATTTAAATATAGGCTTTGAGGTAAATCGGTCCATTATCATTGTTACTAAAAACAGAAACACGTTTTTTTTTTGTTTAATAACTTTAGTTTTCTCGATTGTATTTAAATGGAATGTTTTAAATAGATTCATAAAATAAGGTTTGGTTTTTGGGTTACCCAGATACCGTTCAATGTCACTGTTAACAAGAATAGAAAGAAACAGTTTAAACTCAATAGCTCAATAGCTTTAGTTTCCTTTAAAACATTTTGATAATTTCTTTTGTATATATCCTTAACGTTAAGACGAAGTATTTGATCTGTGTTATTGATAGACTCTGGATCTCTTTATTATAGGTCTAACCGGCTAGTGTAGTGTTTGATTTGTATTCAATTTAACATGAATGAGGTCCTATTCTAACAAAAGTTTATATCTCACAGACTGTATTTTATTTGCATTAGATGTTTGTTTAATAACTTGCACACCGTATAAAGTATCTGCAATTTTTCCGGGGTTAGATATTTATAATATTCTCGCGCTATGACGTTAGACACATTTATGACGTAACGTATAAAATAAATGACGTAAATAATATAATTTTACGTCTTAAAAGCCACCGTTATAAAAATATAATGATACATTAAGTTAATTAAAATATGTTTGGTACTAGGATAGATAGATCAATAGGTCAATAAATCTAGTATCAACCTCTACATTACAAGACCTTCTTTCCAATGAACGACTTTAAATTCAAACACCCGGAAGTAGTCGTATTGGCCGAGTTCTGGTTCATATTGGCTTTGCATTTTCGTATTAGTCGAGTTCGGCTCGTATTGACCGAGTTCGCGTCATATCCCTTAATACCAAGGCCAATACTATACAGTTAATTAATACTTTCTTATATAGTTACTTTCAATCAATAATATTTTGAAAAATATAAAAAAAAAACTCCTATACGTCCATTTGTATAAAAGTTGATTCAGAGTTTTAGTCTGAACGCTATGCATATTTTAACTGTTAATGAATATAAGAATTGTAAATAACTCCTAGTGTGCGAGACATAGGGATGTATGAAATAAAAAATAAGGAACGCATTCATTTAAAGTTTTGCAAAATTATACTGGTTTTAAAGGCAACTTCTAAACATCCTTGTGTTAAATCTGAATTTTGACATTTACCAAATTTTTTTTCTTGATACTTTAATATGGTTAAGATTGACAAAAAAAACACAACAAAAATACAATTTTAACCAGTACTTATAAGTACTCGAACATTTGTGAATGGTTGATAGTTTTATTCATATTTGGGCGGCAAATATAGAGTCAAATAGAGCATTGAACTTGTATAGTTATATAAAATTAACATTTAGTTATGGAAGATATCTAGATTAGATATGTACCAGACAATTGATACGTCAAATATGTAATATTAATGCTATTGAGAACGTGTCTTATGTCTGATGTTTATAAAAAATAAATTACAAATATTAGCTCATGTTACCCGAGACAGTTCCTTGCAGTTTTTTTATATATTACAACATAGAACTCTGAAAAAATAAATAACTAGTATATTCATATTACCAGTTTGTTAGCTGAGACGTATTCAATAATCCGGTACCGACACTTTAGCTACCGACCGTAACAGACCTTAAACGTTACCGGTTCTCTAGCCACTGCCGTAGGTGGAAAGTTACCGATGAAATATACTGTTCACATGTGGTTAATTGCGGGCTGTGAATGCAACAGTAAATTAACACTTAATTGAATTATTTATAATAATCAAGCCTTCAAAAATAAAGTCGAAAATAATTTCTCTTTTAGCAGACTTTATTTATCATAAATATAAAATATATGAACATTAATTAAAATGGATACTGAACATTTCAACAATGGACCTACATATAAAGATGATTTCGATGCAGAGCGTAATACTGAAATGTCCGCTTTAGATTCAGACGAAGACAACGAAGAGATTGCTGGTAAATCAGGCCCTGAGAGGCAAACATGGGCCGGACAAGCGGACTTTGTAATATCAGCAGTGGGCTGTGCAGTTGGACTGGGCAACCTATGGAGATTCCCGTATCTTTGTTACAAAAATGGAGGAGGTAAGTGATTGAATATCTGGGTTAATTGCTACTGTCTATCTTGCCTGTCTGTCTGTGTAAATAATTTAAACTAATGAGGATGAACATAGAAATCACGTTAAAGTATGAAAGTATGCACATCTTTTTATTTATATTGTACATATTAACTATTTCATTAAAAAGCATGTCATGAGTGTTGCAAGTATAATTTGAAAAATAAAGCCTATTTTCTTTGTACATCTTTGTAAGGACATTGTCTTGATTATGAAACCATTGCGTATCGGTGTTTTAAAACAACGTATGTTATAATGTCCCTACTTTGACATAACTAGGGTTAGAAGTAACACAAATTGTTTATAATAACCTGTCACGCCATTTTTGTCGTTGTTTTTTGTAATACGAAATAAAAGTAATAAATATATCAATTTAAAAAATGACGTAAATAAAACGAAATAACAACAAATTAAACAAAATAAAAAAAATGTGCCGATATATCTAGTCCTTGCTGTATATACTCATTAATGAGCACTTTTAGCGGTCTTAATAATATAAGTATGCAGTAACCAATGCGACTATTGTATCATGTATGTATGCAGTAACCAAGGGGACTATTGTATCATGTAGTATGCAGTAACCAATGGGACTATTGTATCATGTATGTATGCAGTAACCAATGGAACTATTGTATCATGTAGTATGCAGTAACCAATGGGACTATTGTATCATGTATGTATGCGGTAGCCAATGGGACTATTGTATTATGTATGTATGCAGTAACCAATGGGACTATTGTATCATGTATGTATGCAGTAACCAATGGGACTATTGTATCATGTATGTATGCAGTAACCAATGGGACTATTGTATTATGTATGTATGCAGTAACCAATGGAACTATTGTATCATGTAGTATGCAGTAACCAATGGGACTATTGTATCATGTATGTATGTATGCGGTAACCAATGGGACTATTGTATTATGTATGTATGCAGTAACCAATGGGACTATTGTATCATGTATGTATGCGGTAACCAATTGGACTATTGTATTATGTATGTATGCAGTAACTAATGGGACTATTGTATCATGTATGTATGCAGTAACCAATGGGACTATTGTATCATGTATGTATGCAGTAACCAATGGGACTATTGTATTATGTATGTATGCAGTAACCAATGGAACTATTGTATCATGTAGTATGCAGTAACCAATGGGACTATTGTATCATGTATGTATGCGGTAACCAATGGGACTATTTATTATGTATGTATGCAGTAACCAATTGGACTATTGTATCATGTATGTATGCAGTAACCAATGGGACTATCATATATGTATGCAGTAAACAATATGACTATTGTATTATACATATATGCAGTAAACAATATGACTATTGTATTATATTAGTATGCGGTAAACAATATGATAATTGTACAATATAAGTTTGCAGTAAGCAATGAGACTAATGTGTCATATTAGTATGCGGTAAACAATTTGACTATTGTATAATATAAGTATGCAGTAAACAATATGACTTTTGTATTTTATAAGTTTGCAGTAAACAATATGACTTTTGTATAATATAAGTATGCAGTAAACAATATGACTATTGTATAATATAAATATGTAGTAAACTAAACGACTAATGTATAATATAAGCATGCAGTAAAATATGTAACTTGTATTATATAAGTATGCAGTAAACAATATTACTATTGTATTATATACGTATGCAGTAAACTATGTGACAATTGTATTATATAAGTATGCAGTTAACAATATTACTATTATATTATATAAGTATGCAGTAGACAATATGACTATTGTTTTATATAATTATGTATTCAGTAAACAATATGACTATTGTATTATATAAGTATGCAATAAAATATATGGCTATTGTATCATATAAGTATGCAGTAAACAATATGACTATTGTATTATATTAGTATGCGGTAAACAATATGATAATTGTACAATATAAGTTTGCAGTAAGCAATGAGACTTATGTGTCATATTAGTATGCGGTAAACAATTTGACTATTGTATAATATAAGTATGCAGTAAACAATATGACTTTTGTATTTTATAAGTTTGCAGTAAACAATATGACTTTTGTATAATATAAGTATGCAGTAAACAATATGACTATTGTATAATATAAATATGTAATAAACTAAACGACTAATGTATAATATAAGCATGCAGTAAAATATGTAACTTGTATTATATAAGTATGCAGTAAACAATATTACTATTGTATTATATACGTATGCAGTAAACTATGTGACAATTGTATTATATAAGTATGCAGTTAACAATATTACTATTATATTATATAAGTATCCAGTAAACTATGTGACAATTGTATTATATAAGTATGCAGTTAACAATATTACTATTGTATTATATAAGTAGCCAGTAAACTATGTGACAATTGTATTATATAAGTATGCAGTTAACAATATTACTATTATATTATATAAGTATGCAGTAGACAATATGACTATTGTTTTATATAATTATGTATTCAGTAAACAATATGACTATTGTATTATATAAGTATGCAATAAAATATATGGCTATTGTATCATATAAGTATGCAGTAAACAATATGACTATTGTATTATATAAGTTTGCAATAAAATATATGACTATTGTATTATGTAAGAATGCAGTAAACAATATGACTATTGTTTTATAAATGAATTCAGTAAACAATATGTCTATTGTATTATATAAGTATGCAATACAATAAATGACTTTTGTATTATGTAAGTATGCAGTAAACAATATATGACTATTGTATTATATAAGTATGCAATAAAATATATGACTATTGTATTATGTTAGAACACAGTAAACAATATGATTATTGTATCATATAAATATGCAATAAAATATATGACTATTGTATTATGTATGTATGCAGTAAACACTATGACTATTGTATTATATAAGTATGCAATACAATATATGACTATTGTATTATGTAAGTATGCAGTGAACAATATGACTATTGTATTATATGTGTTTGCAGTAAACTATGTGACTATTGTATTATGTAAGTATGCAGTAATCTATATGACTATTGTATTGTATATGTTTGCAGTAAACTATATGACTATTTATTATGTAAGTATGCAGTAAACTATATGAGTATTGTATTAAATAAGTTTGCTGTAATCAATATGACTATTGTATTATATAAGTATGCAGTAATTGATATGACTAATGTGCTATATAAGTATGCAGTAAACAATATGAATATTGTATTATATAAGTATGCTTTAAACAATATGACTATTGTACTATATTAGTATGCAGTAAACAAATATGACTATTGTATTATATATGTATGAAGTAAACAAATATGACTATTGTATTATATAAGTATGCAGTAAACAGTATGACTATTGTATTATATATGTATGCAGTAAACAATATGATTTATATTATATAAGTATACAGTAATCTATATGACTATTATATTATATAAGTATGCAGTAAACATTATGACATATATTATATAAGTATACAGTAATCTATATGACTATTGTATTATATAAGTATGCTGTAAACAATATGACTACTGTATTATATAAGTATGCAGTTAACTATATGACTTGTATTATATATTCTTTTTCAGTAAACAATATGGCTATTGTATTATATAAGTATGCTGTAAACAATATGATTATTGTATTATATAAGTATACAGTAAACTATATGACTATTGTATCTTACAGCATGCTTCAATATACAGTTTTAAACCGTTAAGTATTTAGTTATTGAATGTGGAAGATAAGATAATTATCAAATGATTAAGAAATTAAGTCAAACCATATCTTTTATTCAGTCTGGATCTGATCAATGTGAGCTGAACACTTTGTATATACAGGTATCATTTAGATGTGTTTTTGTTTTATTTTACTTACACCCACTAAAATCTTATCTTTTCTAAACCAGTTGTTCACACAGCTATCAATTCAAACCAAGTGTTTTCTGTTTAAAAGCAAACAGACCATTACTAGTCAGCTGTTGCTTACAGGTTTAATGATCATCTGCATGCCCATGTATGTATTCGATGTGAATCCCGGCCGCCGCAGTTCTTCGCTGATCCTTTTATTCTTTTCTATTAATTTTCAAGATGAAAATTGTTCCTTGTCACTTTTTCAAACACGCAATAAATACGACACCTAACTACAACTCGCCATAGAAAAGAAAAGAACAGAAAAGAAAAGAATACAAAAACATATTGTAACTTGTACAGCAAACGTTTCAATGCACAATCAATAACTCATCATTATACAAGCTCTGAACAATGATTATTTATAGTTTAATATTTTATTTGCATGTTTGTTGTGTTGGACTAGGTGGATAACAAAATAAGCATACGCGCGCGCATGCGCAATGTCATATTGTGAACTTGAAGGTTGCGTGTAGTCTTATATTTGTGATGGTTGTTTGTGGCTGTTTGAAACAAACCATAGTTAATTGACCAGAACATCAAATAAAATTACTTTTCTTAAATTACGCTGACCTTGCATAATGCCCTGGTGGATCCTTTTATTGAGACCGACCGCATATTTTCCCTATTTAACTGAAACATAAAACATGTCAGTGTTTGTGAGAGATCAGTCTCGTGGGAATTGTTATAACACGTGGAGGGAGAGGTTGGCGCGCCCGTTAATTAGGTTTAAGCTCCCCAGTGTCAGTGTTTGTGAGAGAACAGTCTAGCGGGAATAGTTATATTGCGTGGAGAGAGAGGTTGGCGCGCCCGTTAATTAGGTTTAAGCTCCCCAGTGTCAGTGTTTGTGAGAGAACAGTCTAGCGGGAATAGTTATATTGCGTGGAGAGAGAGGTTGGCACACCCGTTTATAAGGTTTAAGCTCCCCTGTGTCAGTGTTTGTGAGAGGACAGTCTAGCGGGAATAGTTATAACGCATGAAGAGAGAGGTTGGCACACCCGTTTATAAGGTTTAAGCTCCCCAGTGTCAGTGTTTGTGAGAGAACAGTCTAGCGGGAATAGTTATATTGCGTGGAGAGAGAGGTTGGCACACCCGTTTATAAGGTTTAAGCTCCCCTGTGTCAGTGTTTGTGAGAGGACAGTCTAGCGGGAATAGTTATAACGCATGAAGAGAGAGCTTGGCACACCCGTTAATTATGTTTAAGCTCCCCATTATCAGTGTTTGTGAGAGGACAGTCACGCGGGAATAGTTATAACACGTGGAGAGAGAGGTTTGCACACCCATTTATTAGGTTTAAGCTCCCCAGAGTCAGTGTTTGTGAGAGAAAAGTCAAGCGGGAATAGTTATAACGCGTGAAGAGAGAGGTTGACTCACCCGTTTATAAGGTTTTAGCTCCCCAGTGTCAGTGTTTGTGAGAGCACAGTCTCGCGGCAATTATTATAACACGCGTAGGGAGAGGTTGGCGCACCCGTTAATTAGGTTTAAGCTCCCCAGTGTCAAAGTTATGAGAGGCCAGCCTCATGGGAATACTTATAACGCGTGGAGAGAGAGGTTGGCACACTCAATAATTAGGTTTAAGATCACCAGTGTCAGTGTTTGTGAGAGGACAGTCTCGCGGGAATAGTTTTAACGCGTGAATAGAGAAGTTGGCGCACCCGTTAATCAGGTTTAAGCTCCCCAGTGTCAGTGTTTGCGAAAGGACAGTCTCGTGGGAATATTTATAACGCGTGGAGAGAGAGGTTGGCGTACCCGTTTATAAGGTTTAAGCTCCCCAGTGTCAGTGTTTGTAAGAGGACAGTTTTGCGAGAATAGTTATAATGGGTGGAGAGAGAGGTTGGCATACCCGTTTATAAGGTTTAAGCTCCCCAGTGTCAGTGTTTGTAAGAGGAAGGTCTAACGACAACAGTTCAAACGCGTGGAGACAGAGGTTGGCGCACTCGTTAATTAGGTTAAAGCTCTCAAGTGTCAGTGTTGTGAGAGGACAGTCTCGCGGGAATAGTTATAACGCGTGAAGTGAGAGGTTTGCGCACCTGTTTATCAGGTTTAAGCTCCCCAGTGTCAGTGTTTGCGAGAGGACAGTCTCACGGGAACAGTTAAAACGAGTGGACACAGAGGTTGGCACACCCGTTTATTAGGTTTAAGCCTCCAGTGTCAGTGTTTGTGAGAGGACAGTCTCGCGGGAATAGTTATAACGCGTGAAGTGAGAGGTTGGCGCACCTGTTTATCAGGTTTAAGCTCCCCAGTGTCAGTGTTTGTGAGAGGACAGTCTCGCGGGAATAGTTATAACGCGTGAAGAGAGAGGTTGGCGCACCCGTTTATTAGCTTTAAGTTCTTCAGTGTCAGTGTCTGTGAGAGGACAGTGTCACGGGAACAGTTAAAACGCGTGGAGAGAGAGGTTGGCGTACCCGTTAATTAAGTTTAAGCTCCCCAGTGTTTGTGAGAGATCAGTATCGCAGGAATAATTATAACGCGTGGAGAGAGAGGTTTGCACACCAGTTAATTAGGTTTTAGCTCCCCAGTGTCAGTGTTTGTGAGAGGACAGTCTCACGGGAATAGTTCTAACGCGTGGAGAGAGAGGTTGGTGCAACCGTTAATTAGGTTTAAGCTCCCCAGTATCCGTGTTTGTTAGAGGACAGCCTCGCGGGAATAGTTATAATGCGTGAAGAGAGAGGTTGGCGTACCCGTTATTTAGGTTTAAGCTCCCCAGTATCAGTGTTTGTGAGAGAACAGCCTCGCGAAAATAGTTATAACGCGTGAAGAGAGAGGTTGGCGAACCCGTTCATAAGGTTTAAGCTCCCCAGTATCAGTGTTTGTGAGAGGACAGTCTCACGGGAATAGTTAAAACGCGTGGAGAGAGAGGCTGGCGCACCCGTTAATTAGGTTTAAGCTCCCCAGTATCAGTGTTTGTGAGAGGACAGTCTCACGGGAATAGTTAAAACGCGTGGACAGAGTGGCTGGCGCACCCGTTTATTAGGTTTAAGCTCCCCAGTGTCAGTGTTTGTGAGAGGACAGTCTCGTGGGAATAGTTATAACGCGTGAAGAGAGAGGTTGGCGTACCCGTAAATTAGGTTTAAGCTCCCCAGTGTCGGTGTTTGTGAGAGGACAGTTTCGCGGAAATAGTTATAACGCGTGAAGAGAGATGTTGGCGCACCCGTTATTTAAATTTAAGCTCCCCTGTGTCAGTGTTTGTTAGAGGACAGTCTCGCGAAAATAGTTATAACGCGTGGAGAGAGATGTTGGCGTACCCGTTATTAAGATTTAAGCTCCCCAGTGTCAGTGTTTGTGAGAGGACAGTCTTGCGGAAATAGTTATAACACGTGGACGGGGGTGTTGTCGCATCCGTTATTTAGATTTAAGCTCCCCAGGGTCAGTGTTTGTGAGAGGACAGTCTCGCGGGAATTGTTATAACGCATGAAGAGAGATGTTGGCGTACTTGTTAATTAGGTTTAAGCTCCCAATGTCATTGTTTGTGAGAGGACAGTCTTGCGTGAATAGTTATAACGCGTGAAGAGAGAAGTTGGCGTACCAGTAAATTAAGTTTAAGCTCCCCAGTGTCAGTGTTTGCGAGAGAACAGTCTAGCTGGAATAGTTATAACACTTGGAGAGAGAGGTTGGCGCACCAGTTAATTGGGTTTAAGCTCCCCAGTGTCAATGTTTGTGAGAGGCCAGTCTCGTGGGAATAGTTAAAACGCGTGAAGAGAGAAGTTGGCGTACCCGTTAATTAGCTTTAAACTACCCAATGTCAATGTTTGTTACTGACCGTATAATACATTTTCATGTTTTATTTAATATTTTTAAAGGCAGTGCAATGATGAATTTAATTTATGCACTTGTACATTGAAACACTCCGTATATATGAAACTTCCTCATTTGGACCATTTCGCCGATTATTCTAATATCATACCGAAGAATGAAGGAATTGGCTGAGTACGTATAATTCCCTGTTGTTCTAGTTTTATTTATTGTACCTATTATGTTTTGTTGATGTTGGTGTTATATTGGTGGTTGTGTCCTTTAAAGAATATGTGTCCTTATGGTTATATACTTTAGATATATGATAATTGCTATATCTTTCTTACATGGTAATTGTACTTGAATCTTTAAATTTTGCCGAGGCTGCTCACACGGAACGTTAAACGAAGACAACATCATTTTTTTTTATTTACGTATTTTTACATCGCAACTTCGCTTTGCGCCATTGTGGTGTTTTTAACGCATTGATAACACGTGTTAAACATGCTTTATCGGGAATGAAACATAAGAATGATCGTAATCTATGTTGTACAAAAGGATACAAAACGTCCTGTTTTAATTTAGATTTAATTTCATAAAGCAACCCATAAACCTTTTTCCGTCTTGTCCGATTTATCTTGGAATACATCTGACTGAATCTCTAGATTTAAGGAAAAGGAGAACCTTGAACAAGATATAGATTTCAGAAACCTAAAATTCCTTGTTACATTCCATCTCTATTGTCAATCACAACAGACTGAAGCCGATCTGATTGTCGTTCCAGCTGAAATGTTTACACGTGAAACATATCCAACACGCCATACATTGGCCAGGAGATATTCACCGTTTAAATCAAGGTCGAGTGAGACAGCTTTGACACACATTTGTAAAACTGTCAACGAGCCATTGGTTTACATTACATATAACTGAAGATAATTAAGGATCTCTCTTCTCCAAAACAAGCGATAGTTTTTCTTGCTTTCACGTGATATAATTCACCAGCTAGATGTACGCCAAAGCGATATATTTTACAATTAACCGAATCTTTACAATTAAACTATTTTTTTACAATTAACCGATTTTTATACGAGTAAAGATAATAATGCTTTTCCATCCAAAGGGAGGTCATTGGATATCTGTCCTCTTATATTTGGTTTTTAAGTATAAACTATAAACGTACATATCGGTGATAGCCGACCAAGACCAGTTAAGTATCCATCGTTATATATTTTCTATATGTAATCACATGTTTGTATTCACTCGACTCCAAAACAAACCTGACACCTTTTAGTACAAACTTATTTATTTTACTTCGATTGTGAAACAAGTTCTTACAACTTAGGCAAATCACGCTCGGGGTCTTCCTGGTAAGAACCAGTACTAAGCATATGCGGAAAAGTGTCTTGCTCAAGGACACCACACATTACCCTTTTTATTCCATTTCAAGTCATATATTAATAAAGGGCAATAAAATATTTTTGATTTTTAATAAAATAGTGTTTTGACGGATCTTAAAAGTGACTACGCAATTACTCTATTTCCAGTGTCAATATCGTGTGTTGTCACCACGGGCTGCTATGAATTGCAATCATCGTCACCAGATTACCTTTCTGTTACTTGTTGCTGCTGACCTTGTCTTGAGATACTGAACATGTGTTGTAACCATGAGATCAACATTTCTTCACGTGCAATTCGTGATAGTCCGAAAGCGGACGAATAACATGTTTCGCAATATTCGTGCGTTTCGTGCAATCACAGACACATACTCCCAATTTAATGGTGGCAAGGGATAGATACCCAGTTGATAATTCAGAATAAATATATTTATTTTAAATAATTCGGATATACATTGAAACAGATATTCTGGAAACAAAACTGTAAGGGTTCTTTGGAGTTGAGTGTAGTTCATCAATACGATAACCAGACAATCCGTCCCAAAGAAAACTCGTTCTACAGGTACATTCTGAAAAAAAAAACACCTGAAGATATATCTGGTCACCACAAAAAAAGGGTCGTCGAAACCTCATCAGAACTGTAGCTTAGTCATGTCAAGATTAAATATGGATGCTTTCACGTCTCGTGGTAAAAATGCAATGCTGCATTCACTATTTTATTTTATTTTATTTTGTTTTTTCTATTTTATTCTATATTAGTTGGGACTCGTTGTTTTGGCAAGCTCGCATTCCTCCGCCAAAAACAGTTCGTCATATGTATCCATACATTAACCAATTATATGGTGCTTATTTAACGTTTTACCATCTTCTGTGTGAGATAAAATTTTCTGACAGACTGAACAGGCGAACATGCCCAAATATGCTAAGTTTCATAAAATGATATATTATTTTTTAGAGAAAATAATTTGTTAAATATGCCTCAGAAAATTAATATGGAATGTTGCTATATATCTGTATGATATCATATGTTTTTAAACATTTTACGGTATATTCTGGCGCGTCGGTTATTCTGGGAAATCGGTTAGGAACAGCTTGTCTGATATTATAGTGCATATACGTATTCATCGTTTAACCATCCTGCATAAGACCGCGTCGTGGTCTAGTGGTAGAGCGTCCGCCTCGCATGCGGAAGGTCGTGAGTTCAATCCCCGGCCGGGTCATACCAAATACTTGAAAAATGGTACTGGAAGCTTCCTCGCTTTACGCTCAGCATTTAGAGGAGAGTTCTAGGACTGGTCGGCCCGGTGTCAGTATAATGGACTGGGTGGGGTTTCATACCATGTGTCTGCGGCATGGTACTTCAGTGTGACAGCGCTCAGAATACTGTCTCAAGTAGACACCATCGCGATATGACTGAAAAAATGTTGAAAACGACGCTAAACACCCTACCTGTATACTGTATCCTGTATCTTACAATCTGAACAGGCAAACATACCCAACGATGTTTAAATTTCATAAAATTATATATTAATATTTATTACATGTGAAAACATATGAGGGAACTAAGTCTAAAAAACGATATGATTCGAAATTTTGTTATATATGTGTATTATATGTCATGCTCTTCGCATTATATAACAGCTAAACTGATAAGGCAATGAGCATTGTATGATGGTTTTGCTGAATAAAATAATTGAATTGTTAAATAATAGTATATAGACGTGTCGTATAAGTCAAATGAGGTGTATTTAGGTTTGCATGTGTGTAAACAGAGGAGCTGATTATTTGGAAAGTGTTAGTTTGACGTCAAAAACGCGACGCGTCGTTAATCACGATTACTCATGTTGACAGAAGTGTGTAATGCATCACTTTTTAAAGGCTCAGTAAATTTCCGAAATGGTCGTTTTAGTTTTAATCTAAGTCAGTTTTACTCTTCCAGATGATAGAATACATATTTATTTGATCAGTACATGATTACGAACGGGTTGTTTATAAATTAATGTTCGTCTCTTTCCGATAAACACCTTCGGCAGAAAACGGGGAGTTACGAAGCTTGTTCGGAAACGCGTCGGTCGGAAATATATAATCAATTTACTTCGGAAAGAAACATAGTATGGGAAACTGTAGTGGATGCGGTTAAATAGTAAACAACCGCTTGCGGTTAGATAGTTTTAAAGAACATCCCATTTATTTCCCTCAGTATATTCATTCATTCATTCATTCATTCATTCATTCATTCATTCATTCATTCATTCATTCATTCATTTATTTATTTATTTATTTATTTGTTTATTTATTTATTTATTTGTTTGTTTGCTTATTTGTTTGTTTATTTATCATTTTATCATTTCATTTCCTTTTTTTATATAAAAATATTTCAGTATATCATTTTTCTATTTTAGTTATTGAGTATTATTTTTTATCTTACTTAATAATTTGATAACATACCTTTGAACAGTGCTGAGCATTCATTTGAGCACTTTGACTTTCACAGGAAGGGAAGACTTAGTGTTCTTATATACACTTGACTACCGTTTCGTTTCTGGATCAAATAAATTGATCATTCATTGTTTTACCCGTTGTAATAATCAGGTTCCGGATGCAACCCCTCTACCTTTTCTCCGGAAGAGCGCATTAGTATATTCTGAGCAGTTCCCTTACTGACTATAAACGGTCATGAATAGCCCGAACACTGACGCCTTCGTGGACAATGTTTTCCACTGTCCTCATGGGTGCGTCATTGACGATAGCCGGTCTTCCCACACTGTAGTCGTCTTTCGTCGTAGCAAATCCATCGGAATATTGCCTACGTCCCTTGTAGATAAGGGAACGACATATTGATGGGTTTTTTTTTGACAATAACAGAATAAAAACATCGTTATGCTAGAATAGTAAAAAGACAGTATGACTGTTATCATCCTGCCAGCAGAATATCCAACTTAACTGTATTCTGCTAGCAGAATTGAAAAATAAATGTTCGTTTATTCAACATGAAAACCCTAATATAGCAATTAAAGTGATGTGCACATGTCAACTGTCTGCATCATCTTGGTATTCTGCTATGCGCTTTTGCGATGCACCCAACTTTGAGACCGTTACAGCTAGTTTCCTAAGAAGCATGTACAACAACCTGCAATTTGAAGAGTGAGGTATTTTAATTTTCAATAATCGTAGAAACACTCCTCTAATGAAATACCACTAAATTCCTATTGCATATTATTTTGCACAGAAAGCCTAAATTAAACTTCATGAAAATGAATCGTCATGTTCAATAACAATATCATGGGGCCAATCCTTTCTGTTTAAAATAACTAACCGTTGACTACAATATTGAGTATTTGTCTCTTATACATTGTACTCATACACTACATGTTTCCTTCCTGACACTTTCCATTTAAAATATTATTATAATACTATTTCAGAGAATCCTATAAACTCAGTAATATGCTACACATATCAATAGTCTGCTTGTATAGGAAGGGTGGTGAGATAGGACAAAGACCAGCTATTATCTTGCCATATATCACCATGTGCTTATACTGGATCATTATAACGTTGTGGTATGAAAATCGATCTTTACTGCACTTTAAAAACTACATAAGTACACTACGAGTACATACTCGTCAAAGAATCAATGTCATACCTGTAGTTGTACAAGGTAGCTCGTTTCTTTCTTGTATACCGGAAAAAGATTTCTCTGTATTTTACCAGGTACGGATTTAACATCCTACATCTCCAATCTGATCACCTCGGCCTTTATGCTACGCAATAGACCTCTGACATAATAAGGCGCCATTTTGGAAATACTTTCAGTCACATGATAAAATAAAATGGCGGCCCCCTTATGCCACCTGTTTATATGCATGTACGTTGAAAATATAAACGTTTGTTAATTAAGACTGATATTTTAAATTTCCCTATAAATATGACCTATGTCGAGTGTATAAATAAAAAAAATCGATATAACAACGCCATACATAATCAACTTAATGACGGATACATTATTTGTTACTTTCACGCGAATGAACACAGACTTGTAACACAGGTGATTCGCGTTGGTGTATTCTAGAGCTATACACGAGGTGTATTCTACGGAGGATACGGAAATACCCGATGTTTCACGATTGCCTACATCTCCTTGTACGCGTTTAGATCATTTTCCACGCGCTATGACGTAACGCTATTCATAAAATCCTTTCGCTATGACAAAGTATTCGCGCTATTACGTATTCACACATACTTGCACGACTATAAAAGTAAACCGGAATAAAAATAAACTTTAAAATTACACAAATAGAGCCCCGTTCCCGCAAAAACAGTTATCCATCTGGGCGGAATTTTCCATCCGCATGTATACTTATTGTTATATTGTAAACAAATAATATTAAAAGTTGGTTTCTCTGACCTCTGTTCATCATTTATTTATTGCATTTCGTTTTCGGACCACTGGAACCCTACTCTAGCTGGTAAATGTAGAGTATACTTAATTGTTTGTCATCGTCTTTTGTGATAACACTTGCATCAACATGTCGCTTTGCAGATGCGCTTTTGTCATGGTCACTGAATAGTCGTATACTTTTTTTAAAGTTACCGTCAAGTTACTTTTGAGTTAATTGAAGCTTTTTAGCTTATATGTTAGAATGCATTTTAAACATGGTTATGGCTGTGTACGCCTGTATAACTAATGAGTTTAAGCATATTTATTTTGCATCGATTGTGAAACAATTTATTTCTGAATCTGATATCTTCCGAATCAGGTCTATCACCCCTCAATGAAGATCAGAAGAGTCTATGCCCGTCCCACATTTCATAGCAACTGAATGGTTACTAAACTGTGACGTCATTTAAACTAATCAACGTGCTCGAATGCGGCTTTACCAACATGCTATTTAACGAACCCAAACGTTTGCCTGGATGTTACCATAATGTTACAGTGATTTGCTCAAGGACACCGTACACGGTTCTGGACTGTGTGCCTGATGCTCTGTCGCTTGACAACGCACTCAACAAATATATATATATATATACATGTAACGCATAAATGCATATCATAAAGCATAAATGATTCTCATACAGATTGAACAAAAGTTATTTTCATAACAAAACCAAAAAACAACAACATTTATTCTATCGTACAGAACCACTATAGACCAGTTTAAGCTAAATTCAAAACCAAAAAACCGAAAGTTTTAAGTACAACACGTACAATTCTGCGTCTTTCACTTTTTTTTACTAAATTACCATGTATATAAACTTTAAATGATTTTAATATTATAGATACATATGGTTATTAATAAGATGTAATAAGATGTATATCTGATATTTTTTATTACGATATCCTTTGGGAGCACAACTGAAACGTTAATCAAGAAAATAATATGACAATGAAGTAACCTTTAAAAATATCCTAAATGAACAGATTTGATAAAACCGAGTCTGTAATTTGCTTTACTAAATATTCAGAAAAGTCATCGAGCACGATGGTTTCAATGTTGGAGACGAACGCGTGACGTGAGTTACTGAATAAAATGGGGTGATCAATTAATTCTCAATGAAATGACTCCCAAATGAGTCCCACTTGGGATATGCCGATATCTACATAATTGTGGGATAATTACGCTGTGGTTGCAATAATGAATAATTAACACATTGATAGTATAATATTGATATGTTAAATAAAAGATTCTGTTCCCGTTACGAATTCAGAAATACAGAAGTTATTAATCGTAAGCCGTTTGTGCTGACAGACGCACGGAATAATGAACGAACCGACATGTGCCACCATCGTCATTCTCCAAATGGCAAGGACAGAAAACATGCGTTTGACCTGATATACAAAATTATAAGGAACACATATACGAATGTTTAACTATCTGATAGCTTTGTTTTTTTTCCGTTTCATTTTATAAATGTTATTTTTCTCCCGTGATATCAGCAAAACTTATGATCGTGTTTGGCACACGTGACTTTACATAACCTGAAAGTTGCTTGTAATAGATATAACCTGCTTTCTTGGTTCAAAAATTATTTTTGCAATAGGAAACACCTGCGTAGTACTGGATTTATATTAAAGCAGATGTACCCACAAGGTTCTATCCTAGGTCATATTTTATAATTATTATTATGCACTCTGGGACTTTGTAAATGCATCACTTACATGTAATTTTAGTGCAGAAAATGTCATCCGATGAAATAAAAAAGTGTATATACGTTAAGAGTGCTATATCTGTCTTCTACTGTCAAAATTCCATGACTGAGACTTGAAGCTACCCCCAAAAGTGAAATTCACAGGCGTCAATAACGTGTGTATGAACCATTCGTGGATCATTTCGACAATAGAAGACAGAGACGCCACTCTTAACGTATATAGATTTTTTCTTTGAAATCGGATGACATTTTCTGCACTAAAATTGCATGTTTGTAAATGTTTCGTTTCCAAAGTTCCTGAGTGTACATTAATCTGATTGTTGTTGATATCAATTCAAATATTCGTTTATTTGCGAATGACACTAGCTGATGAATCCATTACACGGATAATACCTTGAACGCAAACCTCTTCAAAATATCAGAATGGGCGAATAGTTAGTGAAATTCAATCAAAGAAAGACCGAGTCGTTCAATGATTGTTTTCTTGTATATAAAATCAACTTCCCGTTTTTATGAACAACCCTCAGATTTCAGAATTAAAACGTCAGATGCATCTTATCCACCGATTCACCATGACACATACATATCGGCGATATCAATCCAACGATTCACCATGGTATATACATATCGGCGATATCAATCCAACGATATACCGTGGCATATACATATCGGCGATATCAATCCAACGATTCACCATGGCATATACATATCGGCGATATCAATCAAACGATTCAGCATGGCATATCGGCGATATTAATACAACGATTCACCATGTCATATACATATCGGCGATATCAATACAACGATTCAGCATGGCATATACATATCGGCGATATCAATCCAACGATTCACCATGGCATATACATATCGGCGATATCAATCAAACGATTCAGCATGGCATATCGGCGATATCAATACAATGATTCACCATGTCTTATACATATCGGCGATATCAATACAAATATTCAGCATGGCATATTCATATCGGCGATATCAATCCAACGATTCACCATGTCATATACATATCGGCGATATCAATCCAACGGTTCACCATGGTATATACATATCGGCGATATCAATACAAATTATTCTAATTTCACCATGGCATATACATATCGGCGATATCAATCCAACGTTTCACCATAGCATATACATATCGGCGATATCAATCAAACGATTCACCATGGTATATGCATATCGGCGATATCAATACAATGATTCACCATGGCATATACATATCGGCAATATCAATAAAACGATTCACCATGACATATACATATCGGCGATATCAATCCAACGATTCACCGTGGCATATACATATCGGCGATATAAATACAACAATTCACCGTAGCATATACATATATGCGATATCAATACAACGATTCACCATGGCATATACATATCGGCGATATCAATCCAACGATTCAGCATGGCATACACATATCGGCGATATCAATCCAACGATTCACCGTGGCATATACATATCGGCGATATCAATCCAAGATTCACCGTAGCATATACATATCGGCGATATCAATCCAACGATTCACCATGCATATGCATATCGGCGATATCAATCCAACGATTCACCATGGCATATACATATCGGCGATATCAATAAAACGATTCACCATGGCATATACATATCGGCGATATCAATCCAACGGTTCACCATGGCATATACATATCGGCGATATCAATCCAACGGTTCACCATGGCATATACATATCGGCGATATCAATCCAATGGTTCACCGTAGCATATACATATCGGCGATATCAATACAACAATTCACCATGGCATATACATGTCGGCGATATCAATCCAAGGCATGCTTACCATAATGCGTACAGTGCAGTACATTGAAAATACAAATCGTTTCTAACACCACGGACACATATATAGTTTTTATTGGCACATTAATACCCCCCACCACCCACCCACCCACAATACCCCCCCCCCCCCCCCCCCCAACCACCCACCCACCCACCCCCATCCCAACCCCTCCGCCGCTTCCTAATGTTGATCGTTATCCCTACTAATATATATTTAAGATAATATCATATTACATTCTAGCAAATTCATGATTTTGATCATAAATGATGTCATCCCGCATACTATACTAGCAATTCACATCTGTCACCATCTGTTGTGTAATTGTGCTGCATTAAGTTCGACTTGTGTAATATTGTATTTCATAGCAATCCTTTTGACAATATTGTTTGTAAATACGCACTAAACGTAATATTGTTAACCATTAAAAAACAAAATATGTTTAAACAAAAGCATGCATGATACGATAATTTCACAATGATCATCAGCCACGCTTCGTTAGTTTTTATGATGAATGATTAACTGAGGGCACATCTACACCGATGGCTGTATTAATAATGCAAGCCACTGATTAAAGAACAGAACATATATTTTATTGATTTGCACATAAGTACATCATCATACAATACATACATATACTAGAACATTTATATATATATATACACACACACACACATATATATATATACATTACATTTCTATTATATGAAAACATTTCAAAAACTGTTCTCTGGCTGGAGATTGTTTGTTCTAATATTGAAAACAGTTTAATAAACGTAAGCAATGAATGCCAGACAGAGACGTGAGTTTTGAAGAACACTTTTATAGCACACGTATAACGCAGTAATGTAATTTCAGGATTGGATATTTTTTTTTGAATTCTGAGTGCTGTGTCTTTATGTCATCGTACAGCTGGTGAACCATTTGTCATATTGCTTTTTTACGAGATGCAATAGCACAAAACTGACAGCCGTGACGAACAATGTTAAAGGTCAGAGGCAGGTGATACAATGTGTTAGCCATACCTTAGTTAAATCCATGACACACTTATTTCATACAAAGCTTAAATTGTCATAGTAAGCAGAAGATATACACTTTTAAACAATACAATATCTACAAAACTGATCCCTGGGCTGGATCAAAATCCGACAGGAAGAGCAGGAATTGGCAATCAGTCTTCATACACATACACGCAAAATATCTTAGCCAAAGGCACAGTATTATATATATTTACAAAATAAAACTGTTAAAACTCTTTTGACGCGCCAAAATAGGGAATTTTAGACAGACAGACAGACAGACAGACAGACAGACAGACAGGCAGGCAGGCAGGCAGGCAGGCAGGCAGGCAAGCAGGCAGGCAGACAGACGATTATTATGCATGCAATGCAATCTTGATGTATAATACATATTTCATTTATGTTTAACTATGACACAAGTTAAATTCTAGTAATGTAATAAACACTTATAAAATCATTATAAAATCTAAAATTTACAAGTAGAATACGTTTTGCGTTTGAATGTACGAGTATGTATGTGCGTAATATATCGTCATATCTATATTGTATCATGCTTAAGGTCTAATTTCCATTCTTTATACCAATTCAATACCCCCAACAGGTATGCAATGACAGTTTACTTCATACCAAAGTTAAAGGGATTATATTGACAACACGCTGTTAATCCAGACTTTTCCTGTATTCAATGTGCACAAAATAATGTTTATGTATTGACATATAACCTTTATTTACTTGAAAGTTATCAGTAATTGAATATTTGCCAAAACTTTAATACGTCCCGCAATAAAGTATTGCGCAATCTTTACATTGAACTCCGTAAATTTCCCGAACAAAGCCCCGAAAACGATATCGGGAACGAGTCTTGTCCGATGATTAATCGGAAACCCGAAAGCGGTTCGTTTAAAACAAAAACAAAAACGTGGCTTCAGAAACCCGATGTTTGTAATAAAGAAGTTATGCAATTAGACACTTTAGACGCGTATATCTCTATGCCAATATAATCCCTTTAATGTATAAAACATTGCGCATGTTCAAAAAGTGCGTTGTATCTAGTTGAGTGTGATTATCTCGTATCTACGTAACACGTGACGCATCTGGACTGTAGGGGCACTTTACTCTGTATATGAGTAGTATCCAGTGAATGATTCATAACTCACACGCTATTTATAGGACTGACATAGAAAACCAGAGTTGAACCTTATTATAAAAAAATCTGAAGTGCATAATGATCAACATGTGAGAGATTTTATTGTTTGAGCTTTGGCAATCCGTTCCGTACCGGAAGAGCGGGTCAGCTATGCCAACTCGTTCGTCTGTCTGTCCCATTACACTTGTGAAGTATCGGTCCAGTTGTAGGGATAGAAACCATATAATGTGCAATACTGATACGATCTGATTGAACTTCCAGGTCAGTCAATGTGGCCTATCATAAATTAATCATTGCGATTTTAATCGTAAATCGAGCGTTTGATAAATGCCAGATTAATCAATGAAAACTCTCAGCTCCGACTCACCAACACTAACTATGAGATAAAATGAAACACAGATCTCATTAAAACCTCTAACTTGTTAAATTATCATAGTCACATCCACTTTGTGGTTAAGCGAGCATAATTGTCTATTTATTTATTTATTTATCTACTTATTAATTCATTATTTAGATATTCAAGTGAACCTGTTATCGAGCTTCCTTATGATAAGTATATACCAGTTTATGTAAGTTGGTCGCAAAACTTCAGAAAATGTATACATCTAAAATTTCTGTCCATTTTTAAAATGAATAATCAAAAGCACCATAAAACACCGGTGAAATTATATACCTGCATGTATATACAAATTTACATGCATTTCTATGTGAAATAATGTACACTAGTAATAACATTTTAATAACGCTGACAAAAGTTAAGTTAATTATGCAGTTAACCTGCGATAACATATCATGTGTTTAATAAAATAAAATATTTATGCATTTATTGAGCTATTGACAATACAAACCCCGATTTTGATGACGTTATTCATAAGTTATAGTGTTTAACGCTTTTGTCAACACATTTCAGGTTATTTATTGCAGTTTTATTGGTTGAGAAAGACCTCAGAATTAATCTGAGCAGAACCACTGTTCTTCTGCAAGTAACTGGCAAATTTTCTCACATAATATTTTTGGAGGTAGCGGAACTCGAACAAACAACCGTGGCGATGAGAGGTAAATGATATTGAGACGTCGCCATTGCTCACTGGGCTATAAGTAAGCAATATAATGTACTAATAATATAAAACCGATATAAATATACCTGTATCACTTAAGTAGCATTTTCATGACACATTTATTACTGACATTCACCTATCACTCATCCTATACCAAATTAACAGATCTGACAGAGAACATGTGTCCAAAAGATATTGTAATGTAGGTTAAAATGTATATTGCTAAATAAATCAAATTCATTTTATCTACCAAGCGTGCGATCCATGTGTATCTCACAATAACTACATGTAGACGATTATGACACTTTTGACAAAATGAAACCGACAGTTATATAGAAGTTTCATTAGTTGAACTACTTATTTGTATTTATCTGATATCATTATATTAAAAGTAGTGTGTAGTACAACTGGTAAAGAAAAAAAAAATTAAATATATCCCCACCTCGCCTCACGCGTTAACGATGATCACTCACTATGATACCGTGATCTCTGTACAACATTCTTAAACATATGTTTTTGTTTTAACACATATTTTCACTACATGTCATTATAACTAAAAAGTAACATGATAAAGTACATGTATAATAATGTTATATTTGTTACAATATATATTTCTTTATATGTTCCAGGTGCGTTCCTGTTACCTTATTTCATCAGCCTGATATGTGTGGGTGCTCCCGTGTTGATTATGGAGGTAGCCTTGGGGCAATATATGTCAGCTGGTGTCATCCGTGCCTGGAATATAGCCCCTGCCTTTCGAGGTATATTTTCATTATACATCACAGTTCGTATCCATACTCTATGGATTTTTTATATTGTCCGTTTCTTCGGTTAAATAGAATGGTTGTTCATTAATATAGATAAACAAATGTGGGGAAAGCCACGTTTGAGCACGATAATTGGTCAGCTGCTTTAACTGAAAGTTTGAAAGACGTCACAGTTTAGTAAGCATTCAACTGCTATAAACTGTGGGATTTATGTTGTTCTGTGAGTAACCGACTTCTGCATAAATTAAATTTGACAGCGCTGCTTTTCACCAGCGAGTTATACTATTGCACTGTTCAAAATAGCTTTACGTGTATCTTTACTTTGTGTATCCATTAGTAAGAATGTGTTTCATTTTGTGTCTTTATACTCTTCTGCAAGAGCAATCTGCCATTCGTGGCTGATTTGTTCAAAGTTACGTTAGCTTTACACTCCGTTTGTTGAAATCAAGTATGTTCAATATCTCTAATTATAAGTTTCCATAGTTAGTAAAATAACATTTGAATTTGAAGTCACTGTTTTATAACCAAATAGAATCAAAATTGATGAATGATGTTAAATATCTGGATCATATTCAATGCTTTTTTATGTGAATTGATAGTTCATCCCCCACCCCACCTCGTCGATTTTCATTGCATTGTTTTGTTTTTTGACATTTTTATTTTTTCGATTTCTCAGAAGAATGTGTAGAAAGTACCTATAGCCGCTACTTCCTTGTATTATGTTGATATGTATCGTCAGTTGGGTAAATAATCATATATTAATTGTTTCTTTAGTTATATACTTTAGTCCCAACAAAAACATTTGTTTGTCAGAATTAATTTGTAAAACACATTTATTACAATCACTTTTTTTTAATAAGTTCAAGGCCATTTTGCAGTCTTACCTAATAAATCATATCATCAACAAACAAAATCAATTAAAGTCCACGACGTATATCATTAAGTATGAACAACTCTAAAGTTACCATAAACAAGGAGAGTAAAATCGGTTGAGTTATCCCCCTTACTTGAGACCAATACTAAATTCAAAATATCGGAATGAGATTTGTAATGCTATGAATAATTCGAAGGAATTTGCCAGTGATGCTCAGATTGTGAAACGTACACGATAGAACGGTGCGATAAACAATATCAAATATAATTAAAATCGATAAATGCACCAGCTTATCTTCTATTTTTGTTTAAAACCGCATAATATCCCATTGTTATGAATATTCTGATCTACATGATATCATTGGAGAAGAAACTTAAGTAGCTCGTACATCAAACAGAGTTAAGCCAATTTCAACAATATATTCGGCTAAAGTTAATGAAGAATCGTGAGTAACAATTATATAGCAAATGTCCCGTTCTCCGTTTCTTCGCATGTCATGGACAGTCACATACTTTTCAGCGTGTTTTTTACCTCCTAATTTACTTATTTTTTAATTTTCCCTAGGTATTGGCCTTGCTTCCCAGGTGGTGTTAACATTGCTGAATCTGTATTATATCGTGGTATTATCGTGGACGATATACTACTTAGCTTCATCGTTCACCGCCTCGCTGCCTTGGGCAACATGCGGGAACTCGTGGAACACACCAAGGTAATTCACATGATGCATGCAACATGTCGATAATCTTATTAGCGATCGACATGGTTCAAGCGCCGCTATTTTTCTGAGACAAATGCCACTGTCTTATTAAACCTAACATTGTATTGTCTTGGACAAACAACGTCATGCGGCTAGTGGGCGGAGCAATACCATTTAACTGATGGAATATACGAAGGTTATAAACGTCCCCGAGTCATTTGACTGGTGGAATATACACAGGTAATAAACGTCCCCCGTCCCCCGAGTCATTTGACTGGTGAATATACACAGGTAATAAACGTCCCCCGTCCCCCGTCCCCCGAGCCATTTGACTGGTGGAATAAACACAAGTAATAAACGTCGCCCGAGCCATTTGACTGGTGGAACATACGCTGGTAATAAACGTCCCCCGAGTCATTTGACTGGTGGCACATACGATGGTAATAAACGTCCCCCGAATCATTTGACTGGTGGAACATACGCAGGTAATAAACGTCGCCCGAGCCATTTGACTGGTGGAACATACACAGGTTATAAACGTCCCCCGAGCAATTTGACTGGTGGAACATACACAGGTAATAAACGTCCCCAAAGTCATTTGACTGGTGGAATATACACAGGTTATAAACGTCCCCGAGTCATTAGACTGGTGGAACATACACAGGTTATAAACGTCCCCGAGTCATTAGACTGGTGGAACATACATAGGAAATAAACGTCGCCTGAGTCATTTGACTGATGGAACATACACAGGTAATAAACGTCGCCCGAGTCATTTGACTGGTGGAACACACACAAATATCAAACGTCCCCCGAGTCATTAGACTGGTGGAATATACACAGGTAATAAACGTCCCCCGAGCCATTTGACTGGTGGAACATACAAAGGTTATAAACGTCCCCCGAGCCATTTGACTGGTGGAACATACACAGGTAATAAACGTCCCCAAAGTCATTTGACTGGTGGAATATACATAGGTAATGAGCGTCCCCCGAGTCATTAGACTGGTGGAACATACACAGGTTATACACGTCCCCCGAGCAATTTGACTGGTGGAACATACACAGGTAATAAACGTCCCAAAGACATTTGACTGGTGGAATATACACAGGTAATGAGCGTCCTCCGAGTCATTAGACTGGTGGAACATACACAGGTAATAAACGTCCCCAAAGTCATTTGACTGGTGGAATATACACAGGTAATGAGCGTCCCCCGAGTCATTAGACTGGTGGAACATACACAGGTAATAAACGTCCCCAAAGTCATTTGACTGGTGGAATATACACAGGTAATGAGCGTCCCCCGAGTCATTAGACTGGTGGAACATACACAGGTAATAAACGTCCCAAAGACATTTGACTGGTGGAATATACACAGGTAATGAGCGTCCTCCGAGTCATTAGACTGGTGGAACATACACAGGTAATAAACGTCCCCAAAGTCATTTGACTGGTGGAATATACACAGGTAATGAGCGTCCCCCGAGTCATTAGACTGGTGGAACATACACAGGTAATGAGCGTCCTCCGAGTCATTAGACTGGTGGAACATACACAGGTAATAAACGTCCCCAAAGTCATTTGACTGGTGGAATATACACAGGTAATGAGCGTCCCCCGAGTCATTAGACTGGTGGAACATACACAGGTTATAAACGTCCCCTGATTCATTTGATATGTGGAATATACACAGGTAATAAACGTCCCCGAGTCATTAGACTGGTGGAACATACACAGGAAATAAACGTCGCCTGAGTCATTTGACTGATGGAACATACACAGGTAATAAACGTCGCCCGAGTCATTTGACTGGTGGAACACACACAAATATCAAACGTCCCCCGAGTCATTAGACTGGTGGAATATACACTGGTAATAAACGTTTCCCTGAGATATTAGACTGGTGGAATATACACAGTTAATAAATGTCGCCCGAGTCATTTGATTGGTGGAACATACACAGGTAATAAACGTCGCCCGAGTCATTAGACTGATGGAATATAATCAGGTAATAAACGTTCCCCGAGTCATTTGACTGGTGGAATATACACTGGTAATTAACGTTCCCCCGAGATATATGACTGGTGGAATATACACAGTTAATAAACGTCGCCCCAGTCATTTGACTGGTGGAACATACACAGGTAATAAACGTCGCCCGAGTCATTAGACTGATGGAATATAATCAGGTAATAAACGTTCCCCCGAGTCATTTGATTGGTGGAATATACACATGTAATAAACATTCCCCCGAGATATTAGACTGGTGGAATATTCACAGGTAATAAACGTTCCCCCGAGTCATTTGACTGGTGAAATATACACAGGTAATAAACGTCGCCCGAGCCATTTGACTGGTGGAACATACAAAGGTAATAAACGTCGCCTGAGTCATTTGACTGGTGGAACATACACAGGTTATAAACGTCGCCCGAGTCATTTGACTGGTAGAACAAACATAGGTAATAAAAGTCGCCCGAGTCATTTGACTGGTGGAACATACATAGGTAATAAACGTCGCCCGAGTCATTTGACTGGTGGAACATACACATGTAATAAACGTCCCGCGAGTCATTTGACCGGTGGAAGATACACAGGTAATAAACGTCATTTGACTTGTGGAATATACACGAACATACACAGGTAATAAACGTTGCCCGAGTCATTTGACTGATGAAACTTACACAGGTAATAAACGTCGCCCGAGCCATTTGACTAGTGGAACATACACAGGTAATAAACGTCGCCCGAGCCATTTGACTGTTGGAACATACATAGGTTATAAACGTCGCCCGAGTCAATTGACTGGTGGAACATACACAGGTAATAAACGTCGCCCGAGTCATTTGACTGGTGAAACATACACAGGTAATAAACGTTGCCCGAGTCATTTGACTTGTGGAATAGTACAGACTAAGCATATCACATTACATTCTGCAGATATATTAGTCTTTGTTTAAAAAATTATGCTTAGTATCATATTGAGGGATAGCTTTCATAGAGATATTATTATAACTATGCAAAGTGTATTTTTGTAACTTTTGTCCGATTTTTTACTAAATGATTCTCTAAATATATGATAGTTTATAAGGCATATCAGTTAATGACAAAACTTTGCGCCAAATTTACCGTCGCAAAAATATTGGATTAATTTTACTGTATGACTTTTTTTATTGATTAACGTTATAGTAAAGTTGTGTCTCCAGTTTCATCAAAAATTGTGTCAGATGTATGTAAAACACAAGCCTTAACGTCAGAAGTAATTGAACATTGACTATTCTTTGGGAAAAACATACTTAACAGATGTCTTCCCTCTACTATTATACATATTTGAGTTTGCAGTTTTCACATATTTATTTTATTTTAATATTCTGTAGATGTTTTGTGTCGGGGATGAACACAACCCGTGTTGCTGATAATTATACATCGCCATTGGTTATCTCCCGTGACAACCAGACAGATATCGCGTACTGGAATACCACAATGTCCAACGCTGTTGGCAATGTAATGGCACACAGTGAGGGAGTGTCAAAAGCTAAAGATGCTGTTGTCGAATTCTGGGAGTAAGTTAAATATGTCAAGTCATGGACGAGTACTTTTGTTTATTGAACTAACATGCAGTTGGCAGTGTGAGATGTATAGTCAAACCTTCATAAGCGGTCATCTCTATTAAGCAGCCACTTGTTTTAAGCATCCACATTTGCTATTTTTTTCAGAGCAACTTAACCTTTATAAAGCAACAGTCTGTCTTAAAAGGCCACTTTTGTTCCTTCCCTTGACTGGCTGCTTAATACAGGTTTGACAGTATATAACGGACGATGGCGTTCTGCTGGAGAGGCGAACACATTCGATAATGAATATGAATACATTTAGTTGTTTATAGTTTATATGTATCAAATGGTATGAATGTAAACAGTTTCTGTTCGAAGAAATACATCTACATGTCAATGAACACCGCTTTAAATTAACATTTGTCTGGTTGGGGGTGGATGGAGGGGGGGTGGGGGGGGGGGGGGGGAGTTATACAAATAATGTTTGACGAAAATAATCACTTTAGCTAATCTATATTTAATTAAGTATTATTAAAGTCTATGAATATTATCACATCTTCTCTTGGTTGAAATCGCGTGTAATTCCGTCTTCATCAGAATTCACTCCTCGCCATACGTTGAAGGCTGTTGATTCAAAATATGGAATTATTTCACCCATATACAAACCAACTTGTTTTTATGCAACCACTTTAAGACCCATTTATCAAACACATCTTTCCAGACGAGGTGTGTTGCAAATGTCAAGTGGAATAGACGAGCCTGGAAAACTGGTATGGGGACTTGCCGTGTCTTTGTTTGTTGCTTGGCTCCTAGTCTTTATTTGTGTATGTCGGGGCGTACGATGGACTGGAAAGGTATTTGTTTACTATGGGACACTTAAAAGTAAAGAAAAAATAGTAAGAAATAATTTGTCTATGTTTTAAACTGTCAAATATTCAGATTCTTTATAAAGTTATGTTTTGTTAAAAAGAAAGTTTTATGTTAAATTATAAAACACTAACAACATTTTTAATTTCATTTTCAGATAGTGTATTTCACCGCATTGTTTCCATATGTTTTACTGATAGCGTTATTTATACGCGGCGTGACGCTAGATGGGGCCACCGATGGATTAATATATTATCTAAAACCTGACTTTGTAAAAATTGCTGATTCCCAAGTGAGTACATGTGTGATAGTTGATTGAAATTTATTGGTCAGTACATAAACAATACCCGTTTAAAATACCGTGCAGCGCATAGTACACATGGGGTGCTTGTTTAAAATTATCGTGCAGTGCATAGGCGACGATTGTTTAAAAACTATTTTTCGTACATAGGCAAGGATTATTTAAAATATATCGGTCATTGCACAGGCAATGTTGTTTAAAGATATCGTTCAGAACAAATAGGCCTACATAGATGAGTATTGTTTAAAAATATCGTTCAGAACAGAATAGGCATTCATAGATGATTATTGTTTAAAATATCGTTCAGAACAAATAGGCCTACATAGATGAGTATTGTTTAAAAATATCGTTCAGAACAGAACAGGCATTCATAGATGATTATTGTTTAAAATATCGTTCAGAACAAATAGGCCTACATTGATGATTATTGTTTAAAAATATCGTTCAGAACAGAATAGGCATTCATAGATGATTATTGTTTAAATTATCGTTAAGAACAAATAGGCCTACATAGATGATTATTGTTTAAAAATATCGTTCAGAACAGAATAGGCATTCATAGATGATTATTGTTTAAAATATCGTTCAGAACAAATAGGCCTACATAGATGATTATTGTTTAAAAATATCGTTCAGAACAGAATAGGCATTCATAGATGATTATTGTTTAAAATATCGTTCAGAACAAATAGGCCTACATTGATGATTATTGTTTAAAAATATCGTTCAGAACAGAACAGGCATTCATAGATGATTATTTTTTAAAATATCGTTCAGAACAGAATAGGCATTCATAGATGATTATTGCTTAAAATATCGATCAGAACAAATAGGCCTACATAGATGATTATTGTTTAAAACATAGTGTTCGGTATAAAAATGTTGATTTTTAAAAGAAACACATGTACATTATTCAATATAGTATTAGGTATATCGTTCGGTACATTGGTGATGATAATTTAAAGATATAAGCGATGATTGTGTAAAGAAGAATGAATAGAATGAAAATGGATGGATGGATGGATGGATGGATGGATGGATGGATGGATGGATGGATGCGTTCGGTGCGTCTGAAATCATATCTTATACAGCATTGCATCATACTCTGGAATACCATCTCATGTTAAAAACATTATCATTATTTTATCATTAAAGCGACATGACCAATATTTGAAATTATTTCTTTATAAAGGAATAATGACAAATATTTTCGTGAATTCGCATGGCCTTCAATGCATGTATATCTGCCAATATCTCTCTTAAAAGTCCATAAATCGTGGTATAACTTTACTGATCGGTAATTCTAAACTGAAAATTAGCTTTTCCGCTGACAGAAAATATCATTTTCAAGTATTAGAGCGATCGCTAAATGTGCAAAGACAGATAGACAAAAATATGGGAGTTTTTTTCCATCTTGTTGAAACATATTTTTTTTTGGATATGAGAAGTCGTTTGGCGAGCAACGTAGGACAAAAAAGTATTGACAGAGAAATGAATACATTTTGTTTTTATAACCCTGATCGCCCGGATCATAATCCATATATACGACCACTGCTTCATGTAGGAATATTACAATATCAGCCTTGTCAATCTACGTTTAAACTTAACCGCTTACTCGGGTTAATCGATGATCGTCGGAAATTTCCGAACGTTTACGGATGATAACTGAGATCATATGTTTTCTAAATCATTTACATTATTCCAAGGATCAGATCTAATTCAAATATAAGCAAAAATAGCGAGCTTATACCAGTTTGATGATAAACAACGTTATTTTGCACCAGATCCGATCATTCAGAAAGCCACACTATGTATTACAATATTACAATTATACCAGTCATTTATTCAATTAAAAGGGTACACAGTACTGGTTATGCCGCTCTAAGTATCACGATTATATTTGCTTTATGATTGGTATTTATATTCATATTTGCTTCCAGGTTTGGATCAGTGCTTTCACACAAGTTCTCTTCTCCATCTGTATCACATTTGGCTTCATGATTACTCTGGGCAGCTACAACAAGTTCAAGTTTGACTGCATTAGGTAAGATATGTGGGTTTTGTTTCTCGTGTAATTATGGAATTGTTGTCTTTCGACGTTTATGGAGAAACAAACTCATGTGTATCCATAAGTAAGCGATAAACAGCCGAATAAATATAAAGAGAAGTCAAGAAACTAGGAATGAACTGCAGTTGCGACGTTTCAATTAAATAAACTAAATTATTTAAGACCAATATATAATTTACTGGTATCGTCATGGAAATACCACATTTAAGATTTGTTTATTTGAATATTTAGCTTCATTTTTATGACACCGATGGCTAACAGACGAACAGTTTCCTGGAATACTTGAGGGTTAGACCAGTAGTCGAGCACATCCATCTATACAAGTTATTAGTAACGTTCCCACCTGAATCAGTGTTGAGAGACGAAGGACAATAAATACATAATATCGTATATCAATAATCACGGAGACTGGTCGGGCAGGGATTCGAACTCATGACCCATTTATTGATATACAGACAGGCTACCAACTAAGCTAACCGGACTCAACTCAACATTTTAGAACAACTAACATTCTGTTTCCATTAAGACTGCAAACTTACATGTCTCTTTCACTTCAGGAATTCTATAATTATAACGTGCGTCAACAGCGGCACAAGTTTGTTCGGTGGGCTGGTCGTGTTTTCTGTACTTGGGTTTATGGCAAAGGAACAAAATGTATCCATAGAGGACGTAGCAGAATCGGGTGTGAAAACGTGGCTCTTAACAAATAACCGGTCACATATTGTCTAAGGCATCGTTAGCGATTTTGGAGGGAAGAGTGGTCATGATGGAATAATGAAAATATTTTAATAATTGATTAACAAAATGCATTAATGTTTGTGTGTGTTTATAAACTCGTGGTAGTTTTCTTACAAAAACAACACTCTAATACTAATTTTGATTAAATAAAACTATCCTGGTGACCGGAATCTATCCTCCAAATCAGCCAACGGTACCTGCTTTGCATTGTTAGAATTTAGTTTCTAACACCATCGGCAATAATAAAATAAGTTTAAGATTCCAATAATTTGTCGAAATCAAAAAAGTAATGTCCAACACGAGACATGAACAAGATATGGCCACCACAACAGTTCCAACAATACAGTTAATGTTTTACCTGGTCGTGATAAAGGCATGAACTGACAACACTGCGACAACCATCTTGGAGTGATTGACAGCAAAACCATATCTATATACACCTATATTTATATATACATGTAACTGCATTTATCCATTTAAATAAACCACCTTCTTTATCAAAAAACAAGAAAAATACATGTTAAACAGGTGACAAAGCATTTAAAAAAAACAGCAACCACACCAACGCAAACACAATATATGGAATAATTGTTGGCATAATACGAATAAACAAAATGCAAACAGTCTGACAACATTGGTCAACGCCTTGGAACAGTTAGTAGCAAACCCGCCACTGAGGAGTTTCAAGCTGATTTAACGGTGCATCAACCTCGCTCTTTCGTTCTCTGTCACATCATAAAACGAGACGGCTTAGATAAAAGCCAGCAGCTCCGCAAGAAATGCAGTAGCATGGTGTAAAACACAAAAATTAATCAATATGTACAGGTACAAGTGACAGTCCTTTTATCAGATAGTATTTAAATGTACGAATTGACAGAGATGAAAACAACCTTCCATTCAAATGTTCAAGAGGATCTCGTCATTTTTGTGTCTCCAGGCATTTCCTATCGCCGCAGAATCAAACTAGGGACCGTTACATTGTAGTGGCACACGTGCACGCTGATTGGTTAGTTTCTTTAGCGGAAGTTCAATGCGTCATGTTTTGGTAAAACGAATAAGAGTGCTATGAATTGTGAGACCGGAAGGGAATTCCACGCTTTTACATTTTTGTATAACAGACCTTCCAAATGAGATGTCAGGTACTGGGATAGAAGACTGGAATCAAACCGTAGTGTATCATTAGGCATGTGCTAGTGGACGTAAAGTGCGCGACATTTCTCAGTACTCATGATGCATAATGCACAATAACTCAATAAAGCCAAGTCTGTTATTTTCTGTTTGTGTTTACGTTGTCTACTTCCAATGAATCTATTTATCAGATATAATTAAACTAACAATCATCGCCGTTATGTCGATTCACCAAGTGATGAGCAATGTTCTGCGATACAAATCGATTATTTCTAAATATCCATGAATCAGTGTTTCCAATGAAGTTAATATTGAAAACACCTAGTACCATTTCAAATGTATGTGTTAATATTGCATTCCCTTCCTGATGGAGACGAATGAAAACAATATAATATTATAATTTCAAACACTGAACAAATATCTACTTAAATACGACGTCCACATCCACAATCCATTTAGCGCATACAATCACCATGAATAGTCGTATTTACTTTTAGACAGTGTTTAATTAGGCGAGTAGTTAGATATCATACTCGTTGTCCAGTAATCTATATTGTGAACCAGCACAACATACAAAAGGTGCATATGGTGACCACCCTTTGTTGAACAATAGATATTGTTTAAAAGTAGTTTACCCCCATACTCAATACTGTATATACGAGTATACATGGCAAACATTTTGATTGATGGATGCTACCTCAGAAGACTACATGTACAGGGGTCTGAGAAACCTCGTGTATTTGGCAACACTTCGGCCATATCATGTAACGTTTCTTGAAGTACCACATTGTTAGGTTGTTGTTTTGCACATTGGAATGTGTCTATTTCTGATTGTTGGAAATATATTTACCAATCGGTATGTGGTGAAGGTCGTTGCACATTAACAAACATGAACAGACTTCAAAAAACCTATTCTACAATTTATTTTCTTCTGAACGTCCAAGGGATGCCATTATCAGATATCATTTATATCTAAATCAATAAACATAGATAGTTGTGTTACCTTATCTTTCTTGGAAAGCACCTTCGTCACCATGATATAAGGCACACATAACCTCCTTTGATTAACTGGCCTTTTATCTGTAAGGATATTCTACTTACCTTATTTAGTACAAATCGTTTCAATTAATTGTCTTAAATTAATAACGTACATGTAAATAACATTGTTAAAATGCAATATATGTCTGCTTCAGGACCCGGGCTGGTGTTTATCGCGTACCCAAAGGCCATCACACAGATGCCGTTGTCCTCAGTGTGGGCGGTTCTTTTCTTCTTTACCATCATACTCATTGGTTTGGATAGCCAGGTAACGTATGAGGTGTTACACAGCATGTAAATAGTCAGGTAACGTCTGAAGTGTTACACATCATGTAAATAGCCAGGTAACGTATGAGGTGTTACACAGCATGTAAATAGTCAGGTCACGTATGAGGTGTTACACAGCATGTAAATAGCCAGGTAACGTATGAGGTGTTACACATCATGTAAATAGCCAGGTAACGTATGAGGTGTTACACAGCATGCAAATAGTCAGGTTACGTATGAAGTGTTCCACATCATGTAAATAGCGAGGTAACGTATGAGGGTTACACAGCATGTAAATAGCCAGGTAACATATGAGGTGTTACGCAGTATATAAATAGCCAGGCAACGTATGAGTTGTTACACATCATTTAAATAGCCAGGTAACGTATGAGGTGTAATACAGCATGTAAATAGTCAGGTAACGTATGAAGTATTACACATCATGTAAATGGCCAGGTAACGTATGAGGTGTTACACAGCATGTAAATAGCCAGGCAGCGTATGAGGTGTTACACAGCATGTAAATAGCCAGGTAACGTATGAGGTGTAACACAGCATGTAAATAGTCAGGTAACGTCTGAAGTGTTACGCATCATGTAAATAGCCAGGTAACGTATGAGGTGTTACACAGCATGTAAATAGTCAGGCAGCGTATGAGGTGTTACACAGCATGTAAATAGCCAGACAGCGTATGAGGTGTTACACAGCATGTAAATAGCCAGGTAACGTATGAGGTGTAACACAGCATGTAAATAGTTAGGTAACGTATGAAATATTACACATCATGTAAATGGCCAGGTAACGTATGAGGTGTTACACAGCATGTAAATAGCCAGGCAGCGTATGAGGTGTTACACAGCATGTAAATAGCCAGGCAGCGTATGAGGTGTTACACAGCATGTAAATAGCCAGGTAACGTATAAGTAGTAACACAGCATGTAAATAGTCAGGTAACGTATGAAGTATTACACATCATGTAAATGGCCAGGTAACGTATGAGGTATTACACAGCATGTAAATAGCCAGGCAGCGTATGAGGTGTTACACAACATGTAAATAGCCAGGTAACGTATGAGGTGTAACACAGCATGTAAATAGCCAGGCAGCGTATGAGGTGTTACACAGCATGTAAATAGGCAGGTAACGTATGAGGTGTAACACAGCATGTAAATAGTCAGGTAACGTATGAAGTGTTACGCATCATGTAAATAGCCAGGTAACGTATGAGGTGTTACACAGCATGTAAATAGCCAGGCAACGTATGAGGTGTTACGCAGTATATTAATAGCCAGAACGTTTTCTTAGATATACTGTAACGTCGATCATCTTTTTGGCACCAGAGAAGGAATGTATAAAAACAATACTCCATTTAGATAGTTTACTGCTTCTGATGTTTTATCTATGGGCAATAAAATCCTATTATATTTCTAACTTCCATCTGATGTATCCAGAGAATCAATATGGAAATTCAATTCGTTATTCAATACATATTTAGTGTCCATGGTAAGAGAATTACAGTATACATCGTTAGTTGTCTGGTAAGTTTAGGACGTGATGTATATTCATGTTTTAGCCAATGGAAACTATCTCTATCAACCACTCATTTCTGTACGTCTTATCAGTGAACATCTGCATGGTGACACAACTTATTCACACCTTACATGCGTCAACTCTATATATTGGACTTAGAATACAATAGGAATAAATTACATGTATATCAATAAAACAACCTGAAAGAAAATACATTTACTGCTTTATTTTTGCACATCTTTTCTGATCTTGAATATAGCTAACATAAAAACACAAATGGCAACCGTACTCTAATTATATGTATGCATAAATTTGATATCCCCTTATTAATCATACTTTATATCAATATGAATGTGTGCAGTAACTAATATTTACATTTATCCTCCGTCAGTTTTGTGCTGTAGAAGGTCTATTTTATGCATCTCTACTTATAATATTAATTGATTGTATTAATATAAATGTGTGAGCGCCTATACTTATCATATTTTATATTACTATAAATGTGTGCAATATTCAAGATATACGAGTATCTCCCATCAGATTTATGTTGTAGAGGGTCTATTTTATTGTATATATACTTATCATATTTTGTATATATACAAGCGTGTGTGATAACCATGATATATCTTTTGTCTCCTATCAGTTTTGTGCTGTAGCGGGTCTATTTTATTGTATATATACGTATCATATTTTGTATATATACAAGCGTGTGTGATAACCATGATATATCTTTTGTTTCCTATCAGTTTTATGCTGTAGAGGGTCTATTTTATTGTATATATACTTATCATATTCTGTATATATACATGTACAAGCGTGTGTGATAACCATGATATATCTTTTGTTTCCTATCAGTTTTGTGCTGTAGCGGGTCTATTATATTGTATATATACTTGTCATATTTTGTATATATACAAGCGTGTGTGATAACCATGATATATCTTGTCTCCCATCAGTTTTGTGCTGTAGCGGGTCTATTTTATTGTATATATACGTATCATATTTTGTATATATACAAGCGTGTGTGATAACCATGATATATCTTTTGTCTCCTATCAGTTTTGTGCTGTAGCGGGTCTATTTTATTGTATATATACGTATCATATTTTGTATATATACAAGCGTGTGTGATAACCATGATATATCTTTTGTCTCCTATCAGTTTTGTGCTGTAGCGGGTCTATTTTATTGTATATATACTAATCATATTTTGCATATATACAAGCGTGTGTGATAACCATGATATATCTTGTCTCCCATCAGTTTTGTGCTGTAGCGGGTCTATTTTATTGTATATATACTAATCATATTTAGTATATATACAAGCGTGTGTGATAACCATGATATATCTTGTCTCCCATCAGTTTTGTGCTGTAGCGGGTCTATTTTATTGTATATATCCTTACCATATTTTGCATATATACAAGCGTGTGTGATAACCATGATATATCTTGTCTCCCATCAGCTTGTGCTGTAGAGGGTCTATTTTATTGTATATATACTTACCATATTTTGCATATATACAAGCGTGTGTGATAACCATGATATATCTTGTCTCCCATCAGTTTTGTGCTGTAGAGGGTCTATTTTATTGTATATATACTTATCATATTTTGTATATATACAAGCGTGTGTGATAACCATGATATATCTTGTCTCCCATCAGTTTTGTGCTGTAGAGGGTCTATTAACCCCTTTGATAGATTCGTTCCCAAAGACTCTGTACAAGACGAAAAACAGAATGATTGTGGTAGCTGTATATTGTTTCGTCTGCTATATCATAGGCCTCTCCATGGTATCAAGGGTAGGTTATTCTGACATTTCATATACATCAGTAAAGGTGTCGTTGTATTTATGATACGTAGATCAAGCAATTATCTTAAAATGTCAATTTAGAAACGTTTTAACGAGTCTTTCGGGCTGAAATTCTAATAATTATTTGAGAATACCTATAAGAAAATGAAAACAAACATAGAAACTTGTTTTATACATCCAAACCATTTTATGCAGTTGGAAATCCTGCCTTATTCGTATTAAAACAAAAAACCTGGAACACTGTTTAGAGTACATAGGCATATATTTATTTACATTATACCAAAGAGAAGTACAAATTGTATGTTATTGTATTTTAGGGCGGTATATACATCTTCCAGCTGTTCGACTACTACTCGTGCAGCGGTTTTGTCCTGCTCTATATTTGCTTGTTCGAAGTTATCACTGTGAGCTGGGTATTTGGTAGGTGTCAATCATCATTATTTTATATACATATCCTTTCAAACCAACACAATATAGAAACGGTAGAAAGACTAAACAAACACAATATAGACAAGGTAGAAAGACTAAACCAACTCAATATAGACATGGTAGACAGACTAAAACAACTCAATAGAGACAAGGTACAAATACTAAACCAACTCAATATAGACAGGGTAGAAAGACAAAACCAACTCAATATAGACAATGTAGAAAAGGTAAACCAACTCAATATAGACAAGGTAGAGACTAAACCAACTCAATGTAGACACGGTAGAAAGACAAAACCAACTCAATATACACAAGGTAGAAATACTAAACCAACGCAATATAGACAAGGTAAAAAAACTAAACCAACTCAATATAGACAAGGTAGAAAGAATATACCAACTAAATATAGACAAAGTAGAAAGACTTAACCAACTCAATATAGACAAGGTAGACAGACCATACCAACTCAATATAGATGAGATAAAAAGACTGAACCAACTCAATATAGACAAGGTAGACAGACTGAACCAACATAATATTGTCAAGGTAGAAAGACTGAACCAACTCAATATACTCAAGGTAGAAATACTAAACCAACTCAATATAAACAAGGTAGAAAGACTGAACCAACTCAATATAGTCAAGGTAGACAGACTGAACCAACTCAATATAGACAAAGTATAAATACTAAACTAACTCAATATAGACAAGGTAGAAAAACTAAATCAACTCATTATAGACAATGATGAAATATTCAACTAACTCAATATAGACAAGGTAGACAGATTATACCAACTCAATATAGACAAAGTAGAAAGACTAAACCGAATCAATTTAGACAAGGTAGAAAGACTAAACCAACTCAATATAGACTATAGACAAGGTAAACAGACTAAACTAACTCAATACAGAAATACTGGAAAGAATAAACCAACTCAATATAGACAAGGTATACAGAATAAACAAACTCAATATAGACAAGGTAGAAAAACTTAACCAACTCATTATATACAAGGAAGAAAGACTAAACTTACTCAATAGAGACAAGGTAGACAAAATAAACAAACTCAATATAGACAAGGTAAAAAAACTTAACCAACTCATTATATACAAGGAAGAAAGACTAAACTAACTTAATCGAGACAAGGTAGAAACACCAACTCAATAAAAACAATGTAGACAGACTAAACCAACTCAATATAGACTACAGACAAGGTAGACAGACTAAACTAACTCAATATAGACATACTGGAAAGAATAAACCAACTCAATATAGACAAGGTAGACAGAATAAACAAATTCAATATAGACAAGGTAGAAAAACTAAACCAACTCATTATAGACAAGGAAGAAATACTAAACTAACTCATTAGAGACAAGGTAGTAAGATTAACCAATTAATTATAGACAATGTAGAAATAATAAACCAACTCATTATAAACAAGGTAGAAAGACGAAACCAACTCAATATAGACAATGTAGAAAAACTAAACCAACTCAATATAGACAAGGTAGAAAAAACAAAACCAACTCAATATACACAAGGTAGAAATACTAAACCAACTCAATATAGACAAGGTAAAAATACTAAACCAACTCAATATAGACAAGGTAGAAAGAATATACCGACTCAATATAGACAAGGTAGAAAGACTTTACCAACTCAATACAGACAAGGTAGACAGACTATACCAACTCAATTTAAACAAGGTAAAAAGACTAAACCAACTCAATATAGACATGGTAGACAGACAAAAAAAAACTCAATAGAAACAAGGTAGAAAGTATAAACCAACTCAATATAGATAAGGTAGACAGACTAAACCAACTCAGAATGAACAAGGTAGACAGACTAAACCAACTTAATATAGAAAAAAAATAGAAAGACTAAACCAACTCAATATACATAAGGTATATAGACTAAACCAACTCAATATAGACAAGGTAGATAGACCAAATTAACTCAATGTACACAAGGTAGAAATACTTAACCAACTCGATATCGACAAGGTAGTCAGACTAAACCAACTCAATATAAACAAGGTAGAAACACTAAACCAACTTTATATAGACAAGGTAGACACACTAAACCAACTCAATATAGACAAGGTAGACAGACTAAACCAACTCAATATCGACAAAGTAGACAGACTAAACCAACTCAATATAGACAAGGTAGAAACACTAAACCAACTTTATATAGACAAGGTAGAAACACTAAACCAACTCAATTTAAACAAGGTAGAAAAACTAAACCAACTCAATTTAGACAAGGTAGACAGACTAAACCAACATAATATAGACAAAGTAGAAAGACTAAACCAACTCAATATACATAAGGTATACAGACTAAACCAACTCAATATAGACAAGGTAGACAGACTAAACCAACTCAATATAGACAAAGTAGACAAGCTAAGTAGACAGACTAAACCAACTCAATATAGACAAAGTAGACAGACTAAGTAGACAGATTAAACCAACTCAATATCAACAAAGTAGACAGACTAAACCAACTCAATATACACAAAGTAGACAGACTAAACCAACTCAATATAGACAAGGTAGACAGACTAAACCAACTCAATATCGACAAGGTAGACAGACTAAACCAACTCAATATAGACGAGGTAGACAGACTAAATCAACTCAATATCGACAAGGTAGACAGACTAAAGCAACTCAATACAGACAAAGTAGAAACACTAAACCAACTTTATATAGACAAGGTAGACAGACTAAAGCAACTCAATATAGACAAGGTAGACTAAACCATCGAACTATGACGTGTTTAATACCATCCTTACTGCATAAGCTACTGAACGTTGGTTTACCATTTTACCATCTTTGCACGTGTAGTCCTATAATGATCCCATTTAATGGAGTTAAATATATACACATCTGAAAATGTTGTAAAATCTGTCAAAATAAACTTCATAGTACGGTTAGAGAAAGGTTCGAAGGCGCTAATGTAAGATATCTATACTGATTATTTACGTGAAGTGCGTGAACCATACACTGACGTCATTATTCCTTTCTAGCTAAACGTTACATTTCCCGTTTTATCTAGGTGCCGACAGATTCTACGACGCAATAGAATTAATGGTTGGACGGAGACTTAACCTCTGGCTGAAGATATGTTGGAAGTTCATCGTGCCAGCATTATCGTTTGTAAGTATTTTGAATATCAAAATGAAATTAATTTTATAAAATGGCAAATGAAAAATCTTAATAGCTGCAAATATTAATCATAAATTCTCAATTGCATTATTATTTTTCTATACGAGTATGAACAATAGTTATCATAACCTCGTTACTTATTCAACTTTGCATCGGTTATATATTATTATTCTATACCTGTAAGTGTAAAGACAATCAACTACTACAGATGTTACCACGTGGCCGTACAATATGTATAAGTTTATTGGATCCAATAAATTTTATATTGTACAGTTCAAAATTCAAGATGGCGGTTAAAATAAAAAGCTAATTCAACGATAAAAACGTTCGAATAACTTCCTTCGTATGCTGCTTTGAACACGCAGTTTATTTATTAAAAAGGATCTTGATTTTTCTTTACTCTTTTGTTTAATTATTACAGATTGGGGTATAGCATATAAATATTCTTTTCGTTGTTCGAATAATTATAGCATGTGTTATGTCTATTTTTGAAGGGAAATTAAAAATAAATACGTAATAAAGTGGTGTTTAGAATTCTGACCATCTGAGTCTTTTTTTATTTTTTTTTTTAAATTTAGTAACAATAAGAAACCATAACGACCAATAAAAATGGCACCATTGATCGTTAAGCGATTGAACAAGGTCATAGCAATTCAATAGTCATTCAAAATAGGGATAAATTTGCCGACTGGCTATTGAGCGTATATCTAGATATAATTATAGTATTTACAGAGCTTAACATTTAACAGAATCAGTATTTAGTACATCACAGGTTTAAAACAAATCAAACTGGTGTTAGTTTCTAAAATATGTTTATCGTAAAGATTTTTTGCTTAAAATTATGTTATTTTATTTTCAGGGCATGTTTATTTTCCAACTTGTACAATTCCAACCTCTAGTTTACAACAAAATATACAACTACCCAGTCTGGGCTCACGTGTTTGGCTTTTCTATGGGAATTACAGCGATGTTGTGTATCCCGATTTACTTCTGTTTTGCACTGTCCAGAAAACAGGGATCGCTGAAACAGGTGCATTTTATATATACTTCTTGCTAATAAAATCTAATCTATGTACGTGCGGTTTAAATGTGAAGCTTTCTGTCGGGCATGTTCTTTCTGGTTTTAGAGACTATAAACTATTGTTTGAAAATAAACATTAATACGGCGGGTGTGGCAGATAAAATGTAGTTCGTAATTCGTTATTTATATTTTGGCATTCGTAATGTACACAATAGCAATTGTGTTTTTTACAATTTTATACAGCTCGTAAACGGCTCTCATTTAAATATATTTATTGTATTTGACAGAAGCAATTAATTCAAAGTTACCTCCATCTTGAATTGTTTGTTTATAGGTATAGTACCACCAATGGAAAAAGGAATGGCTTCCGTGGGGTAACCGCATAAAGGCGGTTATAGATAATCCTTGTTTCTTAATCTTTAAAATGCATTTTCCTTATTTAAATGCCAATATCTTACTGATATTTCTGTTACATTCATAGAGATGGAGAGCTGCGGCGACCCCATACCTCAAACCGCACCAAGTGCATCTCCGATGGAAGGAATTAGATTTACCCTGGGACAAGGACACGTCCAGCTGAAGTCTCAACAAAGAATGGATGGATGTAACACGGGCTATGTTATAATAGCCCATACTACTTCTAATTTAGTTAATTGAGTTTCCGATTTTCAATTTCCACACACAAACTGACTAATACTTCTAGATGAATGCCGTAGTGAGAGGGTATCACATTAATTAAAGCCTTCTTAAACGTAAACGCACAATTTTTGACAAAAAAAAACTTATTGTAATTTAAGTTGTTTTTAGTATGGCTAAAACCATTCCCTTAGCGACTGTTTTTAATAGAAAGCGAGTAAATAAATAACATTGAATGAAATGTGGATTTCTTAAAAGAGCTGACCGAGTTTTTATCTATTGTTTGCATGTTTGGCATTCCGTAATGACTCAGTTGTTTTCAACTGCACCTCGGCCAATGTTCGGAAGTAAAAAAAAATTGATATGCGTATAAATTACCGTCCGTCGACGTTCCGGACGGACTCGTAGTTTGCCGTTATGTGCCGAAATTGTTTATCGGAAAGAAACGACCGTCAATTTGTAAACAAACATCCGTTCTCAATTATCTAAAATTATGCCTCTTTTATTTATATATTTTTTTCCAAACTTTCTCAGAGGTCAAATAAACATGTAATCTATGAACTGGAATAGTAAATTAGACTGAAATTATAAACGAAAATCGGTCGTGTCGGAGGTCACAAGTTGTGAGCCTTTAATGTTTAATTATGCTGCATTAATACTTACGTTGTGTAGACACGAAACATTTAAATCTCTCGTATTGCTATTATTACATTTAAAATGTTTTTAAATTTTGTGTTTTATTTGAAAAAAACAACAACACCAGAATACATAGTATAGTACACATTGTAAACGCCTTTTTTATTGTGAACCAGGCACAATTTAAGCTGTAAGATTGGTGGTGTGTTTATTTACCACATAAATAAATAACAGTATGTAGTACCCGGTTGTTCTTGTTTTTAAAAACTTTTTCTATTTTTTTATTATTTTTTTTTGCATTTAATTGATTTAATAAACATGTTATTTAATTATATGAAAGTTGACAATATAAATATATTTTTCCTTTACATAGTTTTACTCAAGAAATGCATTGTTACACGATTTTTCTTTTGTACAATATACATAGATATTAACTCGGAGATATCAGGTTCTGAAATAGACAAATAATTACATGTATTTTTTGGGGAGTTTCCCCAATTTATTGTGCAGCTCCACATTATTTTCCATATGTCATTTAATCAACTCGTCCTCATAAAACTGTACAACACAGCTATACTAAATGTGTCAATTAATCAAATTAATCAAATCAAAACCGTATATTTCTTAATTCAGTTGAGGTTGTATAGCATATTTTGCATTCGTCATGTGTCATTTGATCAAGTACTGCAGCAAAACATTCTCACTTATGTCATTAAACCTTAGTTTGCAGCACAGCATTATCAGACATCACTAAATGAAATCGTAACGCACAACATTTGTATATGTCATGAGATGATACATTAAAAATAACAGTACAGTACCATCACTTAATTAAGTTATACAACACGTCATTATTCGTCATGCGTCACGTTATCATTATGTACTGGTACATCTTAGAATCATTTTCAATGTGTCGGTTAGTGGAATCGTACAGCACATGTAAAAAATACAGTGTCACAACAGTATAAGTGGAATGTCAATTAATAAAACTGAGTGGCACAACAGTACAAAGTTAGTTACTAAATATTGTTTATACGGAACAGCATTATCAGTTAGTTTGTACCCCGAACCAAGGTATCAGATTGGTGTCACTTAGTCATATGGTAGAGTACAACAATTGTAATATCTCTACCAAATTAAAATACGTCACACCACTATACACTATACTCCGTCCTGTATTACACGGTACAGCGCAATACTGTAAGTCCTGTGTAACTCATTACATTGTAAAGTATAATACTATAAGTCCGATGTGATTCATCTAATTGTGCTGCACAACACTATGAGTCCGTTGTGATTTGTCATATTGTACTTCACAACACATTAAGTCCTATGTGATTTACCATATTGTACAGCACACAATATAAGTTCGTTGTGATTTGTCATATTGTACTTCACAACACATTAAGTCCTATGTGATTTACCATATTGTACAGAACACAATATAAGTTCGTTGTGATTTGTCATATTGTACTTCACAACATATTAAGTCCTATGTGATTTACCATATTGTACTGCACACAACAATACAAGTCATATGTGATTTATCATATGGTACTGCACAGCATTATCAGTCATGTGTGATTTACTATATTGTACTGCACAACACAATAAATCCTATGTGGTTTACTTTATTGTACTGTACAACACTATAAGTCCGATGTGATTTACGATATTGTACTGCACAACATTATAAATCCTATGTGATTTATTATATTGTACTGCACAACACTATAAGTCCGATGTGATACTATATTGTACTGCACAACACTATGAGTCCGATGGGATTCATCTAATTGTACTGCACAACACTTTAAGTCCTATGTGTTTTACAATAATGTACTGCACAGCAATATAAATCCTATGTGATTTACCATATTGTACTGCACAACAAAGCAAGTCCGATGTGATTTTTCATATTGTACTGCACAACACTATAAATCCTATGTGATTTATCATATTGTACTGCACAACAATATAAGTCCGATATGATTTACCATATTGTACTGCACAACAATACAAGTCCGATGTGATTTTTCATAGTGTACTGCACAATAATATAAGTCCTATGTGATTTACCATATTGTACTGCACAATAATACAAGTCATATGTGATTTATCATATGTTACTACACAGAATTATCAGTCATATGTGAATTACCATATTGTACTGCACAACACTATAAATCATATATGATTTACCATATTGTACTGCACAAGAATATAAATCCTATGTGAATTTCCATATTGTACTGCACAACACTATAAATCCTATGTGATTTACCATATTGTACTGCACAACACTATAAATTCTATGTGAATTACCATATTGTACTGCACAACACTATAAATCCTATGTGAATTACCATATTGTACTGCACAACACTATACATTCTATGTGATTTACCATATTGTTCTGCACAACACTTTCAATCCTATGTGATTTACCATATTGTATTGTTCAACACTATCAGTCCTATGTCATTTATCATATTGCACTGTACAACAATGTAAGTCTTATGTGATTTACTATATTGTACTGCACAATAGTATAAGTCCCATCTGATTTACCATATTGTACTGCACAATAGTATAAGTTCTATGTAATTTACCACATTGTACTGTACAATAGTATAGGCATAGTACTACTGTTGCAAAAAGGAAGTGCTTCCGTGGGGTAGTCGCATAATGGCGGTTATAAATAATCCTCGTTTATTCTTCTTTAAAAATGCATTTTCCTTATTTTAATGCTCATTTTTTATTTATATGGTATTATTTATGTATTTTGAACATTTTGATAGCATTGTCATTTTTGAATTGTGAATTTAGGAAAAAAAAATAGCTTGGAAATTGGGGGTATGAATACATGATTTCGGAAGTCTACTTTCACTCTGTCAACAGTGTACACACTGAGCAGAAAAAAAAATCTTATATGACACATGACCCCTACTTTTCTCATCATATTTTGATAGTGCAGAGGTTGGCAAACAGTAAAATGTAGGTTTCACTTCTTTCATTTGGGGTTCTGTATGAATGACAAGCCTTTAAACTTTTATTATTTACTATAGAATAAAGAACAAAAATCAATTGTGGGTTTACACCTATTAGTTCTATGTGATTTATCATATTGTACTGCACAACACTATAAATCCTATGTGATTTATAATATTGTACTTCACAATATATTAAGTCCTATGTGATTCATAAAATCGTAATGCACAACAGTGGAGACACTAAGTCACTATAGCATAACACTAACTTGCATCACTTGATACATTATGTCACTGTAAATAAATTTGTAAAGTACAGCATTCTTAGCTGTATGTAAATTAAATAAATTGTATGCATATCAGCAAAATAAATACATATATTATATATTTTTTATTTTGTTTTGTTTTTTGATATATTGGGATTGTATTAATTAATTAAATTTCATTATACTATGTACTAATAAGTGAAGATTTAATAAACTACGATTCGAAAACGTAGTGACCACAAGTATTGAATATAGTGATTAAACTTTACTTAGTACTTGATAGTGTTCAACCTATTTGTTTAACCCTTTACTCCATAGATATGCATTTTCCCACACCAATCACAGAAGGCCTTTGAAAACAGGGCAGGAAGAGTTCCTGCACTGTTTTCCACTCTGTCAGTTAATATAAACATAATACACCCAATAATTCAAAAGCCTTCTATATGAGAGGTGTCCAAAGGCTTCTATATGAAGTAAAGGGTTAAGAACAACTGGTAGATAAGGTCATAATCAAGTTTTTCCAGATCCTTTCAAGCGTTAGAACTCATGCCTTTGCTACGTCATGCATGGTGTAATGTTACATAGTATGGATCGTCTGCGACACTTGCTTTTCTAAACAAACGCCTTTACAAGTGTGCAGTAAAACATCTAAATTTGGAACTTGAAAGGGTTGAGACGAACTCACCTCCGCAACGAAAATTATAAACATATTTTATTCCGACGAAAATCTTTATAGTTATGTTGAGGTATTTGAAAAACAATGTACCTATAAATATGTCTTTTATTATTTTATTGTAATGTCTTTAGAAAATATTTTTGAAGAGATAATATATGGTTTGTTTAAAAAAAACTACCTGCTGGTTAAATATGAGAGTGTCGTATTAGAGTGTGCGCGCTTGCGTGTTTTACGTATGTGCGCAAGTGTGTGTGATAAGGACAAAATTGATTTCATCAAACATTATATAGAAATAACTAAATTAAGAAAAGTGGTATGAAAAGCATGTTATATTGCAGTTGTTAAAGTATTAACATAGTATTATGTTACATCTAACTGTGTGTATGTTGGAGTTTGTTGTACTATGTAATGATTGATAGAATAAAGCATAATGAATCATTAAAAAATGTTAAGGTATATGTCAAATAGAGAAATATCTCATAAAATTAATATAGAAAAAAGCACATATATAGTCTTTTAAAACACTATGGTAATTACTGATGTAGTCCTATTTATTTGAATTAACCAATAAGAAACTCCTGTAAAATCCCGTTACATTTATTTTCAAGGAAGAAATTGACAAGATGTTTGTTGCGTTTTTTTTTTAGAGAAAGGAAAGCCTGACAAATGAACAAGACTAAACCAAATAGAGTGCCTGAACTAAATAAAACATAAAACGTTACGATGTTTAACACAAAAAATTAAGATAATCTGACTAGATAGAAACTAGGTTGAACACTAAATTGTGTTATAAATATATTTTATGGTAGCTATTGTATGTATTATCAACTTATGTAATCATCGACTATTCATATTGTATTGCTTTATAAACATTTCTCTTAAAACTGTTCATCTCTTGTTTGTTAAACAGAAAGCATTTTCTTTAAAACGTTGTATCTATTAAAATTATTGATATATTTGTAACATATGTGTTCATTTTTGTTTTGTAACGTGACCCTGTGGAAAAGAACGAGATTTTGTGTACACGTGACCAAGATTTAAGCTTCCCAGTGACAGTTTGACCACAGTTTGACCATATTGACTTCACAACCACCGTACCTTGTATGTCAGTTATAACCGATGCGTGTAATGCCATTGTTTGTACTTCTGTGTTAGGTGTGTCTGTATGCTATGCTATGTCTACTTTCACATTGTCGATTTGAGAAACATAAATATAATACTCATTGTTTCTGTTGTATTCCGATATGGCCTGAAATGGGTTAAACTTCGAATCACTTGTTGATGTTACAGCCCGCAGTGATTGATATTGTCCCGAAGAACTAAAGCTAGTGTTAGGGCCGCTAGTAACGATTAATTGAGATTAGTTCAAATCTCTCGCTGTTGTTACAGGCCGCAGCTGTGTATACAACTCCGACTAACCAGCGCTGCAGCTTTTTAAAACAATAAATCAAGACATTAGTTGTTACTTCCCTTTGAATCTATTTTAACTGCTTGTAAATTAACATATATATATATAAAATATTTCCGAAATTGTCCGTGGTCAGGTGAATAAGACATGTGTCACTCCTCTCCATTGAGTCATCTAAAGTAGGAAAAATACAAAATAGTGAATGTAAATATAATGATACCCGCCTATGTCCTGTGTACATAAATGGCGACGCCAATATATGCGATATATGCACAACGTTTTTTTTTGGCGTTGTTGCGGTGGCACAGTCGGTAGAGACGTCGTCAATAATGTGCTGGGCGCTGACGCCGCAGTGGCCGTGGGTTCGAATCTTCAAAGTGGCAAAATTATTTCCGAATTTTTCCGTGGTCAGGTGAATAAGACATGTGTCACTCCTCTCCATTGAGTCATTTAAAGTAGGATTAATACAAATATTGAATATTATTAATAGTTTAAAAGAAGAAAAAATACAAAATATTGAATGTAAATATAACTATACCCGTCCTGTGTACATTAATGGCGAAGTGCGCAACGTTTTTTTTTTGGCGTTGTTGCGGTGGCACAGTCGGAAGAGACGTCGTCATTTATGTGCTAGGCACTGACGCCGCAGGGGCCGTGGATTGAAATCTCCAAAGTGGCAAAAATATTTCCGAAATTGTCCGTGGTCAGGTGAATAAGACATGTGTCACTCCTCTCAATTGAGTCATTTAAAGTAGGATTAATACAAATATTGAATATTATTAATAGTTTTGGCTTTAAAGATCTCCTATTATATATAATATATATATAATATTGTAACTGTTGGCCATTTAAAATGTAAAGATGTATATTAGCCCTGTAAGGTGTGTTCGGTAGTCACTGTACCCCTGTGATTTCAATGATATAACAAGAAAATGTAGTATGGACAGTTGTATGCACATTAAAAAAATTACTCATGTAATTGTTTGAGAAAAAAGTCCCATTAATTCAAGAGGGATAACTATATTTGGTGGTGCTGCAATATTCATGCCGAGCAAATGGAATGTTCTAATTTCATTCAACCCACGGTTCTTCTGCTAGTAGCCTAACTGGCCAAATATTTTTCGTAGTTTATTTTACACCATCACTGACATTGGTGAGAAAATCTAAGACCAAGAGGTGGTTGTGAATTCCTAATTTCAATGAGGTCCACACTTTTTTTCTTAGCGTGTCAGCTAATGTATTTCGTTATTTTTTAATATAAAAAAATAGAATATACCGTAATTTTGGTATTTAATTTTTTAAAGAAATTAAGTCAGACAAAACTACAAGAGGAATATGTTATTGTTAGTCACAGGTTTCATAGAACGCCTATTTTTGTGAATACCGACAGTTATCAGGATTCCCTATCTAGAACAACCACTATACATAGACGGTAAAACTTTACCCTAAAGAATATAGGTCGGACATAATGCCGCCTTCAGTTTTTTTCTGTTTTTTTTTTCATATAAAATATTATTGAAACAGGTATTACTAATTTTGACCTAGGGGTGTATAACGCTGCTTTTATTTAAAAAATATTTAGTTTCATCTTTTCTATATAGATATAACAACAATGGTTTACTGGATTGTTTTTTATTTAGCCTAAAATAATGAAACCATTGAAGGAAAACAGTTAGATCTCGGCCTAATATTAAATCTATATCTTCATTGCGATACTTTTAATACGAGTCCGATTTATGCATTATTTTATCAATTTTATACACTGTTAAAAATTATATTAACAAGGGTCGGTGGCATTTAGTTTAATAATATATCTCTTTATTTGTGGTAGATCTACATTCAGGACAAATTTGATAGTGCTTACCTGTTACGAAACAGTAGTGGTATGTGACTAATATAGATAAATGGAAACTTGTTTGTATAATCTATTATTTATACATGATAATAATGCAGAATTACCACGGAACAACTGTGTAGATGAATTATGAGTCAGTTATCCCGTTGCGAATCCCATATTTAAGAAGTTAAAAGTTGTTTGCTTTTGCTATGTTTACATTAGAAACTGATAAAAAAAAACGTGCTTACTGACAATGTTGTAAAACTCTCTCGGAACGTCTGCTATCTCACGACCGGAAGGGAAATTTACGTATCTGTTGATGCATTTGCAAAGTTGTTCGGTAGCTCTACAAACTGATGACTTTGAAAGGTCATGTACATCCACAATAATGACATCGTGAGCTTCCCTCGCAAAAAAAAACTGCAAAGTCACGAGGCCGCACAGAAGTGATGGCACCGGTTCAGACCGTCTCGTTGGCGCATCTAAAGCGTTGAACCGCATTCGCAAGATGAAATTAATGCTTTCACGTTGAAATCTGTAACGGTCGCGAATATACGATCGAGGAAGATACTCAAGAGAGTTGTTTCGATCACAAAACATACTCCTAATCAGTTCTCGTTGGCGCAAGCGTTCAAGACGTCGGCGAAAGTCGGCCATATTAGAGTCGTTTATTTACTTTGAGGATGTTCTTTAGCTGTCTCGAAATAACGTACTCAACCCAATACTTAAGCACGTTATTGAGTTCACTATTTTTCACGTAAACGATTTTCAAATATCTTACTCAACTTAAGTCAGAAATTGAGCACGTTAGATGAGTTAAGTAAAATAACAGACTTAAGAAGTTGCGTTAAACCGCGGCTAGGTTTCTAGACAGTCATTTTAAAATTGTTGCTGATATACTATTACTCTGGAAATTGATATTACAAAACCATTGAATATCAAAAAAAAATAAACATGGTCAAGGAATGACTTTTTTTGCTTTATAATTGCATATCTTGAACCAATGAAGACTTTGAGCAGAGACGGATGCCACAGATATTTTTCACTGTGTTTTGGACATAAATGTTACAATAAAGCACTTGTGAGATGTAAAAACAACCACGAATACTGTTTTTATATATACGACCATTGTAAGCACAATTTTCTAAAAAGTAGCAAGCTATTGTTGGAGACAGTCGCCTTCCTTTCTTCAATTTAAATACTTTATTTCAGACCGCGTACAGCTTGGTTACTGGATAATTACGAATCCGTTAAAATCGTAACTCTCACTAAAGAATGCATAAAAATGGCATTTTTAGTAAGTAATCAAACCTAAAGTACTCAAACCTTGGCAAACAATGGTTAAGCGTTATGACTCACTTATATATTGGCGGTAAGTCTTACCAAGACGACGGGCAACAACCAATAGAATGCGAGTTATAAATATTTGAACCAGTTCGTGTCCATTAGGGTAGTTAATATTACAATACCATGTGTCTGCGGCATGATACTCCAGTGTGGCAACGCTGAGTATACTGTCTCAAGTCGACACCATCGCAATATGACTAATAAAGCGCTGAATGAGGCCCCAAACACCGTACAACAAAGTCACTATGTGCCAGGAGCCCTGTATTCATGCTAAATATAAAGTACAGCATTATTACTGTGTTTAAACAAATGTGCTTTGGTTGCATCTTTTTTGGTCAATATTAGTACTTTCAAATCAATATTTAGTAGTACGTTGATGAATATGTTTTGAAAAACTGAACTGGCAGATTTAATAGGGAACTAAAGGTTCGGACCCACACCCCGAGAAATCTGAAATTGGAACGTGTACGAATTTCAGTGTAAATAGTGACATACATCTGGACCCTTCCAAATATATTGGAGTTTTTTACTCTCTTTATGAGATTTAAAAATCCCCCCCCCCCCCCCCCCCCCCACACACACACACACACACACACACACGTCTGGCAATCCTGGACACGCCTGTGGAATTCACCATTGAATAAAAAAGGGAAACAGTGAATGCCTTGTCCATTTTTTAGAGCACTTTTTAAATACTTCTAGCCACATTGAAATATGATAAGTATTATTTATTCTGTTTAAAAGAATGTGTTTCTTATAATTTGTTTTTGAAGAATCTATTAATTTTAAACGGCGATAAATCGTAGGAAGGAGTCTGTCTGGTAGCAAGATCTGCTAAAATCTTTCCGACCACTGGAGATAACTTGAACCCGTGACCTATAAAAAATAAACAATGTGAGAAAAACAATAAAACAGTATGCAGATGCCATAGTGTACTAGTACATAATACAGATATACACATAAACAGAGGTGTTCTACACAACTACACGTCATCATCTAAGCCAATAAATGCATCTGAACTGATTTAAACACCGACATAATCGTATATTCACTTCAAACGCTACATGTGAAACACCGACATAGTCGTATATTCACTTCAAACGATTCATGTTAAACACCGACTAAATGTCCGTTTAACTTTTAAACCGTGGCTATGGATAATGTTTAAATCCTTCTTTACATTGATACGCTTGTAAAACATATAAAAACATAAACACTGTCTTAACATTTAACAGAAGTTGTTTTGTACTACTATTAATTTATTTTTAAATTAGCTCAAAGCTTATAAGAACCGCTCTCGAGTCCGCTTTCTGGGTAGAATCAGTACTGTGTTTGTGTTCTGAGCGGAATCGTGCCGAACCCGCAACCCCTGGCGTCAGCGGCAAACCCTCTATCCACTATACTACCGTCCCGCTTAACAGAAGTTCAGCCGACGTTCAACATTTAGCGTTTAATGTTTGACATCCGGTATACCGAAAATTTAATCATTTGACGGATTTTAACTTTTACGGTTGCAGCAGTCATGTTACGACAGAAAAATGATAATAATTATCCGGCAGACCCCAGTGTCACGTTTATAAACTACATTGAGTAAAACATAGCAAGATGAGAACCTGAAAATCCTGCTCCTATGACAACGTTCGTCCATTTTGGATGTACATCCAGGATAAAATCACTGTCCTTGGTGTTCTGGATGAAAATCATGAAACAAAGTGTTGAAGAAGAAATGCTTGACATATAACTGATAACAATCATGCAATGGTACACTTGATTTTGAGTCTGACATTTTTAGAAAACAAAGAAATTTAAGCTTAACGATCCATATATGAGCTGGGTTTTTTTTATAATTCCAACTAAAATATAATTCAAAGTGAAAACTACGACTTGCCGTTTACAACTTAACAGAATTTATACGAGGGAGAGTCAGAAAGTATGTTGACTTTTCGTGTTTTAGCATATCACGTGTGTATATCTAACAATTAAATACATGTGAAGAAGTGTTTATAATTAGGTTGATAAAATTTCATTAAAAGCATTCATTTTATTTTCATTCAAAAATCTTCCTCAGGGAAGTAACCATATTACACAAGTTCAAATTAATTCACTCAATATTTAATTTTCGGCCACCTGGCCTTTAATATTAAATTTTCAATTTTTAATAAAGGCCAGGTGGCCGAAAATTAAATATTGAGTGCATTCATTTTATTTATTATTAATACACGACTGATGTTTTGAATAACATGTTAGAAGAAAAGCGTTTGATTGATGAAAACTGTACTTGAACAGGTTGTAAAGCCTTGCGATATGTTTAAAGACAACTTACAAGATTTGACGATGTATGTTCTCAGCCACAAGTTCGCAACGATCGAACCAGTGTTTGTGACAAGCCTTAGTACATGAGGCCCGCCGAAGTAGTGTCGCCGGAAAAAGTTAAACTTATTGAGCTTTTCGATTTGCGAGATCGACCAATAATAGTACAGGAGGGTGCTGATGAGACTAGCATTGGTAAAGGATAAATCTTACACATTTTACATGGACATCTGTGGACGGGCAAGGTCAGTGCAAGGTTGGTGCCAAGACAGTTGACGGATAGTCAAAAGGCCAGTAGTGTGACACTATCTAAAGTTGATTCGAGGAAGTTTGATCGGGAGGGGAATTTGTTTTTAAATAGCATTATTAATGATGACGAAACGACGTGGGAGCATCATGCCGAACCTGGGACAAAAGTCATAACAATTACAACGAGCTAGTTCTCTACCCCGCCCCTCCCTAAACGTTAAAACTGTCTCTACTTCTGGAAAGATCATGGTGTTGTCGTACCGTACCTAAGACATATACTTGTTTCGTGGTTTGCAGATGGAAACACAAAAGTCTATGTAGATGAAGAACACTTCGAAAAAGAAGAAAAAGAATGTTTTATTATATTTTCCGGGCAGCAGAAAAAGTCCACATACTCTCTGACCGTCCCTCGTATGAGAGTAGTCATCAAAACGAAAAAATGAAAACAAAATATAAAATACTACGACACACCAGTATACTATGTACAATCGTGTTGTCGTGCTGTCGTGCTGTCACCATCTTGCTATCTTGCTGTTATGAAATCGTAGTGATCTATTGACTAAGTAATTAAGATTGTCATGGTCACTTGTTACTTCACCACTCGTGACAATACCTCTTCCGTTTGGGAAACGCGTGATAACACTTTGTCAACATGTCAACGCGGTGGCACTACAGTACGACAGCACGGTGGTGATAACACGACAGCACGATTATACATGTTATATATATGAGTCATATGGCATTAGGTCATTAAATTGTACATCTCAGTAAAATACTCATCATTTAACATTATGATCGTATATTTTGGTACTCCGTAGCCGATTGGTATAAGCGCCGTCTCAAAACCAGGTTCCCCTAACCGCTGATACCATATTCCAACGTTTGCCAGGTATGTGCCGAAGGACAGTTGTTCTACTCTGATTTACTTCGAGGTTTCTCTCCACTAATAAACATGATATGTGTGTAATGTGTAAAAAGTGGACAATACAACGTGATGTAATGAACTGGTCTAAAAACATATTTGAAAATATTCACCGTATATATGCATGTCTCTACTATACTGGGCTCGCTTTCAAGCGACGGTAGATGCTTAGCAACGTAGGCTTTGATTTCGTCTAGAACCCATCCATTCTCTACTTTATCTCTATCTTCTGGATCGATGTTGGGTCCATGGTGGAGGCAAACCTGTATGCATGTAACATACCCAAAGTATATACAATTTTCTGGTCACGAACCTACTCTAAACAATGATCAATGTAGTTTTCCATTTTCAAAGCTATACATTAAACACATTTATATTCACATGTATACATGGAGAAAGATCTCAGAATGGATCTGAGAAAAACGGTCGATCTTGTGCAAGTAAGTGGCAAACTTTCTCCGCAAAAATATTGGACCAAGCTGAATTCAGCGTTACAATCACTTAGCTCCATGCTCAACTCAAGGTTTCATACTCAACTAATAAAACGAATAATCTCATCGCAACAAAACAAATGTAAATATAGCAGCCACATTTACTATTTCCCATTTCTATTTTGTCAGAACAAATTAGCAACAGCCTCCTGTCTTAAAAGGCCATTTTTGCTTTTTTCAATGAATGTTTGACTTTGTTTGTAACTTCTACCTCAAATCTGCATTAATACTTTCAAATTCTAGATTAAGTAAAGCGTTTGCACTTCAATTTGTGTTCAAGTTTATACGAATCTACGAATCTTGGAAATTATGTTCGAGTACGAATTTTGAATTGACCATGAAAAACAACTTTTATGACCTTGGAACATAAATTCGGACTCTCGACATCTGTGACGAGTAAAGGGATGATCTCAACAGTTCGTAAGCCGTTGTTGTTATCAGGGGTGTTTTATTGCTGGTCCTATGGAATCATAAAGCTTCTTTGAATACCACTTAAGTTTCTAACAATCAAATTACCGCATTCGGCTAATTTGCCTTTTTAACATATATTAGAACTAAATCTATACTGATAATTAAAGAAATGTACTGTCCGATTTCTGTGTATTTGAGAACCGTTGTGAAACATGTTATTGAATTTGTATAATCGATACAGCCAAGACGGTATAGGTACTCAATCCGCCACAAAAATATTTTATATTGGGAATGTTTCCATTCGAAACGACAAATTCATCCGCTGTTCCTATACTGTTCAATGATGAACTTTCATAATTATCAACGAACTTTGAATCGACTAGTATTAATTGATCCAAAATTAAAACAAATGCGTGTGATTGTCGCGCGTGTGGGTAGTATGACCCATGCGGTAAATTCACACGCGTGGACTATCGTGAGTACGTGTGAATCTAACAAGACACCGTCGCTAAGGAATCGTATTATATAATCCCTCATGAAATGACTCAATAAAACCTTATCTGCACATTGCCTGTTATTGGTTGTGATATGCTCTTCCATGTAATTATGTTATCAGATATAATGGCATGTATTTTGGAACTTGAAATTACTGTTACCTTGGCCAACCCGGGGTATTCGTAGGACGGTAGACAATATACGTTATTTCTACCCGAGCCGTTTACTTCCTTAAACGTGGGAAATTTGCTGTGGTCAAATTCACCTTTGTTCTTTTCTTTCCAATAGCAAACTGTTATTTTCACAGGCTGCAAAGATTGAAATAATAGTGATGTCATTGCTAAAGTTCAAGAAAGAAATAAACTCCATTGAAGGTACCGGTCAATGACTGTTTCTGTTCTGTAAAGGATATATATTGGTACAATGTTGGATCCAAATACAGGTTGTATATAACGGACTATTTTTTTAAAAGGAAAATAACCTGGTATCTGCTGCATTAAATGAACATATTAATCGGTTTCTCGCATGAATAATCGAGGACCTTTCTGCTGAGAATTCAGTTGTATAAATAAGTTTCGCCCTATACTCACGAACTTGGCAGTGATGGTGAATTATTTTGTGGTTTCGTCTTTGTCCACTCGGAGAAAGAATACCATTCCTGTTGTTGACGATTATGACAATGTGATGGTGTATAATTTTGATAGCTTCGGTGCTCATGTGTTTCATGAACTAATTTTCAGATGTTAACAGAGTCATCAAAGTCATTGATGTTTTGCGTATCACAGGCGGGTTCAGTTTGACAGGACCATGGGTTTCGAACACCATCACCCTCGAAATATTAAATATTTGTGAAAACGGCATCAATTTTAGTTGAAACATTGAAATATATGTGTCGCCCCCTGGTATTTACGGACGCAGAGTGAATACTGGCAAAAAAGTCGTAAGATAATTGGACTTAAGTCTTTTTGGATGATAGTGCAGAGATACAGAGAACCCTTTTGTAGCGTCCCTTGTTCTATTACATGCCCGATGTAAAGCACCGGTACATGATACCTCGAGTTTTGTTAAAGTCTCATCGAAAAGACTGATAAGTATTTTAGTGGGAGAAGCAGGGCATCGAGCCTGTAAACCCTGGGTTCGCAGTCCAAAGCTTTAACCACTGAACCACTAAGAAAATAAACATGTATACTGTACATGCATATATACCTGTAACGGCACATCAATACCAATTGTAGGTAGAAATCTAGGCTGCCCATGGTCCCAAGGTTAGCACAACGTTGTAACATCTGTACGTCCGTCTGACCGTCTTTACAGATATGACATCTGCTGGAGAAATGTCCAGCATCTTTTCTCCGTCTCTCAAAATGCCACCATGCTTCACAAACATTCTCTTTGGGAAAAAACAGGTAAACAATAGGTAAATATTGCCGTTTTGATGAAATATGTTTTCAGGTTTTTTTCCAAAAGTTATATAGAAATTATTTTTCAGAACATTCGATGTATGCATATGTTGATGGACTCATGCCATATTTGATGTATATTATAAATTATAACTGATGATATTACTGTTTATAATTATAAAATTAAATTAAATGAAATTAGTTTCAGCGAAAAATCAAATACATTTCACTTGTGAACACCGGAGTTGGCAGGGGCCCCAGTGCCAAAGTCAACATTTTTATGCACACTCGATAAAATAACCAAAGTATTCAAAGTACTAATAGCAGGGCTTTTATAAATACCCGTACGCCTTTGTAACTTGATTGAATTATTGTAGTGTTTAGTTTATTTTATACAACATTTTTGAATATGACATAATACAATGTTCAAAACATGTCTTTCATTTGATGCTGCTTGCATATATAAAATATATGACAAAGTGAAGTTAAAAGTAGTCCCTGTCGCGAATGGTCATTTTGACGTCGATAAAGATTACATAATCGTAAGCACGATCATTGACGTTGACAAAGACTGCATACTTGTAAGCACGATCATTGACGTTGACAAAGACTACATACTCGTTAGCACAACAATTGACGTTGACAAAGACTACATACTCGTAAGCACGACCATTGACGTTGACAAAGACTACTTACGAGTACGACCATTGACGTTGACAAAGACTACATACTCGTAAGCACGACCATTGACGTTGACAAAGACGACATACTCATAAGCACGATCATTGACGTTGACAAAGACTACATACTCGTAAGCACGATCATTGACGTTGATAAAGACTACATACTCGTAAGACATTGCACTAAAACCAACATAAGTGTATTATTTTCTATATACAGCTTGGTCAAAAAAAATTATGATAGAATTTTGCAAGATACGTGTGGGAGGACGTTAAACTCAATTTAAAATATTATATATGCAATAATATTCAAAAGATTAAAACTATGATATACACGTAAATGCAATTAAAATTATATTCAAGCGTGTTTTAGTACATCGGTTCATACGACAAATATCAACAATTTATTATAAAAAGATATAAAAACAGGTACACGGTCCAAAATAATGCAAATGTTCATTTGATCATATTAATTATTTTACGAATACGTTAGGATTAACGTGTGTTACCGTGAGGTGTTTGAATAAATGGGGGCTTATTCTGAGCACGTTCAATGGGAATACATTAATTGCTAGTGATTTGCAAGTGAAGTACGTAGAATTGTAGATGCCAGTGACCATAATAATATCTTTAATTAATTATATGTCATTGGACGATACTGACACAAAATCAGGAAGTAATTAAGTTACTGTTCGTCTGTTTAATTATCATAAAAGGTAGATAACATAATACCTGAAATGCTTCCAGCATTTTGTCCGACCTCAAAACTCCCCCACTCTTGTCGAGAATAAACGTGTAATTGTCAGGATATGACATGTGTGGATACTTTTTCCGTTGTTCCTCCGTTTTAAATTGATCAAACGGAATATTATGCCTTATAAGGGCAGTTTTGGTTTCTTTAATGAATTCTTGATCTTTCGGTCCCACCACAAGACATCCACAATTACTGAAAATGCAATACGCATATGTGTATTCAATCAAGCAATCAAAGAATCAATCAAATTGTATTGGCAATTTCGACAAATATTTGACTTTGGCAATTAAAATGTTTTTAAATAAATATGACCAAAACACATTACACGACAAAATCATTAAATGTTATGTACTAAGCTATACAAATATTGGGTAAAAGAAACAGTTACATATTAAGTTCGTAATGTACAGATTTATTATTAAATATTATTTACTTGCTCTAGTGCAAGTTTTCTTATCTTAAAAGCTTCGGATACATATTTTCTAATTTTCTTATTTCTATTTGACATAATAGTTGACAATTTCTGGACTGTGGCCCAAGATGAACTACTTAAATATAATATTTTAATGCTATGATATCTTGGGCAATATAGCAAATATATTCAAAATTCAACGACATTCATTGAACACAATTTACAAAGCCTATTTTCTCTATTCATATTTTAAAATCTTCTAAATCATGGGAACTTAAGGCACGTTAACTGTTTTCTAATGTCATTATTTTTATTTATCTAAATAATCTTAAAAAATGTACTGTTATTTGTGTGTGTGTGTGTTGTTTTTTATTTGTTTTGTTTTTTGTTGTTGTTGTTTTGTTGTTGTTTTTTTTTTGGGGGGGGAAGGTTAATTAAACGAAAATATTCGAAAATTGACAACTCCTCAATGCAAGTATTCTATCTCTGGATATACTGATCGATTATTGAACAATGGGTCATTCACACTCATATATATATATATACATTATGACAAAAACATGCAACCGCGGATATTAATAGGTTTGTTTTATTTTTAAATATATTTATATGTTTTAAAAACATAATAATGAGTAGTTATATTTACTCAAATAACTGTTGTCCATATTCGGATTCTAGCTCGTCTGTCAGTGCGTACGCTTCCGTCATCATTTCCGTGTAGAAATCTTTCTTTCCGTACGCCTTCCTTGTAATTCTACTTTGCCCATGAGAACTGCCGCGACTATGAGGCAGTGGAAACTGGGAAATTAAAATAATAAAAATGACCAATTTTTTTGTTAAATTAGCAACGTTTGATGCGATCGGTTTTGAAATGTCATTTTGGCGCCTTGGTCGGGAGCTAATACAAAATCAAACAGCTCAAATGTTATTTAAACTTTATGTAGATGTATTCCCAGATCAGAAGATCTTTTTCTTTCCAAGATGTCTCTGTAATTTAAAAGGATATCCGTTTAATTTAATCATACGAGTATTATATAAAATATCTCACACTTAGTTTCAACAAAATATCTTCCTGCAGTACAGCGTTCAACAAATAATTGTTTAATTCTTTGCTCAAAGAGATATCCCTGAAATGAATAAACGCATATTCTTTTGAAGTATAAGGTCTCACTACACAATTGAATTTTGTTCTTTGTTCTATATAAAATAAGGTTTAGGATTTCACTGGTAAAAAAAGAATTCCACAAAGAATTTTTTTTAAAATATTTTTTTAATAGCAGGAATGTATACACACATAAAAATGCAAAATAACTGGTAGGCTGACCACGTTGTTTTTTTTAAAGAGGGTGCAGTGACACCCTGAGCTTTTTTGAAAAAAGAAGTCCTCAAATGCTCATAAATACATGCATGTTGAAATCCTATCAAAGTCAAATTTTTAACACCAGTGATGTCTTATTGCAGTATATGCTATGCCAACATTTGCTCTACTCATCTGCAGCAAGAAATCACAGCCACTATGAACCATTTTGAAAATATTTCATAACCAAAGTACATAGGCCTATTTTAAGAGTAAGAATCTTGCTACCGTGGGAAAAAAGGGGCGTAACTGTGTAGTGAAACGATAATTGTCTCCCATTGTGAGAATGACATTTGTGTAAGTATAATATAGGTATATCATTTGACAAGGACTTATATACAAGTCCTTGAAGTTGAGGTATATTTTTGTAAGCAGAGATATCCTCTACCAGATATATCTTCTTAATGTTAAACTGCGTATCCCTTTATTAAATCAACATTATATCTCTTTGGCAGTTTGTAATAAAATATATCATTTTTAACGTATTCGGATATCTTGTTAAAGGATATTTATCTATATATTAAACCGAGATTTCTATTTAAGCACCATGAAGACCCAAATACCAACGTAACTACATGTACATACTTATGCATATATAGCCAAACTTCGTTGGATCGAGCACGGATGGCTAGAACACCACATATAGCTCGAACCATTTATATGTATCTGGTCCCGGCTGAATAACACTATTCCGATGTATATGCATGTACATTTATAGTATGTTGTTGAACAATACGTGGCTCGGACAGCCATTAATTCGAACTATTTTGTCCAGTCCCGTCTGGTTCGAGCTGTCGATGTTCTACTATATACGACGTATGTATGGTATTAAAGTTGCCTAAATTGCTCGACCTGAGTTTGAATCATATATGATAAATTTAGCTAATCAAAGAATCTTTTTAAAATAAATGTCACGAATATGTTTTTCTTCGTACCCCATTCCCGTTAATTATTTAAAAAAAACAAAATCATACCAACAACGCGCACCGCACAATTTTCTCCATGCACATGCTTTTCCCCCAAGGTAACATGATTCTTACGCTTAAAAAGTTCTATGTAATTTGGTTTTGAAATATTTCAAAATGGTTCATAGTGGTTGATATTTCTTGCTGCAGATGAGTAGAGCAAAAGTTGGCATAATATATACTGCAATAAGACATCACTGGTGTTAAAATGATTTTTATAAGATTTCAACAAATGCATGTATTTATGAGCATTTGACGACTTCTTTTCTTTTAAAATCTTACGGTGTCACTGCACATTCTTTAAACAAGAGGCCCAAGAGGGCCAGGGGACGCTCTAATGACTCATAGTGGCCATAGCACTTTTTGAAATTCTCCTATGCAATAGAAAGATCGGGGCGTGGTAATTTTTAACCTTAGGGACACCATTTGAAAAAAAAATAACAAACCAATATTTGGTCATCATTACTACATAAAAAGATTTTTATAGTTTTGGACTATTTTTAGTAACGGCGGCCATCTTGAATTTCAGATTAAAAAACAGTTCAAATGGCCTAGTGGTTTCAGAGAAAGTGCTGCTAACAGACAACAGACGACGGACGACGGACAACGCGCCATCGCATAACACTTCTGGCCTTCGGCCAGTAGAGCTAAAAACCAAGCTGATTAACCTTCCAGTTATTGTGCATTTTTATGTGGGTGTAAATTCCTGCTATATTAAAAAAAATATTTTAAACAAAAATTCTTTGTGGAAACGTTTTAACTTTATTTTAACGCGGAAATCCTAGACCTTATTTTGTATAGAACAAAAAATCAAAATTCAACTGTGTAATGAAACCTTTAAGCTACATCTTGATGCCGGAAGAAAATACCTTAGATATGACAGACCAAACGTTGCAATATTATATAACACTTTTTCTTGTTCAAACTTAACATTTGCGTTGTTTGTATTTTCATGTTCTTAATGTCTATTCTTATTGTTAAATTTAATTAGTGTCCGTTAATTATATATGTTTGTTGTTATTTTTTTTTATATTTATGTTCTTAGTTTAACAATAAGAATGTAAAACGAACAGCATAAATGTAAAATTTAACAACATATTTATACAAGTTAACAACACAAATGTTAGGTTTGAACAAGAAAAAGAATTAGACAATATATCGCAATGTTTGGCCTACTATACTTAAGTGAATCATTATCATAGTTATAACATAGTCGCATGTCGTATACGGGACTAAATAAACTTAGTTTACTATCATATGCGTATAGGCTACATGTACCCCGCCATGTATAACGTTATCTGCAGGAGCGTGTCTGCAGGAGCAGATCTATGAGTTTAGTTAAGATGTTACCGGAATATTTGTAATGTTTTAACCTGTGTGGTTTAAGGTAAGAATAGAATCACTGTCGATCTCTGCATTTTTGTCATATTCATTATTGTAGTTAAATTACCAATCCCAATGTGGTAATTTTATAAAACGATTGCATGTGAAAAAAATCAATATAATCAATTATACAAGCGACGCTTGGTGTATCCCTGTCTTATATTAAGCATACGGGGATAAAGTTGATACAATTTATTTATTAAACGCACGTGTAATTGCACTTTGCTGGATAGTAGCATGTTCCGGGCATGTAATACCTTACAGGCATGTACAAATGCAAGATAATTGACACATCCGTTCATAATCACCGCTTAAGAGCGAATACAATCAGTTCGCCCCTTTCTCCCCCAGTCTGGCATAATTTCCAGTCAGCCCCCTCTCCCCCGCCCGGGTTAAAACTTTAAGTCCGCTACCTCTCAACCGCCCGGTACATCTTCCAGCCCGCCTCCTCTTCCCCGCCTTAGTACAACTTCCCGTCCGCTCTCTCTTCCCCGTTAAGGTACAACTTCAGTCAGCCCACTTTCACCCGCCCTACCCCGCTCTGGTACATCTTCCAGCCCGCCCCCTCTTTCCCGCCTTAGTACAACTTCCCGTCCGCTCCCTCTTCTCCGATTAGGTACATCTTCCAGCCCGCCTACTCCCCCATCCCCGGTACAACTTCCAGCCCGCCTACTCCCCCACCCCCGGTACAACTTCCAGCCCGCCTACTCCCCCACCCCCGGTACAATTTCCAGTCATAGTGTTTAATAAAATTTATAAAAATGTCATGTATACATACTTGATAATGTTCTGTCCATTAAATGATGGAAAGTTTATCGAATCACAAAGAGGAAGGTCCGATTCGGAGATAATGGTTGATTCCGTACTTGTATTTTATCTTATTTATGAGAAATTCGTTAATACACAGGTCGGCATTTCCCGTTTTATTCATCAATTTTTTAGCATGACCCGATACTGGCCGGGTCAGGATTAGGTATTTTGTCAACAAAACCAAAAAAAATTACACTACAGAGACATAATACGATATCAGTCATTGAACAGCATATACATAATATACCATGTTTGATTTTGTTAATGTGCAGTTCTACTGCTAAGATGGGAAGCATATCGGTGATATATGTAATGCCTCTGTAAAATCAAAGACAAGTTCAGACAACCCTCTTTATGTAATACAACAGTAAACATTTTACATAAAAGAAAGATACTAAATAGAGCTCAATTACCTGTTCGAGAAGTAGAACGGTCTTTCCCCTCTTAGCTAGATGATAGGCAGTAGATGATCCCTCTATCCCAGCCCCTACGACTATGACGTCGTAAATCTCACGTCCATACTCCATTGTTTAATACTAGCGTCTGTACCGCGGTTATTATTCAATGTTTATTTTCACCTGCATATATATATGTATAGTAGTGTATGTATACCCAGTACTGTTATATACATATATGCGTTATCACAGCAGTGCATATAATTACCGAGGTATATCCAATTTCTAGTAAACATATCAGGGACGAATCCAGGATTTAAGTTTAGGGGGGGGGGGGGGGGGGGGGGGGGGGGGGGCGCAACACAATATCTGAACAGGCACACATTGTTTTCGGAAGATATATAGTGGATTTTGATAAATTATTGAAGTTTCGGGGTGGGTTGGGGCGTGCGCCATTTTTAAAGATTATATCCATCATTGTACATATGAAAATATAATAAGGCGAGGATACTAACCGAAGCAGTAACGCCGGAGCTAACATCGGGAAGTAGGATAGTGGATAGTGTGTCACAGTGCATGTCACCAGGTTATGTTCAACGTGCAGTGTATATATTATATAAATGACAACAAGATGCGGATATTGACTTAGGCAGCAAATCTGGAGCTTCCGTCGGGAAGTGGTGTAATGTTTTCTCGATTTCATGATTTAAACTTCATGATTTCTCGATTTCAACTGTCATGTGATTGTGCAAAAATCTGTGAGTATTATCAAGAAACTGTATACATTAAGTAGGCTTATCAACGTAATGGAGCTACATATTTGTACATCTCTTTTGTTGAAAAGTTATTTATTTTTTGTTTTTGTAAATGAAGGTATATTTATCATGTAAAAATGTGGCCGACATTTGGCTACAGAGATGGGCTGCTCACCAGCAAAAACGACGAGAAAGAGTATTTCGCGATAGGGCGGAGATTTTAGACAACATAGACGATATAGACCTGATTAGAAGATATAGATTTCCACGTAGAATTATATTAGAACTCTCTAACATTGTTCGTGAAGATATAGAACGCCCAACACAGCGTTCCCATCCGCTGCCTGTTCATTTACAGGTTTGTTTACATACATAGTTATATAAACCTTTACACATCTTAGTTAACACGTCTTAGTCCACTTTTATAAGGGTGCGTAAATAATCGGTTATCGACACTGTTCATTCATTCCAATAAAATGCTTATCAATAATGTATTAAAATCGATTAAATTTACACTAATATGTTTAACGTGTATGAAATATGTCCATAACGATTATATATCGTATACGTGTCCTTTTATTCAACTACTAATGGACTCTTTACATTAGAATGGTCTAGCCTATTGCCTATTTATAGAAAGGGGTCTCACTAAGGGAATCTACGAACTGCATGCTGATAAAACAATCTGATCACCTCGGCCTTTATGCTACGCAATAGACCTCTGGCATAATAAGGCGCCATTTTGGAAATACTTTCAGTCACATGATAAAATAAAATGGCACCCCCCCCCCCCCCCCCCCCCCCCACCCCATCTGATTTTAGAACAATCATGTTACAGATGTCCAATATAACATTTACGAAAGATCTGTGTAGTAACTTAATGTGCATTTTTTATAACTCAACCAGTTAATATTTATAGGGGATTTATCACCGGCGCAGAGCGCCGGTGAAAATCACCGGAACGGCATTGTACACGCGTCCGTTAAATTACAAGTGATGCTTATTTATTTTTTGTATTTCCGGTTTATGCACTGGTGTGTCAAGGACTGTAACCCGTACAACTGAAATGGTTGGTTCTCACGGTTAGTAAAAATTGGTGCAGGACGGCAACCAAAATATGAACTACAGGAGTTAGCTCCCTTGACAAAAAAGTGCACGTTTGGCTAAACCAAATAACTTACTCTTTCCATACTTCAAAAAGTAGTCCGATAAGTATATGAAGAAATGTTACGGTAATACGCATTATTACGTTACATACACGATGTTTTTTTATGATTTAACAATATATATGTATATACAAGTCATGTATACTTATTGAAAGTAATTGATAAATAACAGTTTCGAATCTGCCATCCGAACAACATGACTCCAGCTGAAGGACGCCAGCCAACATATTGTTGTCTAGGATCTTAGTACAATTATACGTAGATAAGGCTGATACACTTGTTATTTTTCCCGCTACGATAGGTGTAGTTTTTAATCAGTTATTGTAGATGCACGGTCTTGGAAGTATTGCCACTTACAAATAATGCCTCGTGGACAAGTAGTTTTCGTTACAGATCGTGACACCGTGACAGTTGTGTTGACATATCTGTATGAGACGTAATTAACACCGACAAAAAAAGATGTCTTTAGTCAGTCAGTCTATGATTGTTTACACTCGCAGCTTTGCTCAAGGTATTTTGTCGTCTACATATACAATGTTAATTTTTGGAAGTATAAGAACCAATACTGTATTTATAACATGACTTGCCTTGTTGTTTCAAATAATTTTCTCTGCTAAAATTGATAAGGTAGTCTAGTTGTTAGCAGGGGTATTTTTATATTTGTTAGTATGGGGTAAATCATGTCGCCGTTGTAAGGATACATTATTGCTTCAGGATCCAGGGGTCTCCAGTTTCATTCCCGGTTGGGTTTCATCACAGTGCCTTATTCGGGTAAGTAAATGAAAGTGTAGTGAATGTACATAGGTCACTTGAAACATGTTAAGCTAACTGTTATAGCGTCGTTGTTGAAGTGCACTGACTGTATTGGAAGTTCAGCAATGAAGTACAGGGTTTAGTACTCAGATGGGTGACCGCTGTCACTTTAATGGCGTCGAGCCTGTGTCTGCACAATCTCTCTTTCCTTGGGATGGGACTCGATATAGCCAGGAACTGGCCACAGGCTGTGCAGCTGAGGGCTTATAAGCCCTAAAGGTTTAAGAGGGGAGGACTGTAGTGAATGTATATAGGTCACTTACAACAGCCTTACTGTTAAGCTAGCTTTTGTAGCGACATGGTTGAAGTGCACTGGCTGTAACTACCCCCCCCCCCCTCCCCATCCCCAATAAAAAAAAATTGTTGTTCATTCAATATATTCTAGGTCTTTGCCTACAAGTCCTTTCTCTCAGAGTCTGTCCATATCTTTTAAAAGGATTTTCAGATTGGATGCAAATTAATAAAGTCCCCTACCTACCTACCCACCTCCTATCTGGTATGGGTTGGAAATGGCAAACAAACAATTTTTTAAGGGTGATCTTAGTTATCACATATTCAGATAATATAATGTACACTTGGTTTGTGGTGTCGAGGTACATCTCTATAGTGTAAGCTAGCACACTTTTCTATTTGAAAAGAGCTCCAGGTTCAAGTCCTGGTGGGGATCTTGACACCCTTACGAAGTTGTACAAACTAAAAACTCCATTATATTTGTCAAAATTTAAATAAAAGTGTAATAGATGGTGTAAATACAATGTCAACCTTTCTTTACCAAGACTGTACACATGAGTGCCCATAGCCAATTGACATAGGTAATAATTATATAGATAAGACAATACAATTGGTATGGGCTTAAAGCTATATGATGCTAATAGAATGGGGCAACTAGAACTATTACCTGAATACATATAGACAGCCAGGTTGGACTCAAAACCAGTCTCAAAATGTTACAATCATGTAGTAATGAAAGTAAGTAAAACAGAAGAGAGGAAGCTAACAGAGAAATACCACAAGTTCTGTTTGTTTACAATAACTGAGACATATACATTAAATCACTGACAATATACTGATTCAACCGAATTTGAAAAAATAAGTATTACTGTATACCACTTAAAAAGACTGTTACACTGATATATAATTAATGAAACACATAAAAAATATTTGGTTGCAATTTATTCCCTAAACAAAAATAGATTTGACACAAAAATAGCACCTCTGCACAAGTAAGTCCATTTGTATCCCGTTATATACCTTTGGTAACTGAGGTTACTTGTTATATGTCTTTGGTATCCTAGAAAAAAAACATTTATGCTAAATAATTTTTCACATTGTAGTTCAAATTAGAATATAAATAAATGTCTCTATCCCTGGTTACCCGTTATCCTTCTTTGTCTTTTGGCACTCTAGATTACTACAGCAAATATATATCATCAAAATTTAAGAATTACTAAAAAACATGTCTTTATTTCTGGTTACTTGGTTATCCTTCTTTGTGCGGAACGTGTGGTCCAGTGGTACAGCACCAAACCCATGATCAGATGGTCGTGGGTTCAAGCCTCCGCCATGGCTATGTGTGGTGTCCTTGAGCAAGACACATTCCTGCATATGCTTAATACTGGTTCTAACAAGGAAGTCTTTGAGCGTGATTTGTCCAAGATGTAAGAACTTGTGTGATACAATCGAAGTAAAAATAGATAAGTTTAAACAAATCCTTCCTTATCTTTGGTAACTGATGGTTACGACAGCAAATATTCAACATCCAAGCAAGGACCTACATAGATTTTATATACTTCTTTGAGCGGACTTGCACATGGACTTACAAACAGACTTACATATTTTGGCCATATATGAAACGCTAAAAATGCTATATTTTCTATTAAACTTTATGGCAATTTATTATTTTGATAGTTATAAATCATATCCTGACACACTGATATTAAATAATCTACATATACAGTGATTGAAATTGATAAATCCCCCTTTAGGCAGTGCCTTATTTCATATTAATTGTATCAAAGTTAACCTGGTGCTTATGTAGCATAGGGTTGTTGTGCCCGTTGCAAAGGAACGTGATGTACAATAAATTGGACTTTGACACTGTGCATGATCAGTTACAGGGAAAGATGTCACGTAATTATTTGGCAGGAGTCTATGCATATTCATTATATTAATCTCTATTCTATATTATCAATTATTCAATGAAGGGGTTAATACTCTATACGAATAATTGTTCCTTGTCGATCTGCTGTTAAAAACTTGCATATTTACAATAGATTGACTTTAAGGCGCATGGATATACATTGGCATAGAGGCTATTTGTAATGTATATGCATGAGTCCAAGAAAGCGGTAGACTGGTCCTGTGCGTACTTCGAAATTTTGAATGGGTACCATAATAAGACAGGGAACCAGATTAAGATGGCGGCGCCCTACTGTTCGGCATGCCTTTGACAGGACCCTTGTATCCATTACCTGCTCAGTCAAGTGTAAATTGTCAACCATAAGTGTTCCTTCTCTTGAGAAGGAACAATAAATCAACGAAATTATTTATATAATCTAAATTAAAATGCCCTTATATTTTCATCTGACTGAGATATTATATATAGAGAGAGAGATGGAGAGAGAGAGACTGTGAGATAAATAATGTGTTTTTTAAGTTTCTTTAAAAATGTGCTTGTAAGACCTGTGGCAGGGAGCATGTGTGGTTCAATTACGCAGATTCAAGAACTTCAAGATTTTGTGGTTATACAAATGCTGTGCGAGTTTGGATAAGATTCTTTGAAAAATGTGGGGGATGCTATAGCTTCTACAAGAAAAAGGTTAACGGATGGACGACGGACAATTTACCACGACATAAGCCCTGCTGGCCTTTGGCAAGTAGAGCCAAAGAAGATATTGATGAAAGGACATGAGAGAAAAGAAATGAACAGTTGAACAGTTAATTTACAAAATGCAATAAATACACATAAATAATTGACTTCATAAACAAGATCTAATAAAAAAAATTAGATGCCGAGGTAGGATTGAACACCAGTCATTACGATCCGAAATCAACAACATTAACTTCTGCACTATATGCCTGTAAACTACAGTACTGTAAATATATATTTGGTCGGAATTACCATCCAAAATTTATTTCTGGTACATACGATTATGGGATGAAGTTGTGCAGGGGTCCAGACTAAACACGTTGTAAGAAACCTCCAAAGCTGTCAAAAGCTGTTTCAAGCAGTCAACATTTCATTTTAAAAGTAAATTATGATCAAGTATAAAAATTATACATAAAATCATTAACTTAAATTACAGAGAACTGGCAGGCTAATGGCAAAATAATGTCCACGGCACTTTTAGTATTTCTATAATAACTCTTCGAATCTTTGTCTGAATTTAACAATTTTGGTGCCAAAGTGAAGCTGATAAAATGATGACCAATTCCAATTATCAATTATTTAATATTTTTCTTCTGAATTTAAGTTATTACGGATTGAAATCGAAATATGTTGAAATTTCATGATTTTAAACAAAAAACGGTAGTTTTGATTAAAACAAATACCATGCACGTTTAAACAAAACATGATAAAAATAGAAATATTAGGTAGAAAGATGAAGCAGAAGGTTTTCCATCGGTGGCGATTAAGTTTCATATTGATATTTATTGAAGTCGTTTTTCTTATTTCTTATTACAAAAATGGACTTAAAAAGAGAAAATGATCACACAAAAAGCTTTAAAGCTTTTTCATTAAATTTAAAAAGGATAAAAACTTAATCTCCCAAATCAAGCCCTTTCTTTTGATACCATTATCACAAATATATGTTGTTTGATTCTGGAGGATGTGTGATTCCATGATTTAGGAAACGCCACGTGGTCTAATGGTAAAGTACCGAACCCGTGATCGGAGGGTCGTGGGTATTTCAATCCTTCGCCACGACTATGTGTGGTGTGCTTGAGCAAGACCCTTTTCCACATATGCTTAGTACTGGTTATACCCAGGAAGACTTCGAGTGTGATTTGTCTAAGTCATAAGAACTTGTTTCACAATTGAAGTAAAATAAATAAGTTCAAAGTAAACTAGAAAAAGCAAAAATGTGCCACCTGAAATTTAGACAAGTGCCTCCAGTTGCCTGTCTTGGTTTATATGTCTCTGATATACTTTATCAAATTAGGTACTTTTTTATCTTTAAGGATAATATCCCTAGATCTCTAAAATTAGGCCTTTGATCTCTGGATCTATGAAAGTAATGGCCAATGTTCCCAGATCTCTGAAAATAAATTGCCATGTTTTCCAGTTCTCCAAAACCTCCGGAAAGGCCCCATTATTAAAAAGGAAGAAACCAGTATTGAGAAATAATGACTTACAGCAAGGACTTATATAAAAGCAATCTGGGATAAAGATGAGATTGGGTTGGTTTTTTTTAGAAATACATATGAGATATCCGGAAATAATGACATACAGGAACAGAGTGAGGATAAAAAGAGAGAAAGTCAGGGTTTAGTGGAGCGGTGAAGCAGTGGATATGTAATTAGCTGCTCACAACAGAGGTTGTAGGTTCAATACGATTGGGGGGGGAGGGAGGGAGAGATTGATTGATTGATTGATTGAATATTTAGCGTCATTTTTATGCCATCGAGGGCTAACAGACGAACAGTTAACCTAACTACTGTCTCCTGGGATTAACCAGTACTCGAGCAAACCCAATCTTTGCAAGTAACTGATAACTTTCCCTCTTGAATTAGTGGTGAGAGACGAATAATAATGAGACAAAATGTCGTATATCAGTCATTACGGAGAAAGTTGCCGGGCGGGGATTTGAACTCACTGACCCCTGGATTGATAGTCAGACGCGTTACCGACTGAGCTAATCGGGCCCGGCGAGAGAGAGAGAGAGAGAGAGAGAGAGAGAGAGAGAGAGAGAGATATGAAGAAAGAGTGTGCAAAATTGTGACAGAAAGGGAATATTAGATAAATAATTTCTACTATTATATGCCAATATTACAAGATAACAGCATGAATTTTTATATAGCTTTTATGAACTCATTGTTTTTATTTTAAAGGGACACCTCGTCTTATTAAGCATAGTCTGTTGTATGTTACATAACACTTTTTTGTTTTTAGGTAATGGTTACACTTAAGGTTCCTGGCAAAGGACGATTACCTAAGTGAGACCGGAGACTTGCATGGTGTGTCCCAATCATCCGCCTGTCGATGTGTTGAGGACGTGTGTACTTCGCTCAACAGGCGGCTGGACAATGTAAAGTTTCCGACTTCAGCTTCAACACCTTAGACAAGTTAAGGAAGACTTTTACCAAACCTCAAACTTCCCAAACGTTAATGGGACCATAGACGGGACTGTTATCCCAATACAGGGGATGTCGACAGATGAACATATTTATGTATGCAGGAAAGGCTTTCACGCCCTCAACATCCAGGCTGTGGTAGACGCAAAATCAAAGGTAATGTTATGCAATTTACTTTTCAGTAAGTCAAAGTAAATACTATTTTAAATATAAGAAATTTCAAAATATAGGTATAGCTATACTTGACAAATGCATTAACAATTAAAAAAAAGTTGTCTGTCAACAAAAAAACAAAGACATTTTATATACACAGTTTATTTCATAAATAGTAAAACACACATTTTTTCAATAGGATTAAAAGGACACAGGCAAGTGATTAAATCCATTAACTGAAGCTCATGCATTGATGAAACTATATTTAAGAACTCTTTAATAGTTTTATAAAACTAGTAGTCTCACAATCTATTTCTGAAAGCATTAGTAAAATTTCAAAATACCTATTGATATATCCTTGACTTTTTTCTCTCTAATATACAGATATTACTAATGCACTTAATTTTTTTTGCCATATATCACCACAAAAAAATAGTTACTGCTTAAATATATTATTTTCAGAAACAGAGTTACTTAAATATTATAAATTACAATGTGTCCCTTTAAGTATTTATGAATGATAAAACAAACAATTTAAAAAAAAACAAGAAATGTCACTGGTAAGTATCGCATGTCCCCCAAATGGTCGTTGAAAAATAACAATATAATCATGTTACAATAGGTCGCGATGTATCCATGAATACACGTCGTCATGTTATGTTGATCATTTGTAGCAAGTATTTATAAAATCCATCTATGCATGACAAAGTTACAGGCCGGACACGAAATCTCACACAAACTCGAAGTGTGGTCAATCGAACTCAAATAGTGACCTTTAGCTTTGAGTTACGGGTGTGGGTCTTACTCGCAACACGTCGTCATGTTACGTTGATTATTTGTAGCAAGTATAATTAAAATCCATCTATGCATGACAACGTTACAGGCCGGACACGAAATCTAACACAGACTCAAAGTGTATTCAAACTAACTCAAATTGTGACCTTGACCGTTGAGGTATGGGTGTGGATTTTACTCGCTACACGTCGTCATGTTATGTTGATCATTTGTACCAAGTATCAACAAAATCCATCTTTGCATGACAAAGATACAGGCCGGAAACGCGAAATACCGGACGGAAGGACGGACTGACGCTGCGATTACTATATGCCACCCCAAAAAATATTTGGGGGGCATAAAAATGATAATAAGACACAATGTTGTATATCAATCATAAGGGAGACTGTTGCTAACCGGGAATTCAAACTAGCGACCCCTGGATTGATAGCCAGACAGGTAACTGACAGCTAATCAGGCATGACATAAACAATATAGTTAAATACATTGATTCACAAACTACAAGAAGTCGAAGCTTTTTTAATATTGCTTTCAAATAATATTATATAATAGAAAAAATTTGTTCCTTTTTAGATGTATTCATGAAACCGGAGGTAGTTTACCATACAAACCTACTAAATGTGCCAAAATAACTGAGACAGCATTTCGACTGCACAATAAAGCCCTGGATGAACGCATTCCTTTGCCGCAAGGCGGTCAAATTGTAATAGGCACAAAACAATGACATTAACAATCAACAAAACAACGTAGCAGCCAACATCAGACGACGAATAATTAACAGATTTTAATGTCATCACATGTTTACTAGTATAAACAGACACATCATGACAAAATTGTGTAATTTATAATATTTCTCATTTGTTAATTAAAGTTCAAGTTCTTTATTTTTTGTATCTTTCACAATTGTTACTCTGTGTGTGCGTGTGTGTTGTTTGTTTGTATACGTGTGTGATATGTGTGTGCATGTGATGTGTTTTTGTGCATATATGTGTGTTTTGTGTATGTGTGCTGAGTTTGTGCGTGCATGTGTGCTTCATTTGTGTGTGTTTGTGCATGCGTGCTGTGAGTGTACATGTGTGCTCTGTGTGTGTGTGTGTGTGTGTGTGTGTGTGTGTGTGTGTGTGTGTGTGTTTGTGCACGTGTTTGTGCACGTGTGTGTGCTGTGATTGTGTGTACATGTGTCTGTTTGTGAGTGTGTGTTTTATAATTATATTTAACTGTACAAATAATTAAAGTTTCCATTTTACATATCTTATTACAATCGTTATATTCTATCATGTCATTACATTTCCAATAAAAAATGCAGGTGCTAGAAGTGCACACAACAAAAATGTTAACGGACAGACGACGAGCAGTGGACAATAAGCGATCAGAATATCTCACCTTAGCAAAATATCTCACATTGAGCTTTGCTAAGGTGAGCAAATTATTACAAAGTCAAAAAAGCTCCACCCTTCAAATTATCACGAATTTCTTCAAGCGCCTCAGTCTGTCGTAGCAGTAATTTCAACTTTTCTGTTCTGTAAGCCATTTTTTTCTTTTTCAATGAGAATTTAATCGTTCTTGAAAACTGTCGGTTTCTGCACCTATATACAACACACAATAATATTTATTTCAATGAAGACAAGTTTGGATAATTACATTTTTATACATCTTTTTTGCGAGATATTGTAAGAAATTACATTTATAATATCATCATTGATATACATGTGAGTGATGAAAAAAGTAATAATCGATGAAATTTCAATGAAAATAGTTTTGAGATGTAACACCTTTTTAAATTTTCAAAATTTTAAATTATGCTATAGCCCTGGTTGTCATTTTGGAGTTAAAAAAAAACATTATGACTAAAACTTATCAAAGGATGGTATTTTTGTCTTTAACAGATATAAATAAAGCGCATTTATTAAAATTATATATGTGTAATATCTGAGATATGAACAAATAACCTGATAGGTGTGCCAATAACTAACTGAAGGCACACCCTTACATATAATAACCCTATATACTATGACTAAGATAACAATATTAGTTGGTCAAGCATATTGATCAAGGAATACTTAATTAAACACTTTTAGAAATTTCACAATATTTACCCTCTTTTGGGACTCTCTTAACAACTTGTGCATAAATACCCCCACCACACCTATACTGAACAAAATCTTAATTGCAATGTAATGGAAACACTTTAAATTCCCATACCATTCATCTGTAAACATATAAAGTCCCTGTACAGAACCCTTATACAACTCAGCCCCTTGATTTGTCAGAACTTTCAATCCACTCTTAGGGATTTGTTATGAGCAGAAATGCTTTAGATTTTAAAAAGAAGTTTTTTTGTACACATGGATGCGAAAATGAGCAAGAGTTGTCAGAAGACAAAAAAGCTCGCCCCTGGATGTCTAAGTCCAAAAAGGGCCATTAATGTGCCAAAATGCAATCCAGAGTTGTGGTATTTGTCTGTGTGTGTTCAATTGATGATGGTGAACACACATGCAAAGTTTCATTTTTACATGTAACTTACTTGATATTTTTGGCCTCTTGGAAGTCTTTTGTGGCATATGGTTTACATCTGTCAAACAAATGAGACATGTATAGAGGTTAGTTTAGAAAAATATCATAATAATTTAATGTAATGAGTCAGTGGCATACTTTATTAAAGGATTAAAAGCACAATTTTGAGTTTCCATTGAGTGATGGATAAAAAATTAGGTTTGTTTGATGTTCAGCTACGTTTTTCTGTTTAACAAAGCCTCCAATAAATCATGTGATTGAGAACATTACAGTTTCACAGTTAACTTCACTGGTTCATCCAGTTACAGATAAGAATTTTACATAAAATGACAAATTCATATAAATTGATCCCAACTGCATTGAAAAGGTTGAGTTCTTAGATTTATATCTTGAAATAAAGATATCATCCCAAGAAGATGCTATTGAATTATTAATTACTCCATTTGATTAGATCAACTTTCACAACAATAAACCCTTCTTACACACATTATTCTTTCCATTAATAAATCTGGATACTCATATGATAAACTACATATGAAAACAACTTTTCATTTTGAATGGGAAAGTTTCATGAAAATTTCATGAACCATAACCCTTTCTTTTGTCTTTACAGAAGTATTCCCCTTTGTTACTTTCCCTTGTTTCGAACATATTTGAAAAGTGTTGAAGTGAATGCTTAAAAATTGCATACAGTGATAGATGGCATGGGCAGTTAGTGGACTATACAAGAATTATGTCCCATTGCTTACACTTTCTGTTGTCGTCGAAATACAGACTAAAAACTTTTGAAGGGACTGTATTTTAACTACATGACCATGGTTAGAAACAGTTAAAGGCACTGCAGTTTGTAAACCATAACTCTACCTTGCATGAGTATAAAATTATCTCCATTTACTCTGTAAATTTGTTTTATTTTTACAGTTTGTAGTTCACCTGAACTTTGTTTATGATTGATAAGTTTTCAATTTGTGTTTATGAATTTAATAAAAAGAAAAATACAAGGTTATTTAGTTAGTAGGATAACGCCAGTACTGTCTAGCCAGTGGTAATTTGTGATAGTTTTTAGTGGTGTTGGGTAAATTATGAAATTATGATCGCAAATATATTATTTTCCTAAAAAATCCGAGAAGAACCGCCCAAACTCATTAAAAGCATAATTTTGTAACATGGAGAAAATTTGACTCGCTGACATATGTTACTGAAAATTGATTGTGTCAAGCCGAATCAGTATTTTTTCATCCATTTACTGGTACAATCAAATGAAGTTGACACTATCATAGAAAACAAGTTCTCCTCTATGCACAGCAGTTTTGTGCATGCAATAGTGGCTTTATTTATTATTGGATTGTAACCAAACTAGCATAGAACTAAAATTGCATCAAGATGTATGGTAGAGGCTTCTTTTATTATGGATGATAATGAAACTGAGGAATTGAATCAGTGACATCGCATAAAGCTATGGCAACTTAAGTTACATCACCGTCAACAGTTTCCAACATGTATTTACCTAACGTGTGAAAACACATGGTACATATATGTCTAAAAATACTGAAAGAGTGAGATCCTTCGAGAGCAGTGACAAATCAAAGTACTTAAAGTACTGGTGGCCGGTGCATGTTTTTATAGGGAAATATTTATTGAAGGTTCACGAAAAAAGTAAAATAAGGAAGATTGTTTTTAATTTTTCCCTTTCTTACCCAATTATTGAATTTATTTCTTCTCACAATATAGCGACAACAAATGGTTGAAAAATTTGTTTTGTAGGCACAAACACTCTTTTTGACTAACAACTTCAGTCTACAGTAATGACTAAATTTCAGATTATCATATCTCTACTACAGTGAAAGTTCTGTCACAATGCATTTAAATATCAGTTTCTCTGGCGACTCAAAAACTGACCACAGAGGACATATCATGAGATGATGCTAAACCCCAACTATCTTGACCATGTACTGTCGTCGGAGATTTTTGAAATTTAAAAAAAAAACAAGAGGCCCAAAAGTGTCTGTGGACACTCTACTGGTAAATAGTGGTTGTTGTTTTATGTAACAAATTCGACTAATCAGTTTTTGAAATTTCACAAAATCAACTCTTTTTGGGTCCCTCCGGCTCCTAATGGAATTTCAATACTCTATATGTAACAAAAATTATTTGCTAATTCTATACAATGGTTTAAATTTCAAATTCAAAATTGTTTTTGCAAAAATGCTGGAGAAAATGATAATTTTCTGTTCTCTCATAGTACTCCTTTGTAAAACTCAAAGTCCCCATACAAAGCCCCTATCCATTCCAGCCCCTGGATTTGTACAAACTTCAACCCCCTACCAAAAGGGATAATTTTATATAAAATATAGACTGATTAGACTGACCAGTTGTAGAGAAGAAGATTTTTGAAATTATTCAATTTTAATCCTTTTGAGATCCCACCTGGCCCCTTATGGAAATTAAATATTGCTTATTAAACCACATATTATGTGCTATAACTAGAAAAAGCTTCAGAACTCAAACTGAATAATAATTCTGCACATATGGATGAAAAAAATGTGAATTTTCCGTTTTCCCATAGACTCAAAACTCAAAGTCACCTAACAGGGCCCATATAAATACTAGCCCCTTGATTTGTATAAATTTCAAACCCCTTTTCATAGGGATAATTTATATTAAATATGAACTAATTTAATTGACCGGTTGTGGAGAAGAAGATTGTTGAAAAGTTTCAAATTTAAGCCTTTTGTGACCCCACCTGGCGCCTTATGGAAATTTAATCCTGCTTATTAAACCAAGCCTTATTTGCTATGACTAGATGATGCTTCAGTACTCAAACTGTATAATATTTTTGCACAAACAGGTGAAAAAATGAGAATTTTCCGTTTTCCCATTGTATCCCTATGTAAAACTCCAAGTCCCCTCACAGAGCCCCTATAAATACTAGCTCCTTGATTCTTATCTTGACAACGCGCCATCGCATAATGCCTTCTGGCCTTTGGCCAGTAGAGCTAACAAGATGCCCATTGGCCTTAACGGTCACCTGATTATTCTTGATGACATCAAGCTAAATAGAACATAAGTATTAACCGTCATGTTAGCAACAACAAATCACACCAAAAACCATACAAATGAGTATTCAGTCATAAAAAATAACAGTTTGTGTCATTTTCTCTTACATGGATTTAGTAAAGTAGGCGCCATCCCAAGGGCCAAACCGTGAGACCCATGGGCATGAAATTCACAATTTTTATAAAGGACCAATAGGCGTCCATAATTATGCTAACAATTTGTTTCTGAGTGCTTCCTAAAATAAGCAGAACTGTTAGGTATGCCGTAATAATAAGACTGAAAAAAAAACTCACTATTGCCGATTGTCCTCAATTTGATGACTTGATGACCAGTATCAGACGTCTTCAGCATCAGTCACGTCGCAGTTATACAAACGTATTACTACATTACACGCGAAATAACTAGTCTGTAGAGCGGACCCAGCTCTCCCGATTGGGTCCGTAAACGTCACAGTTTGGTAAGCGTTGAAAAGCTATGAATTGTGGGACAGGCATAAAATTCCCTGCCCTTTTTATTGGGGGTTCATTGACCTGATTCGGGAGATATCAGGACTGGGATAGAATACCAAATAACCCACATATTTGCGAAAAAAATGTTTTTAAAAATTATTGCTGTGAGCCTATATAGATTAATTGACGAGGTTTATCATTTAATCTATGATTCAATTGATTTATAGCTAAATACGCTTAAATTCAATTCAATTTTCAAACATAATCGATGTTACTACTATATTATCGGCTGAGTAGATTATATTCCCCTCAGCTGAGTTATAAGGTTTTTAGTAAAAGTGACGGGTGACTTCAAAATAACGGCTATAACCAGTGCTTACGCACCGGCCAAAAACCAAATACAGACTCATTTTGATTGAATCTTTTCATGAGCAGTTATTGTATGTGCACCACTGCTCACACCCTTAACACCAGTTTAAGTTCTCAAACATGTCAGCTTGATACGATATAGGTGATACATATGGCGATCACCATGGTATGAAGCATTTTCGTGTGGTACTCTACCAAGTTTTCCAAATTGTGACCCAGTCACAAGATTACAAACATTCATAAGTTTGAGACTAGCATATTTTTTCTTGGTCAGTCTAAGACTTACAAAAAAAATGCAGTCGAAATTTGGAAAAAAATGTAAATTAAGGTGAATATTAAATATCTTTAAGTAAATTTTTCAATAAAATGACATAGAATTAATCGACTGAAAATCAGTCTCGTTCGTAATCTTGGGACCAGTGGTCAAAATTTGCCATGGCCCGGTTATCACTTATTTTACATGATTTGTACAGGGATCATTTTAAATGGATTTGTACTTTAAAAAACATGTTGTAAGAAACCACTTGCCGGATTTTAAAATAATTTGGAACAAATGCTCATTTGGTGACTCTACGAATTTCGTTTAAAATATTTGAATTTGTGAAAAACATTGCTAGCTTCCTTGAATGTACATATTAAGAAATTCCAAAATTGTTTTTAACTGCAAGGACTGGAGCTTTGATAATTGGTATCATACTTTTGCAAATCTGTATGATCATAGCAACAATTTGTTTCCTTAGCAACGAGCATAGAAACTGCTGAATAACTTAAAAAAACGATTGACATTTTATACAAATATTGACTTTCTTAGCAACCAATTGCTTCTTTATCAACAACCCTAGTAACTGTAGATTTTCTTAGTAACCACTGGCGGTTGAGGCAAAGATAGATTTTCTTATATATATATAGGACTATCACGCCGGGTGAGCACTGATAGGATTGAATACTACACATTAAATGACTCAACTCCTCTTATTTGTTGGCGCGAATACTGTAGAATACATGTAACAACAATATTTGGTTAAGGTAACATTTGAATGTCAAGTCCAAATGGGTATATTTTTCTTTTTCACTCCTTATCCTCAACCTGTTCGGCAGGGGATATTAATTCATTGAATTTGTTTGTTGAATGTTAAGTGGGTGTGCATCTGTTGCTTCTTATATACCTGTCCTACTAATAAAGAAATGTAAGCATGATCTTTTACATTAAACAAGTGTACATGTGTATGATTGAAAAGATGAAATGATTGAAATATCCATTTCCATAGTTAGGCTTTATTTTATCTTCGTAAATTTGCATCGAAATGGCAGGAAGTTGCTTGTGTGTCAAGACAAAATGTATAAATTTTATTATGAATAGTAAAGTTAACAAATTAGGAATTGTACATGTAGCAAGGCTCTAGAATCAAACAAAACATAGTTTAAATTTATGCTTGAGGAGAAATGCAAATACTGCAATACAAAATAATGAAAAACTACTTTTATTAGATAAGTGTTACAAGAGGCTTTTCGTGAAAAATTTGAGCGATTCTGATAAAAGAAAGAAATTATCGACCAAACTAGTGATTATCCGCTGACAAAACCAAAATTTTTACCTATTTAAAGAAAATAGAAATAAGTACATTTATTAGATATTGATATAATTACTAAATCAATCATTGTTCATAAATAAAACACTTACCAATACAAAAACACGTCCACGTGCCATATTTATTAAATGAAATCGTTCTTGCGATATTTCTTACGTCATACAAGTTATCACGTGATAAATGAAATATCGTGAAATCGTGAATTCATGATGTTGATTTCGTGAATTCGTGAAATCAAGAAATCATGAAATTATGATGTTTAAATCATGAAATCAAGAAATCGTGAAATAAAGAAATCGTGAAATCAAGAAATCGTGAAATTATGAAATCGTGAAATCAAGTAATCGTGAAATCATGAAGTTTAAGTCATGAGATCGAGAAATCTTGAAATCAAGAAATCGTGAAACTATGAAGTTTAATTCATGAAATCGTGAAATCGTGAAATCGAGAAATCATGAAATCATGAAATCAAGAAATCGTGAAATCATGAAGTTGAAATCGTGAAATCGAGAAATCGTGAAATTATGAAGTTGAAATCGTGAAATCGTGAATTCATGAAGTGGAAATCGTGAAATCACGAAGTGGAAATCGTAAAATATTGAATTTGAAATGTCACCACCGGTCTTTCGTACGCGTGTCATGTAGCAGCGTCGTACTGCTTAATTTCTCGTCTGGCGTTCACGCGACGCTCCTGAAGAATGTCTTCACGCATCAGTACCGCCAGGAGCTCTTTCTCTCCTCGGCTGTGTATTCAATCTGGAATAAAATTATTTCATTTCTTTTTATTTTCCTTGACATTTTTTTATTTTAGTTACTTTAAATACAATCAATTATTTATTAAAGTTTATTAAATGTGCATTTCGGCGATTCGGAGTCATTTTTAATCACTCCGGAACTTTCTAAGACAAAAATATGTACCTGATCATTAAATATGTCTTTCTTGTCTCTGTATTGTGCTACCACAGTGGTGTAAACATTTTGTCATATAATGTTAAAGAAAGTATCTATTAAAGCTTACCCCTGTTTTGAAATTAAATGTATCTTCATTCTCGGGTATGAAAGCCCCGTCCTATTTGTCGCCCAGTGTAGAGGGCATCCTTTCTGGGTCAACTTCGGCGAAGTCTACGGTGAACGCTAAACCATCATCACTAATCTTGGCATCGTGCTCTGCAACAAATAATGATATGTGTATAAAACAGGGACTTGTAGAGAGAGAATGGTTTACAACTCAGTGAAATCACATGAAAACACGTATTTTCACCCAAAATATCTCGTGAAATCTCGTTATAATTTATCAGAGGTTCCATTTATCAATCAGTAGCGTAGCTGCCTAATAAAATCAAAGGCCCGGGTCTGCACATCTTTTACAGAGGCAAATTATTTTTAACAATTTTCCATTTTGTGAATATCATATCAATTGATTTAGATTCAAAATGTGTTTAAGTATGTTTCAAATAGACGTCAAAACGAACCAGAGACATTCTACATACAGAAAAAAATTACAAAATTCAGAGGTTGGGGGATTCCCCGGACCCCCTAATCTGTGCCTGCACGTACCTTTTATTTTGGCTACGCTCCAGTAAATGAAACCATTCCCAGCATTGTGTCTTAAAAAGTATTTATTTCTATTTATATAAAAAGAATTGGGTTTGGGCTACAATTTCTTCCAACATTAGATTCGGTTAAAAAATAACAAACAAAATTAACAAGTGAACCAAATTAACCAGCAAATTATAAAAACATTATAAAACACATTGACAATTGCTTATTTAGATAATCCACATAAATAGCGTGTTTTATATAAAGTAGATGCAATATAACTCGCATCGTGTATCCAAGACAGACCCTAATCATTGAACAAACACATATGTAAAGTACTTAAAATACTTCACCATAAAATATTATATTTAAATTATTAACGTCTCGCTACACAGTAAAGCCCCTTTTTTCCCACAATAACATGATTCTTGCGTTAAAAAAAAGGTCTATATAACTTGGTCTTGAATTATTTTCAAATTGGTTCATAGTGGTTGTGATTTCTTGCTGTGCTGCAGATGAGTAGAGCATAACGTAATAAGACATCATTGTCACTTTTATATGATATCAACATATGCATGTGTTTATGAGCATTTGAGGACTTCTTTTTTCAAAAATTCTCAGGGAGAAGTTGCACCTTTACAAAAAAACAAGCTGGTCAACCTTCCAGTAATTGTGCATTTTTATGTAGGTGTGGTGAAATCTGGTACATGTCTGTCGTTTGGCTCCTTTTGCTTAATTCGGGTATCTGGGGTACCAGTCAAGTAAAATACCCGGGAACCATTCCACTATTCCTTGTAAACAGGCAGAACAGATTTACACACCAGACTTAAAGGACATACCGACCAAGACACGGTCCAACTTAGCTTTAGCTAAGGCCAAGGCACCAGCTATTGTGGACTACTTGGTAAGTCAACCTTTAGTCTATGTGGAAATTACAATTTTGGCGACGAGGATAAGTTGGAAAGCAACGTTGTTGTTTTTTTTCAAACTGAAAGTTGGAAAATCTTGGTCAGAAAAATCCCGCCATTTTGAATCGAACCAAGACCAGATTTCAGATTGGTAAACGGGTTACACCTCCGCTTAACAACATCTTCCGGTTTAATGCAATAAATAATGCTGTTAACTAGACTGTTGGTCAAGGTTGGACAACAAAAGAGTTTATTTTAAAGCTACAGAATAGTCTAAAGTTGAAATTCTGTAACCGGAAATAGAGAATTGAAAATTTCGAACCGGAAACGCGGTCGAACTGAAAACAAAAAACAAAACAAACCGGAATTTTTGAAAATTATTTTCATAGTTCCAACAATTCTGCAATAATCTCAACAGGGATAGCAGATAGGACTTCCAACAATTCTGCAATTATCTCAACAGGGATAGCAGATAGGAAATTCTTTGGTTATACATGTGCTAAGATAAACAGTCTTGCATAGATGTTTTATTTTGATTTTCAATTAGATTCGACTGTATTTTTATAAACATCAGAGCTAACGTTTATTTATCAGAATTTAGAGCCAGGTGGCCTAAAATCATAATATCAGACATAAGAGCCATTGTCAATGGTTTCCGTGTCTGTTTACAGTTTGACCAGTGTTTAGTGCCAGGTTGCCTACTCTGTGTCTTTTTATCTATGTTGTGATTTATTTACTATGATTTAGTGAATAATTGTTTGTAACTGATAAACAAATGTCATTGGCTTCCGCGTTTGTTTACAACTGGACCAGTGTTTAGTGTCAGGTAGCCTATTCTGTGTCTTTCATCTCTGTTATGAATTATTCACTATGGTTCAGTTAATAATTGTTTGTAACTGTTAAACAAATGTCATTGGTTTCCGCATTTGTTTACAATCTGACCAGAGTTTAATGCCAAGTGGCCTACTCTGTTTCAATTCATTTATGTTGTGACTATGGCAACACACATCTATGAAGACGAGACAAAAAAGAGGCATTATAAAGCTTGGAATGTTTGTGAAGAGGATGGAGATGAAAATATAGAATTACTATCTCGGTATAAGAGGAGGCTCATCGCAAGGAGAGGTGAGCAAACTACTTTAAAACAAAATAGGAGATTCTTCCCAAGGAGAAAAGAATCCTATGAAAGGGAAGATGGAGTAACAACAAAATAAAAGAAAAAGCTTATCCCAAGGAGAGGTGAGGAAACTTGTACTACTCCAGAACCAAACAAGAGACTCTTCTCAAGGAGAGGAGAATCATATTACACGCCATCAATATGGGATGATAGTGATGATGAAGACCATATAGAAAGAAATATGTTCCGACCTTCAGATATTCCAAACACTATAGAATTTGATGGCAAATCTAACTGGAGGGTATTTAATGAAATTTGCTGCAGCTTCCTCATGGATTGAGAAGCAGTGCAAGGTTGCTCTTTCTTTGACACTGGCAGGGAACGCAAAACATTTTTACTCTGTTGTTATTGAACCGGATGATAAAATTCCGTTTCCTGAATAGATGAGAAAGTGTTTTGGTGCCAAGGAGTTACCAGAAACAGTCTCTGCTAAGTTCTAGCAAAGTGTACAAAGCCACGAAGAGAGCTTAGGACGAATGGACGGATAGAGTGTGCAAATTGGCAAACATGGCATTCAGGGATTTGCCGAAAAAAGATATTGTTCATCAAGCTGTCCTTCAATTTTGCCAGGGTTGTGAAAACAAGGATGCTGGACAATATGTTTACATATGTATATGCTCAAGCCACGCTCTATCGATGCAGCTATAGATGCAATGTACTGGTATACACGTTAACAAGTAGTCAAGTTAAGAAATCAAGAGCGTACTAGTAGTTCTAGAAAGAGAGCATCTATAAAATCAAAATGGTCAAAGATATCCTTAAACACTTGACATGGAAAAGATTCAGACGAGAATCAAATATATGATAATATATATGATAATGTTGGACACAACAAACAAAAACCGGCGGAAAAAAACTGCAATGAAGTGTATATCAGATAAGGCCACAGTACGCAAACGGGTCAAAAGGTCACCCTTGTGTAATGCCTTGTCAGATACAAAAACAACGCAAGGTTCCGCTCAAAATGGTTGTTTTAATGTGTCCGGGTCGGTGAAGATGGGAGACTGTAGGCCGATCCATGTAATCGAAAATAATCTTAAGAAAGACCACCATGATACTAGCAGCTTCAAAACAAATAATGTTGTAAAATGATGGGATTCATGGAAGACCACCAGAAAGCATTGAAAATTGAAATCGAAAATAACTCCGTCAATGATAAAATAATTATTGAACTCATGAAAGACCGTAATTGTAGTCATTTGAATTCAGAATCTGATCCAGTTGGTAAAAAGGTGGTACTCACGGAAAACCACCCAAAAGTAAGCAAAAAGGGATTTGAAAATAATCCTGTCAATGATAACATAATTATGGGACTCAAGGAAGACCATAAATTTAGTAATTTAAAAACAGAATCTGACCCAGTTAGTTAAAAGGTGGTACTCGTGGAAGACCACCAGAAAGCTGAGCTAATACCAAATGACCAAATGCAAATGTACCGCCAGGACTTTCTTATTCAATGGCACCCCAACATCAGTTATTAGTAATGCTAGCCACCAATTTATTTAGTCCTGAACCAATTGACACCACTTGTCTGCAGAATACTAGTATCGCTCATGGAAGTAATTATATTGTAGGTAGACCGTGATGAATTGGGGAAAGATACAAAATATATGAGTATAGATATCATGGCAGATACTTGTCAGATACCACAGACCATAGCATCTGAACAAAGAGTGGTATCATCAAACCCCACATTTCAGTGTGAATTGAGCACAGGCTTTCTAGATCATGAATTGGAGTCGGATGAAAGAATAGATGTAATGATTCCAAGGATGGATCATGTCAGACATATTCTGACATCATTCGGTAATAGCATAGTTGGCACACCTCCTGTTATAACAACATTTATTGTAAAAGAAATGGAGACAACTGAGTCTAACAGGAACAATGAAAATTATGTTTCTCAGGGTATGAAACGGACATCTGCACCTGTAGAACTGTAGTGTCACTGTGAACAAGTGTCCAAATATCACCCCAGGGAGGGTGTAGAAACTGTGTTGAAGGTCTGGGACTCAGGAGGTCATTAAGGTAGATGGGAGGTTGATGAGACGAAACAGAGTCATGAATGGTCAGAAACCTTTGTATAACATCACTGTGCCAGGTTACAGACTCTGGAAATATTTGCTAAGTATTTGCAAGTTCATTTAGCTCCAATCACTCCCAAATTGCCATAATAATTTACATCATGGATTTAGTAGCTTACTGGTTTATTGGACTGTCACTGAAGCTTAATGGCATCTCGTATTTTCCCAAATATTTCACAAAATGTGGGGTGGCATGTCAGAAGATATTATAGTAAATACAGTATCCAAATTCAATGTGTCCAGGGGTAGAAGTTGGGATTATTCAGTGACATCTCTGATAACAGAATGATGTTTACGCAGCAAAGGCGCTCGATGACATGATATGTGGCTACCCCCTGAAATCGGTATGCTAAACAAGTGGCGTTAGCAACAACATACAGGTTGAAGCCCTCCATTCTGGATATACCTATGGTGGAAATCCTAGAGAGGACAACAACCAAGGCTAAAAAGTGTTATTGTTGCTAACGACTAATGTGTAATGTGGCTAAGTAGTCGCATCGGCAAGAACGAAACCATAGTGTTTCATTTAGTAGATTGAATGGTAATTAGTTGTTTCATTTAGAACATTGTTAAAACCTTGATAATGGAGCCAGGGCGTTCCATACAGTGGAATAAGGGAGTTCTTTCTAATGAAACAAGAGAGTTTCATACAATGAAGCCAGGGAGTTCCATTAGTTTGACTAAATGGAAACCAGCTTTTCCATTTAGAACAAGGGAGTTCTATCTAATGAAGTCAGGGAGTTTCATCAACTTGACTAAATGGAAACCAACTTTTTCATTTAGAACATTGTTCAACCACTCTTGATAATGGAGCCAGGGAGTTTCATATAGTGGAACAAGGTAGTTCTATCTAATGAAACCAGAGTTTCATGCAATGAAGCCAGCGAGTGTCCTTAGCTTGACTACATGGAAACCAGCTTTTCCATTTAGAACTGTGTTCAGCCACTCTTGATAATGGAGCCAGGGAGTTTCATATAGTGGAACAAGATAGTTCTAACTAATGAAACCAGAGTTTCATACAATGAAGCCAGGGAGTTTCCTTAGCTTGACTAAATGGAAACCAGCTTTTCCATTTAGAACATTGTTCAGCCACTCTTGATAATGGAGCCAGGGAGTTTCATATAGTGGAACAAGGTAGTTCTATCTAATGAAACCAGAGTTTCATGCAATGAAGCCAGCGAGTGTCCTTAGCTTGACTAAATGGAAACCAGCTTTTCCATTTAGAACATTGTTCAGCCACTCTTGATAATGGAGCCAGGGAGTTTCATATAGTGGAACAAGGTAGTTCTAACTAATGAAACCAGAGTTTCATACAATGAAGCCAGGGAGTTTCCTTAGCTTGAGTAAATGGAAACCAGCTTTTCCATTTAGAACCTTGTTCAGCCACTCTTGATAATGGAGCCAGGGAGTTTCATATAGTGGAACAAGGTAGTTCTATCTAATGAAACCAGAGTTTCATACAATGAAGCCAGGGAGTTTCCTTAGCTTGACTAAATGGAAACCAGCTTTTCCATTTAGAACCTTGTTCAGCCACTCTTGGTTATGGAGCCAGGGAGTTTCATATAGAGAACAAAGTAGTTCTATCTAATGAAACCAGAGTTGCATACAATGAAGCCAGAAAGTTTCCTTAGCTTGAGTAAATGGAAACCAGCTTTTCCATTAGAACCTTGTTCAGCTTCTCTTGATTATGGAGCCAGGGAGTTTCATATAGTAGAACAAAGTAGTTCTATCTAATTAAACCAGAGTTTTATACAATGAAGCCATGGAGTTTCCTTAGCTTAACTAAACGGAAACAAGCTTTTCCATTTAGAACCTTGTTCAGCCACTATTGATAAGGGAACCAGGTAGTTTTAATACAAGGGAACAAGGGGGGTTGATTTCTAAAGGAACTATCAGGAAGTCACTTTTAATAATAAAACCAGTGAGTTTGATACCATGGAGCCACCAGGAAGTTCCAAACGCCCTTAAGCCAGACTAAATGGTGCCCAGATATTCCATTTAGGTAATAAGTCAACACGTTCGGTTGAGTATCCAATGTAAAAAGTGGTCATCAATCGAAATATATAAATAACTAAATGGAGCCAAGGTGTATCATTCAGATTCATCTCGGAAATATCTTTGCCAGATATAATTATGATCTTTATACCTTTTGGGACTTCAATGGAGGTCACAGGTTTCATGGGGGGGTTGTCATTGAGTGTGTTTAACAAGGGTGGTGGGAGTTTAATTTATAAAACGGGAAAGAGTGTGGTGAAATCTGGTACATGCAATAGCAGTCGTTTTGGCTCCTTTTGCCTAATTCGGGTATCTGGGGTACCAGTCAAGTAAATTACCCGGGAACCAGTCCACTATTCCTAGTAAACAGGTAGAACAGATTTACACACCAGACTGAAAGGACACACAGACCAAGACAAGGTCCAACGTAGCTTTAGCTAAGGCCAAGGCGCCAGTTATTATGGACTACTTGGTAAGTCAACCTTTAGTCTATGTGGAAATCACCATATGGGTATACATTCTTGCTATGAAAAAAATATACTTATTTTTTTTTTATGTGGAATTCTTTATTTTCACCATGAAAATCCTAGACCTTATTTTATATTGAACAAAGAATACAATTCAACTGTATCGTGAGACCTTAATAGTTTGTAGATTGGACCTATCTCTTCCGATTGGGTCCGTTATATAGCAATGTTGTGAAAAACACAATTGGGCACGTTGTTTAGGCTGCTGCTTTAACTGAACGTTTGGACTTTTTTCAATACCCTTTATTCAATCAGTTCACATAGATACATGAAATCATGAAGTTACGCCACAGTTTAGTAAGCGTTCAATTGCTATGAATTGTGGGACAGGCATAGAATTCATCTGCTTTTTCATTGGGGGTTAAACTACCTCATTCGGGATATATCATATCAGGTTCTGGGACTGACTATATCATATCAATGTAAGAAAATATAAAACATAATAATGATAGTACTACCCCCACTCCCGACCCCACCCCCAACCTCTTGTTGCCGCCATTATTACAGTAGAACCATAATAAATATAGGAGGAACAAAGAATTGATAAAATATATAAAACATCATTTATCATTGGGAATTACCGTCTTTGAGCTGTGATATCATATCCTGTTGTTGATCAGAACTGGGACGCTGGAATGGTGTTGACCTTCCCAGAATTTCTGACACATTTTCTTCCTCTTCCTGTTTACTGACTGGAGACGGAAAAACTTTGTTTCGTTTGGACAATTTAGGGAGTCAATTTCCCATTTCAAAGGCCGCATATAAAAGAACTCTTCGTTATATGTGTAATGTAATACGACCTTTTTCTCTTTAACTAATATTTAACAAGAAACAAATGCACGAAGACGATATACGATTAAATGAACACAATGTACGTCTTTAAGTCTTCGATGCTAAGCAGCAAATGAGCTGGTATTGATAACCGCTCACCGTCGTTGCCATACGAAACATGACGTTAATGACGTTTAGATTTAGATTTAGAGCTATTTATAGAACGAGATCTTGTTGGGACGTTATGCACGTCAAAATGAGCCGAACACCACATCATTACTTGGATTGTTTAGAACGAGTCTTGTAGCAGGAATTACTTTTTTCGTTAATTATAAAAAAGAGTTATGCAATCTTTATAAATCTAAATTGAATATTCACTATTGATAATTATTCATACACTTTGATACATTTTACTACATTACGGTTATTCATCACCTTAAATACTATTTATAGATAAATACTTCTATTATTGTTGCAAAGCACAAACTGCCCACTTGACATTTTGGACATTTAAAGGAAATTAAAAGAAATTACTGTATACTAATTAATTATTAGGTATTATTACATACAGATTTCAATGTTCGTCTTCTGTTTTATTATAAATATGTTTAAGTGTATACTATTATTTATTATTACTTATAAAAGTGTGTTCCTTAAAAAGTACAATATAGACTGTCAAACGGCTACAATGAATTAGTTTTAACTACACTTTCTTAAGTAAATTTCATGTTGCATGCTTTTACTGCGATACTTTGTCTATATTGACTATATAAGCCAGAAAAAATGTGTATTCTGCATTTACCACGCAGACGCTAAAGGTAACTTCCACCTTACTAGCCAACGAGCTAAGTCTCTCTACCTCTGATCTTTCTCTTTCAAATCGTACTTCTAGATAGTAACATCTTCAAAATATACTTATTGAAATCCATTAAATCATTTTACTAAAAAGAAATAAAAAAATCATATCCCCCTACTTTTGTTTTGTTACTTCCTTTATTTCCACATGTAAAATGTAAGGACGAATGTTGGGGAGACGGCCATCAGAGGTATCATCTATAACAAATTAGTATAACAATACAATTCTGTAACAGAGCTATATTATATACCTATTGTTTTTATGGAGCATGCCATTTATTTCTACTTCTATTTTTATAACTCTAGCTGTTGTCTTTGAGTTGGGAATAAGAGAAAATTTTGTTTTCAGTTTGCATGTTTGTTAATGTTCAGTAGTCATTATTCCTCAGCTAATGGAATATTCAAGCTAGCATATACTTTTACAAAACCATAAACCAAATCCCTACATTGAGAATTACCTTTGATGTCTGCAAATATATTTTAGTCATCAAAACAATTATCAAGGCGTTTAAATAATGTGGTGAATGCTGTTAGCCAGTGAAAAAAATTTGAAAATGTTTCAAACAAATTGCATGATAAACTACATCCAATTAGAACACATGCATTAATATAGATAGAACCTTCTAGCTGGGTATGTAGGTAATAATCCAAACGCAAATTTAATATCTCATAAGCTGACATACCTAAACTTAACACCGTTTCTGTCATTTTATAAAGTTATTATCGATGTTTTATTTCGTGTTGTAACAAACTAATTTTATGGGTTTTTTCCTACTATTTTTTTACTCTGCATGTTTGGAGAGAAATGGACTTTTATATTCATTATCTACATGTATATGTTATTTTGAAATGTCCATGGAATTGGTCATGGTTTGCCTTTTTCGGGATGTCACCAAGTATAGTTTTAAAGTGATCACAAAATGTATTAGAACTTATGGTCAGAAAATGGAATGAACGTATATACCAAACGTTTCCAAATGACCAACCTATTCTATCTACGTAATAGTTTTACATATATTTGTTTTTCGACTACGGAGTATATTGAATTGACATAAGCCTTCGGAACTGGTCTCTATAATTTAACATTTTCCAATTTTTGATAATTAATATTTTTTTCTTTGAATCATTTCAAAACTGAAATAAATATTGTTAAAACACTTATTATACAAAACATGTTTCTAATAGTATTATAACACTGACTTCTGCAATCAGGCTATTTTACTCATCTGGCAGTGGAAATAATACGAACTAATATATATGTAAGCCAACTTATAATGGTATAATGGTATGTGTTGCATATGTCATAACTCAAGATTTCTCTTTAGCATATTTTATGTCATATTTACTTCCGTTTACTTAGAATAAAATTGTGTTATAATTGCCTCTATTATTACATGCGCTTTAATACCATTATTTCACTTTCTACTTTGATACAGAAAGTTAAACATGTTTTAGTTCCATTAGTCAATAGTATTATTACGTGCTCCAGTGTATACTATAAACACACCAGTACGTTCATTTCGTATCTTATATATAGTTCAAGTGCAGGGCAGAAATGATTAAGCATCCACCCTATCAGCACGCATTTCACCTTAACTAAATAAGAAAGGTAAAGAGCAGCATTTAATGTAATTCTATATGGACTCAGAATCATTTAATCAGGTTGATTTACACGAGTTTGTACATCTCACAGTTGATAAGGCATGCCATCATTATATTATTAAAACATGAAGTAATTAAAAAGTAAATACATACCTTATACCGACACAAGGCTATTTGGATACTTTACTGTTTTAGAAAGAATGGAAAGTTTAGAAAGGGTCGTCTCAATATCACTTAGCCGCAAGGGTTGTAGGTTCAAGTTCCGCTCGCTTCAAAAACTTTATGTGAGAAAGTTTGCTAGTCGACTTGCGGATGGACGGTGGTTCTACACAGATTCATTCTGAGGTCTTCCTTTACCAATAAAACTGGATATGCCATATATAACCTGAAATATGTTTAATATAGGTATTGTTAATAGTAATGATTATATCAATATGTATTTTATGAATACACAATATTTTAGACCACAATGATATTACAGCACAGGGACTGAAATGGCAAAGTATCGTGACAGACATTTATTTGCTGAATTACAAAACAATAAAAACATAATCTTGGCCGTGATTTATTCCATGTCTATATATCTTTGGTCAAGGTCATATGTGAAGGTAAATAATCAGGTATTCATTACATTCAGATGCAACCCCTGTATTCCAAACAGGGACAAAATGGCAACGACTTTTACTTTTCTCTCTGTAGAGCCCAGATTAAAGACGTTTCTGCGGGTTGTTACTGCGCATCGCTACGCGCATAATTCCTTTCTGTTACTTTCAGTTTCGGGGACTAATGTCGCCGTTTGGTTAATTAAAAGTCGAGTCTCATTAGGATATTTACAAAGCGAAGTATTTTCATTTCGAGATGTCAGAAATGTAAATTTTGTCAAGGAAGTGATCGAAAAGCACGGAAGAGTATATTGTTTTTCGTTCTAAACTACCAGAAGTGCTTGTACATAACGAAGTCAAAGAAACAACTACGAAAATATAATCAATACTCGTAGTGGTAACATTTCGGATAACTCATTTTTCTGTTATGGATCATTTGTGAATTTGTTCCAAAGCGCTGAATACATAATGAATTTACCTGAAACAATATTATTCATACCGGGATGGAGACAAGGAAGAATAAATCTTGAATTTTGACATTTAGCTGACCTGATGCATGTAAAAGTTTGGTATTGAAGGACACTATGGAAGACAATTATATGGGTCAACGTTATACATAAACTATATATGTGGAAGTACAAGAACAGTGGAAACAAACAAGACACATCGATTAAACAGGAAAAGTCCAATATCATTTGACATCAACACAAAGCAATTGAGTATAAGGTTAGTTGATGCTTTATCATAACTCACTGATCAATATTAATGATAACTTACTTTATGATTTCTAGAGATGAACAACTATAAAAAGTGATTTATTGGTTGAATATTTACATCATTTTCATGCCATCGAAGGCTAACAAACGATCACCTAACCACTGTTTCCAGGAATTAATCAGTATTTGTGCACACCCCATCTCCGCAAGTCACTGATAGCTTTCCCACTTGAATCAGCGGTGAGAGACGATTGATAAAGAGACATAATGCTGTATATCTATCATCCTGGAGACTGTTGCCAGGCGGGGATCCGATCAGTATTCTTACATTGAGTAAATGTTAAAAATAAATTTATACACCGTCATGTTCTGTGTTTCCTGTTAAACAGAAAATTGTTACATGAATTATGAAAATAAGAAACTATTCAACACATTTCAGGAATGCTAAACAGAGGCTCAGGTTACAGATGGATTGAGATGTCGGTGCTTTAAATACCTGTAGTGGTTTAACTATGAAGAGACAATCAATATCGTGACATAGACAATGTGTACAGAAACACTAAATGAAAGAGTGACAATCATCAAAAGGGGCCAATGGTAATTATTAATGTAATTTAACCGTTTCAGCTTATTTCTACTATGGATTACAACAAAATAATCATGGGCACAACAGATGATCTGAGGGGGATCAAACTTGTGACTACTTGTTTGGCACACTCAATATCCGTGCAAATAACTGACAACTGACCCACTTGAATCAGTGATTTAAGATGAATGAACATGAGACACAATGTTGGAATTTGCATATATTTAAATCATCACAGAGACTGGCCAAGTGGGGATTTGAGCTTGCAACCCCTTGACAGCTTGTTACATAACATAACAGTTTCATTCAGTAAAAAAATGTCCACATACATGTATGCAAGTTTATAACTATAAGATTTTGTTCAATGGTTTGAACATAGATATCATAACAGGAATTGCTGCTCAGTTATAGCCCTTGAGTTGTCAGACTATACCCATATATTGTGCTGTTTTATTAAAATACATTGTCGTTTTTTTAGCAAGACCGATGAGCTCAGCTAGTAGTGCACGATACTTCTAGCTCAGGGTTGAGAGTTTGATACTTGAGGCTGGCTAACTTACAGTGCTAACTGTCATTCAGATGGGACTTTAAACTGAGGACTTTTATGATGGTGCTATACACCAAGCAAAAGAATCAGGTGAAACATATGATTAGGTTTCTATGATATTTGTTTCCTGCACTATCCCCCACAAACCTAAAAAGTCTAAACTGTTTACTCTTCTGGGTGCATCATCACCCAAATGGGAAACTGGTGATGATGTAAATTAAGCTTACATACAAACAAACATTGTCATTTATTTCTTTATCTAATATAAGCTTCCTTTAATTTTCAGTGATGAAGTCAGTCAAGTAGTACACCAGGACCAGGCCAATTTATTACAATATGCGTTGCCAGAAAAATGGATTGTGACAGTAAATCAGATACTGGGACCATGTTAACAAAAAGTATTCGAAAAACATATGATGTTTTTTCCAGAAGACTAGGAAATGCACATATTATGAAAAATTAAGAACAATCACTACCAGTTCACCAGGCAGTGTTCTAAAATTTTAATGACAATTCAAAGATTAAAGTTGGAAGTAGCCCAGTACAGGAATAAAAATTTCAAGTTAATGTAATAATCATAATGGATGACAGTGCGACTACTATAGCCAAGATAAATACCAGAAAAAATGACTTGAATGGACTCGTAGATAAAACTCTGAAAATATTATGTTGAGTAGCAGGTCACTGGTGATCAAACCTTGATTGACAGTACATGGTTTTACCACTAGGCCTCTAACATTTCAAACTTTTACAACTATTGATGTTCATCAATTACCCAGTATATATGAAATGTATAAAAGCAATTTAACAGTAATTACATTATAAATTACAAATATTATAATTGCTATTTAGTGCATCATTTAGAAATATGAAAGTTACTTCTGCAATGAAACTTCATTTATAAAAATTACAACAGATAATTTTCACAATTTTGACAATTTTAGGCCATTTTATGAAAAGGGAAGTTAACATTTAGCACTGTAGCTTGGTAACAAGCAAGGTGACATGTATTTTTTATTTTATTTCATGATATTGTTTGTTGTTGTGCTTCTTTGTAGAAAGAATGAAACAATTATCCACGTAGAACATTTTTTTTATTGAATTGGTGTGAAAATGCATCGATTGCGGCCATTTTATGAAAAGGGGAGGTAACATTTAGCAATGTAACTTTGTAACAAGCATGGTGACCTGTATTTTTTATTTTACTTTCTGATATAGTTTATAATAATACCTCTTTGTAGAAAGAATGAAACAATTCTCCGCATTAGAACTTTTTTTATTATTGAATTAGTGTCAAAATGCATCATTTACGGCCATTTTATGAAAAAGGAGGTAACATTTAGCTCTGTAACTTAGTAACAAGCATGGGGACATCTATTGTTTGTTTTATTTTCTGATATAGTTTGGTTTAGTGCCTCTTTGTAGAAAGAATGAAACAATTCTCCGCGTTACAACTTTTTTTTATTATTGAATTAGCGTAAAAATGCATCGTTTGCGGCCATTTTATGAAAAAGGGAGATAACATTTAGCAATGTAACTTAGTAACAAGTAAGGTAACATATGTTTTTTATTTTATTTTCTGATATAGTTTGTTAAAGTGCCTCTTTGCAGAAAGAATGAAACAATTCTCTGCATTAGAACTTTTTTTTATTATTGAATTAGTGTCAAAATGCATCGTTTACGGCCATTTTATGAAAAGGGAGGTAACATTAAGCACTGTAACTTAGTAACAAGCATGGGGACATATTTTTTTTTTCTGATATAGCTCGTTATGGTGCCTCTTTGTAGAAAGAATGAAACAATTCTCCGCGTTAGAAATTTTTTTTATTTTTAAATTAGTGTAAAAATACGTTGTTTACGGCCAATTTTATAATCGTATAAATTTATGAAAATTAATGTATGAATGTATGAAATGTGAAACTCAAAAGAGCATCATGACTTTTTTTGTTTTAGATACTTTATCTTTCGTTACATGAGTGACAACAATATTTTGTTGAAATATATCACTTTGTTAGTAAATTAAACAAGATTTATAACTTACACCAATTTGCTGGGTTTTTTTTAAAAAATGTAAAACGGTGTAGTTTAAAAATAGTCACATCAAAAAAACAAGCATAGGGACCTATAATTCTTTTTTAGTGTTTTAAACTTGTCCTACTTCAAAGTACTTGTGTGCAAAATTTAAAAAAAAATCTCAACGCTAGAACTTACTCGAAGAAACGTCTTTAAATCCCTTTTCGTTTGGTTTTTACTGTTATTTGGTGATGTCATTTGGATTAAATTATAATTGAAAAGAAATTATCAACTTTAGGTGTAATCGACGCACTGTTAGGTTTGTTGGGACCTATCTTTTCATTATGGGTGTAGAAATATCAATGAACACAATATTCAATGCATTATTGTAAGATTTATTAACAATAAAGTTTGAATGGTTAATCACCTTTTTTATTACTTAAGCCGACCTATACATCCTAAATAGGTAGCAGTTTATACTACATTTTTAATTCTATATTTTTGCTCCCGAGGTATTAAAACTGCGACGTGTTTCAAAAGATTTTTTAAAAAAGCAAACACATAGAGTCATTAGGATGATACATATATAAGTGAAATTCGACAACCTTTCTCGTGAAATAGGCAATACTTTACCATAATAGAATATTACTGAATGATTTTGTACATAATTACATAACAACTACTACGATTCACTACCTGGCGGCTCAGGGCATTAAAAGACCGTATTTTAATATTCATAAAAACACCTTCAAATATCTGAAGTAGAATTGTGGCGTCTTTTGACGTTCCGGAAAAGCGTGATGCCATACTAAAGTTGTTTGTTTTGTTAAATTTTTTCCCCTAACACACTTGTAACTCATCATCAAGATAAAAGTATATCATTACTAGACATAGTGGTCGAATTTCAACAGCTAAGCAGTATGTAGAAGTAAAAATACGATATAAACATAATCTGAAATTATTTTTTAATTGAAATTTTTAGCTTTTAAAATCATATTTATATATGATTAACGGCTGTCCGTATAGATATCCATGGTGTTCAACGATAAAATTCCCAGTCAATAAAATAGTCATTATTGGTCAATTTGTCATTGGGTATCTGATGGTCAGTTTGGTCAACAGAATATACACTACCTAGTCATACACAGTTCTCGTCGAGTGTTTAAACAAACATGTCGTTTTTGTTCCGCAAGCATGTCTCATTATTATATTAAATCTAACAGAGGTGGGAGTAAATTCAATTCGATATCAGTTTGAATTTGCTATCCATCTATTATGGTCAGATTCCGACAATTTAATATTTAAACAAACAACTTCTTTTTTAAGTATTGTTTTTCCATATGTGTTGTTCACTGTATGTACTACATATGATACATAAACGAACCCAAAGTCGGTCACAAATGGAAATTTTGTGAAAAACAATTGTCCCCATATATGGCAACTAGAGGCGACGTAGATAGAAAAAAAGCAGCGAGATTAATCATAATTAAATAAGAAGACATAATGAACGTAATAAACTACAGACAAAGAAACATAAAAAAAACATTTCCTAACAGCTGAATTATTTGACCACATCAACACAAACAGCGCTGAAACATCACGGACAAGAGAGGTCATTTTTTCCACTTTCGCGGCATTAAATTTTATAACATTCAAATATATCTATTAGCATAGCAAATAACATTGCATTATATATCATCATATTACATCACATTGCATTACATCAACTAGTTTACATCATATTACAGAATTAATATATTATTGAATTAACAATGTATTGAATAATATATTTATTCCATTATATTACATTGAATAATATCATTACATTGAATAACATAAAATTATAGTGTTTTCCGTTTATATCGCGTTATTCCTTGTACTTCCGGTGAGTTTAGACCTTTACTAATGAAGCTCCTTATCATTTAAAACGAATAATCTTAAATCCGTACAATTTGTTCGTCTGCTACCTGATTTAATGAATGAAACTGTTTTGCTTTTGTGGGGAAGCTGGTAAGGGCACGTAGCTCCAATGGAAAATGGTGAGAAAATTAAGACACCCTGACATTTCCTCTGAACATTAAGAGTTGTGCTATATATGTAATGATTGACCCAGCAGAGTTGAGGGTGTGTAAAACTACATGAAGTGTGACTTTTATGCACATCAAATACACTTTAAATATTGTTCTGAAGTATGTGTTCTCAGAAAGAAAGTAATTCCCTTGTAGAGTTATATTATGTATATAAATAGTTAAAAGTCACTCAGTAGGACCTCATTAACAGTACTGCGATTAAACCGAAAGTGACATTTGCCAAAATAACAGATACTTTGTTTAACTTTCAGACTAAACAACATTCTCTATACGCAAAGATGTAGAAGATATGTTATATTTTGCAACTACATCTCGGTAAGCTTTTGATATCATCTTATTTGTGTTGAAATTGTTAGTACCGAAATACAAAGAAACACCATGCCTCATAACGTTTCATTTATCTTACATACCAGTACAGAACTATACATGATGTGAAATACACATAGTAAAATGTTAACTTTATTTAACATTATATTAATATCTCATCACATCACATCGAATCGTTTTTGATCGCCTAACATGGCATGACATGGCACGAAACGAGACGGGCTTACCTTTCAGGAGCATTGAGTCCGCGACGGAGTCAGCTTTCGACTTTACGTCTTCACTAGAGGACGAAAAACAACAAAACACAAAAACGAATAGTTTTGAATTCTTTCTTTATAGTGGTGAAATGACTGACTGGCGATACTGTAGACAGACTGAAAAATAACTGTATACATATTGACTATAAATGTGCTTGACCACGTGTCCATAATCAATGTAACGGTAGTTTCCTCATAAATTTGTTCTTTCATAAATGGTATGAGGAAATATTAATCAGTGGTTTAAATTGTTATGACCTATAGCGTTGACAGGAATGAATCAAAGAGCGGTTAAACATAATGTGGATAAAAATAGAGTCGCAGACAATTGCGGGTAGAAGACATTTAGACGCCGACATTTATTATAAACTGAATGTTAAACCAAAATTATATCAATGAAATAAAACAGTCAAAGCTTAATATGACAATACATTATTGTTATTAATTGTGTAAATATAAACACTTATAAATAAAATATTAAAGCAGTTTACCTAGTAGATTTATATTTCATCAACGGAATAAACAAGTATTAATAACACTTATTCAAAATTGCTGTGATCCACACGACATAGACGCAGTGTTTGCACAATCTCAGAGAATTCAAATGGTTGAATTTTGTTTAATCTGCGGATCCAGTACGTACGATTCTTGTATTCTGCGACGAGAAGCACAGCATAGGAAAATCGTACCGAACTACTGTATATGTCAAATGTTAAGGCATAGGTACAAACTATTTGCAGTTATCAGGTTGACAAAGTTTCACATATTTCAATTGTGTCCCTCAATAAATGACAAGCGTACAAGCCTTTTATTAATTATTATAGAATAAAAATTAAAATGTCGCATATGTTTCGGTAAATGAAATCATATAAAACATTATAAATATATATAAAAAAAATTCTGTATATTTTAACATTTTGTTACCAACGCTCCTTATTCAGTGATTAAGATTCTAAATGTCAAAAGTTATTTTAAATTGCGTAATATTAAATCCATCAAAAGAAATTAAATATTCACTGCGTAAACAGTTGTCTATACATATCAATAATATATAATTAGCATAACTGCAATCACATCATTTCACCGACCAAGTTATATAAAAGATAGACACTTGTCGCTGATCACTCGTCTGTGTCACAAGCCATAAACAACTTGCGGGCATGGCGTCATTAAATTTGATAGTTATTTTACTCGTTTGCTTTGTATCATGTGGATTTGTACAAGCTGGTTACGATGATGTTTTAGAATTTGAGACCATTCTAAAGCCATACCAAGTGAAAAGTTTTCAGGTGTCCAGACTAAACGCTTCAAAACAGAAGGCGCTGAGGCTCCATACAACACAAGGATCAAACCAATCAACTGGTATAATTGTCGTCGATCTTTGTGTTAGACCAAAGGCTGGATATACATTTGTTACTTGTCTCTCTGGACAGTGTTAAACACTCCAACGATGGACCTAACGATACTGTTATCGCTTATATAGATAACACAAGGTTGGGGTCATTTCAGACTAACGAAACATACAATAATGGATTTAATTGGAATGAGTTTCACCTGTCCGGTAACATCGGCCAAAAACGTCTACCTTATGGAAATTACACGTTACTGATCAAAGTCAAAACCGATAAATATGGAGTTGAATTGGACAAAATGAAGATCAGAGCGTACCATCAGCGAAGAGATCAGAAGGTGGTTTGTGGATCACGCCTGGAGAGAGACACTGGATGAAGCTAAAATTGGAGATGAAACGTTTACATCAAGGCCTATTCTACTATAATGTCACTCAAAAGATCAAGACGGTGTCTAATTTCAGGATGAACAAATTAAAATCTGATGAATATTTGGCTCTGTGAATGAAGTTACTGTTAACTTACTTAATTTCACTGTTTGCTGGATAAAGAACTAAGACAATTAAAACTATTTCGTAACACATATATGTATAACCGGGGAAATTTAAAGAGAGTTGGAGAGAGTGGGGAGATTAAGAGATGTAATAACACGACTTTTCTATGTAACAGTTCTGCAACCGTTACTTTAATGAAATACATGAACTTAGCATCATCGCCATCTCTTTCTCTCTTTCTCTCTCTCTCTCTCTCTCTCTCTCTCTGTATGTTTTACTGTATTTTTAATCTATTTATATCATTTAAATTACACGTGTCATAGGTGATGCATTGTCACGCACACGATGCTGTATATACACATATATGGTGCCAAGCGGATATTGTTTTAATAACAAATTCATTTTTAATCGGTTGATCGTTAATGAAACCACCAAATGAATTTGGCTACCCTTTGTACTAATGTACTTGTACATAAAAAATATATTTTACATACAAAAGTAAGTGTTTAATTTCTATAACAAATGGCTGTTCAAGTAATTGTACTATGTATCAATAATACCAACAAACAGTATATGTCCAGCAGGAAACGGAGCAAACAAAGGACAATGGTGTGTTGTTGTTGTTTTTGTTGTTGTTGTTGTTGTTGTTGTTGTTGTTGTTGTTGTTGTTGTTGTTGTTGTTGTTGTTGTTGTTGTTGTTGTTGAATATACAGTGATTAAGATGGCATTTTGAAATGGATAACAAATATTTTAATGTTTAAAAAAATCACTGAAAACTAAATATTTCTTTTATTTATTTTGTTTTAGAAAAAACAATCGTCTATACCATACCGCCTTTTAAAGGGCCATTTAAGCAAAACTCATGAAAATATATATATTGGAGTAGTTTGATTTTTTATATTCTAGTTTCGAATGATCCAATGTTAACACTTTCAGGCCGTGCATTTGAAAGAAATATTTGTCATATCACCTAAATTGTGCATATATCGGTGTTATACTAAAAAAGTTCGTATGGTTGAGCAATCTCGTTTCAATTTCTTCTGAATTCCATATAGTACACGAACGTATAATGGTTAGTCTATGTATTAGTTGTGTGTGTACTCTTGTGGTTCCTTCGAACGCAATGTATCCTAATATGTTTATTTGGAAAAAAAGGAATTTGGTTATCATTTGAAAAACTTGTGTCAATCGGTAAATATCGTTTATATTGTGACAACATGAGTTGAGCGCAAGATTCGTAAAATAGTTTCAATCACTCCAGTAATGATTTTGTTATTGACCGTTCCGAGGTGATGACCGGTGTTGTCACTTCTTCTGTACGGCTGTATTGTATTTATCATAATTATAATTTCTCCTTGTAACGGTTTGTCCTGAGGACTCCAGTGGTGATTTTGTTACTGACCGTTCCGAGGTGATGACCGCTGGTGTCACTTCTTCTGTATGGCTGTATTGTATTTATCATAATTATAATATCTCCATGAAATGGTTTGTCCTGAGGACTCCAGTGGTGATTTTGTTACTGACCGTTCCAAGGTGGTGACCGGTGTTGTCACTTCTTCTTTATGACTGTAATGTATTTATCATAATTATAAATTCACCATGTAACGGTTTGTCCTGAGGACGCCAGTGGTGATTTTGTTACTGACCGTTCCGAAGTGATGACCGTTGTTGTCACTTCTTCTGTATGGCTGTAATGTATTTATCATCATTATTATTTCTCCATGTAACGGTTTGTCCCGAGGTCTCCAGTAGTAATTTTGTAACTGACCGTTCCGAGGTGGTGACCGCTGTTGTCACTTCTTCTGTACGGCTGTATTGTATTGATCATAATTATAATTTTCTCCAAGTAACGGTTTGTACTGAGGACTCCAGTGGTGATTTTGTTACTGACCTTTCCGAGATGGTGACTGGTGTAATCACTTCCTCTGTATGACTGTATTGATCATAATTATAATTTCTCCATGTAATGGTTTGTCCTGAGGACTTAGTGGCGATTTTGTTACTGACCGTTCCGATGTGGTGACCGGTGTTGTCACTTCTTCTGTATGGCTGTATTGTATTCATTATAATTATAATTTCTCCATGTAACGGCTTGTCCTGAGAACTCCAGTGGTGTGATTTTGTTACTGACCGTTCCGATGTGGTGACCGGTGTTGCCACTTCTTCTCTATGGCTGTATTGTATTCATTATAATTATAATTTCTCCATGTAACGGTTTGTCCTGAGGACTCCAGTGGTGATTTTGTTACTGACCTTTCCGACGTGGTGACCGGTGTTGTCACTTCTTCTGTATGGCTGTATTGTATTTATCATAATTATCATTTCTCCATGTAACGGTTTGTCCTGAGGACTCCAGTGGTGATTTTGTTACTGACCTTTCCGACGTGGTGACCGGTGTTGTCACTTCTTCTGTATGGCTGTATTGTATTTATCATAATTATCATTTCTCCATGTAACGGGTTGTCCTGAGGACTCCAGTGGTGATTTTGTTACTAACCGTTCCGAGGTGGTGACCGGTGTTGTCACTTCTTCTGTATGGCTGTTTTGTATTTATCATAATTATGATTTCTCCATGTAACGGGTTGTCCTGAGGACTCCAGTGGTGATTTTGTTACTAACCGTTCCGAGGTGGTGACCGGTGTTGTCACTTCTTCTGTATGGCTGTATTGTATTTATCATAATTATCATTTCTCCATGTAACGGTTTGTCCTGAGGACTCCAGTGGTGATTTTGTTACTGACCTTTCCGACGTGGTGACCGGTGTTGTCACTTCTTCTGTATGGCTGTATTGTATTTATCATAATTATCATTTCTCCATGTAACGGGTTGTCCTGAGGACTCCAGTGGTGATTTTGTTACTAACCGTTCCGAGGTGGTGACCGGTGTTGTCACTTCTTCTGTATGGCTGTTTTGTATTTATCATAATTATGATTTCTCCATGTAACGGGTTGTCCTGAGGACTCCAGTGGTGATTTTGTTACTAACCGTTCCGAGGTGGTGACCGGTGTTGTCACTTCTTCTGTATGACTGTTTTGTATTTATCATGATTATGATTTCTCCATGTAACGGTTTGTCCTGAGGACTTCAGTGGTGATTTTGTTACTGACCGTTCCGAGGTGATGACCGGTGTAATCACTTCCTCTGTATGACTGTATTTATAATAATTATAATTTCTCCACGTAACGGTTTGTCCTGAGAACTCCAGTGGTGTGATTTTGTTACTGACCGTTCGGAGGTGGTGACCGGTGTTGTCACTTCTTCTGTATGGCTGTATTGTATTTCTTATAATCATAATTTCTCCTTGTAATGGTTTGTCCTGAGGGCTCCAGTGGTGATTTTGTTACTGACCGTTCCGAGGTGGTGACCGGTGTTCTCACTTCTTCTGTATGGCTGTATTGTATTATCATAATTATGATTTCTCCTTGTAACGGTTTGTCCTGAGGACTCCAGTGATGATTTTGTTACTGACCGTTCGGAGGTGGTGACCGCTCTTTTCACTTCTTCTGTATGGCCGTATTGTATTTATCATAATTATAATTTCTCCTTCTAATGGTTTGTCCTGAGGACTCCAGTGGTGATTTTGTTACTGACCGCTCCGAAGTGGAGCCGCTGTTGTCATTTCTTCTGTAAGGCTTTATTGTATTTATCATAATTATAATTTCTCCAAGTAACGGTTTGTCCTGAGGACTCAAGTGGTGTGATTTTGTTGCTGACCGTTCCGAGTTAGTGACCGGTGTTGCCACTTCTTCTGTACGGCTGTATTGTACTTATTATAATTATAATTTTTCCATGTAACGGTATGTACTGAGGACTCCAGTGTTGATTTTGTTACTGACAGTTTCGAGGTGGTGACCGGTGTTGACACTTCTTCTGTATGGCTGTATTGTTTTTATCATAATCATAATTTCTCCATGTAACGGTTTGTCCTGTTGCCGCTGTTGTCATTTTTCTGTATGGCTGTATTGTATTTATTCTAATTATAATTTCCCCATGTAACGGTTTTTCCTAAGGACTCCAGTGGTGATTTCGTTACTGACCGTTCCGAGGTGATGACCGCTGTTGTCACTTCTTCTGTACAGCTGTATTGTATTGAGCATAATTATAATTTCTCGATATAACTGTTTGTCCTGAGGACTCAAGTGGTGTGATTTTGTTACTTACCGTTCACAGGTGGTGACCGGTGTTGCCACTTCTTCTGTATGGCTGTATTGTATTTATAATAATTATAATTTCTCCTTGTAATGGATTGTCCTGAGGACTCAGTGGTTTGATTTTGTTACTGACCGTTCCGAGGTGATGACCGGTGTTGTCACTTCATCTGTATGGCTGTATTGTATTTCTCATAATTATAATTTTTGCATGTAACGGTTTGTACTATGAACTCCAGTGGTGTGATTTTGTTACTGACCTTTCCGAGGTGATGACCGGTGTTGTCATTTCTTCTGTATTGTATTTATCCTAATTATAGTTTCCCCATGTAACGGTTTGTCCTGAGGATTTCAGTGGTGATTTTCTTACTGACCGTTCCAAGGTGACCGCTGTTGTCATTTCTTCTGTATTGTATTTATCCTTATTATAGTTTTCCCATGTTACGGTTTGACCTGAGGGTTTCACAGATGATTTTGTTACTGACTGTTCCGAGGTGACCGTTGATGTAATGTCTTCTGTATTGTATTAATACTTATTATAGTTTCCCCATGTAACGGTTTGTCCTTAGGATTTCCGTGGTGATTTTGTTACTGACTGTTCCGAGGTGACCGCTGTTGTCATTTCTTCTGTATTTTATTGATCCTTATTAAATTTTCCCCATGTTACGGTTTGTCCTGAGGATTTCAGTGGTGATTTTGTTACTGACCGTTCCGCGGTGACCGCTGTTGTCATTTCTTCTGTATTTTATTTATCCTTATTATATTTTCCCCATGTTACGGTTTGTCCTGAGGATTTCAGTGGTGATTTTGTTACTGACCGTTCCGAGGTGACCGCTGTTGTCATTTCTTCTGTATTTTATTTTTCCTTATTATAATTTCCCCATGTTACGGTTTGTCCTGATGTTTTCAGTGGTGATTTTGTTACTGACCGTTCCGAGGTGACCGCTGTTGTCATTTCTTCTGTATTGTATTAACTTTATTATAGTTTCCCCATGTAACGGTTTGTCCTCGGGATTTAAGTGGAGATTTTGTTACTGACCGTTCCGAGGCGACCGCTGTTGTCATTTCTTCTGTATTGTATTTATCCTAATTATAGTTTCTCCATGTGACGGTTTGTCCTGAGGATTTCAGTGGTGATATTGTTACTGACCGTTCCGAGGTGACCGCTGTTGTCATTTCTTCTGCATTGTATTTATCCTAATTATAGTTTCCCCATGCTACGGTTTGTCCTGAGGATTTCAGTGGTGATTTTGTTACTGACCGTTCCGAGACTATTACCGTTGTTGTCATTTCTTCTGTATGGCTGTATTGTATTTATCATAATAATAATTTCTCCTTGTAATGGTTGGTACTGACGACTTCAATTGGTGTGATTTTGTTACTGACCGTTCCGAGGTGATGACCGCTGTTGTCACTTCTTCGTATGGTTGTATTGTATTTATTATAATTATAATTTCTTCATGTAACAGTTTGTCCTAAGGACTACAGTGGTGATTTTGTTACTGACCGTTCCAAGGTGGTGACCGGTGTTGTCACTTCTTCAGTATGGCTGTATTGTATTTATCATTATTATGATTTCTCCATGTAACGGTTTGTCCTGAGGACTCCAGTGGTGATTTTATTACTGACCTTTCCGAGGTGGTGACCGGTGTTGTCACTTCTTCTGTATGGCTGTTTTGTATTTATCATAATTATGATTTCTCCATGTAACGGGTTGTCCTGAGGACTCCAGTGGTGATTTTGTTACTAACCGTTCCGAGGTGGTGACCGGTGTTGTCACTTCTTCTGTATGACTGTATTGTATTTATCATAATTATGATTTCTCCATGTAACGGTTTGTCCTGAGGACTCCAGTGATGATTTTGTTACTGACCGTTCCGAAGTGTTGCCCGCTGGTGTCACTTCTTCTGTATGGCTGTATTCTAATTCATTACTATTTTGCAGTCAAACAAAAAGTCTGTCTTAAACAAAGTTGCATCATATTGTATCAATGCATTTAAAATGCGAGAACAGATGCTTAATGCCAACAGCTAATTAGATAACATTTGTGATTATACTTTTATTAGTCATATGTGAATAACAAGTCAACCAGCCATGTTATTCACTCTTACTATAATTATTATTACTACCATATTTTCTAAAATTGTTGTATTTAATAGTGATATGTACTTTTGCATGTGCCTTATGTATTTGATTATGTATTTTATGTTATTTATGGTGAAAAGGTTTTGTAATGCTTCAGCCAAAATAAAAGAATGTTCTATTCTGTATATTTATCATAATTATAAGTTCTTCATGGAGCGGTTGTGATTGTAATGTGCATGTTGACGATTTTCAAATTTGATGGAATATGAATAACGACCCAGGTCTGCAATGGTAAATCGACATTCAAAATAAAAGTTAAAATACGAACTGAACTTGAATAACGACCAAGGTCTGAGATCGTAGAACGACATTCAAAACTAAAGTTAAAAGACGGACTAAACTTGAATGCAGACCAAGGTCTGAGATCGTAGATCAACATTCAAAGTAAAAGTCGGAATATGAATAACGACCCAGGTCTGCAATGGTCAATCGACATTCAAAATAAAAGTTAAAATAAGGACTTGACTTGAATAACAACCCAGGTCTGAGATCAAAGATCAACATTCAAAGTAAAAGTCGGAATTTGAATAACGACCCAGGTCTGCAATCGTAAATCGGCATTTTATGCAGATACAGGTTTGAGATCGTAGATCGACAGTTAAAATAAAAGTGAAAAGACGGACTAAACTTGAATGCAGATCCAGGTCTGAGATCGTAGATCGACATTCAAAGTAAAAGTTAAAAGACGGACTAAACTTGAATGCAGACCCAGGTCTGAGATCGTAGATCGACATTCAAAATAAAAGTGAAAAGATATACAAACCTTGAATGCAGACCCAGGTCTGAGATCGTAGATCGACATTCAAAATTAAAGTTAAAATACGGACTGAACTTGAATGCAGACCCAGGTCTGAGATCGTAGATCAACATTCGAAATAAAAGTTAAAAGACGGACAAAACTTAAATGCAGACCTAAGTCTGAGATCGTAGGTCAACATTCAAAATAAAAGTTAAAAGACGGACAAAACTTAAATGAAGACCCAAGTCTTAGATCGTAGGTCAACATTCAAAATAAAAGTTAAAATACGGACTTAACTTGAATGCAGACCCAGGTCTGAGATCGTAGATCAACATTGAATTTCAAAATAAAAGTGAAAATACGAACTTAACTTGAATGCAGACCCAGGTCTGAGATCGTAGATCAACATTCAAAATAAAAGTGAAAATAAGGACTGAACTTGAATGCAGACCCAGGTCTGAGATCGTAGGTCAACATTCAAAATTAAAGTTATGTTGTTGTTGTTTGGTGTTTAGCGTTGTTTTCAACAATTTTTCAGTCATATCGCGACGTTGTCTACTTGAGATAGTATTCTGAGCGCTGTCACACTGGAGTATCATGCCGCAGACACGTGGTATGATACCCACCCAGTCACATTGTACTGACAACGGGCCGACCAGACCTAGAACTCACTTCTAAATGCTGAGTGCCAAGCGAGGAAGCTTCTAGTACCATTTTTAAAGTCTTTGGTATGACCCGACCAGGGATTGAACCCACGACCTTCTGCATGCGAGGCGGACGCTCTACCACTAGGCCTAGCCGCGATCTCAAAATTAAAGTTAAAATACGGACAAAATTTGAATGCAGACCCAGGTCTGAGATCGTAGATCAACATTCAAAATAAAAGTTAAAATACGGACAAAACTTGAATGCAGACCCAGGTCTTAGATCGTAGATCAACATTCAAAATAAAAGTGAAAAGACGCATAAAACTTGAATAACGACCGACCCAGGTCTGAGATTGTAGATCAACATTCAAAATAAAAGTGAAAATAAGGACTAAACTTTAATGCAGACCCAGGTCTGAGATCGTAGATCAACATTCAAAATAACAGTTAAAATACGGACTAAACTTGAATGCAGACCCAGGTCTGAGATCATAGATCAACATTCAAAATAATAGTTAAAAGACGGACTAAACTTTAATAACGACCCAGGTCTGAGGTCGTAGATCAACATTCGAAACTAAAGTTAAAAGACGGACGAAACTTGCATGCAGACCCATGTCTGAGATCGTAGATCAACATTCAAAATAAAAGTCGGAATTTGAATAACGACCCAGGTCTGCAATCGTAGATTGACATCCAAATAAAAGTTTAAAGACGGACTAAGCTTGAATGCATACCCAGATCTGAGATCCTAGATCGACATTCAAAATAAAAGTTAAAAGACGGACAAAACTTGAATGCAGACCCAGGTCTGAGATCGTAGATCAACATTCAAAATAAAAGTTGGAATTTGAATAAGACCCAGGTCTGCAATCGTAGATAGACATTCAAAGTTGAAGTTAAAAGTCGGACTGAACTTGAATAACAACTTTGGTCTGAGACCGTAGATCAACATTCAAAATAAAAGTCGGAATTTCAATAACGACCCAGGTATGCAATTGTAGATCGACATTAGACTCCCTTCACCCCTCCCCCCCCCCCCCCCCCCCCCACCACCACCACCACCACCACCACCCGCCTCCCCTCAACCCACACACTCACATATGGGAATTCGAAAAACAAGCCAGGTCTGAGATCGTAGATCAACATTTACAATTAATCAACATTAAAGTGTTAATGTATTATGTCGATATGTAATATTGTCTACATAGTATAACCAGGCTGATTAGTCACTTTTTTCTTGTCATTACCTAATACATGTAACACAATATGTTAATTCATATATATAACTTATGAAAGAAGAAAGTGTTATAAAGTGAAATTACAGTCAGTCGTAAAAATTATTTGCAATAATTATATTAGAAAGCCTGTGTGATTCCGGGTAAAATAGAATCACTGTCGATCTCTGCAGAGGGGTAGAAATCTTCCGAATGGATGTCATATTCATATTATCATTTTTATCATATTCTTTATTGTGGTTAAATAACCAGCCCCTGTGTGGTTCCAGGGAGCGATATGAGTAATGGCAAGAATATGATCACTGTGGCTCATGCATGTCGAAAGAAGCGGCAATTCGAGTATACGATATAATTTGCCAAGTTCTGCAGGTATCAATGTTCTAGGTTCATTCTGCGTATTTAATTGTTGATGTGATTTTTTAATCTGTATGTTAATTTGTTGTTTTATACATGTAGAGTGAACCTGGAATCTTCTTTCCTGTTGGTGTTGAATAACATACAATGTGTTGGTACGCCGTAAAACTGCATTGATTAATCCATTCATTTTGTTAGAAAACATATTGAACAAAGTGTATAATTTCCATTGATAATGAAGTGTCCTGATTTAGAAATCATTGTTGGGTTGGTTAATACTACTTTAATTTTTTTCTGTAGAATTACCTGGAAACAGTGTTGCAAGTGTTTGACACATGTCAGCACGATAAACATGCACATTAATTCTCTAACAATTGAGTAAACTGGACGTGTATTTCGGTTTCGAAACATTGAGATTGACTTTACCTACATTGGAGCTCGTGGTCCAGTGGTAGAGCACCGAACCCGTGATCGTAGGGCCGTGGGTTCGATCCTCCGTCACGACTATGTCACCTTTTCCGCATATACTTTGCACTGGTTCTACCTAAGAAGTCTTCGAGCGTGATTTGCCAAAGTTGTAAGGACTTGTTTCACAATCGAAGTAAAATAAACTAAACATTTCCTACTCATTATTTCATCTCTTGGAATTTGTAGCTACCTTCCAGACTCTAGGTAAAATAATAAAGAGTTGCCCTGAATTAAGCTATAACTGATAAGATATATTTTCTACGTTCATTTCGACATAGTCAAAGTTGCTTTTGTATTATGTATGTGGGTCCTCCGTGGCCGAGTGGTCTGGAGCGCCGTTTCAAGTTCACCGATCTCTCTCTGCTAGGATAGTAGGTTCGAGTCCAGCTCGCTCGAAAAATAAACGTGAGAAAGTTGGTGGTTCTACTTAAATCAAGTCAGAGGTCTTCCTCCACCTATAATAATTTGATATGCCATATATAACCTGAAAACAGCGTTAAAACCATTCTATTCAAATACATTGACGGTATATTTTAATAACTCATGAAGATCTGCACAGCAGTGAAACCGGTATGTATGTATGTAGGCAGGTAGGTAGGTAGGTAGGTAGGTATACAAATTAAAAGGACACATGGCATTTTTCATTCTGTTTTAACAAACACTGTTTCTTGAGAATGGTTTAACACGGAAATAGAACATCTCTGTGACGTTTATCAAACTCTTAACTTTGCTGGTAGATTGTAAAAGGGACAAATCCCTCGGAAATTATTTAAAAACATTTTTTGGCTGGCAAGTAACAGCTAGTCAAATGTTTCATATTTTTTTCTCATATTTTCATGACTAGCTTGCATAGATGTTAAATTTGGAAAACAACCTGAACTTATATTTAATTAATTGTAACAATTTCCGATTGACCCTTAAACATACATTTACACCATATTAAATACACTTAGTATTCCAAACAATATGTCAACTTATCATTTTTATCTTTTGATATTTTTATGAATATTGTCTCGCCATAAACTGAAGTCAGTTTTACTATGTTGAATAAAAAAATCAAAAAAGAAATCATTAGTTTTCATACCCTTAAAGTATAACATCTTGATACTAAAAACTGTTTATCAAATAGTGTTTTTTTTTATTATTATTCGAGAAAAAAACAACTTGTTTTTGTATCACATGTCATATGTAAAGATAATGTATATATGAAATATATTTTTATTCTTTCCAATTTGCATGGCAAAAGAAAAACGAAAAAACAAACAAACAAGAAATGCCACAAGTAAGTGTCACATGCCCCCAAATTGTATGTGAAAATAATGATATATTTTATAATAGGTAGTGATGTATCTATGAATGTCAAGAGTAATGGCTTGACGTTTCAAACCAGACACATAATTTCATGTGTTTTTTTTATATTAAAGTGTGGCCTTGACCGTTGTGTTACATTGACATCTGATGTAAAGGTCTCGGTATTTAAACAGGTAAATGCAGGTGACACATCATCATGATATGTTGACCACTTCTGTCAAGCTACTTAAAAATCCCCCCATGTAAATTACAGACCAGACATGTAATATCAAACAAACCGAAAATGTGACCTTACCTTTAGGGTAAGATTTTGGGTCTTAATGCGACACGTCGTCATGTCATGTTGATTAATTGATGAATTGAGCCAATGTTTTTGAAATCCATCAATTTATGATAAAGTTACATACTTAATATCTCAAACAGACTCAAAGTGTTGTCAAACAAACTAAAAGTGTGAACTTAATCTTTGAGGTACGGGTCTGGGACTTACACGTCGTCATGTCATCATGATCAGTTGAGCCAAGTTGAAGACAAAGTTACAGACCAGACACGAATATCAAACAAATTGAAAGTGTGAACTTGGCCTTTGAGGAAAATTTCTGGAATTACAAGTGACACATCGCCATGTCATGTTGATCAACTGAGCCAAATGTTTTTGAAATTTATCTATAGGTGACAAACTTACAGGCCGGACATGAAATCTCAAACAGACTGAAAGTGTCGTCCAAAAAAGTTAAACTGTTACTTTGACCTTTCAAGTGGGAGACATTTCATGTTATGTTAATAATTTGTAGCCAGTATTTATAAAACCAATCAATGGATTACAAAGTAAGATTCCGGACATGAAATCTTACACATACCAAAAGTATTGTCAAACAAACTCAAAGTGTGACCTTGAACTTAAAGGTACATGTACGGGTGTGGGTCTAACTCACGACACGTCATCACGTTATGTTGATTATTTGAAGCAAGTATTAACATTGAATGCTGATCTACGATTAGAGACCTGGGTAGTTATTTAAATTCCGATTTTTATTTTGAATGTCGATATACAATCTCAGACCTGTGTCGTTATTCAAATTCCGACTATTATTTTGAATGCTGATCTACGATCTCACACCAGGATCCTTATTCCCGTTCAGACCGTATTTTTTTGTTTTTTATTTACTTTTATTTTGAAGGTCGATCTACGATCTCAGACCTGGGTCTACATTGAATTTCGATCTACGATTGCAGACCTGGGTCGTTCTTTAAATCCGACGTATTCTTTTTATGTTAATCTACGATCTCAGACCTGGGTCAGCATTGAATGTCGATCTACGATTGCAGTCCTGGGTCGTTATTCAAATTCCGACTTTGATGTTGAATGTTGATCATCGATCATAGACCTGGGTCTGCATTCAAGTTTCATCCGTCTTTTAACTTTAGTTTTGAATGCTGATCTACGATCTCAGACCTGAGTCTTTATATAAGTTCATAAGTTGATCTACGATCTCAGACCTGGGTCTGCATTCCAGTTGAGTCTGTCTTTAATCTTTAATTTTGAATGTTGATCTACGATCTCAGACCTGGGTCTGCATTCAAGTTTAGTCCTTCTCTTCACTTTTATTTTGATTATCGATCTACGATCTCAGACCTGGGTCTGCATTCGAGTTTTGTCCGTCTTTTAACTTTAGTTATGAATGTTAATCTACGATCTCAGACCTGGGTTTGCATTCAAGTTTAGTCCGTCTTTTCACTTTTATTTTGAATGGCGATCTACGATCTCAGACCTGGGTCTGCATTCAAGTTTTGTCCGTCTTTTAACTTTAGTTTTGAATGTTGATCTACGATCTCAGACCTGGCTTTGCATTCAAATTTAGTCCGTCTTTTCACTTTTATTTTGATTATCGATCTACGATCTCAGACCTTGGTCTGCATTCAAGTTTTGTCCGTCTTTTAACTTTAGTTATGAATGTTAATCTACGATCTCAGACCTGGGTCTGCATTCAAGTTTAGTCCGTCTTTTCACTTTTATTTTGAAAGGCGATCTACGATCTCAGACCTGGGCCTGCATTCAAGTTTTGTCCGTCTTTTAACTTTAGTTTTGAATGTTGATCTACGATCTCAGACCTTGGTCTGCATTCAAGTTCAGTTCGTCTTTTCACTTTTATTTTGAATGTCGATCTACGATATCAGACTTGGGTCGTTATTCAAGTTCAGTCCGTCTTTTAACTTTTATTTTCAATGTTGATCTACAATCACAGACATGCGTCGTTATTCAAGTTTAGTCCGTCTTTTAACTTTTATTTTGAATGTTGATCTACGATCTCAGACCTGGGTCTGCATTCATATGAATGTCGATCTACCATTGCAGACCTGGGTCGTTATTTAAATTTCAACTTTTATTTTGAATGTTGATCTACGATCTCAGACCTGGGTCGTTATTCAAGTTCAGTCCGTCTTTTAACTTTTCTTTTCAATGTTGATCTACGATCTCAGACCTGCGTCGTTATTCAAGTTTAGTCCGTCTTTTACCTTTTATTTTGAATGTTGATCTACGATCTCAGACCTGGGTCTGCATTCAAGTTTTGTCCGTCTTTTAACTTTTATTTTGAATGTTGATTTACGGTCTCAGACCTGGGTCGGCATTCAAGTTTTGTCCGTATTAGTCTGTATTTTCACTTTTATCTTGGATGTTGATCTACGATCTCAGACCTGGGTCGTTATCTAAGTTCAGTCCGTATTTTCACTTTTAGTTTGAATGTCGATCTACGATCTCAGACCTGGGTCTGCATTCAAGTTCAGTCCGATTTTTTTTTTTTCACTTTTATTTTGAATGTCGATTTACGATCTCAGACTTGTGTCTGCATTTTAGTTTTGTCCGTATTTTAACTTGAGTTTTGAATGTTGATCTACAATCTCAGACCTTGGTCGTTATTCAAGTTCAGTGCGTATTTAAACTTTTATTTTGAATATCGATCTACCATTGCAGACCTGGGTCGTTATTCGTATCCCGACTTTATTTTTGAATGTTGATCTACGATTGCAGACCTTGGTCTTATTCAAATTCCGACTTTTACTTTGAATGTTGATCTACGATCTTAGACCTTTGTCGTTATTCAAGTTCAGTCCGTATTTTAACTTTTTTTTTGAATATCGATCTTCGATTGCAGACTTGGATCTATTCAAATTTCGACTTTATTTTTGAATGTTGATCTACGATCTCAGACCTGGATCTGCATTTAATGTCGATCTACGATTGCAGTCCTGGGTCGTTATTCAAATTTCGACTTTATATTTGAATGTTGGTCTACGATCTCAGACCTGGCTCTGCATTGAATGTCGATCTACGATTGCAGCCTGGGTCGTTATTCAAATTCCAACTTTTACTTTGAATGTTGATCTACGATCTCAGACCTCGGTCGTTATTCAAGTTCAGTCCGTATTTTATCTTTTATTTTGAATATCGATCTGAGATTTTAGACCTCGGTCGTTATTCAAATTTCGACTTTACTTTTGAATGTTGATCTACGATCTCAGACCTGGGTCGTTATTCAAGTTCAGTCCTTATTTTTGAATGTTGATCTACGCTCTCAGATCTGGATCTGCATTGAATGTCGATCTACAATTGCAGTCCATGGTCGCTATTCAAATTTCGACTTTATATTTGAATGTTGATCTACGATCTAAGACCTGGCTCTGCATTGAATGTCGATCTACAATTGCAGACCTGGGTCGTTATTCAAATTTCGACTTTTTTTAACGTGATCTACGATCTCAGACCTGGATTTGTATTGAATGATGTATGATCTACGATTTCCGATCTAATAGCCAACTTCATGTGATTATTTATTTAACTAGGCACACTTCAAGAGAACGATATTTTAAAACTTATTTTATTTTGACATATATGGACTCTTGATGCATTTATTAATTTGCGAATATAGGCTGTAACATGACAACGGCGCGAAATTGCGTCAGTGTGACGTTTTACTCTACACTGATTTTTTTGTAATTTATTCAAAAATAGAGTTAGGTATGATATGAAATTTAGTTGTCGCATACAACACGCAAATTATCTTTGTATGAAAGAAATATATTACGATTTATAATAAAAACTAAATTATTATAGGGTACTCACCATTTTCCTCCTCAACGTTCTTTACGCAATTCTAGAAATATTTTCGCGGTATGAATTCTTATGTTTATGCAGTCTGCCTTTGATACGTTGTTTAACCTCACTTCCGTTGACTTGTTCGGAAATTTTCCGCAAAAATACCACACATAAGTCAATATTTTAGAAATTATATTGCAATAAAGAGAAATTTGTGTTACATTTAACAGAACGTTTCCGTCTGTCATGGTTTTGCTGTAAAATTGGAAAGATAGCTTTCAGTATATGATTTCATTTAAAATCTATATTGTGTTATAAAGAATTTTATTACGTGTATGACATGTAAGAAAAAAAATATGAATAACTATATATGAATATATGTGTCACGAAGACTTTCCAAAAATCAAAACATACCCAACAGCGTACGTAACGTCATTATATATATTATATTATGATACAGAAAACTTGGCTCATTCTTTATTCAGACCACACAAGTAAACTAGTGAAATTCAATATGTAACAGAAAATTAATTCAAATAGTCCAAATCGTTGATCGGGAAGTGAAAAAACGTGTTAGTCTTCTTCAGTCAGCTAAATAAATAGTCGAATTGCCCTTATTATAATCGTTCCATCTTCTACTCATCTTAGCTTCCTCCAATGTCTCTCTCCAGGCGTGATCCACACAATACTTTCAGATGTTTTCGCTGATGGTACGCCCTGATCTTCATTTTGTCCAGCTCAACTCCATATTCATATATGTCTACGATCTCAGACCTGGGTCTGCATTCAAGTTCAGTCCGTCTTTTATTTTTTATTTTGAATGTTGATCTACGATTGCAGACCTGGGTTGTTATTCAAATTCCGACTTTTATTTTGAATGTTGATCTACGATCTCAAACCTGGGTCTGCATTCAAGTTTCGTCCGTCTTTTAACTTTAGTTTCGACTGTTGATCTACGATCTCAGACCTGGGTTGTTATTCAAGTTCAGTCCGTATTTTAACTTTTATTTCGAATGTTGATCTACGATCTCAGACCTTGGTCTGCATTCAAGTTTCTACTCATCTTAACTTCCTCCAATGTCTCTCTCCAGGCGTGATCCACACACTACCTTCAAATGTTTTCGCTGATGGTACGCCCTGATCTTCATTTTGTCCAACTCAACACCATATTCATCTGTAATGACTTTGATCAGTAGCGTGTAGTTTCCATAGCGTAGATGTTTTTTGCCGATGTGACCGGACATGTGAAACTCATTCCAATTCAATCCATTATTGTATGTTTCGTTGGTCTCAAATGACCCCAACCTTTCGTTATCTATATAGGCAATAACAGTATCGTTAGGTCCATCGTTGGAGTGTTTAATATTGTCCAGAGAGACAGTAACAAATTTATATCCAGCCGTTGGTCTGACACAAAGATCGACGACAATTATACCAGTAGATCGGTTTGATCCTTGTGGTGTATGAAGCCTTAGCGCTTTCTGTTTTGAAGCATTTTGTCTGGGCATCAGAAATCTGCTCACTTGGGACGGCTTTAAAATTTTCTCGAATTCTACAACGTCGTGGAAACCAGCTTGTGCAAGTTCATTTGATGCACAGCACATAAGTAAGATAACTACAAAATTTAACGTCGTCATATCCCGAAGTTTACTATCGCTTGCGGCACAGACAAGTGATTACTTAGGCACAAGTACCTGTCCTTTATACAACCAAGCCGGTGATCAATCAACTTGAATTAATGCTAATTAATTTCATGTAATATCAACATGTTTGTGCAATTCTTTTAACTATGCATAAAATAGCATAAGAAATCTGAGATTGAGAAAATAAATGTAATGATAATTCATAGTTCATAATGTTGTTTCTTGTATTCGTTTCTTGAGATATACACAACCCATCCACGATCACAAAATAAACAGTAAGTAGAATACAGTTCATTCAAACATGTTTCTTTATACGGCAAACTGAAATAAAACAAAGAGCAAACTGATGTATCATGATTTAGAAAAGAAAGAATAATTAGCATATTTGACCACAGACATAAACAAATACATAACATATGGTCATATCAATACAAACAGTGTTAAAACATCACGATGTCATGTTTGAATTGTGAATTTTAAAAAAAATAAAGTTTAAGTGTCATTTCTTTAATTTGAGTTCTTCAAACAATGACAAGCATGTAAATTTATTTTATTTATTGTAGAATAAAGAACAAAAATCAATAGCCGACTTCCACTTGAAAAAGATACTTCAGTGAGATGGGGTGATTTTCCAAAATGTTATTTATAGGTAACGTAACATATTTTCTACACTCGCGTGGTCTTAAATGTCAATTTGAAATCATTTCCTTAATAAAACGGTCCATTTTTTGCATGTTATGCCTCAAATAAAGCAGATATATGCATATTTACAATGAAATTACATAAAAAAATCACTCAACTTTTAAGAAATATTTTGTTTTTTTTATGATTGAAAGGTGCAAATATTAGCATTTACACAATATTTAATAATGAATTTTGGTAACATAATGTCTCAGATGTTTCACGAGACTTTTTTACGTAGAGGTTTGGTACAAATTTGGTTAAAACATTTATTTTATCAAATAATCCACACCAAAATGTGATGTCGGCAAGCATCTCGCGCCGGTTTATACGTCTCACTACACAGTTGTGCCATTTTTCGCAACGGTAACATGATTATTACGCTTTAAAAGTAGTCCCATGGAATTTGGTTTGAAACATTTTTAAAATGTTTATTTCTTGTTGCTGATGAGTAAAGCAAAACCTGGCATAGCATATACTGCATCACTCCACTCATGTTCGCACGATCACCAGTTTAACATATTAATCACATTTTATAATTAACTATTGTAATTAGTTTACATAAGAGAATTTAATTGTTTTGTTTGTGAAATATTTTTTGTTTTCACTAATATTGTGTTTATTGCGTCAAGACAAATGTTTTTGCCATATGTTTGTTTTTTACTGTCTTTGATAGATTGGTGTTTATTATCTAATAATACAGCTGAAATACCTTTTCTTGAAATCATAAGTCAGTAATTAAACAAGTAACAACAGATACATAAAACATGGAAAATAGATCTTCAAAAGGACAGGTTATAGCACAATCGTTACATACAGAAATTATAATTGTGATGAATACAACACAGTCATACAGATGAAGTGACAACACCGGTCACCACCTTGGAACGGTTAGTAACAAAATCGCCACTGCAGTCTTCATGACAAACCGTTACATGGAGAAATTATAATTATGATAAATACAATACAGCCATACAGACGAAGTGATAACACCGGTCACCACCTTGGGACGGTCAATAACAAAATCACCACTAAAGTCATCTTGACAAACCGTTACATGGAGAAATCATAATTACGGTAAATACAATACAGCCATACAAAAGAAGTGACAACACCGGTCAGTAACACAATCACCACTGGAGTCCTCAGAACGTCGTATTTTAGTAAAAGCTACCAGCAATGAAAAATGGCCACTTACACCTGAATTCTCTGTCCTCATCAGAGCATCAGCGGAGAATTATTTAAAATTTCAAAAATCTTACCTCGCAGATTTGGTTGAAACTTAGCTGGTCGGTTCTGAACGTATGTTCTTTATGTCATGTGAATTTGACAACAATGTGTGTCACATTCAAAACATCGTTGTTGAGAACTGTTGTTAAATTCGAATTTTCCTCCAGTTGTGATTGACAGCTGATCTGAGTTCATGGCCCGACCCTCCAGCCAACTACAATCCAGCTTCTATGGGTATAAGCCACAGTGTAAACAGTTATTTTGACATATTTTTGTAGGATTGTGATACAGTTGACAGCACATTTTATCATCCTTCAATTTTTTTAAGGCATTTAAGTACATAATAAAGTGTTTTGGAAATTAATATGCAAGAATTAACAATATATTTTACTAAATAATTAGCATGTATTCATGACAAAAATGATTATAACATACACTGACCATTCACCTTACCTGTTGTAAACAGCAGTAGTTCACACAGCTATCAATACAAACCACATGTTTATATTTACAAATGCTAAGATAAGAGCAAGTAGGCCAGTAGTTTAGAAGGTTTTATGAACCCCGGTCGCGTTTATATCAACCCCGGCATAATGATAAGAGCTAAAGGTGTCACAAATTGTATATTTTCTGCATGAAAGTCATAATTTTACGCAGGAAATAAAATTTTGATTTAATAATGTTATTGAAAATAATTTTGAATTAAAATTGATTATAATAAAGGGAAAAACAGAGAAAATAATCCGAATAATATGTACCACCAGGGAGCGCTGTTAACGATAAACTGCGAAACTATATTTAAAAAAAAACAACGCTTAAACGAAAACGGATACTTTATAGATCAATTGTTCAGATTTTTTCATAAATTACGCCCGATATAAAAATGACCCGACAGCAATGTGTATCGCAACATCAGGGATATATTAGTAAGTAGCAGTGTGTATCGCGACATCAGGGATATATTAGTGAATAGTAGTTTAAACAATATTTTATTCACATAAGTACATATATTTAGCATACATTTAACAATAATGTAAAATATACCTATCCTCACCCTATATACAGAAATATCTATAGCCATTATGTTATACCATCAAACGCATATAAGGTAAAGAGTGATCTGCATCGAAAAAACCCCGATAAATACAGTAGAGTCATTGAAGTAAGTTACAAGAAAAGGGGGAAATAAAAAGCTCGCGAGAAGAAAAAAGAATAAAGAAAATGTCACTTCTTCATCCATTGTAAGAGAAGATATAGGAGTGAATGAATTACACAAATCATTTCAAATAGTTGGATACATGTGGAAAATACATCTTTCTTAATGTATTACACCAGATATGATTTTAAAAAAAATCAAGACTTATACAGTAAATATCAAAAAGAAAATAAATGGTTGGAAAAGCAAGATGTAGCACAATATTATATTCAATATGAAACTGCAGAAAAAACTAGCACAATATGAATATTAGAATAATTCAATATTCAGTATGAAAATGTAAAAAAAAAAAATTATTCAATTTTCAATAAGAAACTTAATTTTCGAAAAAAAAACCCAGCATAATTCCATATTCAATATGAAACTGTAGAAAAACTAACACAATGCAATATTCATTATGAAACTGAAGGGGAAAAAACAACAACCAAGCACAGTACAATTTTTCAGTATGAAACTAGAAAAACTAGTACAATGCAATATTCAATTTGAAACTATTAGTGAATAGCAGTTCGTATCGCGACTTCAGTGATATATTAGTAACTAGCAGTGTGTATCGCGACATCAGCGATATATTAGTGGATAGCAGTTCGTATCGCGACTTCAGTAACATATTGATGAGTAGCAGTTTGTATCTCTACATCAATAGAAAAAGCTGATTAAAGTGAACAGTGTTAACACGATTACATATTAGAACATTATTAGACCGGTATTTTTTCATGTTGAGTAAATCTTGTTGATTTGTTTATATTTTATAGTTGTACATTCATAATTTTATTTATGTAAAAAAAAATTTGTAAATTTTATTTGAGTAATAGTTATATTCTACATTAGTGAGTTGTCGGCCCTTGGTCATTTTGCTACAAACGCCGCACTCTACTTTAAATTAGTCAAACCGACGTGTTAATTGTATTAATTACTTAAGATATAAGCAAAACATCCAATGCACAAAATGAAAAGTAAGTATAAAACAAACGGAGAAAGCTCGCTCTCTCTTTCTCTCTCACTCTCTCTCTCTCTCTCTCTCTCTCTGTCTGTTTTTGGCTGATCTGGAGGAACTATATACTCATTTTCTGTGTAATGATTTTAATTTGCACGCACACGATGCTGCATTTACACGTTATGGTTAAGTGTATATTGTTTTAATAACCAATCGGTGAATCGTTAATATGTTACATTTTCTTTCAAAAGTAATTTACTGTATGGTTAACATATATTGTTTTGGTAAGTAATTATACTCGATATAACGAACTTGGTTCTAGTAAATAATGTCTAAGTTCTGATGATAAAATGTAAACAGTGGTGTTTGTCTTTAAGGATGAAGGTTCGTCGAAATGTGTTAAAATTAAGGACGTAGGCCAGTTCAAATGTGTTTAAAACGTAAACAGTGGTGGTTTGTTTTTAAGGATTAAAGTCCGTTAAAATGTCTTAAAATGTAAACAGCGGTGGTCTGTTTTTAAGGATTAAAGTCCGTTAAAATGTCTTAAAATGTAAACAGCGGTGGTCTGTTTTTAAAGATGTTGGCTCGTTAAAACTTGTTAAAATGAAAGCATTATTGGTTTGTCTTTAAGAATGTAGGCTCATTCAAATGTCTTAAAATGTAAACAGTGGTGGTTTGTCTTTAAGGATGTAGGCTCGTTACAATGATTACAGTGGTGGTTTGTCATTAAGGATGTATGCTCGTTGAAAATGTGTGAAAATGTTAAAAGTGAGTGTTTGTCTTTAAGAGTGTAGGCTAGTTACAATGTAAACAATGAAGGTGTGTTTTAAGGATGTAGGCTCATTAAAAGGTAAACATTGATTGTTTGTCTTTAAGGATGTATGTTCATTAAAATGTGTTAAAATGTAAACATTGGTTGTTTGTCTTAAACGAGGTAGGCTCGTCAAAATGTGTTAAAATGTAAACAATGGTTGTTTGTCTTTAAGGATGTAGGCTCGTTAAAATGTGTTAAAATGTAAACATTGGTTGTTTGTCTTAAACGATGTAGAATCGTAAAAATGTGTTAAAATGTAAACAGTCGCTGTTTGTCTTTAAGGATGTAAGCTCGTTAAAATGTGTTAAAATGTACACATTGATTGTTTGTCTTTAAGGATGTAGGCTCGTTAAAATGTGTTAAAATGTAAACATTGGTTGTTTGTCTTAAACGATGTAGATTCGTAAAAATGTGTTAAAAAATGTAAACAGTAGCTGTTTGTCTTTAAGGATGTAAGCTCGTTAAAATGTGTTAAAATGTAAACATTGGTTGTTTGTCTTAAACGATGTAGACTCGTAAAAATGTGTTAAAATGTAAACAGTAGCTGTTTGTCTTTAAGGATGTAGGCTCGTTAAAATGTGTTAAAATGTAAACATTGGTTGTTTGTCTTAAACGATGTAGGCTCGTTAAAATGTGTTAAAATGTAAACATTGGTGGAGCTTAAGGATGTAGGCTCGTTAAAATGTGTTAAAATGTAAACAGTGATTGTTTGTCTTCAAGAGTGTAGGTTTGTTTAAATGTGTTAAAATGTAAAACATTGGGGGTTTGTCTTTAAAGATGTAAGCTCGCTAAAATATGTTAAAATGTTAATATTTGTTGTTTGTCTTTAAGGATGAAGGCTCGTTAAAATGTGTTAAAATATAAACAGTTAATGTTTGTCTTTAAGATGTAGGCTCGTTTAAATATGCGAAAATGTATATAGTGGTTTTATGTCTTAAAGAGTGTAGACTAGTTAAAATGAAAACAATGATTGTGTGTTTTTAAGGATGTAGGCTCGCTAAAATGTAAACATTGATTGTTTGTCTTTAAGGATGTATGTTCATTAAAATGTGTTAAAAAGGATGTAGGCTCGTTCAAATGTGTTAATATGTCAACATTGGTTGTTTTTCTTAAACGATGTAGGCTCGTAAAAATGTGTTAAAATGTAAACATTGGTGGTTTGTCTTTAAGGGTGTAGGCTTGTTAAAAGGTGTTAAAATGTAAACAATGGTTGTGTTTGTCTTTAAGGATGTAGGCTCGTTAAAATGTGTTAAAATGTAAACATTGGTTGTTTGTCTTTAAGGATATAGGCTCGTTAAATGTGTTAAAATGTAAACATTGGGTGTTTGTCTTTAAGAGTGTAGGCTTGTTAAAATGTAAACATTGGTGGTTTGTCTTTAATGATGTAGGCTCGTTCAAATATGTTAAAATGTAAACATTGATTGTTTGTCTTAAGGATGTAGGCTCGTTCAAATGTGTTAATATATAAACATTGGTTGTTTGTCTTAAACGATGTAGGCTCGTAAAAATGTGTTAAAATGTAAACATTGGTGGTTTGTCATTAAAGATGTAGGCTTGTTAAAATGTAAACAATGGTTGTTTGTCTTTAAGGATGTAGGCTCGTTAAAATGTGTTAATATGTAAACATTGGTGGTTTGTCTTTAAGGATGTAGGCTTGTTAAAAGGTGTTAAAATGTAAAAAATAGTTGTTTGTCCTAAACGATGTAGGCTCGTAAAAATGTGTTAAAATGTAAACATTGGTTGTTTGTCTTTAAGGATGTAGGCTCGTTAAAATGTGTTAATATGTAAACATTGGTTGTTTGTCCTAAACGATGTAGGCTCGTAAAAATGTGTTAATATGTAAACATTGGTTGTTTGTCTTTAAGGATGTAGGCTCGTTAAAATGTGTTAATATGTAAACATTGGTTGTTTGTCCTAAACGATGTAGGCTCGTAAAAATGTGTTAAAATGTAAACATTGGTTGTTTGTCTTTAAGGATGTAGGCTCGTTTTAATGTAAACATTTGGGGTTTGTCTTAACCCTTTAGTTCATATAGACGCCTTTGGACACCTCTAATATAGACGCCTTTGAAGACCTAATATAGAACGCTTTTGAATTATTGGGTGAACTGTGTTTATATTAACTGACAGAGTAGAAAACAGTGCAGGAAGTGTTCAGATTGCTCGTTACTTGTCTTTATGGATGTCGGCTCGTTAAAATGTGTTGAAATGTAAACAGTGGTTTTTGTCTTAAGGATGTATGCTCGTTAACATATAAACAGTGATGATTTGTCTTTATGGATATAGACTCGTAAAACTGTGTTAAAATGTAAACATTGGGGGTTTGTCTTAAGGATTCAGGCTCGTAACAATGTGTAAATATTGTCTTTAACAATGTAAACATTGGGGGGGGGGGGGGGGGTTGTCTTAAGTATGTAGGCTCATATAAATGTGTTAAAATGTAAAACATTGGGGGTTTATCTTTAAGGATGCAGGCTCGTTAAAATGTGTTAAAATGTAAACATTGGTTGTTTGTCTTTAAGGATGTCGGCTGGTTAAAATGTGTTAAAATGTAAACATTGGTTTTTTGTCTTTAATGATGTAGGCACGTTAAAATGTGCGAAAATGTATATAGTGGTTTTATGACTCTTAAGAGTGTGGGCTCGTTAAAATGTAAACAATGATGGTCTGTTTTTAAGGATGTAAGCCCGTTAAAATGTAAACATTGATTGTTTGTCTTTAAGGATGTATGTTCATTAAATATGTAAAATGTAAACATTGTCTTCAACGATGTAGACTCGTAATTATGTGTTAAAATGTAAACATTGGTGGTTTGTATTTAACGATGTAGGCTCGTTAAAAGTGTTAAAATGTTAACATTGGGGGGTTTGTCTTTAAAGATTTAGGCTCATTAAAATGTGTTAAAATGTAAACATTGGGGGTTTGTCTTAAGGATGTAGACTCGTACAAATGTGTTAAAATGTAAACATTGGGGGTTTGTCTTAAGGATGTAAGCTCGTTAAAATGTAAACAGTGATGATTTGTCTTGAAGGATGTCGGCTCGTTAAAATGTGTTAAAATGTTAACATTGTGGGATTGTCTTAAGGATGTAGGCTCATATATATGTGTTAAAATTTAAAACATTGCGGGGTTGTCTTTAAAGATGGAGGCTCGTTAATATGTGTTAAAATGTAAACATTGGTTGTTTGTCTTTAAGAGTGTAGGCTCGGTTATATGTGTTAAAATGTAATCAGTGGTTTTTGTATTAAGGATGTAGGCTCGTACAAATGTGTTAAAATGTAAACATTGCGGGTTTGCCTTAAGGATGTAGGCTCGTTTAAATGTGTTAAAATGTAAACATTGGGTGGTTGTCTTAAGGATGTAGGCTCGTTAAAATGTGTTAAAATGTAAACATTGGTTGTTTGTCTTTAAGGCTGTAGGCTCGTTAAAAGGTGTTAAAATGTAAACATTGGTGGTTTGTCTTTAAGAGTGTAGGCTCGTTAAAATGTAAACATTGGTTGTTTGTCTTTAACGATGTAGGCTCGTAAAAATGTGTTAAAATGTTAACATCTGTGGTTTGTCTTCAACGATATAGGCTCGTTAAAATGTGCTAAAATGTAAATAGTGGTCGTTTGTCTTTGAGTTTGAAGGCTCGTAAAATGTGTTAAATTGTAAACATTGGAGGTTTGTCTTCAGGATGTAGGCTCGTTAAATCGTGTTAAAATGTAAACATTGATGGTTTGTGTTTAAAGATGTAAGTTCGTTAAATTGTAAACAGTGTTGATTAGTCTTTAAGGATGTAGGCTCGCTAAAATGTAAACAGTGATGATTTGTCTTTAAGAATGTAGGCTCGTAACAATATGTTAAAATGTAAACATTGGGGGTTTGTCTTTAAGGATACAAATAAATATTACTCATATTTGCATTCACACAAACTTGTTTATGTTAATTAATCACTTGTCACTGTTTTGATTGTTGATACGAACACTTTACAAAGGCTTATGATAGAAACGGGTCACAGATCTTGATAGTGTGTGTCTTTCAATCTTGTATTATTGCTATAACCATTCAACCAATGTGTTGTAATATTTAAACAGAGGTCGTATTTACCAGGAATTCAAGAACGAAAAACACACTTAGAAACCATTTTTTAAACCTAAATTTGCAAGCATGTCTGGTACCCTATCTGTCATGGTAAACTAAATGTGTAAGGTTGAAATTTGGATTTTCAAGCTTTAGTCTAAGAATATTTGGTGAATGGTTGGTGAATACGACCCCTGTTTCAATATTACAGCATATTTGTTAATACATAATTTGAAAATCAAGGCAAGATGACTCCTGTTTCGCCAGTATTTTATTAAGTTGGAAACTCTGTATAGATTGGCGCTAAGTTGCTAAGTGCAATCTTCAAAAATATCAGTAAAACGAAACATTGATTGGAAATAAAATAAGGTTGAACACCAGCGTATATTTACAAAATTGTTTGACAACATACCGACGTTTGGCGGAATTGGCCGAGTATGAACGTTTGGATGTAGCTGTACATTCTTTATCAGAACTAACATTAAAATTGTGCATTGTATTTCACAACTTTTTAATTTGTTAGAAATATATGTGTTCATCATAATTACACAATCATTGTCTGGTGTTGCTTGTCGTTTCCTCCAGTTTAATAAACTGATATGATGGAATATGTGTACATTCCTAAAGATTAAAAAAAATTGTTTAAGAAGGAAAGATAATGAAGTGCGCGTACCATCAGACTTTGCACGTATATGCATGAACTACTTAGAAACGGAAAGAATTATCTTCAACTGTCATTGTGTACTTTTTGGCGTTGTCGTCGACTGTGTCACAGAGTTACGTGTTGCTTTTTAGTTAACATTTAAGCAGTCATGCAGAGTTTCGTGTCGCCCTGAATTAACAGGACAGGTGATGATAAAAGAATACTGACACAGTGATAAATTCGTCTTTTGCCAGGAATCAACAGTATAATGATTTGTCTGTCCGTGTTATCCTTTAAAGGTCCCACAAGGCAGTTCTTATAAAATAAGTGAAAAAGGAGAGGAACATGTTTGAATCAATACTTTAAAACTTATGAAATTATAATAGACGTCTGCAAAAATGGATGCTTTGCTCCTTTGCAATATAGAAATAAAAATAAGGGTGTGTATACATAATTGGTCATTTCAATTGTATATTTGCACCCTGTCGATGTATAATTTTTAAAAACATTTTCAGTTAGTCTTGATCATCGCCTATGCTTGCTTTTCTAAAAGACAAACGTCTTGATCATTTCTTCTTTGAAAAAAATTGTAACGGGATTCTGATAAAGTTTCTGACATGTTGATTAAATTTGGACTACGAAATTTCTACTGTGTTTCAACAGATTGTTGATTGGTAATGTATTTCTGTATTACTTTTTTGTTATTTTTTTTATTTGATAAATATACTAGTATTACACAAATACCTACAATGACTTTCGTTCAAATAAAAATATAAAAATATTTAATTCCTGATTCAAACTTTTTTCTGAACAGAGTGTCAAAACGTTTGTCTTTTAGAAAAGCATGCGTCGAAGGTGATCAAGACTTAACTTCAATCAGTGAGAAATAACAGAACGAGCCATGCAGCAAACTCCACAGACTGGTTCACTCTACTTCCGGTTCGGAGAAAGTGAAAACTCCTGCATTTGACAATCATTTTGTTTTGTTTTTTTTCTTACGGAGTATTTCTAGCTCCGTGCCAATCTTACATCGAATGCCGGGTATATTACGCAGCCCCAAATGCATTGTAAATCTGCGAACATTATAGAGGAACTCCGATGGCTTATCAACAATAAACGACTCTCACGATGATTTTTTTCTAAACAATCACCTTCATTATGCGGTGAAAATATATAATCCAATTTGAAAAATGAAAAAACAAACAAGTTGTGATATTTATTTGAAATTCTCGTATCATTCCTGTATAGATCGTTAATGACGTGATAACAGGGAAAGAGCAAGATCGTGTGTGTTTGCAATTCTGTTTTGAGCCCCAGAGATGTCACTTCTTCTTTATGGCTGTATTGTATTTATCATAATAATAATGTCTCCATGTAACGGTTTGTTCTGAGGACTCAAGTGGTAATTTTGTTACTGACCGTTCCGAGGTGACCGGTGTTGTCACTTCTTCTGTATGGCTGTATTGTATTTATCATAATTATAATTTCTCCATATACAGGTTTATCCTAAGGACACCAGTCGGATTTTGTTACTGACCGTTCCAAGGTGGTGACCGTGTTTTCACTCCTTCTGTATGGCTGTGTTGTATTTATCATAATTATAATTTCTCGATGTAACGGTTTGTCGTCAGGACTCCAGTGATAATTTCGTTACTGACCGTTCCGAGGTGGCGACCGGTGTTGTCACTTCTTCTGTATGGCTGCATTGTATTTATCATAATAATAATTCTTCCATGTAACGGTTTGTCCTGAGGATTCAAGTGTTGATTTTGTTACTGACCGTTCCGAGGTGGCGACCGGTGTTGTCACTTCTTCTGTATGGCTGTATTGTATTTATCATAATTATAATTGCTCCATGTAAAGGTTTGTCCTGAGGGCTCAAGTGGGATTTCGTTACTGACCGTTCCAAGGTGGTGACCGTTGTTACCTTTTCTTCTGTATGGCTGTATTGTATTGATCATATTATAATTTCTTTATGTAACGGTTTTTCCTGAGGACTCCAGTAGTGTGATTTTGTACCTGACCGTTCCAATGTGGTGACCGGTGTTGTCGCTTCTTCTGTATGACTGTATTATATTTATTATAATTATAATTTCTCCATGTAAAGCTTTGTCCTGAGGACTCCAGTGTTGATTTTGTTACTGAGCGTTCCAATGTGGTGACCGGTGTTACCACTTCTTCTGTATGGCTGTATTGTATTTATCATAATTATAATTTCTCCATGTAAAGATTTGTCCTGAGGACTCCAGTAGTGATTTTGTTACTCACCGTTCCAGTGGTGATCGGTGTTGTCACTTCTTCTGTATGGCTGTATTGTATTTATCATAATTATAATTTCTGCATGTAACGGTTTGTCCAGAGGACTCCAGTGGTGATTTTATGACTGACCGTTCGAAAGTGGTGACCGATGATGTCACTTCTTCTGTATGACTGTATTGTATTTATCATAATTATAATTTCTCCTTGTAACGGTTAATCCTGAGGACTCCAGTGGGATTTCGTTACTGACCGTTCCAAAGTGGTGACCGATGATGTCACTTCTTCTGTATGACTGTATTGTATTGATCATAATTATAATTTCTCCATGTAACGGTTGCATTTGCAACTTTTCTGTTAAAGATTTTCCAATTTTTTTATAAATATTGTTTTTTATTTGTGTGTTTTGCAGTAGTTAAAATTATTAATTGCTTACAAAAAACGTATTTCAGAAAATAATAAATACAATAGTGGCTGTAATTAAGATTTTCCCATGCAACAGTTTGTCCTGCCTTTGTGGGTGTTTCCTATGAACACTACGTGTCCTATGGATACTTTGTTTTCCATTTGATGGATATGTTGGTTTTTATTTGTGTGTTTTGCAGTAGTTAAAATAATTAATTGCTTACAAAAACACGTGTTTCAGCTAATAATAAATACTGCTTATGGCTGTATTATATATATCATAATTACGATTTCCCAATTCAATAGTTTGTTATGCTGTTGTAGATGTTTCTTGAATACTACGTGATTTATGGATTTTTATTTTCAATTTAATGTATCTATTGTTGTCTTGTGCCTGTGTTTTAGTGCAGTACTTAAAACAACAAAATGAAATAATAATTACCCAAAGAAACACGTTTTTGAACCACATCACTTTATAATACATACTAGTGTATTAAAGTTGACGATTGGCAAACATATGTCGCAATCATAAAAAGAAAAAGAAAACCAATTAAATTGTATTATATTTAAACTAATGACACAGATTAAAGCAAAGCATAGCATAGCAAAGTATAAAGTTTTGATGTTTGGAGGTAAATACGTTTATCACATTTTCTTTTTCTAATTATGATTAATCTCGTCTCTAGTTGCCATTTATGGGAAAATTGTCGACTTACAGACTTTCCATTTGTGTTTGTTCATGCATCATAAGTATACAATACAATGAAAATGGAAAAACATTATAAAACAAAGTTGTTTATTAAAATATACAACTGCAGGAATCTGTTAATAACAGTCGAATGCCAACTTTAAACTTAGACCAAAACTAATTTGCAGAATCTATTGTGGCCTTAAGGTTTGCTTTAGCGAATTTATCCACGTCATTTGCATTTTGTATAGCATTATTACCTCGAAACACAGCCATATCAGTTTGACGTGTTACGAACACTCCTGCTGCGTCTTGTGGTCCCCCGAGGAAAGTTTCGAAGAAATGTCTAATTATCTGCTAATACCCTAGGGACGAATAGGATATACCTCTGAGACAATGTCTGCTTTTGTATTGGCTTGAACAACAATCTGTGAATTTGTGTATCACGCACATAGAACAATTTACAGAATGCATATAATTTGAAATCAAACTTTGAACTGTGTTCATAAAATGATGATCATGCATTTGATCTAGGCTGATAATAAAGAAATGTTCTGTGACTAGGTTAAGATTCTCGTCAGCACTTTCCATTTCATCAATTTCTAACATAGCATGTCTGTGTAAAACATGACATATAAAGAAGACTGTATTGCATTCCTCTCGCAGCACTTATAGCTCTCAGAAAAAAATGTGGATTGCCAAACAGTGACCTAACAGATGTGTTTCATTTAATGTTTTTAGTTGTTTTCATTGGAGTTATTTTTCTTGACTAGAACCAATTTTCTAAATGTTGTATCTCTTTTTTTTCAAATTCTGATATTCATATCTTTCCAACTTGACGGTGTCATGTTCCTGAACGAAGTTTACAGGTAGAAGAGTTATTTTTTTACACTGCAGTTGGGACACTGACGCTTAAGATATGAACGTTTGTGTTTTTGCAGATGATTGACAAACAGTAGCATTACAACGATCTGCTTATGTTTCAAACACATTCATGTTTCTTTTCTATTTTCCAATTCGAATTTCTTCTGATACATGGCGCATGTTCGGAATAAGGCTCGTACCTCTACGTGTGGTCGACTATAGCATGTTACCTTTTGATGGAGGCTGGTGAATGAAATAGGGTTTAAATCTCTTAAAAGCCGACTGCCCAAAGTTTATGTCGTGTTGTTTAAACTAGAATTGTTGATAAACTTCTGTTTTAAGTTTGTTCCAGTATATAGCTGGTGTGAGATGTAAAGATTTTAGGGCCAATGCGGACTCTCTTCACATCAGTTTTGTTATTGATGGGTTTGCTGTTCCATTACGTGACCAAAATTTAAACACCTTTACCTTGATATCTTGGCTAATTGACTCACATATTGTTTTCCGTTTAGTGTATTCAAAAGCTGAATCCTGAGTATGTAATACTTCGGTGCGAATTGTTTTTCCGCTCTAAATTGCAGCTGGTTTAATTCAAGCTGGGTTTTTTGCATGATTTGTTGCTGATCGTTATATTTTTTCCCATCACGGATATTTTTGATATGTTTAGTGTTGTTCTCGCTTCGTAGCTTTGTCATTTTTTTTCACAATTTTAAGGACTAAACTCATCGTAACCAGTGTGACCGATTCAATGCTGCTGTCGACACTGTTGTTAGCAGATGTACTTTCGTGATAATTCTTGACGACAGGTGACTTCGATATGTATGGTTTACGTAAACTGACAAAACAGCCACCTTTTTTCTAGAAGTTGTCGGTAGTGCATTTCGAATTTTTCTCAGATAGCTAAAACAAATAATTCATTTAAGACCAACCATTCATAAATCCAGTTTCTTTTTAATTCGCTAATTCACATGATAAATAAACGAATGAATGAATGATTGAATAAATAAATGAATTAAGGAACCATAAATTAATTAATTGATTAATAAATTAATTAAACAAATGATTAATGAATGAATGAATTAATTAACTAATTAAACCATTAATTAGCTAATTAATTAATTAAGTAATTAACTAATTGATTGATTGTGAATGAATGAATGAATGAATGAATGAATGAATGAATGAATGAATCTGAAAAGTGCAGGACAGTTTTAAAAATGGAAAAGTGGACGAACGTACATGTACACAAAAAAATCATTTAATGACTTTTTTTCAACTTGCGCTTGGAAATTAAGGTTTCAACCGAAATACAGTGTTGTTTTATATTCTTAACTGAAACAACACATGCTTTCCCAGGCTATTAAATAAGAGAGGTAATTCAAAATATTAATTAAGACATGTAATTGAAGAAAATAAGCCACTTCGAGTCTGCTATTTTCTATGGTTCAGTTTGGTTCCTTGAATTTATGATCTTATAAATTAGAACGTGCTTATGACACTAACATCGCATACATTAAGTGTGCTCACACACAAAATTGAACCTAATGTACCTAGATTAAGCCATTGTATTCTAGAAATCATTATGTAGTGTATGCTCAATGGTACATGTAACCGGCACTGATTTCTTCTTCCTTTACTCTACTTCTTTTTCTTCTTCTTCTTCTTCTTCTTCTTCTTCTTCTTCTTTCAAGTAATTCATCCCTCAGGAACTGAGTATTCTCGAATTGAGACTCATGGGTGTACGATCAATGTTTCTATATCTTGATGAATTGTGCAGCACTGCTCCTTCTCTACCTTAGTGCAGCCGCATTATGTGTGTCACACAAAACCCTGTTCTTGTAACAATAAAAAACAGCCTTATAAAAACTGTATATGACACCATGAATTCAAAAAACTGTGGTAAAAACAAACGAAGAAACAATGAAATGTGATCGGTCAATGTCTGACACCCGCCTTATATTAATACCCAGCATTCTGAACAAATGATTTATCATCATCATTACTATCATCATCGCCGTCGTCATCATCATCATTATCATCATCATCATCATCATCATCATCATCACCATTATCATCATCATCATCATCATCATCACCATCATCATCATCATCATTATCATCATCATCATCAGTGCTTTTTGTACTGTCGCTGATGTTTTACGTGTTGCAAATAAGGTAATTTTAAACTAAACGGCTAGCAAATTAATAGTACAAATTACCTTGCTTAGTATTGTTTATTTTAACTTTCAGCTCATTCTTCTTCTTTCTTTCTTCTCTTCAATCTTCAGTCGTATGAAATCAGTCCTAGACACCTGTAGAAAATAAGAGCACGTAAGCCAAACATTGTGTTTAATGTACAATAAACGGGACCTCGTATGCACGTAAACGTCGTACACTTACAGCGTGATATTCAATTTCTACAAGATTATATATTTAACTACGCACACTTCAAGAGAACGATATTTTAAAACTTATTTTATTTTGACATATAGGGACTCTTGTTGCATTTATTAAGTTGCGAATATAGGCTGTAACACGACAACGGCGCGATAGTAGCAGCCGGTTAAAATCGCGGAACCAAAGACATCAGTAAACCAATAAACAGAAGAAAATAGCTAACAACCTTTTTGTTGTATTTTTTTATTTAGATAAGTGCGGAACGGTGGTGCACGTCATTTTCGTTATAATATTGAACCGACATCAAATGTTGATTCTTCTTTGTTTCAAGAGAAACGTTAAAAGAAGTAAGGTGCCAGGGGTTTGACCGAAAAATAAAAGTTTTTAAAAATTTGACGTTGTCCATTGAAAATGCTTAAATACATATATGATGATAAGATTGGAATTATTAACGCCACAGTCGGCCAATCCAAAATATGTTTTACTCAGTGTTGTGCATGCCTCTTTATTAGTAACGTTTTAGCACATATCTTTGCTGCAAGTACATATTTATAGCTTCGGTAACATTTTCTTGACCTATTTTCCATGACCTAGAATAGTTTTGAAAGTCGTGGTTGCTTTCATTCAATACAGCAACATTTCATTTACTTGCTTTGCACTGTATATCTTTCACGTAGCGAATTTTCGTGACACGAAATTATAAGTTTGTTCTAGTTTGTTATTGTTCGCGTGTTCTAAGTGGTAGAGCATCGAATCCGTAATCGGAGGGCCGTGGGATCGATCCTCCACCACGGCTATGTTTTGTGCCCTGAGCAAGAAACCTTTTCTGCATACGCTTAGTACTGGTTCTACCCAGGAAGACTTCAAGCGTAATTTGACTAAGTTTCACAAATGAAGTAAAATAAATAAATTTTAACTATAACATTCATCTAAACCATTTTATAAGCTGAAAATGGTGTTAAACCCATTCAAAAATGTTAACATAATTGACTAAGAACTTCAGTTGGTCTAGTTCCTTGTATATTGAGGAACCAGTCAGACGTTTGATCCTGTAATCAAACACAACATCAAACATGTTCAAAAGTGTTTAATTTTATTTTAAAAACGGACGTATTTATTCCTGTATTATATAATTCCAGTATTAGAATGCAAAGGAGCACGTGACCAAGGCCTACATGACGACGTCAACGAAAAGTGTTGATAGGTCAGATGTATTTTTTTTTGGCAAAAAAAAAATGCTTTCACGTAAAAGAAAGGAAGTCATCATCAACGTTTTTAAAACCTTCGAATTAGCTTAAATTAAGATTATCGGACTTTTATATAAGATAAATCTTTTAACCAATTGAACATAGGGTATTTATCTATAACTAATGGTATCTACTAAGTTACCTTTCTAAAGCGTTATTATTATGTCACTTTTCATTTCTACAGGTCCATGTGAAAGTAATGACATGCATTTATAAACTTCAGTAATAAATGATAAAAGCAATAATGTTTTCAAAATATACAAGGTCATTTTCACATGATTTATTTTCATTTTACATGCTACCAATTAATTTTTATGTTAATTTCGATATTGAAATTTGAAATTATTCCGCAAATCATGTCATGTTTAAATAGTATAATGCGTCCGTGCCTTAATTAATTGTTAGATGTATGTATATATATAACAACTATTTAAAGCAAATACAATTAAATATATGACTGATGTCTTGTCTGAATACATATCAATTATTAAGTACTGCTTTTTTACCTTTTAATTACTTTAAGGTAAAATATGTACTAACTTGGAGGAGGTGTTTGATCATTTCTAACGTGCATTTTACAAAGCAATTAACAAACTATTATTAGTTACAGTCAGTTTACACATAGATTTCCGCTGCCAGATGATTAAAATACTCTATCATAGTTTAGATACTAATTAATTAGAAAAGTCGGTGTTGAAATAGTTAGATATCTGTATATTAATGTAAGTGTTTTTAAAATATGTATTTCAGTTTTAAACGATTCAGCGAAAAATGTAATTTTAATTTAAAGATGGAAAGTGAAAATTCAGGTAAGCTAATTAGAGAGATTTACAGGCTAATATTATTTCAATATATACAGCTAACAATTCAGTGACACATTTGTTTGAATTTTATATTTTTTTGAGTAAATCTGATTAAATGGTTGACAATATTTAAGTTAACAATTATAAATATGTTCAGATATTGCGAATTGAGAACGATACACTACGGAATTATTTGAAAAAGCAACAAAATTTCATTAACTGCATACCATCGAAATTACGATCTTTCAAGTTGAAAGACAAAATAGTAATATTTAGCATGGGTGGTGAATATTTAAAAACTATAAACTAATCTCAAACTCACTACCACAACGGTGAAAGGTAATTGATCTAGAGACATCACGTCAGACCACTCGATAACAGAATACTCCTAGACACATTTTTTAATTTATATAACCTATATTTGGTATTGCAATAACATGCGTGGACTTTGATTAATCAGTCATGCTTTTTGCAAATTAGGAACTTAGTTAAGTCTGTTTTATAAAAAAAACGAGATTGATTTGTTATATTATAACATTTATCCATAAATTAACTGTAAACCGTATTAATGTTTCATAAAACTATTAGGACAAATATTCTATAATAAACGGAATAATGTGGAAAAAAGAATACAATCAACAAGTACATTGTATTATTAAGTGTATTGGAAACCTATGTGTCATTTACAATAAATAGTTTTTGATACGATACTAGTCATTTCAGTCCCTGTGATATAATCGCATTGTTGTCTGAAATAGTATGTATCTATAAAGTACAAATTAATATAATCATTACCATCAACAAAAAGAATAACACATTAACATAATAAATATGATAGAAAATGACTATTATTTTATTTTAGTATGACATAGATAATATAAACTAAGAATTATATATTTTAATCGCCATACACACACACACATCAATATAAATTCCGTTGTTGTGATTTCAATGTTCTCCTTTTATGAAATATAATATATTCATGACCTAACGGGTTTCTCATTCTGTCCTTTAGATATAGCATATGGCTGGATCCTACTCATATAAAACTATCAGTTCATATATGTAAAGTGTCCATCCAGTCCAGATGTGTTGCATATAAAATCATAGTATATAAGTCATTGTTGACACCAAAATTATTAGTTTGGTAGATGCCTTGATATTGTGTGTATGGTTTTCATTGTAGCTAGTTGCGCTCGCCGTAGTCTGGTATGTACATTCATGTCTGGTTATTCACAAATATATATGTATCAGGACTGTTCCTTTATAAACTTTCTGTTCTTTTTGAAACTGTTAAGTATTCAAATTGTACGTATTAGGTATTCATTTACTTCATTTTTAAATACTACAATGATGGTATGCCTTATCAAGTGTGAGATGCCCAAACTAATTTACACGAATCTTTAAAGCAATTATAATCTAATCAAATGATTATAAGTCGAATAACACTAAATACTGCTTTTTACATTTCGTATTTATGTAAGGTCAAATACGTGCTGAAATGGAGGGTGTTTAATCAATTCTGCCCTGCACTTGAACTATAAGACACGAAATTCTCATACTGTTGTGTTTGTGGTATATACATGAGCACGTAATAAAACTATTGACAAATGGAACTAAAGCATGTGCTCTAATTTTCGATATTTAAGTAACTACGGAAACGCATGTTATTATAAGAGGAGAAACTATGAGCAAAGGAAGTAACTGTAACATAGCATATGCTTAAGAGTAATCATGAGTTAAGACACATTCATGATGATAATACAACACATGCCATTATTCTAAACAGTTGGTTTACACATATATCATTTCGTATAATTTTCATTGTCAGATGAGTAAAATAGCCTATATCCATTTAAGGTAGTTCGCGGGTTTACAAATGAATTTTCGAAATCGTCGGATTTTAATGATACTTTCGGTGATTGTTGGAACACATCTTGTCTTTTATATGATACTAATTTTTTAGCCGAAAAATATGGCGATTTTGACGTCAGTGGCGCCCCCTGGCGACAACCCATATATTCACCGTTTTCTACGTTTCGGCGGTCTAGTTTGATCATTAATTGGCCGATTTTTAAAATATAGGCACTTACTTGAATAGGATACTATCCTATAGGAGTTTAGGTACAGTTGTATGCATTAATAAACAGTAATAAGCGCACTGAACGCCCTGAACGCTTGCTGAACGCCATTATTCTAAACAGATGGTTTACACATATATAATTTCGTATAACTTTCACTGCCAGATGAGTAAAATAGCCTTATAATATTTTAGCTAGCTGATTGTAGAAGTCAGTGTTATAATACTATTAGTAACATGTTTTGTATAATAATTATTTAAACAATATCCATTTAAGTTTTAAAATGATTCAAAGAAGAAAATGATAAAAATGGGAAAAAGTTAAATCAGTTAATTACAGAGACCAGATCCATAAGCTAATATAAATTCAGAGTAAACTTAAGACTCTGTAGTCGAACAATTGATTGATTGATTGATTGATTAATTGAATATTTAGCGTCATTTTTATGTCATCGAGGGCTATAAGACGATCAGTTAACCTAACAATATCTTTGTGGAATAAACCAGTACTAGAGCATATCCCATCTCCGCAAGCAACTGATAATTTTCCCACTTGAATCAGTGGTGAGAGACGAATGATAATGAGACACAATGTCGTATATCAATCATCACGGAGACTGTTGCCGGGCGGGTTTTCGAACTCACGACCCCTGGATTGATAGTCAGACGCGTAACCGACTGAGCTAGTCGGGCCTGGCTGTGTAGTCGAACAAATATATTTACAAAAAATATTCCGTTGCACAGAAAAGGTATGTCATTTGAAATGTTGAGCACATACGTATATTCCATTTTTTTACCTTCAGTACTGATTAATTGTGCTACACCAACACTAACACAACACTAACACAACACAAAATACTTAATCAACACTAATACAGACACAAACACATCACTAACACCAATACAAACACCATACCAACACCAACAACACACCATCATCAAATATAACAAAACACCAACACCAGCTCTACACCAACACCATCAACACTAACACAACACCAAATACAACACAACACTACTACAGACACAAACATATTACCAGCATCAATACAAACACCACACCAATACATCAGCATCAACTATAATAGACCACGAACACCAATTCCAGCACAATACCAATGCTAACACTTCCACTTACACAACACAGCACAAAGATAACGTCAACGCCAACACTACTACTAGCAGCACAACACCAACACAGACAGACAGACAGACAGACTGACAGGCAGGCAGGCAGGCAGGCAGGCTGACAGACAGACAGGATGAGAGAATGTGTTAATCATGTTTCATGCATATATATTTCATTTATATTGAATTTGTGAATAAATCTAATTCTACAAAGAGAATGTTCAATAACAAACTCGTTATAAAAGATATTTAAAATCGTAAAAGTATAAGACAATTTATATTTTAAATTTCAAACAAAATCAAATAAATTGTATTTAACGTCGGCATGAATATATACTGTAAACACAAGCTAAATATAAAAAAAAAATGCATTCATTTGAATTTGCGCCATTCGTGTACATATCTTTTGAATTTGTTCAAATTATCAGAGTATTATAACAGACGGACGGACGGACGGACGGACAGACGGACGTCGTAAATGGGCTATATGTATACTTTATCATGCTTTATAACTTTATTATCGTACTTTGAATACATATCTATTAATAACACTGGCCATTCTGTATTTAACACGACAGCCAAATTTGAAGAACATTAAATTACTTAATTACCGATCAAAATTAGTTTATTTTTCATAGTAATATTTAGCATGGGTGGTGAATATTTAAAAACTATAAACTAATCTCAAACTCACTACCACAACGGTGAAAGGTAAGTGATATAAAGACATCACGTCAGACCACTCAAATACAGAATACTCTTAGACACATTTTTTTAATTTATATAACCTTTATTTGGTATTGCAATAACATGCGTGGACTTTGATTAATCAGTCATGCTTTTTGCAAATAAGGAACTTAGTTAAGTCTGTTTTATAAAAAACGAGATTGATTTGTTATATTATAACATTTATCCATAAATTAACTTTAAACTTATTAATGTTTTATAAAATTATTAGGACAAATATTCTATAATAAACGGAATAATGTGGAAAAAAGAATACAATCAACAAGTACATTGTATTATTAAGTGTATTGGAAACTATGTGTCATTTCCAATAAATAGTTTTTGTCACGCTATTATGTCATTTCAGTCCCTGTGATATAATCGCATTGTTATCTGAAATTGTATGTATCTTTAAATACAAATTGATATAATCATTACCATCAACATAAAGAATAACACATTAACATAATAAATATGATAGAAAATGACTATTATTTTATTTTAGTATGACATAGATAATATAAACTAAGAATTATATATTATAAACGCCAAACACACACGTGTGTGTGTGTGTGTGTGTGTGTGTGTGTGATAACGAGAATTATACGTCTAACAAAACACCTTTCAAGAGCACCGGATCCGCGAAGGATACATAAATGGTAGAAATAGTGAATACAGTAGAGATAATTACCATTTTACAGTGCTAAAACTTATAATGAGATATCCTTAGCTAGCTTTCGGCCTTCATCAGAGACAAAAATAAAAGAAAACAACAACAAAACATTAACACAAGATTAGAAACAATTTTCTATATATAAAATACTGCAGACAGACTGAGGAACATACTGTAAAATATTACAAAATAAAACTTTTAACAATATACATTACAAATGCGCGCGACCACGCGCCCATAACCCATATGACGGTAGTATCCCACACATTTCTTGTTTTTAGAAAAGGTAGAAGCATATATTGGCAACAAGTAGTTAACATTATTGTGACCTACATAACACAGAGGTAGCGTTTACAGGAATGAGTCTTGCTACAGAATCGCAGAACGGTTAAAAATAGAATCGCAGACAATTGCGTGAAGATGGTTTTGTACGCCGACATTTATTTTAAACTGAATATTAGATCAAAACTGTAAATTCATTTACTTAATGTTTTAATACTTTAATGATGGTATGCCTTATCAATTGTGAGATGCCCAAACTAATTTAAACCAATCTTTAAAGCAATTACAATCTTATCAAATGATTATAAATCGAACAACAATAAATACTGCTTTTTACATTTCGTATTTATGTAAGGTCAAATACGGGCTGAAATGGAGGGTGTTTAATCAATTCTGACCTGCACTTGAACTATAAGACACGAAATTCTCATACTGTTGTGTTGGTGGTATATACATGAGCACGTAATAAAACAAATGGCAAATGGAACTAAAGCATGTGCTCTAACAATCATGTTTAATTTTCGATATTTAAGTAGCAAGGGAAACCACTGTATGGAAACACATGTAATTATAAGAGGAGTAACACTATGAGCAAAGGGAAGTAACTGTAACATAGCATATGCTTAAGAGTAATCATGAGTTATGACACATTCATGATGATAATACAACATTATTCTAAACAGTTGGCTTACACATATGTCATTTCGTATAATTTTCACTGTTAGATGAGTAAAATATCCTTATAATATTTTAGCTAGCTGATTGTAGAAGTCAGTGTTACAATACCATTAGTAACATGTTTCCGTATAATAAGTATTTAAATAATATCCATTTAAGTTTTAAAATGATTCAAAGAAAAGAAATGATAAAAATGGGAAAAAGTTTAATCAATTAATTACAGAGACCAGATCCATAAGCTAATATAAATTCAGAGTAAACTTAAAACACTGTAGTCGAACAATTGATTGATTTATTGATTGAATATTCAGCGTCATTTTTTATGCAATCGATGGCTAACAGACGATCAGTTAACCTTACCACTGTTTCATAGGATTAACCAGTACTCGAGCACACACCATCTCCGCAAGCAACTGATAACTTTCCCACTTCAATCAGTGGTGAGAGACTGAATGATAATGAGACACAATATCGTATATCAATCATCACGAAGACTGTTGCCGGGCGGGTATTCGAACTCACGACTCCTGGATTGATAGTCAGACGCGTAACCGACTGAGCTAATCGGGCCCGGCTGTGTAGTCGAACACATATATATACAAAAAAAATCCTTTGCACAGAAAAGGTATGTCATTTGAAATGTTTATAATAAAAGTATATTCCATTTTTTTTACCTTCAGTACTGATAAATTGTGCTACACCATCACTAACACAACACTAACACAACACCAAATACTTAAACAACACTAATACAGACACAAACACATCACCAACACCAATACAAACACCACACCAACACCAGCACTACACCAACACCATCAACAACACAACACTAATAAAGACACAAACATATCACCAACACCAATACAAACACCACACCAACACCAACAATACATCAGCATCAACTATAACAAACCACGAACACCAATTCCAGCATACGGCCAACGCCAACACTTTCACTGACACAACACAACACAAAAATAACACTAACGCTAATACAAGAGCAACGTCAACGCCAACACTACTACTACACAACACCAAGAAAGACAGACAGACAGACAGACAGACAGACAGGATGAGAGAATGCGTTCATCATGTTTCATTCATATATATTTCATTTATATTTAATTTGTGAATAAATCTAATTCTACAAAAAGAATGTTCAACAACAAACTCGTTATAAAAGATATTTAAAATCGTAAAAGTATAAGACAATTTATATTTTAAAATTCAAACCAAATCAAATAAAGTGTATTTAACTTCGGCATGAATATATACTGTCAACACAACCTAAATATAAAAAAAAACATGCATTCATTTGAATTTGCGCCATTCATGTACATATCTATTGAATTTGTTCAAATTATCAGAGTGTTATAACAGACGGACGGACAGACAGACCTTGTTAATGGGCTATATGTATACTTTATAATACTTTATTACTTTATTATCGTACTTTGAATACATATCTATTAATAACACTAGCTATTCTGTATTTAACACGACAGCCAAATTAGAAGAACATTCAATTACTTAATAACCGATCAATATTAGTATATTTTCCGCGCAATATGTTTGATTAATTCAATTTTTTTGTTGACGATGTATAGAAAACTGACTGGCTGTCAATCACACTGCACTGGACTGACCAACTGCTCCAGTAAGTTTCATAGCACAGGAAATCAGATTGCTAAAGAGATAATGAATTTTATTGAACATAACAACTTTCAGTATTTCTTAATCACATTAGATCACTAAGTTCTAGCAAAGTTTGAATTTGGCATTTATCTGTTTTTAATAAAATCGGATGTTTAAATACTCGAATAAATAGATATTTTTTATAACTTAATTACATATTTGTAGCTTAACCTATATGTATTTATTTTATCTCTATTGCGTAGTAAGCTCATAGCTTATATGCTTCGTTCTCGAGTCCGTTTCCTTGGTAGAACCAGCACTGACTGTTAAGTTTGAGAGATCAATGGGTCGTTCTATTTTATTTGAGAACGGTTGTAAACATATTATCGACTTTGTATCCTCAGTACTGGTAAGACGTGTATAGATTCTCAATCACGAACGTAAACAAATTAGAATAATGTAAGTTCCCGCTTTACATAACCCGTTCAATTAAGAACATGGCCGATTATCAAAGCATAAACTACTTTAGCATAGCATAAACCATTCTAGATAATATAAGTTACACCGCATGTCATTGTATTAAATGATATCGTATGGAAGTACATGTATTCCTTTTACGAATATTCATTTTACGAATATTACTAAATGTTTACTACATAGTACTGGCGTTGCGCACGGTAATGGTACTTGCGTTATAAAACTTTTACGCAAAATGTATAAAAAATAAAAGTTCCCGAATACTTGATCGTTTTCGGAATTATACTTACTATAATTATTTCAAAATAAAGGTCGTGGAACGATATTTGCAGTTGACGGATATAAACTATGCTATTGATTTGCTCTATATATTTTAATTTAATAATAAGTCACATTTAACGTCACTTTCCCGTGTCCCGGCGTAACATTTATCATGGGTTCTGGCCTAAAATGTTATGTTTAAAATCGGCGCGAAAGGACAAATATCAGGTCTATTCACTAGAGAAAGTTACATAATTTCGGGTTATAGACATGTGTGTTTTATTACAAACTTAACGGCCATTACGGAACACGCGATTCATTACATATATGCTAAATGTCCCAATAAAAAACGATTCGTCAATAAAGTCATACTGAACAGTCAAGATGGAAAATAATTATCAGTATTGCATTAAAAATATGTATGTATATGTTCATTGTTTTATTATATGGTACGTGATAACTTATTTCTTATTGCGATTATGAGATATTACATTTTTAAGGTGTTGTCCGCCAACGTTATTTTGCAGAAATAATTGGAACGTATTTGATTAATTTAATTATTTGAGAAAAAAACTCGCGAACATATAACCAATTGACGCCGCTAGTTATGTGCATGGTATACTATATTCTCATAGTTAATGTAGGTACATTAATATCATTGGTTTTGATCCATTTAATAATGTCCGCAGAAAATCATGATTTCTTTGCAGTAATTGATATTCCGATATTGGGCTATTTTCTAGTAAGATAAATGATACGAAACGTCATATTACATTTTATACAGTTATAACGTTAAAGTCGTAGTACGCTTAGAGGTACCATTACCGTGCGCGACGTCAATACAGTCAAAGTTTAAATGCTACACAATATTTCATTACAACAAATAAAACTAAAAAGCATACCTACTTTTGATGTAAATTGTTTTTCTCAAAATATACTAACGTTCTATCAAAGCATTTCAAAGACAAAGTTTTCCTTATATATATAATTTAGCTTCTCGATGTAAAAAACATATCATACTTTGCTTTATAATAAAATCCACCAAAGGAAATTAAAGGCTCACTGCGCAAACGCATACATCATAAACATCAGTTTAGTAAATAACAGTATATACACTTTCATTCAATCATATTAATCATATACGTGCAACGGGAGAAACACTTGTAGTTGAAGAAAATACATCGAATGTCCGCAGATATACGCTATAGCGTAATATAGTACAGAATTGCATAGCCATTGCTAGCTAACATATTTGTCTGATGTAATTATTTCTGTTTGAAGTTAAAATGATAAGAAGTTAGAACTCCTGCTTAAGCATAAGTGTAGAATCCATGCGTCGCGCCTAGCGGCCGACATCGCTCTGCATTTCTTTACAACTACATTGTGAGTGTTCCTATCCCATAACTAAAAAGTGTTTAATGCGCTTTAATAATATTACCATGTTACTAGCACATGTGATCTATAGTAACCATTTAAAAAACAGTACTTTTTGGCGTGTCTTTTTTAATCCTGGAAACACTCCGTTAGTAACAAGTTTTGAATTGATTATAGCCGCATGAATTAATTGTAAAGCTGGTGGTTTTCAAACAAGAACAAGTTAATAAAGTTGTCATCACATGTACGATAAAGTGGATTGATTTTCCTAACGGATTAACGTGTAAAAATGTATATGGCTGATAAAACAAGTACATTAAAACATAATTTTTACATATAAAATAATTATTTTAGAATTTGAATAAAACGATTTCCATATAAGTTAACTGTAAGATGTTACATTATTTACAGGTGTCTAGGACTGATTTCATACGCCTCAAGAAAGAAAGAAGAAGGAAACAATTGGCAGAAAGTAAAAAGGAACAATACAAAACAAGATAATTTTAACGATTATTTTACTTACTGTTTAGTTTAAAAATACCTTATTTGTAATACGTAACGCATCAACGACAGTACAAACATTACTTATGATGATGGTGGTGATGATGATGATGATGATGATGATGATGATGATGAAAATGGTTATGATGATGATAATGATGAATCGTTTGTTGAGAATGCTGGGTATTATCATAAGGCGGATGTGAGACATTGACCGATCACATCTCATTGTTTCAACACAATTTCTCAAATCCATGGTATCATATACAGTATTTATAATCGGGCTGCATTTTTTATTGTTACAGGACTAGGGATTTTTGTGACACAAATAATGCGGGTGTACTTCGAAAGAGAATGAGCAGGACGGCACAATTCATAAAGAGGGAGAGACAATGATCGTACATCCATGAATATAAGGAAAAAGTCAGTGTCGGTTACAAGTACCCTTAACCATACACTACACTATGATTTCAAGAACAAAATGGCTAAATCTAGGCTAGGTACATTAGGTTCAATTTTGTGTTTGAGCACACTTGGTGTATAGTACACGATATTAGCGTCAAAAATTACATTCTGATCTAAAAGATCCAATAAATTCAGGGAACCAAACTGAACCATAGAAAATAGCATACTCGAATTCGTTAATTCTTTTTTTTTTCAGTTACATAATATTTTGAATTACCTCTCTTGTTTGCATATTTTTAATAGCTTGGTAAAGCATGTGTTGTTTCAGTTTAGAATAACAAAACTCTCTGTTTGAGTTGAAACCTTAAATTCTAAGCGCAAGTGGAAAAAAGTCATTATGGAACTTTTGTTTTTTGTGCACATGTTCGTTCGTTCGTCCAATCATCTCTTCATTTTCTTCAGCTCTGCAATCATGCACTTTTCATATATATTTATTTTTTTTATTTAATCATTCTTTTATTGATTCGTTTGTACATTCGTTTGTTCATTCATTCAGTCATTCAGTCATTTATTTTAGTTTAAATGAAGACATTGTTGGAGTTTCGGCCAGCATAACGGTGACGAAAGAAAAGAGGGAGCTGCAATAAGACGAATTTGTTCAGAATAATGCTGAGCCTGACGCGATGTTTGATCTTGACATACCCGGAGTGATAGTCGCCTTGAGAACAGATGATGATCGTTACCAACATTCACCGTATATAATCGTACACCGGAAATTGCGACCCCCGAAGCGAGGACGAAACTCTACATTCAAGCAACTGTCCTGTTATTTATATTGTTAGTGTATCATCTGCTTATTCCAGAAAAAAACATGCAGGTACTGTTAACATTGTTTCAAGTAGCTAATCTTCCCATTTGCCATATATTTTGTCTGAAACTTCATTCGAAAACGTAAGTCTAGAGTAAAAAATAGTGATGTGGTTGTGCCATTTGTTGCGTTGTTAAACTCACTTTCGTCGATTTGAGACAATCTACGTACATTTCTTCATATCAGTAAAGACAGGCTGTGGACAACTATTCACGGTAAACACTTGTTTTTACCGATTCGTTGTTTGAAAGTGATTCAATTACCGAACATATAAACTGACCAGTGTATGGGGTATTGTGTGCATGATGAACGGCGTATTTTAACTGATACAGAATTTAGTGTACGGCGTTATGCAAGTAAAATAACATATTTTATTGGACTTTAACGACTCAGCACGTTTAACTTGTCGCTAAGGGATATGATTCCTTATCCAACCATATAGATCTATATTGTTTTTAAAATTTAATGTATTTCAGGAAATATGGTACTGTGATGCTTCTATTGCAATGTGGAGGCGAACGTTTTCAGAGAAACGGATGAATTACTGATTAATCATGCACAGACATAAAAAAATTAAGTTTAGAAACTATATAAATGGGGAAAGGGATCCAGAGTTATAATGGCCTATGAATCCGCTGCTTCAGAGACCCAGTGTCAAATGCTGAAAACCAGTACCACTTAGAACATTTCACATAAACCTAACTAGAAAAAAAGGTTTTAATGACGGTGAACCTTAATTACAATTCCTGTATTCTACGCTTGTGAACCGCATAACACTAAGGTAAAAAAATCCTTAGACCACCCGGTCACGGAGAACTCACAACCTCATGTTAACACAAATCCATGAATTCAGTGATGTCAAGTAAATATTCGGTAATAGAGGAGGACCTATATTGGGTATTAACTCAGCTATTTATACTGTTTACACGTGTTAAACGGAATGTTGTATCATTGATAGATGATATACCAACCAGTCTGGACAGGTTTCTTTTTCATTGAAAATTACGCATCATATATATGTTTTAAAAATGGTGTCATTACTTGTCATGTGTTGAAAATGGTGTTACTACCTGTCATTTGCTGAAGATGACGATATATCAGGTATCATTAATAGCACAGATAATAAAAGCGGGCTGGTAAGCGTAGTGGATAGTGTTGGCCGCTCGACCTGAGGAGCAGTGGCTATCATAAATAGAAAACATTCAGTGGTAATCACAAATAATCAGTAGCCTAGTTATCACAATATTACAAAGTTATTCAAGGATCATGAATAGTAATCACAAATAGTCAGTAGCCTAGTTATCACAATATTACAAAGTTATTCAAGGATCATGAATAGTAATCACAAATAGTCAGTAGCCTAGTTATCACAATATTACAAAGTTATTCAAGGATCATGAATAGTAATCACAAATAGTCAGTAGCCTAGTTATCACAATATTACAAAGTTATTCAAGGATCATGAATAGTAATCACAAATAGTCAGTAGCCTAGTTATCACAATATTACAAAGTTATTCAAGGATCATGAATAGTAATCACAAATAGTCAGTAGCCTAGTTATCACAATATTACAAAGTTATTCAAGGATCATGAATAGTAATCACAAATAGTCAGTAGCCTAGTTATCACAATATTACAAAGTTATTCAAGGATCATGAATAGTAATCACAAATAGTCAGTAGCCTAGTTATCACAATATTACAAAGTTATTCAAGGATCATGAATAGTAATCACAAATAGTCAGTAGCCTAGTTATCACAATATTACAAAGTTATTCAAGGATCATGAATAGTAATCACAAATAGTCAGTAGCCTAGTTATCACAATTTTACAAAGTTATTCAAGGATCATGAATAGTAATCACAAATAGTCAGTAGCCTAGTTATCACAATATTACAAAGTTATTCAAGGATCATGAATAGTGATCACAAATAGTCAGTAGCCTAGTTATCACAATATTACAAAGTTATTCAAGGATCATGAATAGTGATCACAAATAATCAGTAGCATAGTTATCACAATATAACAAAGTTATTCAAGGATCATGAATAGTAATCACAAATAGTCAGTAGCCTAGTTATCACAATATTACAAAGTTATTCAAGGATCATGAATAGTGATCACAAATAATCAGTAGCATAGTTATCACAGTATTACAAAGTTATTCAAGGATCATGAATAGTGATCACAAATAGTCAGTAGCCTAGTTATCACAATTTTACAAAGTTATTCAAGGATCATGAATAGTGATCACAAATAGTCAGTAGCCTAGTTATCACAATATTACAAAGTTGTTTAAAGATCATGAATAGAAATCACAAATAATCAGTAGCCTAGTTATCACAATATTACAAAGTTATTCAAGGATCATGAATAGTAATCACAAATAGTCAGTAGCCTAGTTATCACAATATTACAAAGTTATTCAAGGATCATGAATAGAAATCACAAATAATCAGTAGCCTAGTTATCACAATATTACAAAGTTATTGAAGGATCATGAATAGTAATCACAAATAGTCAGTAGCCTAGTTATCACAATATTACAAAGTTATTCAAGGATCATGAATAGTAATCACAAATAGTCAGTAGCCTAGTTATCACAATATTACAAAGTTATTCAAGGATCATGAATAGAAATCACAAATAATCAGTAGCCTAGTTATCACAATATTACAAAGTTATTTAAAGATCATGAATAGAAATCACAAATAATCAGTAGCCTAGTTATCACAATATAACAAAGTTATTCAAAGAACATGAATTTGATAATTTATTATTAAACTATTACAAAATAAAAGGTCAATTATATCTATCGGAAAGTTTATAGAAAGTGCTCTAAAAACGAGGCAAATCTAAACACTTTTTTTCATTGCATTGATTGATTTATTTAATTATTCATTTTATTTTGTTTTTGTTTTTTCTTATATGGTTAACAATGCCATGAAATTTTTCATCATTATTTATGTGTTAAAGTAATTGAAATTTTGATAACATAGTGACTGATAAGCCTTACTAGGCTGAGTATTTCTTTGCATGTACTAACGCTTTTGCAAATGTTGTAATTTAAAAGCCCGTGTGGTTCCGGCTAAGAATATAATCACTGTCGATCTTTGCACAGGGGTAGGAATCCTCCGAATGGGTGTCATGTTCATTTTATCATTTTTTGTCATGTTCACTATTGTGGTTAAATTATCAACCCCTGTGTGGTTCAAGGGAGTCATGAGTGATGGCAAGAGTAGGATTACTGTGACTTATGCATGTCGTAAGTAGCGACAAATTGAGTAATACGATAGAATTTGCTGAAACTCTGCAGTTCTGCAGGTATCAAGGTTCTAGGTTCATTCTGCATATTCATTTGTTGATGTATTTTTTTTAATCTGTATGTGTATTTGTTGTTTTTGTACATGTAAAGTGAACTTGGAATCTTCCTTCCTGTTGGCGTTGAATAACCTATAATATGTTGGTACGCCGTAAAACCCTATTCATTCATTCATTCATTCATTGTTATTTTAAAATGTATTGTACCTGTTACTTTAATAAATAAAAAATATATATATGGAGATAATTATTTGTGAATAACCAAGACATAAATGTACAGACCAGACTACGGCGAGTGCGCCTAGCTTCAATGCAAACCATAGATACAATATCAAGGCCTCTGCCAAACCAATAAATTTGGTGTCGACCATGACTTATATACTATGGAATTACATGCAACACATCTGGACAGGGTGGACAAATTTACATACATGAAGTGATAGCTTTTTATGAGTAGGATCCAGTTAAGGATTCATTACTACTCACATGCTATATAAAGGACAGATTTATAAACCCGTTGGATCATATAGATACAGTGAATTCATATATATATATATATATAAATGAATAGTTATCACAAATAATCAGTAGCTTAGTTATCACAATATTACAAGTTTATTCAAGGAACATGAATATTAATCACAAATAATCAGTAGTATTTACGTTAAGTCAGACCAAACACCAAATTAAAAACAAAACAACTCTTCACAAGTTCTGTCTTATTAAGGTGAAACTCGGAAAATGCTAGGTCTAGTAGCTCTTTCCACATTAGGAACAACCATGCCTCGGTTCTTCGTGTTTCCTTCGGATGTGTTCATTGAATCTTTCTTTCAGATTGAATGTTGCTACGCAGTGGTGGCATATATGTTCGTGAGTATTTATTATTTGTAATAACTCCACTTTACAATTAGAGCTTTTAACTATGTCGGCTTTTAACGGCAATTGATTAAGAATTTTTACAATTTTAAAATTGGCTAAACCCCCACCCCCTCTCCCCAGTGTAGCATGCGCATATATACTCACTGACCTTGTATTGCCAAAAAGATATATATGTAAACTTGTCGAAATAGCATATTGAAAAGAGATTTCCAAACTTGGGCTGCGCGCATTGATTAGATTAAAATAGATTTCCCGTTTCAAATTGAAAATATTTTGTGACGTTTTAAATGAGCCACTTGATTACATTTTTATTTCAATTATGATCCGTTATACAGGTTTGCATGTAGTGGAACTTGTTCCATCTTAGAGAGAGACCGAATGACCATGTAAAAGTATTTAAATGCTGTCTGTTTTTAGAATTCGGATTCGTTTCAAGTTTTCCGCTTCGATTTAAATATCGATTATATTACGTTTTGGTGGATTTGACATACCAAATCATTTAGGTTCTTAATGATAATGAGATGGTTTTATCTATTTTAAAATTATTTTTTTTACATTTATAGCGTCTGTTCCTTAAATACTCCCTTTAAATATTGAGAACAATGAACTCGGTACTGTACGGTGATATCACGTGATGAACGTGTCATCCAGATTGAATGTTTGTAAAAAGGATGAAAATGATGCATGGTGATCAAAGTACTACACAAAAACTAATATGCTTAAGTGACACTATATTGACAGTATAAATGGTAATTTGCTACGTCTGACATTGCTGACAAGATTGTCTGTAATTACACCGGCTCAATTTGTCATTTGTATATGCTCGGATGTAGATGCCATTCAAAATAGAATATTAACACTAAGTGCCGTTTTATATAGGTGAATACTAAACGCTTTGAAATAAATTAATAATAATGTCCATATAATAAGCTATTTAAATACTGTAAGAAAGAATTTAAATAAATAAATAAATAAATAACTATATATATATAATAAATTAAAATAAAAATTAACGTTTGTTTTGTGTTCATCTTGCAGTAGTAAGTACGTTTTAGCTAAATGATGTTATTTTTACGTTATTTGACATAAACGTTTATTCAATATATACTTTCATGGTCCTGCATTTACACATGTACGATGCTGCAATTACACATATACGATGCTGCATTTACACAAGTACGATGTTGCATTTACACATATACGATGCTGCATTAAACCATGTACGATGCTTCATTTACACATGTACGATGCTGCATTAACACATGTACGATGCTTCATTTACACATGTACGATACTGCATTTACACATGTACGATGCTTCATTGACACATGTACGATGCTTCATTTACACATGTACGATGCTTCATTTACACATGTACGATGCTGCATTAACACATGTACGATGCTTCATTTACACATGTACGATGCTGCATTTATACATTAATGGTGCTAAGCGTATATTGCTTCTATTAATATAGTTGTCCTTTGATATAACCAAAGTAAAAAAACACATTCACTTTGAGTAGTTTTTAGAAACGACTATTAAAGCGTATGCAATTTCAATCGGAGAATCGTAAATAGAATGCCGCCCGATTGTACTGCACACTTTTACTCATATAGAAATATGGTATATTCAAATTTCCCGGTAAAAATTAAAATGTAGTGATGGTGCTCATGCAGTTTTACTCGACAATTAAATGGCATGATGTGCATGGCATATTTTATTTTCACTCACGTACAGACCAGATAAAACCGAATCTCTTATTTTATTCTTTCTTTGAGTTCAGTGTTCCATGCGACCTTTTTATCAGATACTATTTTTATAAAAGGTGTAGGTAAATCACAGTCACACATCAAATAAAAGTTATTATGCATATAAAATGTATGTTGAAATAGTAATTTTATATGTCAACAATACCTACAAAAATTTGTCAAACAGGAGATAAAGCGCTCAAAGGACATGTTTTTGTGCGTTTTAATATCTATGAAACATACCATGATTCCGGACGCGAATATTAAATTGATATATTTCTTTAAACATTATTTTGCTGTATGAATGCCATCATCTTTAAGTAAGTAAACTCGATTTCAGAAACACTATTTCCAATAAACGGTATTAAGACATGGACAAGACAAGGGATATCCACAAAATGGACCGTTCTGGTATTAAATGTAAAGACTGCTCGCATGTTAATTGTATCTTTAAGCGTAACACGACCTTGTGTATATTTAATGTTCGCATGCATATTTATTGTACGAGTACGAAGTCGAATTTAAGGTGCTTTTATCCTATACCGGACATAAACAATCTCTTACAAAATAATTTAAAACTTGAATATAATCGGAAACTAAATATGCCGTCCGATTTATTTTTCAAAATAATGAATATTTCTCCAGAAACAAGAAACAAACATTGTCATTTGCAGGCAGAAGTAAAATTATTTAAAAAAACGATACCGGACATTGTAAAAAAAAAATATCATATTAACATGAAACAAATGGGTAAACGTTTATATCGTATTAAAATATTGTGTATCAAATTTATTTTCTTCTGGTTGCGGTTTTGTTTTTCAGCCGTTGATGATTTTGTGGTTTGCAAACTTTGCGCTTGCTTATGCATTTTTTTAATAGGGCGGACATTTTACTGCTGATTTATTTCATTAACATTCCGTGTATAAACACTTACAATTTATTGTTATCATATATGTGAACGTGTGTATTTTAAAAGTTTCTGTTAAGTTTTTAGTATAACACGTAATATTTTGATAAAATTTCACTTGCTTATCCCGTGAGCGCGATTTTTTTTTAAAATAACGTGGTTTGACAACTGCTTCAAACAGAAATCCATACACTTTTCAATGCTTCATTACAGTTGAAATAATACAATCATATGCAACAAAAGAAAATAAATTAAATATGTCTGTTGTTTTCCTTCCCATTTCTCTTCATTTTTATTTCACTCCGTGGTATATGAGGATCACACATTGGACGCCGTATTGTTTTACGACATTTTTTCAACATTTCATAAAATTGTACTTTCTCCTTAATAATTTCGAATCCTGCGACGAAATTTAATGTCCATTATTGGAACTTACGCCACTCTCGTCTGCGCGAAAGTCTAGTGCGTTAGTAAAAAAGACATTTCTGTTTGAACTACATGCGAAATGTTACACCGGGAAACGTCAAAATAAATCAAAATTGCCATATAAATGATAAAAAAATTTGTCTGGTATACGATAAGAGGACTCTATTCATTTCATTTGTTATATGATACAAAGGGGCGATCAATATCTTAATTCGGTGAAAATAGTATTTGTTGTCGATTTGCACCATTAACGTGCGCGACGTCAAAGAGTATAGTATGTCTTTAAAAGACAAAACGTTATGCTATTCAACATTTGAATGTAACTAGTGTGACCTGTCTTTCAACGGCAAACCTTACGTAATCCAACTAGAGGTAGAAACAATTACCTTATTTTTTTCTAAACGATCACTTCATTATGCGGTGAAAAGTATATAATCCAATTTAAAAAATGAAAAAACAAACAATTTATGATATTTATTTGAAATTCTCGTATCATTCCTGTATAGATCGTTTATGACGTGATAACAGGAAACAGCGAGATCATGTGTATTTGCAATTCAGTTTTAAGCCCCCAAGATGTCACTTCTACTTTATGGCTGTATTGTATTTATTATAATTATAATTTCTCCATGTAACGGTTTGTCATGAGGACTCCAGTGGAGATTTTGTTACTGACCGTTCCAAGGTGGTGACCGGTGTTGTCACGTCTTCTGTATGGCTGTATTGTATTGATCATAATTATAATTTCTCCATGTAACGGTTTGTCCTGAGGACTCCAGTGGTGATTTTGTTACTGACCGTTCCGAGGTGGTGACCGCTGTTGTCACTTCTTCTGTATGGCTGTATTGTATTTATCATAATTATAATTTCTCCAGGTAACGGTTTGTCCTGAGGACTCCAGTGGTGATTTTGTTACTGACCGTTCCAAGGTGGTGACCGGTGTTGTCACTTCTTCTGTATGGCTGTATTGTTTTTATCATAATTATAATTTCTCCATGTAACGGTTTGTCCTGAGGACTTCATTGGTGATTTTGTTACTGACCGTTCCGAGGTGGTGACCGGTGTTGTCACTTCTTCTGTATGGCTGTATTGTTTTTATCATAATTATAATTTCTCCAGGTAATGGTTTGTCCTGTGACCGCTGTTGTCATTTTTTCAGTATGGCTGTATTGTATTTATCATAATTTGAGTGTTTTGCAGTAGTTGAAATAATTAATTGCTTACAAAAAAACGTATTTCAGAAAAGAACAAATAAAATAAATGGCTGTAATTACGCTTTCCCCATGCAACAGTTTGCCCTGCCTTTGTGGTTGTTTCATATGAACACTACGTGTCCTATGGATATTTTGTTTTCCAATTTGATGGATCTGTTGGTTTTAATTTGTGTGTTTTGCAGTAATTAAAATAATTAATTGCTTACAAAAACACGTGTTTCAGCGAATTATAAATACTGCATATGGCTGTATTATATATATCATAATAACGATTTCCCCATTCAACAGTTTGTTATGCTGTTGTAGGTATTTCCTGAATACTACGTGTTCTATGGATTTTTATTTTCAATTTAATGTATCTATTGTTGTCTTGTGCCTGTGTTTAAGTGCAGTAGTTAAAACAACTAAATGAAATAATAATTACTCAAAGAAACACGTTGTTGAGCCACATCACTTAATAATACATACCAGTGTATTAAAGTTGACGATTGGCAAACATATGTCTCAATCATAAAATGAAAAGTAAAACCAATTAAATTGTGTTATATTTAAATTAATGACAATGATCAATAATCATAGCATGTGTTTATTGTGTTAAAGCCGTGATCACGTGACTGTCAGTGAATGGACAAACCAGATGCGTATAACAACCATCGTTTCCTACAAGCAAGCACCTGGCAAACCTTCTCACAAAAAAAGGTTTGAATCTTACTGGGCTCGAACTCACGACCTTGAGGTAAGAGGGTAGTGATCTTGAAATATCATGTTTGGCCGCTCAGCCACAGATCACATTTCCCTCATTTAAAAAAAAGGTAAGACGTATTACTTATATTTGATATTGATATAACGTGCTTTTAAAATCACAAGACATCGATGATTTTACAAAAGTGCCCGCTTGGGTTTTATACTATACTGAGCAAAAAAAGAAACTTTGCTCTGTTTAAAGTGCAATAACTTTTTTAATTTCAACATTTATAATAAAATGTTAATAAAAAATATCGGTATTGTGTCGGTCTGTTTGAATTATGAAAACTTGTTTATTTAAACACAAATGATAATAACCTAGCTGTAAAAATCCTGTTTTGCATGATTTGCACATGCCAGAGTCCACCAGGTAGATACACAAATGTGCATTACATAAACAGATATGTTGTTAATCAAACAATTGAAAAAACAATATAATTTTGTGGACTTTGTAATATGATGTACTTGTTTTAAGAGGGCCTCAAGAAATATTTGCTTTGTCAATCAAGTCACCCTTTATAAATAAAGATTAAACTTGTAATTCTTACTTAATTGCTTCTTTCACAACTATGCCTCACTAATATTAGTCTTAAAAACAAACTTGAAAAGCAACAATAACAATGCAAATTTCAGTTTCAGTTAAAAAACGTTATTTTGATTACACCCCTTGTCCACTTTATAATTAATTTATGGGTACAAAACTACACTTCAAATGTCCAATGGAAATACAGATTTGTTAAAAAATGATCAACTGACACAGCCATACCAATATCAGTGCAGTGTTTCAAACAGGATTTTGAAAATAACCAATTCATGGATAGTAAAGTTTCTTTTTTTGCTGAGTATAGTATACATCTAGTACAATCGAATGTTATAACGATGAATGTCGGCTATATTGTAACATAAATATATTAATTATGAATAGTCCAGTCGAACGTTATAACAAAGAATGTTGGCTGTAGTGTAGCATAAATGTATTCATTATGAATAGTAACGTTATAACAAAGAATGTTGACTGTAGTGAAACATAAATATATTAATTATGAATAGTCCAGTCGAACGTTATAACAAAGAATGTTGGCTGTAGTAAAACATAAATGTATTAATTATGAATAGTCCAGTCGAACGTTATAAGAAAGAATGTTGGCTGTAGTGAAACATAAATGTATTAATTATGAATAGTCCAGTCGAACGTTATAACAAAGAATGTTGGCTATAGTGTAACATTACATAAATGTATTAATTATGAATAGTCCAGCCGAACGTTATAACAAAGAATGTTGGCTATCGTGTTACATTGCATAGATGTATTAATTATGAATAGTCCAGTCGAACGTTATAACAAAGAATGTTGGCTATAGTGTTACATTGCATAAATGTATTAATTATGAATAATCCAGTCGAACGTTATAACAAAGAATGTTGGCTATAGTGTTACATTGCATAGATGTATTAATTATGAATAGTCCAGCCGAACGTTATAACAAAGAATGTTGATTATAGTGTTACATTACCATAAATGTATTAATTATGAATAGTCCAGCCGAACGTTATAACAAAGAATGTTGGCTATAGTGTTACATTGGATAGATGTATTAATTATGAATAGTCCAGCCGAACGTTATAACATAGAATGTTGGCTATAGTGTTACATTGCATAAATGTATTAATTATGAATAATCCAGTCGAACGTTATAACAAAGAATGTTGGCTATAGTGTTACATTGCATAGATGTATTAATTATGAATAGTCCAGCCGAACGTTATAACAAAGAATGTTGGCTATAGTGTTACATTGCATAAATGTATTAATTATGAATAGACCAGCCGAACGTTATAACAAAGAATGTTGGTTATAGTGTTACATTACCATAAATGTATTAATTATGAATAGTCCAGCCGAACGTTATAATGAAGAATGTTGGCTATAGTGTTACATAAATGTATTAATTAAGAATAGTCCAGTCGAACGTTATAACAAAGAATGTTGGTTATAGTGTAACATTACCATAAATGTATTAATTATGAATAGTCCAGTCGAACGTTATAACAAAGAATGTCTGTCAGCTATAGTGTAACATAAATATGATAATTATGAATAGTCCAATTGAACGTTATAACAAAGAATGTCTGTAACAGTGTAACACAAATATATTAATTATGAATATTTATGAATAATATATATTGCATTGCTTCCGTAGCTAAAATTATATTATCATAGTGTATAACAAGAACAGAAGGACGTAACGTATAACTCTACTTTCTATCGGCAGATTTCCTATATTGAACGTAATAATCTTGAAAAGCGACCGCCCGGAATGTATACGGTAAGTGTATTAAAAACTTTACTTTTATTTGATGTCACATGTTATTTCCAATAATAAATAACTATTGACCCCGGTTAATGTTTTGTTTCATTAGCGACAATCACATCATGACCAATGCCTTAATATTAAATAATTGTACATGTATACTTTTCATTTCTTCTGAATTTAGATTTCTTACCTTCATCAGAACTTTGTAGTTATTATACTTTCTGCAAGTGCCAATTTTTAAACCTATTACAAAATTTAGCATCTTGTCAATGTGATTTATTTTTGTAGTTAATTAATATTGTTCGTTTTACCGTTAAGGCAAGCATTAACAGTAAATGGTGCAGTTGGCAAAATTTGTGAGCACTTCCGCCTTTTGCCGCCTACGAGATCCTTCCGCGGTTTTCTTTAGTGTTGTATCAACAAACAATACGTCCATAGTCCCAGGGTATTATAGACGGTTTATAATAAACTACAAGCAGTGCAACAATATATATTTATTGGAATAAATTCGCCATGGCTTCTACCCAATTTAATAACAACTATGCAGCCCTAAACATCTTAAACAATTGCTTCAAATGGTTCATAAATCATAGAGAAGTTTATAACTAAATCTGATAACTCGACTCTGTGAACCCTTAAAAAACATAAACCTAAAATTTAATAACATTCATTAAATATTTCTCAAAAACTGATCACTCACGTTGCTTAAATCACGCTGTACGGACATATGGTAATATATGTATACGAAACCACTAGTGGCACCGCCATAAAATAGGGGAGCGGAAAACAGCAACACAAATATAACCACAAATAAGAGCAAGTGATTCAAGTCTCACAAAAGGAATACCTGAGTAACAAATTAATACTTAATACTTTGTATATATTCTACTCATATAATATATATAAAAATATTCAATCATGTAAGACCAAATGGTGTACTTTGTTATATTGTATATATTCCACCAATATACACATTCCATCATACTAGGCCCAAATTGTGTAATATCTACATAGTATACTCGTATATTCAATATACACATTCAAATATGTCAAACATAAATGTAGTATTTAGTATGTTGCATATATTTCGCCAAGATGCACATTAGATCATCTCAGACCCAAATGGGGTATATATCAGTACAAACTCGGCGTAACCTAATAGCGTTTGTTTTACTCATTAATGACTTGGTTAAATTTATGAAAACAAAATGGTGTAAAATGTACAATATAACAGGCCTCAAATGGAGGAATGGCTGACGCACGTCAAATCGAGGTGTAATCTGTTACAAATAAATTGAAATACTTTACTGCATTGTACTTATAAGTTTCATACATAGTATATATGTTGCCATTAAAGAAATTCTATCAAAAAATCCAAGAAGGGATCTTTCAAAGATAGTATATATGCTGCCACAATTCACATCCCATCATAATAATCCAAGATGGGATCTTTCATACAAAGTATATATGCTGCCATTAAAGAAATTCCATCGTTATAATCAAAGATGTGATATTTAATACATAGTATTATATTCTACCACTTTACACATTCCATCATAACAATCCAAGATGGGATCTTCCATACATAGTTTATCTTCTACCACTCTTCAAATTTTATTATACTAATCAAAGATAGGATCTTTTATACAAAGTCTATATTCTGCCACTAAACACATTCCTCATAATAATCCAAAATGGGATAGTTCATACATAGAATACATGCTGTTAATATACACAGTCAATCATAATAATCCAAGATGAGATCTTTCATGCGTAGTAAAATAGTATATGTTGCCACTTTATACATTCACCAATAATAATTCAAAATGGATTCTTTCTTACATAGTATATATAATGCCAATATCTAATTCCATCAAAATAATCCAAGATGAGATTGTTCATGCATAGTATATCGCGGGGTGAAAACGGAAAAGGTCTAAGTGCTTCTTTATTTATATGCACTAAGACATTTTTCGCATTCACCCGTCGATATATTCTGCCACTATTCACATTCCATCCAAATAATCCAAGATGGGAACTTTTATACATATTATATATTCTGCCACTATTCACATTTCATCATAATAATCCAAGATGGGAACTTTTATACATAGTATATATTCTGGCACAATACACATTCCGTCCAAATAATCCAAGATGGGAACTTTTATAAATAGTATATATTCTGCCACTATACACATTCCATCATAATATTCCAAGATGGGATCTTTTATACATAGTATATATTCTGCCACTATACACATTCAATCATAATTATCCAAGATGGGATCATTTATACATAGTATATATTCTGCCACTAACCACATTCCATCATAATAATCCCAGATTGGATCTTTTATACAGAGAATATATTCTGCCACTATACACATTCCATCATATTAATCCAAGATGGGATCTTTAATACATAATATATAATCTGCCATTATACACATTCCATCATAATAATCCAATATGGTATCTTGCAAACATAGTACATATTCTGCCAATTCACACGTTCCATCATATTCAACCAAATTAGGGTAATTTACTACATTGTATTAATTCTGCCTATATTCATTTCATCATATTCATATGATTAGACCAAATGAGATACTATTTTGACACATTTTTTATATTAGCGAATTATAGAAAAGTATATTAAATACTGCATTCAGGTTTGATATATTGAGTGTGCATATTGGCAGAATATAAACAATGTATCAAAATTCCACAACTTTGTCCGTCAAGAGAGAATTTGAAACAAACCAGACCGACAATCGACACAGAAAATATACTAAATGACTGTGACTAGTATGTTTTCTTACTGTTCAAACATTTCTTACATCAAGCTCCTCATCTTGAAATATGGTAACTTGAATCTGAAATACACAAAGGTTTTATAATGCTAAGATTGACGCGGATAACACCCTTTAGTCACACAAATAACAGTATTTCTTTAAACAATCATACACATTTCATTGAAAAATATAAATTTTTATGGATTTTAAATTATTGGTAACGTCGTAGTCCAAGCAAGCACATTAACGTATGCAATGAAATTGTTGTCATTTCAATACGTTTAGAAAGCTGGGGCACATATTCCGTTTGTCATTACTGCGAAATAGTTCGTCCCTAATTATAAACGGTACTATATATATATGTTTTGATGGAAGGAAACTTCTAAAGCAATTTTTAACCTTCTTTATATTGATTTCCCTTCTTATATATGATCGAGTTTTTTCCACTTTATTAATTAACTTTAGATTAACAGTTATAATTTTAGAACTGAATGTAAATGTGTTAGAAATTGATAGCAAGAGATAGTGCGAACATATAAACAGTACCACTTGTACGCTGTACATTTTTTATCAACTTCAGATTTGCTGCTTTGAACATGAATAAGCAAGTCGTTCTATTCCAAACGTTCTCCCATAGTGTCTAATTCGGGCAAGATACTGTGAAGTATGCAATCATTCGGAGGGAATGAAAGCCGTCGGTCTGGTGTGCTTGGAGACTATAAAAAATCTCTCAAAAACGAATATTTTTATAATAGTTAGTTCATGGTTGCTTGAATTAATGAGAAGCAGAAAGAAGCAAATAAAGTTATTACTGATGAAAGATATATGTATGTGTCAACAACAACAGACGGACACTAATTGTGCAATGGACCGGCAGGTCGACGAATTTTCAAACCATTTTGAAATCCTCCTAAATCATAAGACATCTACTAGACTAAGTATTCTTATTTTTAGTTAAAGTATTGACAACATTTACAACTACCAAATAAGTAGTACCATACTCTTTTCAGGTCATACAGCAATCAAAACGAAAGTGTGGTGGCCGACTGGAATTGGTCAGCTACCAAGCAAGTAGTACCATAGTCTCTTCAGTTTGTAATACAATCAAAGAGTAGAGCGGGATGGTCGACTGTAACGGGTCAACTACCAATCAAACAGTACAATAGTACCATACGTTAAATGAACGGCGTTATAGAGCTATTTCGTTATATGCAGCGTTTTATAGAAAGTAAGACATGTGTTTTGATATCGACTTTTTAAAAACATATAAAAAGCACCCGTTCATACATGCTGTATGCAGAACTCGAAGATATCTCATATCGATACATAACAAACAAGCGATTTAAAATTCTGGAATATCTAATACTTAGAAAACAATAAAAAAGTTACATATGTTATAAATCAATGATTAACAATGAAAACTAAGAATACATCTGATTTAATCATCTGGAATTCATCATCAACAGACGGGGAAACTCAGAAATATGTATAAACAGATACACAATTCAAAGAAAAAATACTCACTTTATTTTGCTTGACCAATATATCTAATACTGGAGATCCGACCTTCTAAAGGCATCAAACGGGAAAAGAAATACAGTGTAATTAAAAAGTGATCATTAATTTTGATTAAAAACTACCTGAAGATCTCAAAAAGCAAGTATTCAAATTGAGGACGACAAACCATAGATTCCTTATTAAAACAGGAAGTTATACGGATGTTGCTTTTAGACTAAGGAGCTCTACACTTTATTATCTTATATCGGCAACGAATGCCCTGACTTTGCACATAGCCGTAGCAAAGGCATACAGTCATATTATTTCTATAAACACCCAAATGTAATGAAATATAAAGAGCTTTTGACGAACAACACTATACAAATTAAAAAAAGATAGTGATTTCGTAAAAATCGTTTAGCTGTGTTTGCATTATAATCATTAAGTAAATAAGAATATTCTCAATGTTGACTATTTCGTGAGTTAAGGTTGACTGTTACATTAAGTAATATTCAATAATACATGAAGTAATTATATTCGACTTCCATGTATTGATCTGTTAGAAATATATGTTAGAATACCATTGCTAAAGCACAAGACATTTTAAAATATGTATTACTATAAAACCTTCTTCTATTGAAAACGCAAAAAGATGTTTAAGTTTATACTGCAAACAATATATGAAATTATAAGAACATTATTTGAGACGAAACATGCACGTTAAGCTACATCCGAATATGTTTTGACTGTCCCCAACTCAAGTTGTTCTTCTTTGCTAACTGTAACTATACAGGTCATATATCTCAAGTACCTATATATGTAAGCACATGTTTTCTTGATGATTGTATCGATCTCATTATGTAACATATGTTACCTGATATGGTAAAGTTGTTGTTGTTGTTGTTTTTGTTGTAATTTTTGTTGTTGTTGTTGAAAAGCTAACGTCCAAAACGCATTCAATGACTGATTGGCCTAAGGTGGCATCATTTAAACATTATATTACATTAAACTATACTATGCATTTAATAACATTTAATAACTTATAGTCAGCAACATAACATGTTATTACAAAAACAGTACAGAACATTGTAGTAAATTAGCAATATGATGCATTACATCGTACTTAATACTTTTATATTATATTACATTGTACAATATTGAGCAATAATATTAATCATATTTATAAAAACAAAAATTAATTACCGTATTAAGCAACGACATAAACAAACACATAACAGCTGGTAATGACTAAATCAAAACTACGCATCAAAGTTCACAAAATGAAAAGTAAGTAAAAAAACAAAACAAAAAGTATTTGAATATGGGCAGTATATGACAAATAGAGACACTTGGAATAAAACAAAGAGCAATCATATCAATCATTATTTGAAAGAAAATATAATGACTGCCTCTAACCACATACAAAAACAATAATATAACAACTGGGAATGATCACATCAAAACAAACAATGCTAAAACATCAGTTAAAAGGCAGTTTGGCGATAGTCCAAAATACACAGGACTCTTAATGGACGAAGTCTGAATAATGCAATATCTTTACAAATACCTGGTACTAAATTTTATTACATTAAAATATACTAGATAGATTTTCATTGAATAGTATTATATAACATTGCATTATAGTATGTTCCAGCACATCCAGCAACTTAAAATCTCATTACAAAGCATAACATCACATTTTTAATTAATACGTTATTGCGCACAATATTATAAAATTTGCATTACATTTTCAAAACTGATATGACATGAAATACATGAAGTGCGAAATGTTCGCAAATATTAGAACACATACAGTAAAACCTTAACATTATATAACATTGCAAAGAAATATCATCTCTTCACTTCGAATCGCATAGTATCGCTTATGATCGTCTAGCATAGTATATCATAACATAGCATAGCAAAACATGGTAGGAGTATACTTATCAAATAACTGCAGCTGGCACACTCATATTGACTATATTAAGAATAAAGCTTGGTCTAGAATAAATATTATGAGAAAACTAAAATTTCAGTTAGATAGATAATCACTAGAAACAATCTACATTTCATTTATAAGACCCTTATTGGAATATGCCAATGTTATTTGGGATAATTGTACAAATTATGAAAAATATGAACTTGATAAAATACAGAATGAAGCTGCACGAATAACAGCTGGAGTTACAAAACTTATATCTATCAATAACCTGAATTCTGAAGTAGGATGGGAAAGTCTTGAAACGCGTCGAACTAAACACAAACTTACTCTTTTTTATAAAATGAACCACGGAATGGTCCCACCATATCTATGTGCATTGGTTCCTTCTCTTACAAATGCAAGTTCCACGTACAACCTCAGAAATAATAATAATATTCAAATTCTTTCTTCAAGAACAGCTCTGTATTCAAATTCCTTTATTCCTTCCGTTGTCCGTGACTGGAACACTCTCCCACTTGAAACAAGACAAGCCTCTTCTCTGAATGCTTTTAAACATAAACTCGAAGGTAACGAACCAAACATACCTAAATTCTATTACATAGGTACAAGGAAATGCCAATTATTGCATGCCCGTCTCCGAACGAGTTGTAGTGCACTTAAGCAACATCTATTTCTTAAACACATTGAAGACTCCCCCCTGTGTACATGTGGACAAATAGAAAGCACAGCTCACTTCTTTCTCAATTGTCACCTTTACCAGCATCAACGCATACCACTCCTGACATCTGTCAGTGAGTTATGTACAGTTTCTTTAAATATACTTCTTTTTGGTGAACCACAACTCTCTTATGACAATAATGTTAAAATATTTGAAGCAGTTCACAAATACATTTTATCCACTAATCGTTTCTCCTGAACATGTAAGAAAGTCTGAAAAAAAAAAATAATAACAAAGCTAGTTCTATTTACGTGGTGAGGTCAGCCCGTCTCTCAATTTCGTCCAAGCCGTTCAGAACTTGTCCAAAATTGTTAACCATTATTATTATGTGAATTCACATAATTATCCATTACTTTAATCATTTTAATCACCTTTCTTTTTTGTTCTAATTACTCACTTCATTTTCTAAGTTTCTTAAATATATCAGAAACAATATTGCTAAAAGTATGTTAAACGTTTTTATTAAATATATTTTGAACTATGTTATATTCGTAATGCTAAGAGCATAAATCAAATTGTTAATAGTCTGCCAAATTTGTTCACAATTGATATATGTCATGGAAAAGAACTTTATAAGATTTTATCTTCCGTTCTAATCCATATTTATACCTAAACTTGTGTGTATATATGTACATTTGAATGAATAAATATGTTTAAACCAAAACATGGTAGAGTACAGCAAAACATAGCATAGCAAAGTACAACACAGCGCGACAGAATACAGCAAAGCATAGCATGTGTCATTCTATAGCATTTCAATGGATGATACAACTTGGTTTCATTGTATTAGATATTAGCATATATATGTTTACGCAGTGAATGTTTAATTAAGTTTGATGTATTTGAATATAAAACAATTAAAAGTATATTTTGACATTGAGAAGCTTAAACATCAGAAAATGAAACGTTGGATACAGAATGTTAACTTGTACAGAATAAAATTATTTTAATATAATGTTAATAAAATGTTTCATATTTGTTCATGCACAAAATATGTGCAACATTTTAAAAACTACCCATGCGATATTTAGCGCTGTTTATGTCGTTGTGGTCATATAATCAAGCCGTTACGAAGTTGTTTTGATGTTTGTAGTTAAATACGTTAATTACATTTTCTTTTTCTGATTATGATTAATCTCGTCTCTAGTTGCCATTTATGGGAACATTGTCGACTTAACTTTTGCCCCTTTTTTACAGACTTTCCATTTGTGTTTGTTTATGCATCATAAGTAATAAATACAATGAAAATGGAAAAACATTATAAAACAAAGTTGTTTATTAAAATATACAGTTGCAGGAATCTGTTAATAACAGACGAATGCCAAATTTAAACTAAGATCAAAACTACTTTGCAGAATATGTTGTGTCCTCAAGGTTTGCTTTAGCGAATTTGTACACGTCATTTACATTTTGTATAGCATTATTATCTCGAAACAACAGCCATATCAGTTTGACGTTTTATGAACCCTCCTGCTGTGTCTTGTGGTCCCCGAGGGAAGTTACGAAGAAGTTTCTAATTATCTGCTCATACTCAAGGAACGAATAGGATATATCTGTGAGACAATGTCTGCTTTTGTATTGGCTTGAACAACAATCCATGAATTTGTGCATCACGCTCATAGAACAATTAACAGAATGCATATAATTTGAAATCAAACTTTGAACTGTATTTGTAAAATGATGATCATGCATTTGATCTGGGCTGATAATAAAGAAATGTTCTGTGACTAGGTTAAGATTCTCGTTAGCACATTCCATTCCATCAATTTCTAACACAGCATGTCTGTGTAAAACATGACATATAAAGAGGACTGTATTTCATTCCTCTCGCAGCACTTATAGTTCTCAGGAAAAATATGGATTGCCAAACAATGACCTAACAGTTGTGTTTCAATTAATGTTTTTAGTTGTTTTCATTGCACGAAACTGGTGTGCTGGGAAAGTCTGTAATAAATCAAAAAACTACTACATTTCATCTGGAGGAGATATTTTCTTGACAAGAACCCATTTCCTAAACGTTGTATCTCCTTTTTTTCAAGTTCTGATACTCATACCTTTCCCACATTACGGTGCCATGTTCTTGAACGAAGTTTACAGGTAGAAGAGTTATTTTATTTACACTGCAGTTGGGACATTGCCGCTTAAGACATGAACGTGTGTGTTTTTGCAGATGGTGGACAAACAGTAGCATTACAACGATCTGCTTATGTTTCAAACACATTCATGTTTCTTTTCTATTTTCCAATTCGAATTTCTTCTGATACATGGCGCATGTTCGGAATAAGGCTCGTACCTCTACGTGTGGTCGACTATAGCATGTTACCTTTTGATGGAGGTTGGTGAATGAAATAGGGTTTAAATCTCTTAAAAGCCGACTGCCCAAAGTTTATGTCGGGTTGTTTAAACTTGAATTGTTTATAAACTTCTGTTTTGAGTTTGTTCCAGTATATAGCTGGTGTGAGATGTAAAGATTTTATGGCCAATGCGGACTCTCTTCACATCATTTTTGTTATAGATGGGTTTGCTGTTCCATTCCGTAATCAAAATTTAAACACCTTTGCGTTGATATATTGGCTAATTGACCCACGTCTTGTTTTCCGTTTAGTGTATTCAAAACCTGAATCCTGAGTATGTGGTACTTCGGCGCGAATTGTATTTTTCCGCTCTTAATTGCATCTGGTTTAATTCAAGATGGGTTTTTGCCTGATTTGTAGCTGATCGTTATATTTTTTCCACTCACGGATAATTTTTGATATTTTTAGTGTTGTTCTCGCTTCGTAGCTTTGTCTTTTTTCACAATATTAAGGAATAAACTCATCATAACCAGTGCGTCCGATTCAATGCTGCTATCGACACTGTTGTTACAGATGTACTTTCGTGAAAATTCTTGACGACGGGTGACTTCGATGTGTATGGTGTACGTAAACTGACAAAACAGCCACTTTTTTTCTCGAAGTTGTCGGTAGTGCATCTCGAATTTTTCTCATATAGCTTAAACAAATATTTAATTTTAGACCAACCATTCATAAACCCAGATTATTTTTACTTCGCTAATTCACATAATACATAAACGAATGAATTAATGATTGAATAAAAAAATGAATTAAGGAATCAATGAATTAATTAATTGATTAATCAATTAATTAAACAAATGATTGATTAATTAATTAATTGATTGTGAATGAATGAATGAATGAATGAATGAATGAATGAATGAATGAATGAAAGAACGAACGAACGAACGAACGAACGAACGAACGAACGAACGAACGAATCTGAAAAGTGCTGGACAGTTTTAAAAAGGGAAAAGTGGACGAACGAACATGTGCACAAAAAATCATTTAAGTCCCATAATGACTTTTTTTCAACTTGCGCTTGGAAATTAAGGTTTCAACCGAAATACAGAATGTTTTTTATATTCTTAACTGAAACAACGCATGCTTTCCCAAGCTATTAAATAAGAGATGTAATTCAAAATATTAATTAAGACATGTAATTGAAGAAAATGAACGAATTCGAGTCTGCTATTTTCTATGGTTCAGTTTGGTTCCTTGAATTTATTGGGTCTTTTAGATCAGAACGTACTTATGACGCTAACATCGTATACTTTACACCAAGTGTGCTCACACACAAAATTGAACCTAATGTACCTAGATTAAATCATTGTATTATAGAAATCATTATGCAGTGTATGCTCAAGGGTACATGTAACCGGTACTGACTTCTTCTTCCTTACTCTACTTCTTCTTCTTCCAAGTAATTCATCACTCAGGGACTGAGTAATTCGAATTGAGACTAATAGGTGTACGACCGTTGTTTCTATATCTTGATGAATTGTGCAGCACTGCTCCTTCTCTACCTTAGTGCAGCCGCATTATGTGTGTCACAAAAAACTCTGTTCTTGTATCAATAAAAATATACAGCCCTATAAAAACTGTATATGACACCATGAATTCAAGAAACTGTGTTAAAAACAAACGAAGAAACAATGAAATGTGATCGGTCAATGCCTGACACCCGCCTTATATTAATACCCAGCATTCTGAACAAACGATTTATCATCATCATTACTATCATCATCGTCGTCGTCATCGTCATCATCATCATCATCATCATCATCATCATCAGTGTTTTTGAACTGATGTTTTACGTGTTGCAAATAAGGTAATTTTAAACTAAACGGCTAGCAAATTAATCGTATAAATTACCTTGCTTAGTATTATTTCTTTTTACATTCAGGCCATTTTTCTCCTTTCTTTCTTCTCTTCAATCTTCAGTCGTATGAAATCAGTCCTAGACACCTGTAGAAAATAAGAGCAGGTAAGTCAAACATTGTGTTTAATGTACAATAAACGGGACCTCGTATGCACGTAAACGTCGTACACTTAGAGCGTGACAATCAATTTCTACAAGCCAAATATTTTGGCTAATAAATAAGTTGGCTTTGTGATCAATGCAGATCCAGGTCTGAGATCGTAGATCAACATTCAAAAATAAAGTCGAAAATTGAATAACGGTCCAGGTCTGCAATCGTAGATCGACATTCAAAATAAAAGTTAAAACACGGACTTAACTTGAATAACGACCCAGGTCTGAGATCATAGATCAACATTCAAAATAAAAGTTAAAATACGGACTTAACTCGAATAACGACCAAGGTCTGAGATCGCAGGTCAACATTCAAAGTAAAAGTCGGAATTTGAATAACGACCCAGGTCTGCAATCGTAAATCGACATTCAAAGCAGATACAGGTCTGACATCGTAAATCAACACTCAAAATAAAAGTCGGAATATGAATAACGACCCAGGTCTGCAATGGTAAATCGACATTCAAAATAAAAGTTAAAATACGGACTGAACTTGAATAACGACCCAGGTCTGAGATCGTAGATCGACATTAAAAACTAAAGTTAAAAGACGGACTAAACTTGAATGCAGAACCAGGTCTGAGATTGTAGATCGACATTCAAAATAAAAGTGAAAAGACGGACTGAACTTAAATGCAGACCCAGGTCTGAGATCGTAGATCGACATTCAAAATAAAAGTGAAAAGACATACAAACCTTGAATGCAGACACAGGTATGAGATCGTAGATCGACATTCAAAATTAAAGTTAAAATACGGACTGAACTTGAATGCAGACCCAGGTCTGAGATTGTAGATCAACATTCAAAATTAAAGTGAAAAGACGGACAAAACTTGAATGCAGACCCAAGTCTGAGATCGTAGGTCAACATTCAAAATAAAAGTTAAAATACGGACTTAACTTGAATGCAGACCCAGGTCTAAGATCGTAGATCAACATTGAATTTCAAAATAAAAGTGAAAATACGGACTTAACTTGAATGCACACCCATGTCTGAGATTGTAGATCAACATTCAAAATAAAAGTGAAAATACGGACTGAACTTGAATATCGACCCAGGTCTGAGATCGTAGATTAACATTGAATTCCAAAATAAAAGTGAAAATACGGACTAAACTTGAATGCAGACCCAGGTCTGAAATCGTAGATCAACATTCAAAGTGTGATGTAAAGGTCTTGGTATTTATACAGGTAAATGCAGGTGACACATCATCATGACATGTTGATTGATCACTTGCGTCAAGCTTCTTTAAAATCCCCCATGTAAATTACAGACCAGACATGTAATATCAAACAAACTGAAAGTGTGACCTTACCTTTAGGGTAAGATTCTGGGTCTTAATGCGACACGTCGTCATGTCATGTTGATCAATTGATAAATTGCGCCAATGTTTTTGAAATCCATCAATTTATGATAAAGTTACATACTTAAAATCTCAAACAGACTCAAAGTGTTGTCAAACAAATTAAAAGTGTAAACTTACCCTTTGACGTACGGGTCTGGGACTTAAATGCGACACGTCGTCATGTCATCATGATCAATTGAGCAAAGTTGAAGACAAAGTTACAGACAAGACACGAATATCAAACAAATTGAAAGTGTGAACTTGGCCTTTGAGGAAAATTTCTGGATTTCACAAGTGACACATCACCATGTCAAGATGATCAACTGAGCCAAATGTTTTTGAAATTTATCCATAGGTGACAAAGTTACAGGCCGGACATGAAATCTCAAATAGACTGAAAGTGTCGTCCAAAAAAGTTAAATTGTTACTTTGACCTTTCAAGTGGGAGACATTTTCATGTTATGTTAATAATTTGTAGCCAGTAATTATAAAACCAATCAATGAATTACATGAAATCCGGATATGAAATCTTACACATACCAAAAGTATTGTCAAACAAACGCAAAGTGTGACCTTGAACTTAAAGGTACTGGTGTTGGTCTAACTCACGACACTTCATCACGTAATGTTGATTATTTGAAGCAAGTGTTAACATTGAATGTTGATCTACGATTAGAGACCTGGGTAGTTATTTAAATAACGATTTTTATTTTGAATGTCGATCTACGATTTCAGACGTGTGTCGTTATTCAAATTCCGACTATTATTTTGAATGTTGATCTACGATCTCACACCTGGATCGTTATTCCAGTTCAGACCGTTTTTTTTTTACTTTTATTTTGAAGGTCGATCTACGATTGCAGACCTGGGTCGTTATTCAAATTCCGACTTTTATATTGAATGTTGATCTACGATCTCAGACCTGGGTCTACATTGAATGTCGATCCAAGATCTCAAACCCGGGTCTACATTAAATGTCAAACTACGATTGTAGACCTGGGTCGTTATTTAAAATCCGACGAAATTTTTTAAAGTTGATTTACGATCTCAGACATGGGTCTGCATTGAATGTCAATCTATGATTGCAGACCTGGGCCGTTATTCAAATTCCGACTTTTATTTTGAATGTTGATCATCGATCACAGACCTGGGTCTGCATTCAAGTTTCATCCGTCTTTCTACTTTAGTATTGAATGTTGATCTACGATCTCAGACTTGAGTCTTCATATAAGTTCAGTCCGTATTTTAACTTTTATTTTGAATGTTGATCTACGATCTCAGACCTGGGTCTGCATTCTAATTGAGTCCGTCTTTAATCTTTAATTTTGAATGTTGATCTACGATCTCAGACCTGGCTCTGCATTCAAGTTTAGTCCGTCTTTTCACTTTTATTTTGAATGTCGATCTACGATTTCAGACTTGGGTCTGCATTCAAACTATGTCCGTCTTTTAACTTCAGTTTTGAATGTTGATCTACGATTTCAGACCTGGGTCTGCATTCAAGTTTAGTCCGACTTTTCACTTTTATTTTGAATGGCGATCTACGATCTCAGACCTGGCGTCTGCATTCAAGTTTCGTCCGTCTTTTAACTTTAGTTTTGAATGTTGATCTACGATCTCAGACCGCGGTCTGCATTCAAGTTCAGTTCGTCTTTTCACTTTTATTTTGAATGTCGATCTACGATCTCAGACCTGGTTCTGCATTCAAGTTTTGTCCGTCTTTTAACTTTAATTTTGAATGTTGATCTACGATCTCAGACTTCGGTCGTTATTCAACTTCAGTCCTTTTTTTAACTTTTATTTTGAATGTTGATCTACGATCTCAGACCTGGGTCTGCATTCCAATTGAGTCCGTCTTTAATCTTTAATTTTGAATGTTGATCTACGATCTCAGACCTGGCTCTGCATTCAAGTTTAGTCCGTCTTTTCACTTTTATTTTGAATGTCGATCTACGATTTCAGACTTGGGTCTGCATTCAAACTATGTCCGTCTTTTAACTTCAGTTTTGAATGTTGATCTACGATCTCAGACCTGGGTCTGCATTCAAGTTTAGTCCGTCATTTCACTTTTATTTTGAATGGCGATCTACGATCTCAGACCTGGCGTCTGCATTCAAGTTTCGTCCGTCTTTTAACTTTAGTTTTGAATGTTGATCTACGATATCAGACCGCGGTCTGCATTCAAGTTCAGTTCGTCTTTTCACTTTTATTTTGAATGTCGATCTACGATCTCAGACCTGGTTCTGCATTCAAGTTTTGTCCGTCTTTTAACTTTAATTTTGAATGTTGATCTACGATCTCAGACTTGGGTCGTTATTCAACTTCAGTCCTTTTTTTAACTTTTATTTTGAATGTCGATCTACCATTGCAGACCTGGTCGTTATTTTAATTCCGACTTAATTTTTTAATGTTCACCTACGATCTCAGACCTGGATCTGCATTGAATATCGATCTACGATTGCAGACCAGGTCGTTATTCAAATTCCGACTTTTACATTTAATGTTGATCTACGATCTCAGACCTGGGTTGTTATTTAAGTTCTGTCCTTATTTTAACTTTTAATTTGAATGTCGATCTACGATATCAGACCTGGGTCTGCATTCCAGTTTAGTCTGTCTTTTATCTTTAATTTAGAATGTTGATCTACGATCTCAGACCTGGGTTTGCATTCCAGTTTAGTCTGTCTATTATCTTTTATTTTGAAAGTTGATCTACGATCTCAGACCTGGGTCTGCATTCCAGTTGAGTCTATCTTTTCATTTTTATTTTGAATGTCGATCTACGATCTCAGACCTGGGTCTACATTCAAGTTCTGTCCGTCTTTTAACTTTAGTTTTGAATGTTGATCTATGCATTCAGATCAGGGTCGTTATTCAAGTTCAGTCCGTATTTTTACTTTTATTTTGAATGTAGATCTACCATTGCAGACCTTGGTCGTTATTTAAATTCCGATATAATTTTGGAATGTTGATCTACAATCTCAGACCTGGATCTGTATTGAATGTCGATCTACGATTGCAGACCTGGGTCGTGATTAAAATTCCGAATTTTACCTTGAATGTTGATCTACGATCTTAGACCTCGGCCGTTATTCAAGTTCAGTCCTTATTTTAACTTTTAATTTGAATGTCGATCTCTGATCTCAGACCTGGGTCGTTATTCAAGTTTAGTCCGTCTTTTAACTTTTATTTTGAATGATGATCTACGATCTCAGACCTGGGTCTGCATTAAAGTTTAGTCCTTCTTTTAACTTTTATTTTGAATGATGATCTACGATCTCAGACCTGGGCCGTTATTCAAGTTCAGTCCTTATTTTAACTTTTAATTTGAATGTCGATCTACGATCTCAGACCTTGGTCGTTATTCAAGTTCAGTCCGTCTTTTAACTTTTATTTTGAATGTTGATCTACGACCTCACACCTGGGTCTGCATTCAAGTTTAGTCCGTCTTTTAACTTTTATTTTGAATGCTGATCTAGGATCTCACACCTGGGTCTGCATTCAAGTTTAGTCCGTATTTTAACTTTTATTTTGAATGTTGAACTACGATCTCAGACCTGTGTCTGCATTTTAGTTTAGTCCGTCTTTTCACTTTTATTTTGAATGTTGATCTACGATCTCAGACCTGGGTAAGCATTCAAGTTTTGTCCGTATTTCTAACTTTTATTTTGAATGTTGATCTACGATCTCGGACCTGGGTAAGCATTCAAGTTTTGTCCGTATTTTTAACTTTTATTTTGAATGTCGATCTACGATTGCAGACCTGGGTCGTTATTCAAATTCCGACTTTTATTTTGAATGTTGATCAAAGATCTCAGACCTGGGTCTGCATTCAAGTTTCGTCCGTCTTTTAACTTTAGTTTCGAATGTTAATCTACGATCTCAGACGTCGGTCGTTATTCAAGTTCAGTCCGTATTTTAACTTTTATTTTGAATGTTAATCTACGATCTCAGACCTTGGTCTGCATTCAACTTTTATACGTCTTTTAACTTTTATTTTGAATGTTGATCTACGATCTCAGACCTGAGTCTGCTTCAAGGTTGTCCATCTTTTAACTTTTATTTTAAAAGTCGATCTACGAACTCAGATCTGGGTCTGCGTTAAAGTTAAGTCCGTCTTTTAACTTTTATTTTGAATGTTGATCTACGATCTCAGACCTGCGTCGTTATTCAAGTTTAGTCCGTCTTTTAACTTTTATTTTGAATGTTGATCTACAATCTCAGACCTGGGTCTGCATTCAACTTTTGTACGTCATATAACTCTTATTTTGAATGTTGATCTACGATCTCAGACCTGGGTTCTGCATTCAAGTTCTGTCTATCTTTTAACTTTTATTTTGAATGGTGATATACGAACTCAGATCTGGGTCTGCGTTTAAGTTTAGTCCGTCTTTTAACTTTTATTTTGAATGTCGATCCACGATCTCAGACCTGGGTCGTTATTCAAATTTCAACATTTATTTTGAATGTTGATCTACGATCTCAGACCTGGGTCGTTATTCAAGTTCAGTCCGTCTTTTAACTTTTATTTTGAATGTTTATCTACGATCTCAGTCTGCATTTAAGTTTTGTCCGTATTTTAACTTGAGTTTTGAATGGTGATCTACGATCTCAGACCTTGGTCGTTATTCAAGTTCAGTCCGTATTTAAACTTTTATTTTGAATGTCGATCTACCATTGCAGACCTGGGTCGTTATTCGTATCCCGATTTTATTTTTGAATGTTGATCTACGATTGCAGACCTGGGTCGTTATTCAAATTCCGACTTTAACTTTGAATGTTGATCTACGATCTCAGACCTTGGTCGTTATTGAAGTTCAGTCCGTATTTTAACTTTTATTTTGAATATCGATCTACGATTGCAGACCTGGGTCGTTATTCAAATTTCGACTTTATTTTTGAATGTTGATCTACGATCTCAGACCTGGGTCGTTATTCGAATTCAGTCCTTTTTTTTGAATGTTGATCTTCGATCTCAGACCTGGCTCTGCATTGAATGTTGATCTACAATTGCAGACCTCGGTCTTTATTCAAATTTCGACTTTATTTTTTAATGTTGATTTACGATCTCAGACCTGGATCTGTATTGAATGTCGATTTACGATTGCAGACCTGGGTCGTTATTTAAATTTCGACTCTTTTTTTTTAATGTTGATTTACGATCTCAGACCTGGATCTGTATTGAATGTCGATTTACGATTGCAGACCTGGGTCGTTATTTAAATTTCGACTCTTTTTTTTTAATGTTGATCTACGATCTCAGGCCTGGATCTGCATTGAATGATGATCTACGATTTCCGATCTCATAGCCAACTTCATGCAACTTCAATTTGATTTTTTATTTAACTACGCACACTTCAAGAGAACAATTTTTTAAAATTTATTTTATTTTGACAAATATGGACTCTTGACGCATTTATTAAGTTGCAAATGTAGGCTGTAACACGACAACGGCGCGAAATTGCGTCAGTGTGACGTTTTACTCTGCACTGATTTTTTTGTAATTTATTGAAAAATAGAGTAAGGTATGATATGAAATTTAGTTGTCGCATACAACACGCAAATTATCTTTGTATGAAAGAAATATATTACGATTTATAATAATAAAAACTACAATATTATAGGGTACTCACAATGTTCATCCTCAACGTTCGTTATGCAATTCTAGAAATATTTTCGCGGTGTGAATTCTAATGTGTATGCAGTCTGCCTTTGATACACTGTTCAACCTCACTTCCGTTGACTTGTTCGGAAATTTTCCGCAAAAATACTACACAAAATCAATATTTTAGAAATCATATTGCAGTAAAGAGAAATTTGTGTTACATTTAACAGAATGTTTTCCGTCTGTCTTTGTTTTGCTGTAAAATTGGAAAGATAGCTTTCAATATATGATTTCATTTAAAATCTATATTGTGTTATAAAAACTTTTATTACGTGTATGACATGTTGGAAAGAAAATATGAATAACTATATATGAATATATATGACACAAAAAGTGTCCAAAAATCAAAACACCCAACAGCGTACGTAACGTCATTATATATATTATATTATGATTCAGAAAACTTGACTCATTCTTTATTCAGACCACACAAGTAAAACTAGTGAAATTCAATATGTAACAGAAACGTAATTCACAGAGTCCAAATCGTTGATCGGGAAGTTAAAAAAAAACATGTTAGTCTTCTTCAGTCAGCTAAATAAATAGTCGAATTGCCCTTGTTATAATCGTTCCATCTTCTACTCATCTTAGCTTCCTCCAATGTCTCTCTCCAGGCGTGATCCACACACTACCTTCAGATGTTTACGCTGATGGTACGCCCTGATCTTCATTTTGTCCAACTCAACTCCATATTCATCTGTATTGACTTTGATCAGTAGCGTGTAGTTTCCATAGCGTAGACGTTTTTTGCCGATGTGACCGGACATGTGAAACTCATTCCAATTTAATCCATTATTGTACGTTTCGTTGGTCTGAAATGACCCCAACCTTTCGTTATCTATATAAGCAATAACAGTATCGTTAGGTCCATCGTTGGAGTGTTTAACATTGTCCAGAGAGACAGTAACAAATTTATATCCAGCCGTTGGTCTGACACAAAGATCGACGACAATTATACCAGTAGATCGGTTTGATCCTTGTGGTGTATGAAGCCTCAGCGCTTTCTGTTTTGAAGCATTTTGTCTGGGCATCAGAAATCTGCTTACTTGGGACGGCTTTAAAATTTTCTCGAATTCTACAACATCGCTAGTACCAGCTTGTACAAGTTCATATGATGCACAGCACACAAGTAAGATAACTACAAAATTTAACGCCGTCATATCCCGAAGTTTACTATCGCTTGCGACACAGACAAGTGATTACTTAGGCACAAGTACCTGTCCTTTATACAACCAAGCCGGTGATCATTCAACTTGCATTAAATTCATGTAATATCAACATGTTTGCGCAGTGAATAATTGGCCAAGTTCACCATTGAACAGTTTAGGTAAAGAGGGTAATAACATAATTCAAATTTGTTTATATTTATGATAGAAAATCTATACATTTCTTATATGTACAGAGGAAACAAAGTCGATAATACAACCATTGTCAAATAAAATAAAACGACCCGTTGGTCTCTCAAAAACAACACTTAGTGCTGGTTCTGCCCAGGAAACGGACTCGGAAAACGAGCCATATAAGCTATGAGCTTGCTTCACAATCGAATTAATATAAATAAGTATAAGTTAAGTTACAGATAATATAGTTAACGCAATTAACTACAGATAACCAAACACCAAAACAACTTTATAACATCTGGATATGACCACATCAACACAAACAGTGCTTAAACATCAAATAGGCAAGAGCTCTAATGGACAAGAGCTCTAAGAAAATATCTGAAAAGCGCATTCTTTTCTACTTTCGCTGCATAACATTTTATTACATTTAAAAACTATTTAGTAGCATAGAAAACAACATCGCATTATATATCACCATATTAAATCACATTGCATTACATCAACCGTATAACATCATATGACAAAATTATTATATTTTATTTTATTAAATAAACAATGTATTAAATTATCTATGAATTCCCAAATAGTGTATACTATATGGAATAACATCATTACATTACATACAATTATAGTGATTACCGGTTCTAACAAAAAAAACAACATATTTATATATAATTTAATTAAAAAATAACATACACACTGTGAAGGTTAAAACTAAACTTCACTCTCTAATGCAGAGATGTAGAAGATATGTTATATTTTGCAACTAAATCTGGGTTTGTTTTTTATATAATTTTATTTGTGTTGGAATCTTTAGCACCGCAATACAAGGAAATACCATGCTACATAACAGTGCATTAATCTTACATAGCAGTACAGAACTATGCGTGACATGAAATGCACATAGTATAATGTTAACGTTATTTAATATTAAAGTAATATCTTATCTTATCACAACGCACCAAACTGTCTTTGGTTGCCTGGCGTAGCAGGAAACGGGACGGATAGCCATACCACTCCACACCACAACAAACCACGACACATCATACTGTAGTATATCACATGTCATTCTGTGGTTTAATGTCAATATATAACAGTACATATAACAGAACAAAACAGCTTTCAGAAGCAGCACTGGGTCAGCAAAGAATGAATAAATGATAGAAATAGTAAACACACACACACACACACACACACACACACACACACACACACACACATACATACATACATACATACATACATACATTCCACACCAAACTACACCACACCACTCCACTTTACTCAGTTCCATTCTACACTACACTTCAATCCACCACACATACCATACCATAATCATACGTGTGTGCATATGTCTATGTGTGGTGCGTGACTACACCGAATCAGTTCAATTAACTACGCATAAAATAGCATAAGAAATCTGAGACTGCGAAAATTAATTTAATGATAATTCATAGTTCATAATGTTGTTATTGTATTCATTACTTGACACATACACAATCCATCCACCATCACAAAATAAACAGTTAGTAGAATACAGTTCATTCAAACATGTTTCTTTATATGGCAAACTGAAATAAAACAAAGAGCAAGCTGATGTATCATGATTTAGAAAAGAAGGAATAATTAGCATATTTGACCACAGTCATAAACAAATACATAACATATGGCCACATCAATACAAACAGTGTTAAAACATACCGATGTCATGTTTGAAATGTGAATTTAAAAAAAAAATAAAGTGTAAGTGTAATTTCTTTAATTTGAGTTCTTCAAAGAAGACAAGCATGTAAATTTGTTTTTATTTGTTATTGAATAAAGAGCAAAAATCAATAGCGGACTTCCACTTTAAAAAGATACTTCAGTGAGGTGAGATGGGGTGATTTTCCAAAATGTTATTTATAGGTAACATAACATATTTTCTACACTCGCATGGTCTTAAATGTCAATTTGAAATCATTTCCTTAAAAAAACAGACCATTTTTGGAATGTTATGCTTCAAATAAAGCAGATATATGCATATTTACAATTGAAATTACATAAAAAAAACACTCAATTTTTAAGAAATATTGTTTTTTTATGATTGAAAGGTGCAAATATTAGCATTTACACAATATTTAATAATGTATTTTGGTAACATAATGTCTCAGATGTGTCACGAGACTCTTTTTGTGTAGAGGTTTGGTACAAATTAGGTTTAAACATTTTTCTTATCAAATAGCTGACACTAAAAAACATCTCGCGCCTGTTTATACGTCTCACTACACAGTTGCGCCATTTTTCGCAACGGTAACATGATAATTATGCTTTAAAAAATAGTCCCATGGAATCTGGTTAGAAACATTTTTAAAATGTTTATTTCTTGTTGCAGATGAGTAAAGCAAAACCTGGCATAGCATATACTGCTTCACTCCACTCATGTTCGTACGATCACCTGTTTTACATATTAATCACATTTTATAATTAACTTTTATAATTCGTTGACATAAGAGAGTTTAATTGTTTTGTTTGTGAAATATTGTGTTTATTGCGTCAATAAAAATGTTTTTGCCATATGTTTGTTTCTTACTGTCTTTGATAGATTGGTGTTTATTATTTAATAATACAGCTGAAATATGTTTTCTTGAAATCATAAGTCAGTAAACAAGCAACAACAGATACATAAAACATGGAAAAAAGATCTTCAAAAGGACAGGTTATAGCACAATCTTTACATACAGAAATTATCATTCTGATGAATACAACACAGTCAAACAGAGGAACTGACAACACCTGTCACCACCTTGGAACGGTCAGTCACAAAATCACCACTGGAGTCCTCAGGATAAACTGTTACAAGGAGAAATTATAATTAAGATAAGTACAATACAGCCATACAGAAGAAGTGACAACACCGGTCGCCACCTCGGAACGGTCAGTAACAAAATCACCACTGGAGTCCCCAGGACAAACCGTTACATGGAGAAATTATAATTGTGATAAATACAATACAGCCATACAGAAGAACTGACAACACCGGTCACCATCTCGGAAAGGTCAGTAACAAAATCACCACTGGAGTCCTCAGTACAAACCGTTAAATGGAGAAATTATAATTATGATAAATACAAAACAGTCATATAGAAGAACTGACAACACCGGTCACCACCTCGGAACGGTCAGTAACAAAATCACCACTGGAGTCCTCAGTACAAATCGTTACATGGAGAAATTATAATTGTAATAAATACAATACAGCCATACAGAAGAACTGACAACAGTGGTCACCACCTCTGAACGGTCAGTTACAAAATCCCACAGGAGTCCTCAGGACAAACCGTTACATGGAGAAATTATAATTGTGACAAATACAATACAGTCATACAGAAGAGCTGACAACACCGGTCACCACCTTGGAACGGTCAGTTACAAAATCACACCACTGGAGTCCTCAGGATAAACCGTTACATGGAGAAATTATAATTATAATAAATACAATACAGTCATACAGAAGAAGTGACAACACCGGTCACCAGCTTGGAACGGTAAGTCACAAAATCCCACTGGAGTTCTCAGGATAAATCGTTACATGAAGAAATTATAATTATGATAAATACAATACAGCCGTACAGAAGAACTGACAACACCGGTCACCACCTCGGAACGGTCAGTAACAAAATCACCACTGGAGTCCTCAGGACAAACCGTCATATTTTAGTAAAAGCTACCAGCAATGAAAAATGGCCACTTACACCTGAATTCTCTGTCATCATTGGATCATCAGCGGGGGATTATTTAAAATTTCAAAAATCTTACCTCGCAGATTTGGTTGAAACTTAGCAGATCGGTTCTTGAACGTATGATCTTTATGTCGTGTGAATTTGACAACAATGTGTGGCACATTCAAAAAATCGTTTTTGAGAACTGTTGTTAAATTTTCCTCCAGTTGTGATTGACAGCTGATCTAAGTTAATGGCCCGACCCTCCAACCAACTACAATCCAGCTTCTATGGGTATAAGCCACAGTGTATTCCGTTATTTTGAAATATTTTTGTGGGATTGTGATACAGTTGACAGCACGTGAATTTTATCATCCTTCAATATTTTTTAGGCATTTATGTATTTAATAAAGTGTTTTGGAAATTAATATGCAAGAATTAATATGTATTTTTGGGGGCGGTGCTTTAGCAGCCGCTCTCAGAGCTAACATGATTTTATTTTCAATACCGCAAATTTACAACCGTGTTTCGTGTTAATGCAAACCTAACAACCACTTATCAAATAGTTCCACCCCCTGATAAGCGCTCGAACTCACTATAAACAGTAGATTCACCTATTTCAACGAAAATATTAATATTATAACATACAGCAACGATTTATACCTATTAACAATTACGTATCTTATAAATTCCAAGTTTATATTCTGTAGCATTAATCAGCACAAAGGAATTAAAGCGCATGAATACAGACATGCTGGTCACGTGACCAAAAGATTACGCCATCTTGTAAATCAAATTCCAGGTCACAAACTATATCGCCATTATGCACATTGAAAGAGTCGTATATTTCGGCAAGGACTTCAGATAATAAGTACTTGATTCGGGAGTCTGATTTCGCTATTTCTATCATTTTAAAAATGTGTACGGTAACGAAACTTTTCTAGATCTGTCCCTTATGCCAAGGAACTTTACTCCTTGCTTATGTCAATAAACACCCAATACTCGTTCTAAAAATAGAGATATGCTAATGTCGATCATGTGACTTGCGGTTTCTCCCAAATGTTAAAAATAGACTTGTATTCCTAAAAATAATTCGAGATTGATCGAGTTATGAACAATGTCAGTGCTGTTTTTTTTTTATTATTTAGTAAATATTTCACATATTTCCAATAATTGGAACGGTAGATAATTTCTACTTAAACATATAAGAGTTAAAGTATTTGTGTTTCCGTAGCGAAAATACGCAAACATCCAGATGTGTCTAAAAATCGGCGCTATAACATTTTGGTTAGTGCGGTACCGTTTACGGGGTGATATAGGGCCCTTGAAAATATAAATGTAAAAATCAATTATTAATGTCGAAATACACATTTGTACTTTTCGTCTTTTAAACGAATTGTTTCACTGTTGCCCTAGATAAATCAATAAAGAAAATGGTAAATGAATATACTCAAAGTGGAATTCATCGTGCTAGATTCAGAGCTCTTTGATATTTTATATACATAGAAAGCTTATAATTTCTGGAAATATCACAAGTTGAGTAGAAGATAAAATCTCATATCATTGAGTTGAATTAATATCTTGAAGTTGGACATTTGCCAAATTTAAGAGTTAATATTCTTACTATAGCAGAAATACACTTCCAGGGGCAAACCATTCAGTTACGTTCCTGACATATTCGAGAAAAGAGTCAACGTTAAGCATAGAACATGTAGATTCTGTACAACGTATAAGAATCAAAGGTAATCGGGATTATTCTACTTCAACGTATGCAAACTGACCTGTTTGTCTAAAACAATAGCGACATTTTACATCTTATATGCTCCGCCCCCATCAGCACTGCAGTGCTTTGATACTAAATAGTTATCATGTATTCATCACAAGAATGATTATAACATACACTGACCATTCACCTTGCCTGTTAAAAACAGTAGACCACACAGCTAACAATACAAACCGCGTGTTTATATTTACAAATGCTACGATAAGAGCAGTTTAGAAGGTTTTTCAATAGAATCAACCCCGGTCGCGTTTATATCAACCCCGTCGTAATGATTAGAGCTAAAGGTGTCACAAATTGTATTTTATCTGCATGAAAGTCATAATTTTACGCAGGAAATAATTTTTTTATTAAATAATGTTTTGAAAATAAGTTTAAATTAACATTGATTATAATAAATGGAAAAACAGAGAAAATCATCCGAATAATATGTAACAGCAGGGGGCGCTGTTAACGATAAACTGCGGAACTATATTTAGAAAAAAACAACGCTTAAACGAAAACGGATTTTTTCTTAAATTACGCCAGATATAAAAATTAACCGACAGCAGTTTGTATCGCGACATCAGTGATATATAAGTAAGTAGCAGTGTGTATCGCGACATCAGACTATATATTAGTAACTAGCAGTGTGTATTGCGACATCAGTGATATAGCAGTTCGTATCGCGACTTCAGTAACATATTAATGAGTAGCATTTTGTATCTGTACATCAACTTGAAAAAGCTGATTAAAGTGAACAGTGTTAACACGATTACATCTTAGAACATTATTAGACCGGTATTTTTTCATGTTGAGTAAATCTTGTTGATTTGTATATATATTTTATAGTTGTACATTCATAATTTTATTGATGTAAAAATAAATTTGTAAATTTTATTTGTGTAATAGTTATATTCTACCTTAGTGAGCTATAAACGTCGCAAACTACTTTAAATTAGTCAAATCGACGTGTTAATTGTATTCATTACTTAAGATATAAACAAAGCATCCAATGTCATAAAATGAAAAGTAAGTATAAAACAAACGGAGAAAGTTCATTTGTAGTTGGTTCTGTAGCAAATACAATATAAGTCCGCATACAGTATAACGTTAACCATATATAACATATCAAATACATATCCTCTCCTCACATCGCATCGCATCGCATCGCATCGAATCGCTTGTAATCGTCTAGCATAGTATAGCATTACAAAGCATAACACAGCAAAGCATAGCAATGTATAGCAAAGCATAGCACAGCAGATTAAGCAAAGCATAGCCAATGCCACTCTTAAGAATTACATAGATTGATATAACCTGGTTTCGTCATATCAAATTATAGTGTATATAAGTGTATGCCAACATTTTACAACTCTTATTTAATGTAAATCCTACATGTAAGAACATATCTCGTGAGCAGTCAAAATTAAGATGTTGCACATATCTACTACACGCAATTATATGAAACCTTTAACATATATTACGTGTAAATTATTTTATTCTGTTATGTTAACTTTCTGTAATCAACGTTCCTTTTTTGTGTTTATGCTTCTCAATATCAAAGGTATCATAAATCAACAAAATAAATAAACATTCACTGCGTAAGCAAATGTCTAGACATAAAATTACATGTAATTTCTAATTAATAAAAAAAGCCATCGCATCATTTCATCGGCAAGGCTATATAAAAGGTTTACAATTGTGTCTTTCCAATTGACTGTGACGCTCGCGATAGCAAACTTGCAGATATGGCGTTAATAAATATTGTAGTTATCTATCTCGTGTGCTGTGTATCATCTGGATTTGTACAAGTCGTAGCTGGCCCACCATTATTTCACATAGACCGTAATATAAGCACAGTAGACTGTCACACTTACTCCATGAGAATTTCCAGAATTCATATTCAATTCAAGGAGAACACAATAAACAGTTAAATACATGGGCTTTAACTGCTTCCAATTTCACAATATTGCTCAAAGCGAAAGTAAGTGTTACTATTTCACATACAGGTGTCACATCAGCCAAATTATGCAAAATTCTTAACGTCTTAGAAATAGTCCAATCTGTGTGTTATAGCTACTAGTCCACTCAATTTTGCATCATTCTCTGGGAAAATAATAATAAGGGCCTCATCAGATTATCATCAGCATCATCATCAGACAGTAGCGAAAGCAGTGGCAGCAACAGCATGGCAGCTAAAAGGTCGATAAAGCAGTCTACTTCTTCACTTTCACTCTGCAGTCAAACGTCCACATCTACCAGTCAAGAAGCTAATGTGCTACTCTTGCGTCACAGGCCTGAAACACACAAGATCACATTGCGGATAACTGAGAGTGATAAAGAACTGTAAGAAGATATTCTCAAAATACGCTTATGTGAAAAAGCAATGGAAAGCACACAGTATAATTACAACACACAATCAGTGGAGTCATTTAATGCTACACTATCAAAAAGTGCTCCTAAGAATGTGAACTTCTCTCGTAACTATGGTTGAAGATGTGCATCAGCTTTTCTCCGGCACAATAATGGACTGGTTCATGGGTGTTTACCTGCCGAAGAGAATATGACCGACAGTTTCAAAAATTGGCACAGACATGAGAAGTCACTGACAGTACAGGAAAGACAAGCAGTACAACAGACGTAGACTTTTGCATCGTGGTGAAATGGAGTCTCGCCATTGGTGGTATAGACTTCTCAAAAATAATAGAAAATCTGATTACTTAAAAAAAGGAGTGACCATAACTACCAGAAACCTGAATAAAATGCTGGAACTCTGATAAACAGAGATAGAAAATTATAAATTATGATAATAAAATGTATATAGAATAAATAGAATAGAATAGAACAGAACAGAACAGAACAGAACATAATATGTTTATATTATTGTGTGTGTGTGTGTGTGTGTGTGTGTGTGTGTGTGTGTGTGTGTGTGACCATTGTATTATATTGTTTTTGATAATCATCTTGTGCATTGCATACAAGAAAACATGAACAACTTAACCTACCTGTGTTCTTCTCATTAAACTTTCCGGAAACAGTAGTTAAATAGACTTCACCTGAATTAAACTAAACCACACTAACTATATTCCACTATGTGGGCACTAACCTACACTACACTGCTATATATGCTAGTCCATGCTAATTGCTACGTAAAAATAATTGCAATAAACTTAAAATTAAAACTCCGCATGACACGCCTTGTACTGCCCATGTCCGCAGCACGTTCCAGCAGACACACACGACTCCCTCTCATTGTTCGTTCCTAGTGGCTCGTGGGAAAGGTGGTCCTGGTTTATGCACAATTTATAGTGACATAAATGGCTTACACACCAACCCTTTGGTCCCAGCTACATGCTGTGGATTTTCAAGCACATGGCAAGACTGTGAACTGAATTGGGCTGCTTCGCCTGCGCCAATCTGGACCGAGCCATCGACACTGTCCTTATCCATTTTGGGTTTGACCACTAGTCCAAATGACACACACACCATTTTCACCTACAACACTGCTATACTCTTGGTTCATTGTTATATCCTGTTTGTAAGCTGCCTCCATGTTGCTGAGGCTGACAAAAAGTCTCTAACCAAAATATGGCCTCAAAACTACACTCATGACCCGAGAAAGCACATAAACTTATCTCTTATTTGTAACTGCATCATTAATAATCATTATTAACTGCCAATAAACACATGTATATGCAACTTATTTAAAAATAATAATTATATCAACCTACCTGCAGAAAATATTACCAAAAATTCCAATTCACTGTTTAAAACAGCCATCTCCATACAGAAGCTGGCCCACCATTAATTTCACATAGACCGTAATATTAGCACAGTAGACTGTCAAACTTACAGTTGTGCTCCAAACTCCATGGAAATTTCCAGAATTCACATTCAATTCAAGGAGAACACACAAAAAACAGTTAAAACATGGGCATTAACTGCTTTCAATTTTACAATTTTGCTCAAAGCGAGAGTAGGTGTCCCTATTTCACATACAGGGGTCAAATCAGCCAAATTATGAAAACTTCTTACCGTCTAAGAAATAGTCCCATCTGTGTGTTATAGCTACCAGTCCACTCAATTTTGCACCATTCTCTTCATTCTCTTCACAAGTTCACATTGCAAAAGTACCTGCCAAGTGCATTTTCACACCTACACCATCTTGAACGACCACTGTCAATTTTCTATGAAACTACCATTTTGACCCCATGGTTCCTGGTCTAAGTCCAGCTGGTCATTAAGATATTTTAGAATTTGAGACCATTCTAGACCAGGTATAATTTACATCGATCTTTGTGTCAGACCAAAGGCTGGTTATAAATTTGTTACTGTCTCTCTGGACAATGTTAAACACTCCAACGATGGATCTAACGATACTGTTGTTGCTTATATAGATAACGAAAAGTTATTTCAGACTAACGAAACGTACAATAATGAATTAAATTGGAACGAGTTTCACAGGTCCGGTCACATCGGTCTCTCTCTCTCTCTTTATGGTTGATCTGGAGGAACTATATACTTTCTGTGTAATGATTTTAACTTGCACGCACACGATACTTCATTTACACGTTATGGTTAAACGTATATTGTTTTGATAACCAATCGGTGAATCGTTAATATATAAACATTTTCTTTCAATAGTAATTTACTGTATGATTAACATATATTGTTTTGGTAAGTAATTATACTCGATATAACGAAATTGGTTCCAGTAAATATTATCTAAGTTCTGGTGTTAAAACGTAAACAGTGGTGTTTTGTCTTAAAGGATGAAGTTTCGTCGAAATGTGTTAAAATTAAGGACGTAGGCCAGTTCAAATGTGTTAAAACGTAAACAGTGGTGGTTTGTTTTTAAGGATTAAAGTCCGTTAAAATGTGTTAACATGTTAACAGTGGTGGTCTGTTTTTAAGGATGTTGGCTCGTTAAAATTTGTTAAAATGTAAGCATTTGTGGTTTGTCCTCATTAATATGTCTAAAAATGTAGACAGTTGTGGTTTGTCTTTAATGATGTAGGCTCGTTACGATATAAACAGTGGTTGTTTGTCTTTAAGGATGTTGGCTCGTTAAAATTTGTTAAAATGTAAGCATTTGTGGTTTGTCCTCATTAATATGTCTAAAAATGTAGACAGTTGTGGTTTGTCTTTAAGTATGTAGGCTCGTTACAATATAAACAATGGTGTATTGTCTTTAAGGATGTAGGCTTGTTACGATATAAACAGTGGTTGTTTGTCTTTAAGGATGTAGGCTCGTTACGATATAAACAGTGATTGTTTGTCTTTAAGTATGTAGGCTCGTTAATATATAAACAGTGATTGTTTGTCTTTAAGGATGTAGGCTCGTTAAAATATAAACAGTGGTTGTTTGTCTTTAAGGATGTAGGCTCGTTACAATATAAACAGTGGTTGTTTGTCTTTAAGTAAGTAGGCTCGTTACGATATAAACAGTGATTGTTTGTCTTTAAGGATGTAGGCTCGTTACAATATAAACAGTGGTGGTTTGTTATTAAGGATGTAGGCTCGTTACAATATAAACAGTGATTGTTTGTCTTTAAGGATGTAGGCTCGTTACGATATAAACAGTGATTGTTTGTCTTTAAGGATGTAGGCTCGTTACAATATAAACAGTGGTTATTTGTCTTTAAGGATGTAGGCTCGTTACGATATAAACAATGATTGTTTGTCTTTAAGGATGTAGGCTCGTTACAATATAAACAGTGGTGGTTTGTCTTTAAGGATGTAGGCTCGTTACGATATAAACAGTGGTTGTTTGTCTTTAAGGATGTAGGCTCGTTAAAATATAAACAGTGATTGTTTGTCTTTAAGGATGTAGGCTCGTTAAAATATAAACAGTGGTTGTTTGTCTTTAAGGATGTAGGCTCGTTAAAATATAAACATTGGTGGTTTGTCTTTAAGGATGTAGGTTCGTTACGATATAAACAGTGGTTGTTTGTCTTTAAGGATGTAGGCTCGTTAAAATATAAACAGTGGTTGTTTGTCTTTAAGGATGTAGGCTCGTTACAATATAAACAGTGGTTGTTTGTCTTTAAGTAAGTAGGCTCGTTACGATATAAACAGTGATTGTTTGTCTTTAAGGATGTAGGCTCGTTACAATATAAACAGTGGTGGTTTGTTATTAAGGATGTAGGCTCGTTACAATATAAACAGTGATTGTTTGTCTTTAAGGATGTAGGCTCGTTACGATATAAACAGTGATTGTTTGTCTTTAAGGATGTAGGCTCGTTACAATATAAACAGTGGTTATTTGTCTTTAAGGATGTAGGCTCGTTACGATATAAACAATGATTGTTTGTCTTTAAGGATGTAGGCTCGTTACAATATAAACAGTGGTGGTTTGTCTTTAAGGATGTAGGCTCGTTACGATATAAACAGTGGTTGTTTGTCTTTAAGGATGTAGGCTCGTTAAAATATAAACAGTGATTGTTTGTCTTTAAGGATGTAGGCTCGTTAAAATATAAACAGTGAGTGTTTGTCTTTAAGGATGTAGGCTCGTTAAAATATAAACAGTGGTTGTTTGTCTTTAAGGATGTAGGCTCGTTAAAATATAAACATTGGTGGTTTGTCTTTAAGGATGTAGGTTCGTTACGATATAAACAGTGGTTGTTTGTCTTTAAGGATGTAGGCTCGTTAAAATATAAACAGTGGTTGTTTGTCTTTAAGGATGTAGGCTCGTTAAAATATAAACATTGGTTGTTTGTCTTTAAGGATGTAGGCTCGTTAAAATATAAACAGTGGTGGTTTGTCTTTAAGGATGTAGGCTCGTTACAATATAAACAGTGATTGTTTGTCTTTAAGGATGTAGGCTCGTTAAAATATAAACAGTGGTTGTTTGTCTTTAAGGATGTAGGCTCGTTAAAATATAAACAGTGGTTGTTTGTCTTTAAGGATGTAGGCTCGTTACGATATAAACAGTGGTTGTTTGTCTTTAAGGATGTAGGCTCGTTAAAATATAAACAGTGGTTGTTTGTCTTTAAGGATGTAGGCTCGTTAAAATATAAACAGTGATTGTTTGTCTTTAAGGATGTAAACTCGATAACCAATGCTTACATTTTAACAAATTTTAACGAGCAAACATCCTTAAAAACAAACCACCACTGTTTACATTGTAACATTTAAACTGTTACTATTGGTGGTTTGTTTTTAAGGATGTTGACTCGTTAAAATGTGTTAAAATGTGTTAAAATGTAAATAGTGGTGGTTTGTCTTTAACAGTGTAGGCTCGTTAAAATGTAGACATTGGTGGTTTGTCTTTGAGTATGAAGGCTCGTTAAGATGTGTTAAAATGTAAAAATTGGTTGTTTGTCTTTAAGAGTGTAGGCTTGTTTAAATGTGTAAAAATGTAAACATTGGGGGTTTGTCTTATAGGATGTAGGTTCGTTAAAATCTGTAAAAATGTAAACATTGGGGTTTGTATTAACGATGTAGGCTCATTAAAATGTGTAAAAATGTAAACAGTGGTTGTTTGTCTTTAAAGATGTAAGCTCATTAATGTGTTAAAATGTAAACAGTGGTAGTTTGTCTTTAAGAGTGTAGGCTTGTTTAAATGTGTTAAAATGTAAACATTGGGGGTTTGTCTTAATGATGTAGGCTCGGAGTCAAATAGTCAAATACAAAGGATTTAGCATTTTGATACATATTACGCACAATATTAAGAAAATTTCAATTGACATTATTGTTTATTAGTTTATGCCAAAGACCACATCTCCACCCCGTATCAAGAGCTCCTTTTAGATTTAGAAATGCACAAAATAATTGTTTCTTGTTTGTTCTCAAAACGTCGATCAGTGTACTTAATACAAACATATTGTCTACCGTGGAGAAGCCTTTTCTAAAGCCTGCTTGGTAATTATTGATAACATTTTGATCTGTTGCATACTTTTCAAGACGTGAGTTTAGAATAGCAGTAAATAATTTCCCCACACAGCTCAGTAAAGTTATTGGTCTATAATTCAAAGGATCGGTAGAGTCACCTTTGTTTTTAAAAATAGGATTTATAACACCAATTTTCCAAGCGTTTGGTATAATTCCTGATACAAAAATTGCATTAAATAATTTAACAAAGATATGTTTAGTTACATTAAAAGACATTTTTATATGTTCATTTACAATATCATCTACTCCACTGGACTTGTTATTCTTCAATTGTTTTACAGCTTTTTCTAATTCTTCTAGTGTTATAGGAATATTTAATTGATCATTTAATATCCTTCGAAACATTGTCGCTGTTTAATGTATTGTCATTACAATTATTGCTATTTATATTCTTAAAATATTCATATAAGTCATTTAGGCTAGCATTAATCTTATTTTTATTTTTTCCTTTTAATAATTTCCAAAAATCTCTAGGTCTAATAGTTTTTAGATTTTTTAATCGATCAATGTTGTTTTGCTTGTATTTTGAATAGCTTTTATGCATTGCTGATTTGTACAACTTACTCGTCTCTTTCAAGGAATTTTTATTTCCGTTTGTTTGTTTTAATTTATATTGATATTTTGCACGATTAAAATTTTTTCGAGCAACTTTGCAATCAACTTTGAACCATGGTTTGCACGTGTTTTTAACATTTGTTACGTTCCTTTTAACTGTCTGAAAGCCAAATGAAACTTTGGCACAATTTGTAAACATATTTGAGATATCCGATACAATGTCATTGATATTTGCTTGATCTACTGTTTCATTTGTTTCAAAATGACATAACTTAGCAAATATCTTATCTACATCTGTACTATCTAGATTTGCTATGAATTCAGTAGACTTTGAATCATCCCATAATTTTAATTTTGGCTCACAATCTGCAAGAGCAGGATTTGTACAGTAACTAAAATCAAATTCTAACGTCCGATAACATATCGCAATGATTAAGTACATTTTAGGAATTAATATATCTAAATATATTAGACGAACATATGAAATAATAAACTGTACTAACACCTTTGCATGTAAATTTACCAGTAAAATCGCCATTTGTTCTTCCATTTAAAATATACATGTTGTTACATTGTAGGAAATCTATAAGTGTTATAACCATAATTATTACTTGATAAGTCATTGTTTGTCCTATTTTTGTGTACATGTGTATTATTAAAAGTCGAAATTTCGTTTTCAAATTCATAATATAAATCGTCTAAGTTGTTTTCATGTAGAATGTCAAAATCGGCAGTAATAGGATGTATGTTCATTAAAATGTGTTAAAATGTAAACATTGGTTGTTTGTCTTTAACGATGTAGGTTCGTTAAAAGGTGTTAAATTGTAAATAGTGGTGGTTTGTCTTTAAAGATATAGGCTCGTTAAGTGTGTTAAGGTGTTAACATTGTTTTGTTTTGTTTTTAAGAATGTAGGCTCGATAAAATGTGTGAAAATGTTAAAATGTGTTAAAATGTAAAACATTGCGGGTTTGTCTTTAAGATGTAGGCTCGTTAAAATTTGTTGAAATGTAAACATTGGTTGTTTGTCTTTAAGGATGTCGGCTCGTTAAAATGTGTTAAAATGTAAACATTGGGGGTTTGTCTTTAAGAGTGTAGGCTCGTTAAAATGTGTTAAAATGTAAACATTGGGGGTTTGTCTTTAAGGATGTAGGCTCGTTAAAATGTGTTAAAATGTAAACATTGCGGGTTTGTCTTTAAGAGTGTAGGCTCGTTAAAATGTGTTAAAATGTAAACATTGCGGGTTTGTCTTTAAGGATGTAGGCTCGTTAAAATGTGTTAAAATGTAAACATTGGGGGTTTGTCTTTAAGGATGTAGGCTCGTTAAAATGTGTTAAAATGTAAACATTGGGGGTTTGTCTTTAAGGATGTAGGCTCGTTAAAATGTGTTAAAATGTAAACATTGGGGGTTTGTCTTTAAGAGTGTAGGCTCGTTAAAATGTGTTAAAATGTAAACATTGCGGGTTTGTCTTTAAGGATGTAGGCTCGTTAAAATGTGTTGAAATGTAAACATTGGGGGTTTGTCTTTAAGAGTGTAGGCTCGTTAAATTGTGTTAAAATGTAAATATTGGGGGTTTGTCTTTAAAGATGTAGGCTCGTTAAAATGTGTTAAAATGTAAATATTGGGGGTTTGTCTTTAAAGATGTAGGCTCGTTAAAATGTGTTAAAATGTAAACATTGGTTGTTTGTCTTTAGAATGTAGGCTCGTTAAAATGTGTTAAAATGTAAACATTGGGGTTTGTCTTTAAAGATGTAGGCTCGTTAAAATGTGTTAAAATGTAAATATTGGGGGTTTGTCTTTAAAGATGTAGGCTCGTTAAAATGTGTTAAAATGTTAACATTGGTGGTTTGTCTATAAAGATGTAGGCTCGTTAAAATGTGTTAAAATGTTAACATTGGTTGTTTGTCTTAAGGATGTAGGCTCGTTAAAATGTGTTAAAATGTAAAACATTGGGGGTTTGTCTTTAAAGATGTAGGCTCGTTAAAATGTGTTAAAATGTAAACATTGGGGGTTTGTCTTAAGAATTGAGACTTGTTAAAATGTGTTAAAATGTTAACAGTGATGATTTGTCTTTAAGGATGTAGGCTCGTTAAAATGTGTGAAAATGTAAACATTGGGGGTTTGTCTTAAGCATGTAGGCTCGTTAAAATGTAAACAGTGATGATTTGTCTTTAAGGATGTAGGCTCCTTAAATGTGTGAAAATGTTAACATTGGGGGTTTGTCTTAAGGATGTAGGCTCGTTAAAATGTGTTAAAATGTTAACATTGAGAATTTGTCTTTAAGCATGTAGGTTCGTTAAAATGTGTGAAAATGTAAACATTGGGGGTTTGTGTTAAGGATTTAGGCTCGTTAAAATGTGTTAAAATGTTAACAATGAGAATTTGTCTTTAAGCATGTAGGTTCGTTAAAATGTGTGAAAATGTAAACATTGGGGGTTTGTGTTAAAGAAGTAGGCTCGTTAAAATGTGTTAAAATGTTAACATTGATGATTTGTCTTAAGGATGTATAGGCTCGTTAAAATGTGTTAAAATGTAAAACATTGCAGGCTTGTCTTTAAAGATGTAGGCTTGTTAAAATGTGTGAAAATGTAAACATCGGAGGTTTGTCTTAAGGATGTAGGCTCGATAAAATGTAAACAGTGATGATTTGTCTTTAAGGATAAAGGCTCATAAAAATGAGTTAAAATGTAAACATTGGGGGTTTGTCTTAAGGATGCAGGCTCGTTAAAATGTGTTAAAATGTAAACATTGGGGATTTGTCTTTAAAGATGTAGGCTCGTTAAAATGAGTTAAAATGTAAACATTGGGGATTTGTCTTTAAAGATGTAGGCTCGTTAAAATGTGTTAAAATGTAAACATTGGGGATTTGTCTTTAAAGATGTAGGCTCGTTAAAATGAGTTAAAATGTAAACATTGGGGATTTGTCTTTAAAGATGTAGGCTCGTTAAAATGAGTTAAAATGTAAACATTGGGGATTTGTCTTTAAAGATGTAGGCTCGTTAAAATGTGTTAAAATGTAAACATTGGGGATTTGTCTTTAAAGATGTAGGCTCGTTAAAATGAGTTAAAATGTAAACATTGGGGGAGCTTAAGGATGTAGGCTCGTTAAAATGTGTTAAAATGTAAAACATTGGGGGTTTGTCTTTAAGGATGTAGGCTCGTTAAAATGTGTTAAAATGTAAACATTGGGGGTTTGTCTTTAAGGATGTAGGCTCGTTAAAATGTAAACAGTGATGATTTGTCTTTAAGGATGTAGACTCGTTAAAATGTGTTAAAATGTTAACAGTTAATATGTGTCTTTAAGGATGTAGACTCGTAAAAATGTGTTAAAATGTTAACAGTTAATATTTGTCTTTAAGGAGGTAGACTCGTAAAAATGTGTTAAAATGTAAACATTGGTTGTTTGTCTTTAAGGATGTAGGCTCGTTAAAATGTGTTAATATGTAAACAGTGTTTTTTTGTCTTAATGAAGTAGGCTCGTTAAAATGTAAACAGTGATGAATTGTCTTTAAGGGTGTAGGCTCGTAAAAATGTGTTAAAATGTAATCATTGGGTGTTTGTCTTAAGGATGTAGGCTTGTTAAAATGTGTTAGAATGTAAAACATGGGGGGGGGGGGGGGGGGTATTTTTAAGGACGTAGGCTCGTTAAAATGTAAACAGTGATGGATTGTCTTTATGGATGTGGGCACGTTAAAATGTAAAAAGTGATGATTTCTCTGTTATGGTGTAGGCTGGTTAAAATGTGTTACAATATAATTATTAATATGTTTAAACATATTTAATAAATCTATATAAATTAGTGACTGACTGGAAATGAACAACACATTGGCACGTGTGGATTTTTTATTGTCTGTTTTTAATGATTCTGTATTATTGTTATATATAAACATCAGGGGCCCGTTTCACTAGCCTTCGTAAGTTAACGAATTATTATGTGTTTAGTTTAAAACGACGCGAAAACTTCACGAAATTCACGAAATTCATTTATCATCCCACTTAAAATATCACATACAAGAAAATATTACTCATATTTGCATTCACACAGACTTTATGTAATTAATTACTTGTCAATGTCTTGATTGTCGGTACGAACACTTTACAAAGGCTAATGATGATTGAAACGGGTCACAGATCTTGATAGTGTGTGTCTTTCAATCTTGTATTATTTTATATAACCATTCAACCAATGTGTTGTAATATTAAAACAAGTGTCGTATTTACCAAGAGTTCAAGAACGAAAAACACACTTAGAAACCATTTTTAGACCTAAATTTGCAATCATGTAGGGACACCTAATATAAAGTAAAGTACAATCTCGCAATTATTCTATCTGTCATGGTAAACTAAATGTGTAAGGTTGAAATTTGGAATTTCAAGCTTAAGTCTAAGAATATTTGGTGAATTGTTGGTGAGTACGACCCTGTTTCAATATTACAGCACATTGGTTAATACATAATTTGAAAATCAAGACAAGATGACTCCTGTTTTGCCAATATGTTATTAAGTTGGAAACTCTGTATAGATTGGCGCTTATAAGTTGCTAAGTGCAATCTTAAGAATGTCAGTGAAACGAACCATTGATTGGAAATAAAACTAGGTTGAACATCAGCGTATATTTACCAAATTGTTTGACAACATACCGACGTTTGGCGGAAATGACCGAGTATGAACGTTTGGATGTAGCTGTACATTCTTTATCAGAATTAACGTTAATATTGTGCATTGTATTTCACAAGTTTTTAATTTGTAAGAAATATATATGTTCACCATAATTACACAATTATTGTCTTGGTGTCGCTTGTCGTTTCCTCCAGTTTAATAAACTGATATGATGGAATATGTATACATTCCTAAAGATTCAAAACATTATTTAAGAAGGAAAGATAATGAAGTGCGCGTACCGTCAGACGGTGCACGCATTTCTCGCAAGCACAAAGAACAGCACTAATATGCATATATTATTTAAAAACAAACAGAATTATCTTCAACTGTCAGTGTGTACCTTTTGGCGTTGTCGTAGACTGTATCACAGAGTTACGTGTTGCTTTTTGGCAAACATTTAAGCGGTCATGCAGAGTTTCGTGTCGCCCTGAATTAACCGGACAGGTGATGATAGAATACTGGCACAGTTATAAATTCGTCTTTTTCCAAGAATCAACAGTTTAATGATTCATCTGTCCGTGTTATCCTTTAAAGGTCCCACACGGCAGTTCTTATAAAATTAGTGAAAGAGGAGAGGAACATGTTTAAATCAATACTTTAAAACTTATGAAATTATAATAAATGTCTGCAAAAATGGATGCTTTGCTCCCTTGCAATATAGAAATGAAAATAAGGGTCTGTATACATAATGGGTCATTTCAATTGTATATTTGCACCCTGTAGATGTATAATTTTTAAAAACATTTTCAGTTAGTCTTGATCATCGTCTATGGTTGCTTTTCTAAATGACAAACGTCTTGACCATTACTTCTTTGAAAAAAATTGTAACGGGATTCTGATATAGTTTCTGACATGTTGATTAAAATTGGACTACGAAATTTCTACTGTGTTTCAACAGATTGTCGTTTGTTAATGTATTTCTGTATTACTTTTTTGTTACTTTTTTATTCCATAAATATACTAGTATTAGACAAATACCTACAATGACTTTCGTTTAAATAAAAATATAAAAATATAAAAATATTTAATTCCTGATTCAAACTTATTTCCTGAACAAAGTGTCAAAACGTTTGTCTTTTAGAAAAGCAAGCGTCGAAGGTGAACATGACTACACTTCAATCAGTGAGAAATAACAGAACGAGCCATGCGGCAAGTTCCACGGACTGGTTCACTCTACTTCCGGTTCGGAGAAAGTGAACACTCCTGCATTTGACTACCATTTTGTTTTTGTTTTCTTACGGAGTAAATGATTTCCTGGTTTCTAGCTCCGTGCCAATCTTACATCGTATGCCGGGTATAATACGCAGCCCCAAATGCAATGTAAATCTGCGAACATTATAGAGGAACTTCGATGGCTTATCAACAAGAGAAGACTCTCACGCTCAGTCCCATTCTGGCTGGTATTTCCTGTATCAGAATTTAACATTGTATACATATCTGTATGGTATCAAAATGTTTGTCCAGGCTTCAATGTTGATTTATGCATGGAAAGTGTTTACGCAAGACTGCGCTAACCTCTATCTTGAACGCCCGGATGTAACCAATGAAATTCATACGGGCTAAATTTCCGGCCCAAATATTGACATTCTTAAATAAATTACATTTTTTTATTAAAATATTTTTTAAAAATAAGACAAACGTTAAAACTTTTAAAAAACGTGCAAAGGGTTTATACGTGCATCAAATGTTATAATATGCCCCAACGGAAATGGACGCCAATTGCAGCAGGAGTCACAGTCAATGTATATAGACTGGCTACTGTGTGCAGGTTAGCCATGCGGATGGTTTCATCCTGATTATGCACATTGTTGTGGATCAAATAATAAACACATTATATAAGTATGAATATATAATTCAGATATAACATATGAAACATCAACATCTGGCTTATTAAAACGACATTACAATATATATGTATTATCCTCTGGCTTGTCGAGGGACGGCATTCATATAAAATCAGGGCAAATATTTATAAGACTCGATCTCAAAATCATTATTTTGTAAATTCCCTTCAAAGAAGAAACAATAACAGTTTCTGTTATGTATGATCATATTCAGCCAAATAATGTCAACAGTTTTATAAGTTGTTTATGTCAAAAGCCAAATGTCTGTACGGTGTCTGAAGGGTGTACGTTCCGAGATGCGCCATACACAGATGTCTGTACGGTGTCTGAAGGGTGTACGTTCCTAGATGAGCCATACACAGATGTCTGTACGGTGTCTGAAGGGTGTAAATGAGCCATACACAGATGTCTGTACGGTGTCTGAAGGGTGTACGTTCCTAGATGTGCCATACACAGATGTCTGTACGGTGTCTGAAGGGTGTACGTTCCTAGATGAGCCATACACAGATGTCTGTACGGTGTCTGAAGGGTGTACGTTCCTAGATGAGCCATACACAGATGTCTGTACGGTGTCTGAAGGGTGTACGTTCCTAGATGAGCCATACACAGATGTCTGTACGGTGTCTGAAGGGTGTACGTTCTTAGATGAGCCATACACAGATGTCTGTACGGTGTCTGAAGGGTGTACGTTCCGAGATGCACCATACACAGATGTCTGTACGGTGTCTGAAGGGTGTACGTTCCGAGATGCGCCATACACAGATGTCTGTACGGTGTCTGAAGGGTGTACGTTCCGAGATGCGCCATACACAGATGTCTGTACGGTGTCTGAAGGGTGTACGTTCCTAGATGAGCCATACACAGATGTATGTACGGTGTCTGAAGGGTGTACGTTCCTAGATGAGCCATACACAGATGTCTGTACGGTGTCTGAAGGGTGTACGTTCCGAGATGCACCATACACAGATGTCTGTACGGTGTCTGAAGGGTGTACGTTCCTAGATGAGCCATACACAGATGTCTGTACGGTGTCTGAAGGGTGTACGTTCCTAGATGAGCCATACACAGATGTCTGTACGGTGTCTGAAGGGTGTACGTTCCTAGATGCGCCATACACAGATGTCTGTACGGTGTCTGAAGGGTGTACGTTCATAGATGCGCCATACACAGATGTCTGTACGGTGTCTGAAGGGTGTACGTCCCTAGATGAGCCATACACAGATGTCTGTACGGTGTCTGAAGGGTGTACGTTCCGAGATGCACCATACACAGATGTCTGTATGGTGTCTGAAGGGTGTACGTTCCGAGATGCGCCATACACAGATGTCTGTAAGGTGTCTGAAGGGTGTACGTTTCGAGATGAGCCATACACAGATAAAGAACCAACGTAAACTAAGTGGTATATTCAAACTGCCTTGAAACTATATAGCAAGCCAGAACAATGGTATAACTATGTCAATGACAGGAAGAACAGTTTACAAACAAAAGCGATTCTTATTAGATTTAGATTTGTAAAATATATATTTATTTCATTCATTAGATAACTATGTTCGGACAAAATAGTTCAATTAAATACATTACAAGTACAAGTAGATTTATTTGATTGACAATGACATTAAACTTAACTTCATTTTTTTCAAGTAATTCCTTATTTAATGTAAGTATTCAATAAATGTTTTGATTTTGACAAAGTACGACGTGGAGAGCAGCTACTGATACGCATAGAGATATGATGCTAAATATTGAAATGAATTTAAGCGTGTTTACAGTCCATTTTGGTTCATGTTAGACCGGTTGTCGTACCAGTGTGTCGGACCCATGTACGTGCCGTAGGCTTGAGGTTTACCCGCCTGGTACTCTTTGTAGTAAGGGTTCTCCGTCGTGATCACTTCCTCACTCAACACCGACTTAGGGTACACTTCCGGTTGGACCTCCCTGGAAAAAAATCGTCAAGATGATTATTTTTACAATTAGTTTTACCGGTCAACATATGTAACTAAAACTACATGTACTTGAATAGATCTTAGTTCCTGGCATGTTAACAGCCATACATATTAACAGCCATCATAATTTACCATTACGCAATACTACATTTATTTAACATATGTTTATGTGACTTACTTCTCACCGTTTATATAGTGAGTTCGAGTTCAAAATGGTCCGAGACTTAATGTGAGGAAGTTTGCCAGTTACTTGCGGAATGAAGGACGGTTCTAATCAAATATACTGAGATATTCCTCCACAAATAAAAGTGTATGCCATAGGTGGTATGAAAGTGTGTTTCAATTAACGTTCAACCTCATTAGAATAAAACAATCTTCATTTAAAGGTGAGTATTACCTGTGGTAGGCTGGGCGGTCATTTGTATAATATCCATAAGGTCCGTAATAACGGCCGTCCTGTATGTATTCACTATGGACCTTCGTTCTGTTGGAAAACACTTCGGTGTCAGACCGAGATTCGGAACTCATGTCATCCCGACCGCCGCAAACTCCTGTTCAAAAAGAATACTCATGTAGCTATATATCTAACCAAGTATACAAATAGAGCATTCATGTAGATATATATCTAACCAAGTACACAAATAGAATACTCATGCAGATATATTTCCAACCAAGTATACAAAAAGAATACTCATGTAGCGTATATATCTAACAAAGTATACAAATAGAACACTCATGTAGCTATGTATCTAACCAAGTATACAAATAGAGTACTCGTGTACCTATATATCTAACCAAGTATACAAATAGAATACTCCCGTAGCTATATATCTAACCAAGTATACAAATAGAACATTCATGTAGCTATATATCTAACCAAGTATACAAATAGAAAACTCCCGTAGCTATATATCTAACCAAGTATACAACTAGAATATTTATGTAGAGTTTATATATAACCAAGTTTAGTAATAGAATACTCAAATAGAAACATATCTTACCAAGTATACAAATAAAACACTCATGTAGCTATATATCTAACTAAGTATACAAATAGAATACTCATGTAGCAATATATCTAACCAAATATACAAATAGAATAGTCGTGTAGCTATATATATCAAACAAGGTATGAAAATAGAATACTCATGTAGCTATATATCTAACCAAGTATACAAATAGAATACTCATGTAGCGTATACATCTAACCAAGTATACAAATAGAACACTCATGTAGATATACATCTAACCAAGTATACAAATAGAGTTCTCATGTAGCTATATATCTAACCAAGTCGTAAAAGCATTAAATACTAATGTAGCTATTTATCTAACCAATTATACAAATAGAATACCTATGTAAAGTATATATCTAACCCAGTCGTAATAGCATTTAATACTCATGTAGCGTATATATATAACAAAGTATACAAATACAATACTCATATAGCGTATACATCTAACCAAGTCGTAATAGTATTTAATACTCATGTAGTTATATATCTAACCATGTATACATATAGAATACCCATGTAGAGTATATATCTAACCAAGTCGTAATAGCATTTAATATACTCATGTAGCTATATATCTAACCAAGTATACAAATAGAATACCAATGTAGAGTATAAAGCTAACCAAATCGTAATACCATTTAATACTCATGTAGCTTTATATCTAACCAAGTATACAAATAGAATACTCATGTAGCTATATATCTAACCATGTATACAAATAGAATACTCATGTTATTATATATTTAACCATGTATAAAAATAGAATACTCATGTAGCTATATATCTAACCAATTATACAAATAGAATAATCAAGAAGCGTATATATCTCACCAAGTATACAAATAAAATAATCATGTAGCGTAAACACCTAACCAAGTATACAAATAGAACACCCAGGTAGCGTAAATATCTAACCAAGTATACAATCAGAATACCCATGTAGAGTATATATCTAACCAAGTCGTAATAGCATTTTATATACTCATGTAGCTATATATCTAACCAACTATACAAATAGAATACCCATGTTCAGTATATAGCTAACCAAGTCGTAATGGAATTTAATACACATGTAGCATTTACATCTTACCAAGTATTCAAATAGAATACTCATGTAGCGTATACATCTAACCAAATCGTAACACCATTTAACACTCATGTAGCTATATATCTAATCAAGTATACAAATAGAACACTCACGTAGCTATATATCTAACCAAGTATACAAATTGAACACTCACGTAACTATATATCTAACCAAGTATACAAATAGAACACTCATGTGGCTATATATCTAACCAAGTATACAAATTGCACATTCACGTAGCTATAAATCTAACCATGTATAAAAATATAACATTCACGTAGCTATATATCTAACCAAGTATACAAATAGAATATTCATGCAGCGTATATATCTAACCAAGTATACAAATAGAATACTCATGTGGCTATAAATCTAACCATGTATACAAATACAGTACTCAAGTAGCTATATATCTAACCAAGTATACAAAAAGAACACTCATGTAGCTATTTATCTAACCAAGTATGAAAATAGAACACTCACGTCGCTATATATCTAACCTAGTATATCAATATAATACTCACGTAGTTAAAAAGCTAACCAAGTATACAAACAGAACACTCACGTAGCTATATATCTAACCAAGTATACAAATAGAACACTCACGTAGCTATATATCTATCCTAGTTTACAAATAGAACACTCACGTAGCTATATATCTAACCAAGTATACAAATAGAACACTCATGTAGCTATATATCTATCAAAGTATACAAATAGAACACTCACGTAGCTATATATCGAACTTAGCTTATATAGAACACCCACGTAGCTATATGTCTAACCAAGTATATAAATAGAACACTCACGGTGCTATATATCTAATCAAGTATAAAAATAGAACACTCACGTAGCTATATATCTAACCAAGTATACAAATAGCACATTCACGTAGCTATAAATCTAACCATGTATAAAAATAGAACATTCACGTAGCTATATATCTAACCAAGTATACAAATAGAATATTCATGCAGCGTATATATCTAACCAAGTATACAAATAAAATACTCATGTGGCTATAAATCTAACCATGTATACAAATACAGTACTCAAGTAGCTATATATCTAACCAAGTATACAAAAAAAACACTCATGTAGCTATTTATCTAACCAAGTATACAAATAGAACACTAACGAAGCTATATATCTAACCAGGTATGAAAATAGAACATTCACGTAGCTATATATCTAACCTAGTATACAAATACAACACTCACGTAGCTATATATCTAACCACGTATACAAATAGAACACTCACGTAGCTATATATCTAACCAGTATACACATAGAACACTCACGTAGCTATATATCTAACCATGTATTCAAATGCAGTACTCACGTAGCTTTATATCTAACCAAGCATACACATAGAACACTCACGTAGCTATATATCTAAACAAGTATACAAAAAGAACACTCACGTACCTATATATCTAACCAAGTGTACAACTAGTGCACTCACGTAGCTATATATCTAACCTAGTATACAACTAGAACACTCATGTAGCTTTATATCTAACCAATTATACAAATAGAACTCTCACGTAGCTATATATCTGACCAAGTATACAAATAGAACACTCACGTACCTATACACTCACGTAGCTATATATCTAACCAAGTATACAACTAGAACACTCACGTAGCTATATATCTAATCAAGTATACAACTATAACACTCATGTAGCTATATATCTAACCAAGTATACAAATAGAACACTCACGTTATAATTAACTAAGTATACAACTAAAAACACTCACATAGCTATATATCTAACCTAGTATACTAATAGAACACTCACGTAACTATATATCTAACCTAATATACAAATAGAACACTCACGTAGCTATATATCTAACCAAGTATACAAATAGAACACACACGTACCTATATATCAACCAAGTATACAAATAGAACACTCACGTAGCTATATATCTAACCAAGTATACAAATAGAACACTCGCGTAGCTATACATCTAACACAGTATACAAATAGAAAACTCATGTAGCTATATATCTAACCAAGTATACAATTAAAACACTCATGTAGCTATATATATAACCTAGTATACAAATAGACCACTCATGTAGCTATATATCTAACCAAGCATACAAATATAACACTCATGTAGCTATATATCTAAACTAATATACAAATAGAACACTCATGTAGCTATATATCAAGCCAAGTATACAAATAGAACACCCACGAAGCTATATATATCTAACCAAGTGTAAAAATAGCACACTCACGTAGCTATAAATCTAACCATGTTTATAAATAGAACACTCATGTAGCTATATATATAACCAAGTATACAAACAGAGTACACATGTAGCTATATATCTTACCAAGTATACAAATAGAATACTCGTGTGGCTATATATCTAACCAAGTATATAAATAGAGTACTCACGTAGCTATAAATCTTACCAAGAATACAAATAGAACACTCGATTAGCTATATATTTAACCAAGTATACAAATAGAACACTCACGTAGCAATATATCTAACCTAGTATACAAATATAACACTCACGTAGCTATATAGCTGACCAAGTATACAACTAGAACACTCACGTAGCTATATATCTTACCTAGTATACAAGTAGAAAACTTGCGTAGCTATATATCTAACCTAGTATACAAGTAGAAAACTAACGTAGCTTTATATCTAACCAATTATACAACTAGTGCACTCACGTAGCTATATATCTAACCTAGTATACAACTAGAACACTCACGTAGCTATATATCTAACCAATTATACAAATAGAACTCTCACGTAGCTATATATCTGACCAAGTATACAATTAAAACACTCACGTAGCTATATAGCTAACCTAGTATACAAGTAAAACACTAACGTAGCTATATATCTAACCGATTATACAACTAGAACACTCACGTAGCTATATATCTAACTTAGTATACAACTAGAACACTCACGTAGCTATATATCTAACTAATTATACAACTAGAACACTCACGTAGCGAATTATCTAACCAAGTATACAAATAGAACACTCACTTAGCTGTATATCTAACAGAACACTCACGTAGCTATATATCTAACCAAGTATACAAATAGAATACTTATGTAGCTATTTATCTAACCAATTCGTAAAAGCATGCTGCTGATATAACTTGTTCACAAAATTAAGCAAAAAAGTTTTAAACAAAGAAAAGCAAATCTTATATTTCACTACAAAGATGAAATTTAAAAGTTAATTTGATATAACACAAGTCAGTCGAGGTTTTTCTCGTTTCTCGACGTATGACTGCATTGCTTATAACATTACATGTTTATATCTTAAAAGTTATTACTCTATCAATCCAGGTATGTGAAAAACTTGTTGAAAACTTAAGAAATGACAGAAAATATATAAGAAAAAAAAAACATTGATGTTTACATATACATGTATATACAAAGTGTTTGAATTGAAAAAAACAAGTATTGGTCATGGATAGAAATCAGTTGTAAATTAAACGAATAAAGTAGGTATACAATATTAACTAGCAATATATATATATATATACCCTGGATCATTATAATAGCAATCAATGAGTAAATTGTTGTTTTTTTTTAAATAAATATGTTTGCACACATGTCCTTACGCGGTGCGGTAGTTGAACATATATGTAACAAAACACGCTTTTAATATAATGAAATCAGTACTTATATCCGTCATTGACTGTATATTTGTAATATATGTAACAACGTTATGAAATGTTTTATCACAGCCTATTTTGAATAGTGATGTACAACGAATCAAATGTTCTGTTCTGTACGCCCGGTGGCGGCACATTGTCACCATTTGGGTATGTCATACCTGTGAGCCAGAGCAACATGAAAGCCGCCACAAGAGCGAGAAAGCCTCCAAATGCGGCTATCACGACGGAGTAAGGCACGTGTAGTGTTGCATCGTGGGGGATGTCATTATTCACAGTATCTTCAATCTCCAAGTGCATGTCGGCAACCATGCCGACGGGCACCCACACCAGTAGTCCTGTAATGACAAACGTTATCATAAAACACGTAAACAAGTGCAATACATATTTAAGTGTATATCACTCTAGGTTCTTCGTCTAGTCTCAAGTGCGATTCTCCACCGCTAGATCACGAGCTGAACGAAAAAACATCTCGTCTGCCGAGATTAATAATAATGTTGATAATAATAATTATAATAGAAATAATTTTAATTGATAATGGTGATAATAATAATTATAATAATAATTATATTAGAAATAATATTAATTGATAATGAAAATAATAATAATTATAATAGAAATAATACTAATTGATAGTGATGATAATAATAATTATAATAATAATTATAATAGAAATAATATAAATTGATAATGATGATAATAATAATTATAATAGAAATAATATTAATTGATAATGATGATAATAATAATTATATTAGAGATAATATTAATTGATAATGATAATAATAATAATTATAATTGAAATAATACTAATTGATAGTGATGATAATAATAATTATAATAATAATTATAATAGAAATAATATAAATTGATAGTGATAATAATAATTATAATAGAAATAATATTAATTGATAATGATGATAATAATAATTATATTAGAGATAATATTAATTGATAATGATAATAATAATAATTATAATAGAAATAATATTAATTGTTAGTGATTATAATAATAATTATAATAATAATTATAATAGAAATAATATTAATTGATAATGATGATAATAATAATTATAATAGAAATAATATTAATTGATATTGATGATAATGATAATTATAATAGAAATAATATTATTGATAATGAAGATAATAATGCGATTCTTCATCGCCAGATCACGAGCTCAACAAAAAAAAATCTTTAAAATAACTATAATAAGAAGAATAAGAAGAAGAAGAAAAAATAGTAATAAAATAATAATGTTATGATCTACAGAACTTAAAGTTTGGATTAAGAACATGGTGATAAGAAGAGGGTCAGATGGGCCTGACACTCTAGATTTAGGAAAGGAGAGCGTTTTGAATCTATTTAGTATCAGACTCCATCTTTAATCATGGATGTCGACAAAACATTTAAATAATGGAAATGGTTTGGGACAGTTACCAATTTTACAAACTCTTCTCATCCCTATATATCCTGCCTTGGATAGTTGCCGAAGGTAGAAAAACAATGTAGAAGAAGTCACCCTATAAACAATGTTGTCAACACGTGGGGTTATAATAGAAGATCTGAAGTACCCGTCTTACGAGGGGTATTCAATATATTTTGTCACTGGTCTTCGGATATTTAAGATTTTCACAGAAACGTGATTTTTTTCAGGCCAACCCTTCAAAGTATTCCCCACGCACAGATGCACACCTTTGAAGTATTGCTGTCCATGACCTAAATTCCGCAAAGTAGTCTACCTTTGGTATACTGTTCAGACACTGAAATATGCAGACCCAAGGACACTTCTAGTAGCATAGCGTTTACCTGTGAGCATTTTCTTAAGCATGGGGAATAGGAAAAAGTCACAGGGGCTTAAGCCAGGGGATCAAGGGGGATGTTCAACCTGAATAACCTTTTCTTGTTTTAAGAAAGATTGTACACTTTTACTTTTGTGTGTCATGAATAAGCTGTATGCCTTCCAAACCTTTTCTTCGGCGTTTATTTTGATAAAACATTTTGACAGATTTAAGCACTTTATCTTTGTAAAATTTGTCTTTAATTGTTCTACTTACGCCCTTTGCAATGAATTTGTACAACAGGCCGACTAGTATTGAAGAAACTGGCATATAAAACCTTCTTGGCGCTTCTTGACTTCTTTGCTATGACCGGCCTAGCCCGATTTTTACCAGGCCATTGTTTGTTATTGATGTGCCTTTGGGGATCAAAATGATGAATCCAAGTTTCATCCCCAGTGAGCAAGTCAGAAATTTTTCTATGATTACAATTTTCGTATTTTTTTCAGAAGTGTTTTTAGCACAATCTAAACGCTTGGCCTTTTGGTCGTCAGGTGTCAGCAAGTGGGGGGTCTCGTACAAAACTTCTTTAATTTCAATATGATGTACGGTGCCTTCTGAAATGCCTAGACTATAAGCTATCTGGGAAACAGTATACCATCCATCTTCTTCTACCATAGCTCTAACAGCACCAATGTTTTCCTTTGTTGTTGCAACAACATGCCTACCTGGGCGGTTATCTTCTTGCAGGCTATGCTGCCTCCACCCCACCCTCCTTCCTTAAATTTCTTAACCTAACGAAAAACTGTTCTTAATGTTATGGTAGAATTATTATGTATACGACACGAATCGGAATAAATCTCTTTTGGCGATAAATACAAAAAATCTCGGACTTTAATGTAAACCCTTATTTCTATTTTTTCTTCAGGTTTCATTGACATTGAAATATAGCCACTGTACATGAGTGTATATAATTCAACAATAAATATCTTGGTCAATTATAATCGTATTAAATTGAGAACATTCCTCGCTTGTCTGGGTCCCTCTTCCGGTGTAATAATACGGCTGGGTGGGACGGTATCGTTCAGTGTAATAATACGACTGTGTGGGACGGTATTGTTAAGTGTAATCATGAATACGACTGGGTGGGACGGTATCGTTAAGTGTAATCATGAATACGACTGGGTGGGACGGTATCGTTAAGTGTAATCATGAATACGACTGCGTTGGACGGCATCGTTAAGTGCAATCATGAATACGACAGGGTGGGACGGTATCGTTAAGTGTAATAATACGACTGGGTGGGACGGTATCGTTAAGTGTAATCATGAATACGACTGGGTGGGACGGCATCGTTAAGTGTAATCATGAATACGACAGGGTGGGACGGTATCGTTAAGTATAATCATGAATACGACTGGGCGGGACGGTATCGTTAAGTGTAATCATGAATACGACTGGGTGGGACGGTATCGTTAAGTGTAATTAGTTTGGGCATGCCTAATCCCAAAGGTTCCCTTTATGGACAAAACTTTTATGTGGGAAAGTTTATATGTAACTTACAGAATGACGATTGTAATAATCAGTTTCATTCTGAGGTCTTCCTCGACCAATAAAAATGAGTATGCCAAATATATTTCACAAAATAGATAAAGGACCACGTAATTTATTTCCCATAGATGTTACATTAACATGGTATGTGTAAGTATGAGACTGTTCTGATTCTTTATGCAAAACGAATGCTATAACAAGTATAGCCAATATGCATGTTTAATTTACATAATAAAAATGAAACGCATACTTTAAAAATAACAGTTTAATAATAAAAGTTTTGTTGTTTTTTGTTTAAAAAAATTAAAATTAAAAATTTTAAAATCCTCTAAATCTTACATGAGATTATTTTCAAGTTTACATATGTATTGACGACCATATAATCATTTATTACTCCAACAGAAGAAAACTTTTTTTTTTTTAATTTTAATATATTTTTTTCATATTTTAAAAGAATTTGCTAAAGCTAAGTAAACTTAGCAAAGTTCAGAAAGCCGTTTTTAATTATCTTTTCTAGTTTTGTCCCCAGAACAGTTTGAATTTTAGTTCAGTAGAATTTATATAGGGCACGGTCCTTAACTGATTTTGTGTTAGTTTATAACATGCCATGTGTTGGAAATGGCGTTAAACCCAAATAAAACTACTCGTTTGTATCAATTGTGTGTTGCACAGATCGTTAATAATCAAAATTAAAGAAATGAATTCAGCTTCTCTCAAAGGTCAATTATTAAACAGTTTTTACAACTAACAAACATTTTCCATTAGCATTTCAAAGTGTATACTTGCTCGTTAAATTTCGGTTTGAGTTTATGTATATAACACGCTATTTGCACACTGGTTGTAAAGCAAGAGGGGTGATCAAAATATTTATGATACGCTGTTTTTTACTAATATTACTTTCCAAGGAAATCAAAGAAATATAGTTTAACTTTATATTTTTGTTTATTTTTTCAGTTGGAGATACAGACATGATTCGCGTGTTGTTTGTTTACAATGTTCTTCGAATATGCTATACAGTAGAACTTCGTTGGCTTGAACACGGATGACTGCAACACCGCAAATTGCTTAAACAACCTATCTGGTCCCGGCTGAATTCCTATTTCGATGTATATACATGTACATGTATGGTATGATGTTGAACAATATTTGAACAACAATTTATCGAAGTTCTAATGTAGTATAGGAGCAACTTCAAATCAACGACACGAAGCGAAACTGATTTCTAGTTACATTTTAACGACAAGTTCAAAAACAGTGTTACTTGATAGGGAACCTACATATTTCAAAGATATGCAATTACATAGTGCATATAAAAACATTGGCAATCACCTTTCCATACCAATTGGGGAATTCCATTATACATAATGAATAATATCAATATATATTCTAAGACTGTGGCAACTTATTTGCTATAGTTCTGTTTTTTGTTGTCTCTTACAAAATGAAAATGAAACTATTCTTGCCATTACTCATGGCTGCATAATATTTATTTAGCTTAAATTTCAAAAGAGGTAAAAATAGTACAAAATGAAAACATTGAGGATGGTATCCTTCTGCACAGATTGAGGAAAACTGCCATTCTACAGAGATCGAACAGGTCATAAAACGACAAACTTTAGGAAGGTAGTCCTTCGACAAAGATTGTTAGTGGTCATAAAAAGGTTCAAGAAGACTGTCCGTCCTCAAAGATTGGCAATGGTCATAAAAAAGACAAACTTGGGGAAGGGTACCCTTTTGCAAAGATTGACAGTGGTCATAAAAAAGACAAACTTGAGGAAGTCTTTCCTTCTACAAAGATTGACAGTGTACATAAAAATGATAAACTTGAGGAAGTCTGTCCTTCTACAGAAAACAAAAATGGTCATAAAAAATGGTAAGTTTTTGGAATTGTGCCCTTCTACAGAGATCGACGGTGGTCATAAAAGAGATCAACTTTGGGAAGTCTGCCCTTTTGCAGAGGTCGGCGGTGGTCATAAAACAGACAAACTTGGGGAAGTTTACCTCATACAACAGAAAAATTTTGGGAAGTCTGCCCTTCTGCAGAGGTCGACGGTGGTCATAAATTTGGGGAAGTCTGCCCTTCTGCAGAGGTCGACGGTGGTCATAAAACAGAAAAACTTGAGGAAGTCTGCCCTTCTGCAGAGGTCGGCGGTGGTCATAAAACAGAAAAACTTGGGGAAGTTTGCCCTTCTGCAGGGGTCGACGGTGGTCATAAAACAGATAAACCTGGGGAAGTCTGCCCTTCTGCAGAGGTCGAAGGTGGTCATAAAACAGACAAACTTGGGGGAAGTTGGCCCTTCTGCAGAGGTTGACGGTGGTCATAAAACAGACAAACCTGGGGAAGTCTGCCCTTCTGCAGAGGTCGGCGGTGGTCATTAAACAGACAAACCTGGGGAAGTCTGCCCTTCTGCAAAGGTCGGCGGTGGTCATAAAACAGACAAACCTGGGGAAGTCTGCCCTTCTGCAGAGGTCGGCGGTGGTCATAAAACAGAAAAACTTGGGGAAGTTTGCCCTTCTGCAGAGGTCGCGGTGGTCATAAAACAGACAAACTTGGGGAAGTCTGCCCTTCTGCAGAGGTCGACGGTGTTTATAAAAAAAGATAAACTTCAGGAAGCTGTTGTTCTTAAAAGATCGACGGTGGTTATAAAAATGATGAACTTGAAGAAGGCTGTCTTTCTGGAAAGATCGACAGAGGTATTTAAAATATATTTTGGGTATTAATATCATTCTGCTTTTTTATACAAATAATAAGAAAATGTTTACATTACCTGCAATCAGCCAGGCGACGAAACCAGACGTGGCCATGATGCGGTATACCGTTGTTTTGAGGAGACAACAGACGAGACCGATCACAATGATAAATCCCACCACGGCAGCAACGACCACTATAATCATCATTATGCGCCACGCCACCCACTCTTCCTTAGGCTCCGTCAACTGTTCGATCCAGCTGTAGTGACTCGAATATTCTATAATCAGAAAAAATCTTTCTCGTTGCTTGAATAAGCCCAGTATAAAAGAAAGTAAAAAAGAAAGCAGTATGGCATAGTCGTTACTAATTTTAATAAGAAATTCTTCAAGTATTAAAGATATGATACTACATGTAATTAGAAAAGTTGCCATCGGACCATCATCGTGATTTTCCAAACCAAGAAACGTGATCTGTAATGGGCAAATACAACAATAGCATTTATAGATGAGCAAAATATATATAAAAAAGTGTCTCAAGAAAAGACAGTATAAACAATTTAAATATTTTGACCATTTAATTTTTATGTTCACTCTTGTGTGCATAACATGTATGTGATATCCATTTTTTGTTTTATTCTATGCATGCACACGTTCTGATGTTATTATTTGTGATGATAAGCCATATGATATGCTTAAATCTAAAATCGACTATTCTGTACAAGTATGCCATTCTTTAAAGAAAAATTAAGATACTATGCAATTTTATCAATTAACAACAGTCCATAATATACAGGACCTATACTGTAGGTTTAAACAAATGTAAAGAAAGACTTACGAATGAAAGCCATGTCACTGACACACTTGTCGGAATCGTCTCCTGCCCTGCATGTTTTACAGTCCTTGAGTTCTTGAGGACAAAGAACATCGTAGAATAAGGACCTTTAAAATGAAAGTTTTTATAAAAGTAAGAAATACTATAGTATTAGTGGTTAGTGTTTGCTTCTTACATGATCTTATTGGTGTTATTGTACGTGCCTTTAGTTAGACTACTAGCTCAGGATAACGTGCCACTATGATATCATCTCAAACAAGACACCATGCTGTGTCTGCTCAGACATATCGGTTTGTTTTATTAATTGTATCGAATGTAGGCCAATAAAGAATATTCTATTTAATGGATCGAACAGAGTTTAAATGAAATGTTTCACTTAATCAAAATGTATCCCTGAATATTTCACACAATCAAAACCACCCGAGCTTTCTATTATATATGTGTAATTCCTCACTGAATGTCCATGTTAATTTTGGCAGTTTGACAAATCATTTTTTGCGAGTTATTTTTTTGTATGACTTTAGTTATTTAATTATATTGAAAATATATCTCTGTTCGCTCACCACACCCATCTATAGTTTTCAAGCATATGGCCTTCTACCCCCCACCCCACCCCACCCCACCCCACCCCACCACCCCCTTCTCCTTATTATTTGAAAATCCTTATGCCTATTATACGTACGTACCTATTAAGAGACGAAACTGTATATGCGCTCTCGGCTTCTTGCTCCTGAAAAGTTACTGCTAGCCAGCCGGGCGTCGCGAAACCTACCCACAGGAGACAAAACGCTACCGTCGAAACCAGCATCAACACGATGTGATAGCAAAACAGTGCATCCATCGTTACCAGGGTATTGGTCGACTTAGATATTCTAAATCTGCTTATATATTCCTGCTTAAGACACTTTAATTTTCCGAAAATTACTAGTAAACAAAAGCGTATGTCTCCATTCTACAGATTCAAGATTTTCTCGTCTCAATCACGTAATATTTTCAGTTGGCTGGATATGAAGTGACTGTCATAGGGGTGACGTTTATATATTTCAGTATCAAAACGCATTTTATTAAGATTATGAGGGAATACATTACAATTTACATGCCCCTGTGTGCATACCAATTCGTCACGCTAAATTCCCCCTGCACGCTTCGTTGGTTGAGTTAAGGCTGACTGGGTTTAGTAGACTCCACCCAACGTTACAAACTCGTCATGTATGCAGTGGTTAACGATTTATACACTAGTATCAATTCAATTCAATTCAATAGTTTATTCACTCAGTTCATGGTATACATGACAATATGAGTAATAACAAAAATACATACAATATACAGTAGAGGCTAATTACATATGATCAGAACTGGAATATTGCAAAAAATACTAGTTGTACTTTAAATGAATTTCCGATAATTGTTGTTGTTGTTCGGTGTTTTTGTTTGTTTTGCCGATGGGAGAGAGTACCATACATTAAATGAAACTGTATATTAAACGTTATTATGTTATATTATGTATCTGATATAATAGTATTCAACTACGTCGTTATATGCCAGTTGTCGATATGTTCTTATTAACTATTCGGATGTTCAGTTGATCGCCAATTTTTAAGACGTGCGTTGTGCATGGGTAGGGTTGTTCATTCGGGCGTTACATTTATTATCTGAGTGGGGCGTTCAGTAAACATATTTACAATGACATCTTGCTTTTTGTCACGTGAGGCATTTTCCAATTTATAAACTTTTTTTATCTACAAACGGAAATCATAGTATTGATCAATCCATTTTCTATTTTAGTAACAGTGATATTAACAAAAGAAATCCCCACTGAATCTTAAAGAGAACAGTCCATTTTCTATTTTAGTAATAGTGATATTAACAAAAGAAATCCCCACTGAATCTTAAAGGGAACAGTCCATTTTGTCTTCTATTTAAATAACAGTCACCTTATTTGTTTTTAACCAAAAACCAAAAAGCGTCTTCCTTTTTGCCTATAAAAATACAGTGGAAACATTAGCAAAGGGAAGCAAATCGGTTGGTACCTCAAAATGAACAAGAGTTGTCCGAAGAACAACGCGCTCATCTATTCTAAAATAATCTTAAACGAGAATGATTCATTCAAAATTTGTTTAGTTATTAAGCGAACACCCATTGGAAACAGAATGTTTTTGAAAAGGGGCTAACGATAAGTAACATTGAGTACAAATATAAGCATAACCATTTGTGATGGTACCACTAGTGGTGTTTTGTACTTGTGGCATATGACAGTAGAGCGCGGACACAGCAACGTGTAGTGATAATAAGGTCCTCCAAGGGGTTTTGAAGATCTGGGGAACATTGGCGATTACTCCCAGGGACCGAGGGATCAAAGGCCTAATTTTAGAGATCTATTGTGGAGCTATGGCAAATATTTTTAAAGGTCTTGGGAACAATGGCCATTACTTCAAGAGATCCAGAGAACAGGGAATCCCCTGGGAGGGCCTTGATGATTTTATAAAAAACAATTTTAAGGAATGTTAATAAATTTTAGATTTAATATTTTGCGATAGTTTTAACCTAGGGTTCACAGAGTTCAGTTATCAGATTTAGTTCTAAGCTGGTCCGTGATATACAAATTATATTTGTATAATATAATTTTAATAATATTGATGTTATATCTAATTTTATATTACAACTGAAGCAAATTTATAATTATTTTATATTATAATTGAAGCAATGTTTTAATATATTCATGATCGCACAGTGTTGAGTTGGCCAAGTTACCCAAATAACTATTTATTAACGAGTGCAATGATTGTTTTTATTATACCTCGTCTTCCAAGTAACCAAACTTTTATTCCAGTTAGTGTACAGATGTTAGATATGGTAACAGTTATGGTAAGAATGGGGCATCATATATTCCTAAATTACAATTCCAAGCCAGGTCTAATGATAAATAACCGTGTGTGCTATTTAAAAAGAACTATGCCACGAGTGTTCAAGCGGATGTTGATAAAAGGTCGTAAACAATGAAAATGAACAGTTTATTAAGTCCTAAAATTCAAAAGATGACATTTAAACATTGCCAAAGTAAGCCAATCGGAAGGTTTATTCCTGTTCGTAGTACCAGTAATTGCAGGTAAAACATACACACCTGGCAATACGTTTATCTCGCTTGTCTCCCTTAATTGTGACATCGGATTTAAAGTCCAATGGTTAAGGCATTGGACTGCGGACCTAGGGATCGCAGGTTCGATCACCAGCTCCTCCAACTAAACACTACTTACCAGTCTTTCGGATGAGACTTTAACAAAAAATAGAGGTCCCATTGGAGTAAATTAAAATATCTAATTTAAATGAGGATTGTAACCATATAATATTGGAACCATGGAATGAGAGGGGTCATATTCGTTTAACGTACATCGATATGATCTGGCAGCGATTGTGATGGAAAAAACTATCACCACTATTAGACTTTGATGGTTCATTTTCGTGCTGATGTGGTTACATATCATTCGGCAGTGGTTACATGTCATTCGGCAGTGGTTACACCTCATTCGGCAGTGGTTACATGTCATTCGGCAGTGGTTACACCTCATTTGGCAGTGATTACTTATCATTCGGCAGTGGTTACACATCATTCGGCAGTGGTTACATGTAATTCGACAGTGGTTACACCTCATTCGGCAGTGGTTACACATCATTCGGCAGTGGTTACATGTCATTCTGCAGTGGTTACACCTCATTCGGCAGTGGTTACATATCATTCGGCAGTGACTACTTATCATTCGGCAGTGGTTACATATCATTCGGCAGTGGTTACATGTCATTCGGCAGTGACTACTTATCATTCGGCAGTGGTTACATATCATTCGGCAGTGACTACTTATCATTCGGCAGTGGTTACATATCATTCGGCAGTGGTTACATGTCATTCGGCAGTGACTACTTATCATTCGGCAGTGGTTACATATCATTCGGCAGTGACTACTTATCATTCGGCAGTGGTTACACATCATTCGGCAGTGGTAACATATCATTCGGCAGTGATTACACCTCATTCGGCAGTGGTTACACATCATTCGGCAGTGATTACATGTCATTCGGCAGTGGTTCGAATCATTCGGCAGTGGTTACACATCATTCGGCAGTGGTGACATGTCATTTGGCAGTGGTTACACATCATTCGGCAGTGGTTACATGTCATTCGGCAGTGGTTACACCTCATTCGGCAGTGGTTCGAATCATTCTGCAGTGGTTACACATCATTCGGCAGTGGTTACACATCATTCGGCAGTGGTATTTTATCATTCGGCAGTGATTACTTATCATTCGTCAGTGGTAACATGGCATTTGACAGTGTTCAACTTGTCATTCAGCAGTGGTTATGCATCATTCGGCAGTGGTTACATGTCATTCGGCAGTGGTTACGCATCATTTGGCATTGTTTAATTGTCATTCGGCAGTGATTACTTGTCATTCGTCAGTGGTAACATGGCATTTGACAGTGTTCAACTTGTCATTCAGCAGTGGTTATGCATCATTCGGCAGTGGTTACTTGTCATTCGGCAGTGGTGACATGTCATTCGGCAGTGGTTACGCATCATTTGGCATTGTTTAATTGTCATTCGGCAGTGATTACATGTCATACGGCAGTTCTTACATGTCATTCGTCAGTGGTAACATGACGTTTGGCAGTGGTTACTTGTATTTGACAGTGGTTATACATTATCAGGCAGTGGTTTCTTGTCATTCGGAAGTGATTACATGTCATTCGGCAGTGGTTACACATAATTCGGCAGTGGTTACATGTCATTCGGAAATGGTAACATTCATTCAACAGTGGTTACACATCATTTGGCAGTGGTAACATGTCATTTGGAAGTGGTTACACATCATTCGGCAGTGGTTACACGTCATTAGGCAGTGGTTACATGTCATTCGGCAGTGGTTACTTGCTCAATTTTCATTCAATAGTTGTTACATGTCATTGGACAGTGGCTACATGTCATTTGGGAGTGGTTATTTGTTATTAGGTACTGGTTACATGCGTTTATCAGTGATTGCTTGTCATTCGGCAGTAGTAACATGGCATTCGGCAGTGGTTCCAGATCATTCGGCAGTGGTTACACATCATTCGGCAGTGGTTCCTTGTCATTCGGCAGTTGTTACACATCATTCAGCAGTGGTTCCTTGTCATTCGGCAGTGGTTAATTGTCATTTGGCAGTGGTGACTTGGCATTTGACAGTGGTTACTTGTGATTTTGTAGCGGTTACTTGTCATTCAGTATGTAGTGGTTACAGGTCACTCTGCAGTGGTAACTTGTCATTTTACAGTGGTTACACATCATTTGAAGTTGAGAATAAGAAAGACAAGTCAAAACACATATTTATGGTATTGTATTTTTATTCACTTCTTTTACGGGTGCCGTAAACGATAATTTTTTAAGGCACGTGTGCCGTACAAACATTGAATATTGGATACTGAAACTATGATTTTGAGCTTAATTTATGTTCAGTAGCAATGGAAAATTGCAAGAGAATCTTTCTTTAAAACAAGCAAATATATGTGGTTGTCAATATCTCCCGCAATGATAGATTATAACTCCATCATAGCAAAATACACTTCTTGCCCACCAGGTTGACATGTGTGCAAAGTTTCGTGAAACTATCCCCTTTCCCTTATCTCTACTCTACCTTTACACTTACTCTACCCCTACTCTATCTCTTTTCTACCTCTACTCTACCCCTACTCTACCTCTAGTCTACCCTTACTCTACCTCTTTTCTACCTCTACTCTATCCCTACTCCACCTCTGCTCTACCCCTACTCTAACTTTACTCTACAATTACTCTATCCCTACTCTACCTATGCTCTAACTCTACTCTACCTCTGCTCTACTTCTGCTCTAACTCTACTCTACCTCTACCCTACTCTACCTCTGCTATAGCTCTTCTCTACCTTTACTCTTATTCTACCTCTGCTCTAATTCTACTCTACCTCTGCTCTAATTCTACTCTACCTCTGCTGTAACTCTACTCTACCTCTACACTACCCCTACTCTACATCTGCTCTAACTCTTCTCTACCTTTACTCTTACTCTACTCTACCTCTTCTCTAATTCTACTCTACCTCTGCTCTAACTCTACTCTACCACTACTCTACCTCTGCTCTAACTATACTCTACCTCTACTCCTACTCTAACTCTGCTCCAACTCTACTCTACCCCTACTATACCTCTAATCTACCCCTTCTCTACCTTTTCTGTACCTCTACTGTACCCCTACTCTACCTCTTCTCTACCTCTACTCTACCCCTACTATACCTCTACTCTACCTCTGCTCTAACTGTACTCTACCCCTACTGTAACTATACTCTAGCCCTACTATACCTCTACTTTACCCCTACTCTACCACTGCTCTAACTCTACTCTACCTTTACTCTTACTCTACTTCTCCCCTACCTCTGCTCTAACTCTACTCTACCCCTTCTCTACCTCTACTCTACCCCTACTCTACCTCTACTCTACCCCTTCTCTACCGCTGCGCTAACTCTACTCTACCCTTACTCTACCTCTTCTCTACCTCTACTCTACCCTACTCTACCTCTGCTCTAACTCTACTCTACCTTTACTCTTACTCTACCCCTACTCTACCTCTGCTCCAACTCTACTCTACCCCTACTCTTCCTCTTCTTTACCCCTACTCTACCTCTGCTCTACCTCTACTCTACCCCTGCTCTCACTCTACTCTACCTTTGCTCTGACTCTACCCCTACTCTACCTCTACTCTACCCATACTCTACCTCTGCTCTAATTCTACTCTACCTCTACTCTACCCCTACTCTACCTCTGCTCTAACTCTACTCTACCTCTACTCTATCCCTACTCTACCTCTGCTCTTACTTTACTCTACCTCCACTCTTACTCTACCCCTACTCTACTTTTGCTCTAACTCTACTCTACCACTACTCTACCTCTGCTCTAACTATACTCTACCTCTACTCCTACTCTAACTCTGCTCCAACTATACTCTATCTCTACTCTACCCCTACTCTACCCCTTCTCTACCTTTTCTCTACCTCTACTCTACCCCTACACTACCTCTTCTCTACGTCTACTCTACCCCTACTCTACCTCTACTCTACCCCTACTGTAACTGTACTCTACCCCTACTCTACCTCTACTCTACCCCTACTCTTCCACTGCTCTAACTTTACTCTACCTTTACTCTTACTCTACCCATACTCTACCTCTCCCCTACCTCTATTCTACCCCTACTCTACCTCTGCTCTAACTCTACTCTACCTCTACTCTACCCCTTCTCTACCTCTGCTCTAACTCTACTCTACGTCTACTCTTACTCTATCCCTAATCTACCTTTACTCCACCTCTATTCTACCTGTACCTCTACCCTACCTCTACTCAACCCCTACTCTACCACTATTCTACCTGTACCTCTACTGTACCCTACCTCTATTCAACCTCTACTTTTACCTTTATTCTACCTCTATTTCACCTCTATTCTACCACTACTTTACCTCTACTCTACCCTACCCTACCTCTATTCTACCTCTACTCTACCTCTACTCAACCTCGATTCTACCTCTACTTTACCTCTACCTCTACTCAACCTCTATTCTACCCTACCTCTACTCTGCCTCTATTCTACCTCTATTCTACCTCTACTCTACCTCTATTCTACATTTACTCTACCTCTATACTACCTCTACTCTACCCTACCTCTACTCTACCCCTATTCTACCTCTACTCTACCTCTATTCTACCTATACCCTACCTTTACTTACCTCTGTTCTACCTCTACCTTGCCTCTATTCTACATATATTCTAGTCTACTGTACCTCTACTGTACCTCTACTGTACCTCTACTCACTGTCAACCATACTGACTGTCTGATCTTAGCACTAGACAACCTAAGGACACTTGAATTAGTAAAAATATTGTTTTAATTAGAAAGTATTTTACACACTAGCGGTCATATTGAATATTAGAAAAGGACCAAAACCACAAGCTTGTTAGAGAACCGCCCAGCTTATAAAAGTTATTTCACTTTCATTATACTTGCCTTATATTTCGATTCCGTAGTATTTACCCCGCTAGTTTATACAAACTTCATATGAAACTATAAACTAGTACTGAACAAATGGATAAGAAAATGGAATTTTTTTCATTTTAACATAAAATTGGTATATAAAACTGAAAGTTCCCTTGCAGGGCCCCTATATACCCTAGCCCCTGGACTCACAAAAGTGTCCAAGTCCACAGGCAATAACTATATCAATATTGAACATATTTGACTGACTGGCTATTGAGAGAAGACATTATGTAGGTTCCAAATTTTAACCATATTTAACCCCCCACCATCCAATACCCCTTATTGAATTTCAATCCTCTTTATTGGACAAAAACTTAGAATTCTTAATAAAAGCGATAATCTATATCAAATGTGAAAAAAATTGACCGGTTGCTGAAAATAAAGAGTATTTAGAATTTTCAATGTTAACACTTTTATGACCCCACCTGGCCCCTTTTAGAAATTCAGTCCTGCTTATATAACTGTATCTTATTTGCTATGACTAACAGATGCTTCAGATCTCAAACTGAATAACAACTTGCACAAATGGATGATAAAAATAGAATTTTCCGATTTCCATAGTATTCCATGTAAAACTTAAAGTCCCCTTTAAATACTTGCCCCTTAGGTTGTACAAACCCCTACTCAAGGGATAATATATCCAATATGAACAAATTTGACTGACTAGTTAAGTAGAAGATTTTTGAAAATGTTCAATTTTAATCATTGTGTGTCCCCAGTTGGCCCCTTTTAGAAAGTCAATCTACCTCTACTCACTTTCTTATGATTATTGTATATTTCTTTAATTTCTCTGCACGATGCAGTGTAGTTACTTGTTAAAACAACAAATTTACATATTGTTCATGTCACTAAAATTGTTCAAGTCATAAAAATACCAAACATCTGATTGACATCCATATTTTTATCTTAAAAAGCTCACTAATTCTTATCTTCATTCAAACCCCTAAATATAGGAATAATTCACGACAAATATTAACAAATCTGATCGACCAGTTCTTAAGAAAATAATTTTGTAATTTCAAACTTTTACCCTTTTGGGGTCCCTCCTTACCCTTTAAGACAGTGGAACCCCATCATATTTATTAAATCTGGACCTCCTTGAACAAACGATGCTTCTGTGAAAATAAAAATTTTTAACACCAGGGAAACCATTTGTACAAATCTAATAAACTATAGTTGGTTATCATACCTACTTAAATATTTGCAAAATCTGTGGGGCAGTTCACATTTTTTAAAGTTTTTTACTATTTCAATGGTGGCCATCTAATTTCAAATCGAAAAATAAAATATGTGTAGTCTCCTATGCAATAGAGACATCCATGTAGAGTTTAGTTTAATTGTCCTAGTGGTTTCACAGAAAGTGTTGCTAATGAATGACAGACAACGGACAACAGACAAAGCACCATCACACAAGCTCTTCTGGCCTTTGGCCAGTCGAGTTAAAAATGATATTTATGTTTTCGCATAACTGGCTCCCCATATAAAAAGCAATGTCCCCTTAATGGGCCCAAATGACGCTTAGCTGCTTTATTTAAAATCCCTATTCATAGAAACCACCGATACCAAATATGAACAAATCTGGCTTACCAGTTCTGGGAGATTTCTCAAAATGCAGAATTTTATACATGGAAGCATTTCATTTTAAGCATATTTTTGAAATTTAAAAGTTGATTCTACAGACAGCAGGAGAACAAAGCATCTGTAAAAATTATTTTCCACAAATTACTGGTAATTAAATGCAAGTTGAAAACATTTATTTTACAGGTTACGATATTTGTAATTATATAGCAGTTTTCTTTTAACTGTAAACATTTTGTGAAGGCAAGAAAACTCTCGACATGAGAAACCATTTTCAATCAAGTGTCATCAACCTTGACAGCCACATCTTTCCAATTCCATTAAGTGCCATGCTTCTTTTTGCAGAGCCCGCATGGTTCCGGCTAAGAATAGAAACACTGCCGATCTCTGCAGAGAGGTAGGAATCCTCCGAATGGGCGTCATGTTCATTTTTTGTCATGTTCACTATTGTGGTTAAATTATCAACCCGTGTGGTTCCAGGGAGACATGAGTGATGGCAAGAATAGGATCACTGCTCACTGGCTCATGCATGTCATAAGAAGCAACAATTTGAGTAATACGATAGAATTTGCTGAAACTCTGCAGTTCTGCAGGTATCAAGGTTCTAGGTTCATTCTGCATATTCATTTGTTGGTGTATTTTTTTTTAAATCTGTATGTTAATTTGTTGTTTTTGTACATATAGAGTGAACCTGGAATCTTCCTTCCTGTTGGGAGTCGAATAACCTGTGTTGGTACGCCGCAAAACCCTATTCATTCACTCATTCTTTTTGCAGTTGGCAATCTATTTTATTCATAATACATCTTAATGGCAATTAGTTATTGAAGGCAACTATTTTGTTTCAATAATGGCAATATCTTAATCTGCTTTTACTCAAAGGCAACCCCAAGATTCCACATTTATCCATAAATTATCTTATTAGGAAACTTGAAAGTTATCAAGCAGGAATCATTTGTAGCAATGGTGACCAAGATCCAGTTCCACAATCCTCCGAGGCTAAACTGATGGAAAAACAGACACTGGGTAATCAAGAAAGCTCATCTCATTTGGTCAAGTGAGCTAAATTTGTCCCAATTTTAATACATGATCACCATTTTGTATATAACGTCTTGTTACTCCTATTAGAGCAATAAAGTTCCAAATGTATATGAAATATTACAAGACACTTGGTACCTTTTTGCACCAATGGATCAATTATCATTTCATCTAAAATCTTTAAGCCTACAACTTCTAGCTGCAGAGATTTCCTTGTTAAAAAAAAATCTTATCGGAAACATCTTATTCTCCTGAAGTCTCTAGAGTTCATAACCTCCAGTTCAACACTTACAATAAATAAATGCCCGCCAAATTTTGAATACGTCTTTTTTTCTACTTCCTATATCAACCTTCTTTCTGGCATTCTTCACTACCTCTATGTGACTGAGTCTCACCATTTGAGAAAATCAGATTTTATCTGTCGGAAGCATTACTGGACACTGGACAACTGACAGATTGCGGTCACAGATGCCCACTCCGAGCAAATTATCATTCGGAATTCAAAACAAAAAGTTTAGTCAGAAAAATACATGGACAATCCAATATGGTACATTTAAAGTCGGATGTGTACACACTAATTGAAAGACATAACCAGAGATTGAATTTTGGTCTGTAACAAACGAAATCAGTGATTAAATTAAGGTTACAAACTTTCATTAAGTCATCTCGAATTGTTCTTATTTCAATGTAAAGAGTTAATTTACCGTTAATTCAACTTTTGTATTTAAAGCAATATTTAGTTTTAATAATTTTTATGTAAAGGCATTTCATTAATGATTTTGCCAATAATATTTTATCGAAAAAATCATTAATGAAATACCTATAAATACATATATTCTAAAACTGTAAATATTGCTTAAAATAGTTTGGTTATGTGACTCTGAAATTCAGCCGGCATTTCTTTATCCTTTAAGTATATTATATAAAAAAAAATTGAAAGCTTACTTTCTATTATAATTATTATCTTGCATGAAAATGGTGACTAAACCTTTTCTTTTAAGTATAATTATATTAAGATGAAATAAAAATCAACACCAAAAGTAGGGCCAAATCTTTATTTTGCCAATATGTACAGATTAAGACCTTGGCCTTTCTTTCTTTCCTTTGAAGAGGGCCAATAATGATACGTTAGCGACTTTGACAATCTTGAAACGTACTCCGGGAATATCTCCGACGGCGTGACCTTTTCTGCCGAAACCAGCAACCAAAACTTCATCGTTCTCCTGTAAGTAATGAATAAAGAATTAGTCAAATGCAAATCAATGGCATCAAATTGATCTTACAACTTTCCAAACAATAATTGAGAGTTATATACTCGATGCCTTTAGAAGAATCAAGCCTAGACAACATGAATGATAAACCAAAACGAAACTTTCTTACCTTGTTTTTCTATTTTATTCCAACAATTTCATCCCTTTAAAACATAAATTTAACAAATTGCTCTTGCAAAATATAAACGGATAAAAATGATAGCAGATCTTGGATTAAAGAAATCATTCAATATTCAAAAACATGGGTTTTCAAAATGTGCTAACATTTTTATTGGTTCATGTCTTATGTAGACTGCAAATTTCCTAATTTATGTTTGAAAGTGATGGAATTGTTGGAATAAAACTAACAAACAAGGCAAGAAAATTTTGTTTAAATTTATCATTCATGTCCCAGCTAGATTTGATACATTACCAATACTTGCATTTTTAAAGGCTTTAAGTAAATATGACATGACAGTTTCATAAAAATAAATTTAATGAATTTTATCAATTTAATCTTTCATAAATGGCTTTTAATATAAGTTGCAAATCATCTCCTTGGTAACAAGCCTCTGATTTGATGTGGTTCAATCCTATGCTATGGCTATATGTGGTGTTCTTGAACAAAACACCTTGTCCGCATGTGCTTTGCACTGTTTCTACCCAGGAATACAGAGTGCGACTTTACCAAGTTGTAAGAATTTGTTTCACAACTGATGTAAAATAAATATATATAAAAAAAACAACCTTTATTTTGTTAAATGCAGTTCAACGAGGTTATATGGCATATCCAGTTTTATTGGTGGGGGAAGAATGAATCTCGGTACAACCAGTCTTTCCACAAGTAAGAACCAGCAGATTAAAACAACATACACCGGTATGCTCGGGAGATTAAAGTAGTGGATTTTACTGGCAGATCCAGAACCTTCCAGTTAAACTGTTTTAAAGAATTTTAGAAATGTCTGAACTATTCTAATAAAATTTGCATTTTGCATTTCATTTTTGATAAGTTCCAATACCCTAAGAGTCTTCAAATGAGATTAACGAAGCTAGTTCAACCATAGGTATCAATACCAATTTCACCCAAATTAACCCTATCTTTGAATATTATTCAAAATCTGAAAATAGTTTAACAGCTCTTGCCACAGCCTATGCTATACTAAATACATTTAATAAATAAGTTTTCTTTTTGGTTATGCTCAACTCAATGCTATATTAAATACATTTAATAAATAAGTTTTCTTTTTGGTCATGCTCAACTTTGTCAATAGTTTTATCAGATTCAGAAATGTATTAGTTGGAGGGCCGATGATTCATTATAAATCTAATATTTGAATTTTGATCAACTAAAATTACCACCCAATGCTCATTATGCAAGGAAATCAGATGTAGATTATTATATCATTTTACAATATCAAAGCAATTCATATTTGCCAGAATGTGGCCAACATAAGCAAGTTTTGCCATGGTCCATCATTTTTAAGAACAACACAGTGGTTTTTTTCCACCATTTGGGAAGATGATCCATACCCTTGGAATAGGGAATTTTAGCTGCGTTTTCATAAACATTGAAAAACTTTTGCATTTAATATATTTGTTCGACTTCATAAAAATGTGAACACTTGCTTCTCTGGCCATTTATTAAAGAATCAATTCAGAATGGGGAAACTTTGTTTATTTTATCAAGGAATTATGGCAAGTTTCAATCTATAGTTTTTAAAGCTTTCAATTGAGAAATTTTCCACTCAATTGGAAAAAAAAATATACTATTTGCCATTGGGAATATGACCCAACGGCTATAAAAATGGCCGGAAAATACACCAACAGATAACGAGTAACAATAGGAGCACTTACTTCAATATAGTTCAAACAACCATCATTGGGTACAAATGCCGTGATCTTCTTTCCGTTTTTGATCAACTGCACTCTGACACACTTCCTGATAGCAGAGTTGGGCTGTTTGGCTTCAACACCTCTGAAACACAATTATATCATATTATATGTTATTCATAACCCTAAAACTGTGCATATTTGTCACACTATTTAATCAAATGAATCTTAAAAATTCTCCAATGTGCCATAAAGTTTCATCATATGGGGCGACAAATGACCCCCAATTTCAAAGTGCGAGGGAAAACATTGAGCCTATTATTTCTCATCTTGTTCCCTTCTCTCCATTTTAATTTGTGCAACAATATGTTTAGAATACACTACTCAACTTTTTTAATGGTTCATCTATATTTACTGATTTGTCATCAAACGAGTTTGTAAGTTTCATATTTAATCTACAATCTAATGAAAAAATTCATTGTGCACATTTTCTGTAAATTTCATATAAATTCATAAAGCAATGAACATGTACCAATGCTTTGAAATGCTCCACTGGCTAAATAAAGTTCACAATCATATCAGTATAATGTATGTACACTATTTGCAGCGATTCGACATCATTGAAACAAATATCTCTGCTAGTATCTTTGGACAATGTTATTCCAATCCTAGATAATGTTACAAATGCATGAAAATATGTGGTTGTGAAAGTTGTCTTGTTTTTTTAAACAATTTCCCTACATACTCAATTTGGTTAAGGACAATGATATTGAGATTATTATTGCATTAATCACTGCAAATGCCAGCGGACATACATGGTACTGATACAAGTGTGAATTTTGACTAGGGGTTGTGCATTTCAAGAAGTTGTTACATGCTTATTTCTGTCTATTTTAAATTAAATATTCTGAAAATATGCCTTATGAATTTGTTCATTAGATTGTAGATTAATATATGAAATTTACAAATTGTGATGACAAAATGTCAATTAATCCAGGTGGCTGATTATAAAAGTTGAGAAGTGAATATCTGAACAATGAAGAGTGAATCATTTTCTTTCATAGACACAAAAGGGCCATTACGGATGCCCTCGTCTTGAAATGGTAACTCAGTTAATGGTAACTCAACTGAGTTACTCATTTAATAATTTTGTACGTGTTTTTGTACAAAATGAAAACTTGTTTTTTTTTGCCGTTTTGTGTTTGCAACTACATTTAAGACAAGATTTTAATGAAATCCAAATGTTAAAATTATAATGTGCAAGATTTCCTGGGTTAAACCAGTATTGAGCACAAGCAATTTAATGTCTTGCTCAAAGGCAACATAGCTGTGGCAGAGGACAACCCCTTCCACCAAGAGGGTTTTGATGCGCTGCCACCGAACCGTGCCCTCCATTTCCATTGTATTGAAGCTATGTTACACTTCATAAACAAATGCATCAATTATCAGTCAATTATTTCCCAGCTCGAAAAAAACTATCATTTTAAAATAAAGAAGAACTACCAAACTTACACTTTTTCTAAAACAATTCCCTTGGCGTGGGAAGACCCCTGGAAGGGCTTGACCCATCTGGATGGCAAGTGAGCCTTCTTGTAATCGTTATCGTGCCATTTTTGCTCGCGACGATGGTCCACGTATTTACGGGCAGTTCTGATTCCTCGTGGCTTACCTTAAATATAGAAAATGATAAAATGTATAAGTTTAAATCGAAAGATGGTAACTTAATTTAAATTGTTATTGATTTTCATAAACTTGTTTTTTTTTGTTTTTATTTCTTGTAGAATTATCTATACATTGTTTTTGCCAAAGTATTATGTAAACAATATTTTGTCCTACATCTGACTTTTAAAGGGATACACGCTCTACTGGTTGAGATTTTTTTTATACTGTGGGTTAATACCAATCACAAACATTTTTCAGTTGTTAAGTTACATTACAACCAAAGGTAAATAGACAAACATGTTGAATGTCAATGTATTTTGTGGTCAAAGCTTAAACCAAAACAAATAATTTGCACTAGGTCCTATACTGGCTAGTCCAAGGTTATCCCAACAAATATAAAAATATCGATGTGATACAGAAGTTTGTTGGACACATTTCAGCAGGTCTTTAGATTAGGTTGTTAATTCGACTTTAACTAACAAATAACTTTTATCTTTAAAACCGATCAATTGTTTGTTTGTTTGAATATTTAGTATCAATTTTATGCAACTAAGGCCTAACAGACAATCAGCTAACCAAACCATGGTTTTCTGGGATCCCCCCCCCCCCACCCTGAGAGGTTTAAAAGTATTCAAGCACACCATTTCCACAAGTAACTGACAACTTTCCCACTTGAATCGGCAGTGAGAGAAGAATGATAATGAGACACAATGATGTACACCAATCATCATTAAGACTGGCTAGACAAGGGATTAAAACTCATGACCCTTGTAGATATATATACTTTTGCCACATGCAGTTCATTGGATCATCTTGAGTCAACTTCTATCGGATGCAATTTTATTTTTTTTATTTGTCTTAAATTTTAGTCTTAGAATTGCAACCGATTATGAAAAACAATATCTGAAATTTCAGCAGTTTGGAACTCGTTTCCATTTTCACAACAGGAAATTGTTACAATGGCAAGATGCGATATCCAAGATCCAGTTCCCCAGTTTTCAGAATCAGACCGTGTATGTGACAGAACCAATTAGAAAAATATAGTATTTATGATGTAAATGATAAATTATAAAGGAACAAAATTTACTGAAATAGGCGTCTGAGGCGTTGATGTAGAAATGTATCGCCCAAATTTGATCAACTTATTTATCCATATTGAGAAAAATTGGCATGGTATTATTTCGACTGATCTAAGAGAAAACTTGTACAATTTCAATACGCATAACGGGTGGTTCTTTATTTAACAATATAATGCAGAAACCTTGAAAGTTTACACACCACGTGTTTAATATTCTTACCCATGTTGGAAAATTTGGAAAAGGAAGTTTCTCGTGTTTTCTCGCGAGACTTCAATTTTATTAGTAGTGAATAGGTTCGTGAAATTCGGACGCGTATTTTATGTGCTTTTTTCTATATATTTCCTCGCTGGCGGTGAATCTTTACTTCTTTATTAAATCACCATTGTTATGTTAGATATACAATTAATTCCGGCTTAGAATAACATCTAGCAACAAATAAAGAGTATAAAATTCCACCATTCATGAGTATCCATATGGGATAGAAATATCTTAACCGAGGGATCGATTAAGTCATGATGAGGGTCTGTAAGTTTTTTTTGCATATGCCATATGAGCCCATTTATGTTTTTGCATATGCCATATAGGTGAAATATTTTTGGCATGTGCCATATCAGGTTATTTTGAGTCTTTTGATCTATTTTCAAGCATCTTTAAGATCCTTGAACGATCTTAGAATCACCACCGTACGCCAAAAAATGTGATTACTTTGTAATCTTTTTTGTGACTAGCGTTCGCCAGTTCCTTTAATGCAGTCTGACCATTTTCCTACTCAAAATTAGAGATATACATACAATTAAAGACTCGCAATCTTAAACTTTATTTTCTCCATATAGAAAAAAAGGTAATTTTTTTTGTATATGCCATATGAGGTAATTTATATTTAGCATATGCCATATGGGTACCTCCAAAAACATTCCCAGCAATTTGTGTTTAAAACTGCTACAGTATTTCTGACTACAAACTTTTTATACTGCAGTCAAAATAAAAACACATTTCCAGAAATTTTACTTCAAATCTCAATATCTTTAATCAAGATTATTTTGAGTGATTGAAATATTTTAAAACATCCAAAATTACATACAACCAAAGAATCTTATTCCTTGATACAACTTACATTTTGGTTTAAACATATTTATTCATTCAAATGTACATATATACACATAAGTTTAGGTATAAATATGGATTAGAACGGAAGATAAAATCTTATAAAGTTCTTTTCCATGACATATATCAATTGTGAACAAATTTGGCAGATTATCAACAGTTTGATTTATGCTCTTACCATTACGAATATAACATAGTTCAAAATATATTTAATAAAAATGTTTAACATACTGTTAGAAATATTGTTTCTGATATATTTAAGAAACTTAGAAAATGAAGTGAGTAATTAGAAAAAAAAAAGAAAGGTGATTAAAATGATTTAAGTAATGGATAATTATGTGAAATCACATAATAATAACGGTTAACATTTTTGGACAAGTTCTGAACGGCATGGACGAAATTGGGAGACGGACTGACCTCACCACGTAAATAGAAATAGCCTTGTTATTTCTTCAGACTTACTTACATGTTCAGGAGAAACGATTAGTGGATAAAATGTATTTGTGAACTGCTTCAAATATTTTAACATTATTGTCATAAGAGAGTTGTGGTTCACCAAAAAGAAGTATATTTAAAGAAACTGTACATAACTCACCGACAGATGTCAGGAGTGGTATGCGTTGATGCTGGTAAAGCTGACAATTGAGAAAGAAGTGAGCTGTGCTTTCTATTTGTCCACATGTACACATGGGGGGGGGGAGTCTTCAATGTGTTTAAGAAATAGATGTTGTTTGTTTAAGTGCACTACAACTCGTTCGAAGGCGAGCATGCAATACTTGGCATTTCCTTGTACCTATGTAAAAGAATTTAGGTACTTTTGGTTCGTTACTTTCGAGTTTATGTTTAAAAGCATTCAGAGAAGAGGCTTGTCTTGTTTCAAGTGGGAGAGTGTTCCAGTCACGGACAAAAGGAATTTGAGTACAGAGCTGTTCTTGAAGAAGGAATTTGAATAGTATTATTATTTCTGAGGTTGTACGTGGAACTTGCATTTGTAAGAGAAGGAACCAATGAACATAGATATGGTGGGACCATTCCGTGGATCATTTTATAAAAAAGAGTAAGTTTGTGTTTAGTTCGACGCGTTTTAAGACTTACATTTTATATAAAAGAAATTCGTTGCATGCAAATTATAAATAAATAATTTGCCAAATAATTAATCCTTCGTGTACTGTTTTATGAACATTTAGTCGGGACATGCAAGTTTTCTATCCTAAGCCCTTGACTGCACGTGTTCATTACTGAGCATAACGATAGGTGGGATAATTGAGCGTCGATTTATCCAATATTTGACCCTGGAAAAATCTGTCGGTATCCTTTTACTTTTCAATTCTTATTTGATTTTAATATTCCTTGTATTTCTATGTAAAAATATTATGTAGTTTTAAGGAAAGCTAAAGTATTTCAAGAATTTCGGAAGATATAGCTTTTCAAAATACCAAGGAATTAGACAGAAAACTTCTACTACAGTTTCTTGAAAATACGTACTATTTGTAAACGTATATATATTTTATACACAAATGTAATACGGAAGTTATTTAGTTTATGTGATATAAAACATATATTTTATACATAAATGTAATGTGGAAGATCTACAGTTCTACAGTTTCCCTCTCCCCCACCCCAAAAGAAATACCAAAATCCAACCTGTGGGAAAATGCAATTGGAACGATACGGGGTCTCCAATTATGCCTGTTATTTACCTTTGATTTACCTTTAATTTATCGTTATGTTGCGAATACAATAGTACTTGTTATTATAAAAAAAAAATGAATAAAAAAAAACAGGCAATGACTTTCTTTCTCTGTAATAGCAATAAACAGCAATCACGCTTTTTGCTACCATATTCGCTAAAAGTGTCACGTACTGCATGCCAGTATGAGGTCTAGCCAGCCACCAGGAAAATATGTAAGACGTAGAATGGAAAACATAATACGACAGATACCATTTACAAGTAGAAGGTTCGCCGGCGCCTTTGGCCAGGGAGAGAATTATTAAAAAAAAGGTCCATAAACAGTTATCCCCGAAGATATGGTTACTCTCTAGCATGGTCAGCCCATCACATTCATATGAAGGCGAAGTACCACCCTTGGTAACAGGCAAAGCCTCCGTGGGGCAGTCGCATAATGGCGGTTATAAATTAGCCTTGTTTGATGCTTGGAAACTGGGATATGAATACATGATTTCGGAAGTCTATTTTCACTTTGTCAACATGGCACACATTGAACAGAAAATCTCTTATATGACACAAGGTCCCTATTTTCTCATCATATTTTGGTAGTGCAGGGGTTGGCAAACAATAAAATGTAAGTTTCACATCGTTTATTTGAGTCTTTCTCTATAAATGACAACCTGCTTAAACTTATTTGTTTATTTACTATAAAATAAAGAACAAAAATCAATAATGGGCTTACACCTGAAAATGAGGCGAAAGAAATGTAAAGAGTGTGTGAAAGAAACTATTCTTTACTATTTTAATGTGTTTTATACGACTGTAGCAAGTAGTACGGTATACCGTAGATAGAATTGACTTCCGCCAAAACTAAAATATATTTTTGTTTATTTTTTATTTTATGCAAAACTACTTTAATCATTGAGGTGCGTTTATATTTCCATATTTAAATGTTTACATATCTTCATTGATAAGTATTATTTAGTTTTATATTGTCTAAAATGTCTTACAATATCTGACATGAAACATTTTTACGCATGCGTGTTAATTTTTGGGATAAACGTGCAGATAGCCGCGGCAAGATGCATGAAATTTACTGTTCTTCTCGATTAGGCTAGACTAGACCAGAGACTTAATTACAGAGTCTGGCAGAGCAATATCATTTCATTATACATCTGAAATTGAGGATGGCTCCTTTAGTATTCCTTTATTGTAGAATGTCCCTAAATCAAGACAAACCTTGGTTTGAGGCCATTATATTTTCTCGGTATTATTGGGAGATTTCAAAGTTCACGCATCATAATTACATCGTTGTTTACTACAAAGTTACCCAACTGTGCAAAACTGTCAAATTGTTTAAAATATATTTTGAGAAGGTTAGTAACCAAAAAACATTTAAAAGCTCGTAATAATTTAAATTCAGAAGAAAATATTTGATAACTGAAAATAGGCAACATATTTATAAGCTTTACACTGGTACCGAAATTATTAAATTCAGACAAATATTCAAAGATTTATTATCCTTGCAGTACCATGGTTCGATATGCTAATGTATAAATTCAAAACAATAAATAAGTAAGAAAATTTCTACTTCTTTGAATAATTCCACCTCCCACTTCAAAAATGTTCCAATTAATATAGTTCACTAAAGCAACCATGTAAAATCAGTCAGGAAACAGTCATGTAAATAAATATTGCAGTCTAAATACACAACTTCAAAACGAGGATATGACGTCAGAGCAGATGGCCACTTTAATCATGTGATTTAAAAAGTCGAACACATTCAATACTATTGGTTATGATTCTTTTTTTTTCATTTGTCAATTAAAAATAACATTTCAAAGTTATGAAGTCTTTTTAAACACACAGCAGGTAGGGTTTTAATTTTTATGTGTTTTCCATTTTGCCAAATTGAGAACATACAAATATTTCACCTCATTTTAACCATTACAATAGTGCAGCGAAGACACTGGGCCTAAATGGTTACATGGTCACCCATTATTCAAAATATCCCATTAAGAACATGAATACTTGCTTCTGACTGACTGCAAGTAGACTTTAAAAATAATAAAAAAAGTAAAAAAAGTTATAACTGGGTTGAAGGGTTATTGGTACGAAAAACATTTTTTACTTCACCTAAATAAATATTTCAACTTCTGCCATGTGATCGCCGTTGATAAAATGGCAACAAAGGCAGACGAAGATATTTAAAATTTGAAATTTTAATTTTTGGGTATAAAAATGAGGGGTTTTAATGACCATTATTTGGGAATAGTGTTTTATGGTAAAGTTTCAACTATCCATAAACATTTTGGTTACTAACCTCCTAAAAATATATTCTACTAGACTTCCAAATAATATTAAGCAAGTACAGTATGAAAAATATAATTAAACATATAAAACAACTTACATAGTGTACACTTAATTTTTTTTTTGTTCTGATTCTAGTTTTTGAAGTTCATTTCTCTGTCACAAAAAGGGCACAAAAACAATTACATGCATTAAATGTGTATCTTGGTTTCAGTGAGAGTGGTTATGTCTCTTTATGATGACCTTGACATTGATAAAGAAGAGACTGGAGGTGGCCAGGCTGTCGTGGGTGAGTCGAGAGTTTTTAATGACTGAACTGTTATACTTATGATATAGTTGTTGGTCATTCATGTTCTGTATGGCTATAAATTCAACAGTCAGAATTAGATAATTATTAACATTTTATTTGTAATATTATTATCAGAGACTATCTTAATAAAAAATTACAACTGTTTAATATTGGATCAACAATTCAGTTAAACATGTTTTTTGAATATAAACAGTTTTCAGCATCATACATTAAAAGTCAAGTTGCAGTGCCATTTACTGTTGAACACTTATCAATGCTTGATACTGCCATTACAGTTTTTATAAGGAATGTAAGCTGGTTATGAAAACATGTCTTTACATTAATCTTTCAGCGGGTTGGTCTTCCAATTACAAGTTGATGAAATCCCAGCTTCAAGCTAAAAAGGCAGCTGTAATACAGACAAAGGTAGATTATAACTATATGTTAGGTTTAACTTCTATAAATATTTTTTTTATTTACATCGATTGTGAAACAAATTTGTAAAACTTAAACAAATCATGCTTAGAAGGCTTCTGGGGAAGAACCAGTGCTAAGCATATAAAGTGTTGTACTCAAGGACACCATACATAACATTGAACAAGGATAAAATCTGATGCTTTACCACCAGACCACCAATAATAAGCCATTTAAAAGGCTCTTTTGTGAAAATCTAATCTAAGTTAAAAAAATATGATTCTCAAGTGAATACTGTTTACAATTAAGGATGTGCATGGTTGAGTACCGGTAGTTCAAGGAATGTCTCAAGAATACCTCTCACCAGTCCCTGCTGAGTTCATAAACAGCTGAACTGGGTTCATAGACTTTATGTGAGAAAGTTTACAAGTTACCTAAGGAAGGCCACTGTTCATCTCAGATTTATGTATTCTTGCGTAACCAGTAATGTAATCCCCAGTTTATTAAATATGAGCAACTCGCTAACTCAGTGGGTAGTGAGCACACTGTTGAAGATGTTTACAAGTGTAGATTTAATTCGAGGTACATTTAAAGGATTCATGAAAAATCTTGTTGAGATTAAATGCAAAGTGAAATGTAGGTGATAGTGCTTTTTCTAATAGATGTTTTGTGTTGAACAGAGCCACAGGAAACAGCAGCATACCACCCTGGCACCTGTAATCGACTTGAAGAGAACAGCCGATTCTTTAGATGGACCACTCAAATTCAACATGATCACTGGCAAGGTACACTGATCTTTTTGTACACAGGTCTTATTCTATGGTCAATTCCTCTTTATTTGATGTTATTTATCTAGCCTTGGCTTTGCATTAATAGCAAACTTTTACATAGCCTCACTTTCAGGTAAAGCGGTATAGGCGAGACATTTGATTCTTGAAAAAGAAAAGAAAAAAGGTTAAATATGAAATACATATATATAATTTTATATATATATATATGTGTGTCTGTCCTGTATGTAGTGTGTGTCGTAATGAATATTTAACTGGATCCTACTTGTATAAAGCTATCAATTCATGTATGTAAATTGTCCCTACAGTCCAGATGTGTTGCATGTAAAACCATTGTATATAAGTCGTGGTTGTCAGCAATTCTATTGAAATGGTTTATTCTATTGTCTTGTGTCTTTGGTTTGAATTGAGCTAGGTATGCTCGCAGAGGTCTGGTCTAGATTTATGTCTGGCTGATCACAAATAATTATCCCCATATATTATAAGGTTTGGTGAAGATACCAAAAAACAAGTATTATTACATATTAATAATATAAACACATACATATTTAACTTGATTTTTTGTAGTTGGAGAATGTTCCTAGAGAAGTACATCATGTTCGGGACAGCCCTGTTTCTTTGGGAGGATCTCCATTCATTGCTTCAGACCCAGTTCCCTCACTTACCGGAGTTAAAGATGAGTATAATCCATTGAGACCCAATGATTATGAAGAATTGACAAAGAAACGGAAAGATCAGAAGCAGAAGGACAGAGAAGAGGATGATAGAAGAAGGGAGAGAGATGATGACGATCGAAAAAGGTATCTGGAAATTTTCATTACAGTGTATGGAAAATAAAACAACGCTTAACATGTATAATGAAATTGATATTTTTTTCTTCTTCTTTTCACATCCAGTATTGGTTCTACCCAGGAAACAAACTTATCAGTAATTCACAATAGTGCTGAACTTGCTTCGCAATCAAACTTAACTGAAATCAGTGTAGAAATGTTATACATACGGTATTGATTCACAGATTATATAAATATAAAAAATAATACTGTGTATATATTTGTATTTAAATATTTATGAATATAAACAGGCAGGCCAGTTTTGATTACAACAGTACCTTAAACTCTCAGAAATTTCCATATGTTGTGGAAAAAGCAGCAAACCTGATCAAATACAATATAGAACTGGGGATCCATGGCCAAGTGATCTGAGGTGCTGGCTCAAGATCACTTCAGGTCACAAGTTCGAGCCAAGCTTGGTTCAATTATTTTATGTGAAAAAGTTTGCCAGTTGCAGAAGAATGGTGGATTTACTACAATTCATTCCTAAGAAACTCTCCACCAGTAAAATTGAATGCCATATATAACCTATAATATGGTGTAAATGGCATTCAGACGTTGACCCCACCCCCCATCATTGTATAGCAGTCACTTTAATAACACTACATATTGTAAAATCTCCTTTTTTAGACGACGACGGGATAGAGAGAGAGAAAGAGAAACACCAGGGGTGGGTGAGATGGAGAGATCCAGACGACGGAGAGAAGAAGAGGAAGAGTATGACAGACCTGTCAGGAGTAAGTTTTTAGTACCAAGAATGAAAGTTATTTAGTTAATTTAAAGTTAACTCAGTTACCAAATTCAAGTGAAGGGATTGTTAGCTTTAAAGCCTCATTAAACTTCTGAAACGCACACTTTTTGATAATAACAAAAATGATTGTAATTAAACGTGTTTACAGGGCTCGAATTTAAGCACTCGCCACTCGCAAAATGCGAGCTGTATTTTGAAAATGCGAGTTGAAATTACTTAAGCTGGCATTTTTTTGCGAGTGGATTTCAAGTTGAGAAAATTACTTATTGCATTCATTTTATTGATTTTTGAAAATAAACAAGTATTATCCTGGTAAAAATAACAAGTTCTTGTCAATTTTACCAAATTTCTTTTGCTTCTCGTGCCAAATTACCCACTAGCAGCAAGATTGTCAATGACATGTATTAAATATTTATATGTGTAGACTGCGTCCAATTGTTTTTAATCTCAAGTTCATTCTGCAAAAAGGAAGTAAAGTTAACACCCGTCAACAACATAATGAGTAGACTGCATCTAGTATGATCGATCGCGCACTCACTTTTTCAAAAAAATAAAAGTAAAGTTGAAACCCGTCAAATTTTTTGTTTACATATTTTGTCAGCTGTTAAAGTGGCTGATAAAATAACATATTTTTCTCCATTGAACCGACGAATGAAAGTGAGACTCAACAAGAAAAAAGAGAAATAATCCTTATGTTAATACTGTAATGAAATGGGAGCGACAGCTCAATATCACACAGGGCTATAAACTTGACAATGACAAAATGGTGTGTCAATTGTAGAAACCACCGCGATCGACAGATCATCCATATTAATTAAACTCTTGTTATTGTTGAATCCATGATTCATATTTTGGTTTAGTTAAAAGTGTTTATTAATGATATATCATTGTATGCATTTATTTATGGTAGTATAATAAATAACAAAGACAATTTTATTTCTTTAAATATTTTGTTTTGTAAATTACTGCTTTGAATAGTACCTTAACATATATAATAACCTTGATACCATTGTCTATAAATAAAAAAAGCTAATAATGCATATTAAATAACATGCAGGCTTTGAAACAATTAATTTTGGGTTTATTTAGACATTTAGGACTACAAGTTTCTGCGAAAATTGGTTTGGATAGTTCGTTTCAAATTTGGCCAATTGAAATTTTAGGCACTGGCCAAAATTGCCAGTGCACAAAAAAGTTAAATTCTAGCCCTGGTTTATAGTATTGCTTAAACCATTCCTGTAGACGCCTTAGTGACTGTTTTTAAAAAAGCGAGAAAATAAATAACTTTGATCAAAATGTGTACTTCTTAGACGAGGGGACCAAGCTTTTAACTTTTATTTACATTTTTTGTAACTGTAATGACTCGCTAACTTTCCAACTGTACCACCTCCAGTGTTTGGAAGTATACAAATGAATACTGCAGTGGTAGAGTGCTGATTAAGACCGTTAGATACGGGGTTCATTACCAAGATTAGAAGTTATGGCTTCACTAATATTATGTATCGTTATTGGGTTTTCTTTTTTTTTTTAAATTAAATTGATGTTTGCAATAAAACTGTATCGAACCTAGTATGCATTATATTATTTATAAGCACTGAAAAACAATGAGTATGGAATACTAGTTTGGTCTAGAAACTCTTGCTCAGGATCCTCATTTGCAAATGCGTGTGGTACTATCAAATGCGCTATTACGTCTCGAATCATTTTATCATTGAGAGGCTACCAAGGGTGGTTTGTTTAGTACAGTTATTAAAAAAGTAATTTTATTTTTAATTTTATATGAACGATTTATCACTTATGTGCAATAAATTAGCTTGTGAGTTCCAGTTCATTAATATACTGAGGGTATAAAGTGGATGTTCTTAAAAACTATCTAATGACAAGCGGTTACCCCATACTATGTTTCTCTCTGAAGTGAATTGATTATATATTACCGATCGACGCGTTTTCGAACAAGCTTCATAACTCCCCGTTTTCTGCCAAAGTTGTTTATGGGAAAGAGATGAACACTAATTTGAAAAAAAAAAATCCGTTCTTAATTATGTACTAATAATGTATTTTTATTATGCTTTATATTTATTTTTTCGTTTACAAAGTCTCCCAGTGATCAAATAAACATGTATTCTATCATCTGGTAGAGTAAAACTGACTTAAATTAAAACTAAAAATTACCATTTCGGAAGTTTAATGAGCCTTTAAATGTTTCATTGTATGTTACCCACTTTTTTTCAAACAATTTTTCAGTTATTCAATTGCTAAAGTCTGTTTGCATTTTATTAACATAGCTAATTGGTTCTAAATCGATGCAGTCCTTATGTCTGCTTGTGAAATTTTAAACTACATAACAAATCTTTATATTGTTCTTTAAAATTTTCAAATTATTTTACAAAAAACAATGATTTGCAGTTAAGTTTGGCCTATCAGTTTTGTTTATAATAAACCATACTAAAATTTTCAGAAGTTATTGTAATTTCTTATATTTTTTTATCTTTTCAGGAAAAAGTGACACGGGAGCAGCCATTGCTCCTCCTTCAATACTACTGGAGGAACCTCCAGTCAAGAAAGAAGGTAGGTTTAACAAGGTTATTGAAAAAATCACATTAGCTTTTTTATATTGATAAACTTACAATTATTTTTAGCGTGCCGGGACAAAGTTCAAGGAGAGCTATTGCCATGACCCCGGGCAGTGTCGGCGGCGTCTGTAGACACCCAGGTTAAACTTTTGCATTTAAGTTTTAAGATATCTATGCAACCACTCATTGGATGTGAATGAAATTTCGCATGTGTGTTCACCATCATCAATGAAACACACAGAGACAAGAACCATTACTCTGGGTTGCATTTTGGCACAGTTATGGCCATTTTACGACTTGGATACCTAGGCTAAACTTTTGTGTTTAGTTGCGTTTAAGTTTAAGATATTCATGCAACCACTCATTGGATATGAATGAAACTTCGCATGTGTGTTCACCATCATCAATGGAACACACAGAGACAAGAACCATAACTCTGGGTTGCATTTTGGCACAGTTATGGCTCTTTTTCGACTTAATTTTTCAGGTTAAAGTTTTTTATCAAGTAAGATATCTATGTAACCACTCATTGTATATGAATGAAACTTCGCATGTGTGTTCACTGTCATCAATAGAACACACACAGACAAGAACCATAACTCTGGATTGTATTTTGGCAGAGTAATGGCCTTTTTTTTACTTAATTTTTCAGCTTAAAGTTTTTTATCAGGTAAGATATCTATGCAACCACTTATTGGATATGAATGAAACTTCACATGTATGTTTATCATCATCGATGGAACACACAGAGACAAGAACCATAACTCAGGGTTGCATTTTGGCAGAGTCACGGCCCTTTTGGACTTAATTTTTCGTCTGTAGACATCCAGGTTAAACTTTTGCATTTAGTTGCGTTTAAGTTTTGGTGTTTGCCTCCATTCTCAATCTTTGCATGGGTGGTGAGTTTTATCCCATCGGTGAGCTTTGTTATCTTCTGACAGCTCTTGTTAAAAACTTCTTTCAGAGGAAAAAAAGAACAAAATTATACAATTTTAATTTAATACTTTCGATAAAGAAAGCAACTAAAGATTGTTATACATATAATTTAATTAGTTTGATTTTGGTTTTAAGGTCAGTTTTATAGCTCAAATGTCAAAGGTTAACCATTGTTTGTTATGTAAGATAGGATACCCTTTAGAGGGGTGCTAAATTGATTCTGGAAATAACAAACAAATATCCTGTTTATACTTTATAAATAGAGGGAGAATATCCACTTGGTGGTACAATGGGGACTGGCGGAGGGTAAGTTGTCATGATTTGTTATATATTTTCATACTATAGTAGAATAAAAAAATCAATGATATAACCGTATGTTACAGGTTGTCACTGATACTGAAGTATACAAATAAGGCCATCCTTAAAAATATTTGTTTGCTGTGTTCTGACCTATTATTTTTCATGTGGGTATGTAGGTAGGTAATTTTTTTTTTGCCAAATTTTGATTCTGCATAGTCATTTTCAAGAAAAATGGACAGATATCATGATTTTTTTTTTTAATGTTTTGAATGTCTATTTAAAAGTTTGGGTAGCTGTAATTTTGAGTGAGTAGGTGCACAGCAAACGACATATTTTTTAAGGATGGCCTAAAAGAATGTTTTAATAAAGACTTTTATAATAATTTACTTGACGTGAGTGTGACCATGCTCTGCCCATTGGCCATGTGGCATTGTTTGTTCTAGTAAATACAACATAATACAATGTATTGTTTACTTGGAGACTATTCATTTGTCTAAGGAAAATGGCAGTCCTGGAAACAACATTGATTACTAATTGGATTTAATATTTACTTGTTTGATTGACAACCCGTGTCAGGTCAATTGATAGATATGAATGAGTATTTTAAATCATCAAGTTGTCCTTAAGTGTTTCTTAGCTTGTTTAAGAACAGTGCCCATAGTAAAAATAAAATTATGATTTTATTTTATTGAATTTATTTTGAGGTTGACCATTTTGGCTTTATAGTCAAGAGACAAATTTTGAATCTCAACATATTGGATAACGATACTAATTACTGTTACACCTTCTCGATTGTTAACTATATTGCCATTCATTATTATTATCAAATACAAAACTATTAAAGTCCTCAGTTTATCTTCATTCAAAGAACATGCTGTATTTGTGGAGCACATGGTCCAGTGGTGGAACATCTGGCCCCATGATTGGGGGGTCATGGGTTCAGTCCTCTGCCATGGCTATGTCTAGTGTCCTTGAGGAAGATACTTTCTCCGCATATGCTTAGTACTGGTTCCATCAAGGAAGACTTTGAGCGAATTTGTGTAACTTGCAAAATTAAATAAATAGTTTTAAACTAATGTATTTATAAGTGAGAAATAGTTTCAATTACTTTACTTTTTGAAAGATTTTGGCTCTACTCAAATGCGTTTTAGTGAAGTCTGTTTATCCAGCAATACAATTAGCTTCCATATTTAACCGATAAATCATAAAAAAATGACATTAAACTCCATTCAAACATGTGAACATTTATATTTGTCCTTATCACCAATAGATTGTCAGTTGCTGCCAAAATTATGTCCAAATATGGTTACAAAGAAGGTCAAGGTCTTGGTAAATCTGAACAAGGGATGAGCACAGCACTGTTTGTGGAGAAGACCAGCAAACGTGGTGGAAAAATTATACATGAACGAGATCTGCCAAAAGGTATGAATAACACAGAAACAAATGTATTTGATCATGTGGTTTTATTTTTTGTGTGCGTTTGTTTCACTTTATTTCTTTAGTTGCATAACAGACAGTGTTACCTTGTAATACAAGTGCCATGTGCATTTTTGAGAATAAGAATGACGGCAATAAAGACTGCACTGCTATGTTCTATAAAAATAATAACATGTAATTGCAACATGTTATTCATTATGTTTTTCAGCATGGTTAAAATCACATGGCAGGTTGGTTTCTGTTTTTATGCCCCCCCCCCAAAAAATTTATGGGTGGCATATAGTAATCGCAGCGTCTGTCTGTCCGTCCATCCTTCCGTTCGGTATTTCGTTTCCGGCCTGTAACTTTGTCATGCATAGATGGATTTTGTTGATACTTGCTACAAATGATCAACATAGTATAACGACCCACACCCGTACCTCAAAGGTCAAAGTCACATTTTGAGTTTGTTTGACAACACTTTGAGTTTGTGTGAGATTTCGTTTCCGGCCTGTAACTTTCTCATGCATAGATGGATTTTGTTGATACATTGTACTTGCTACAAATGATCAACATAACATGACGACATGTCGCGAGTAAGACCCACACCCATACCTCAAAGGTCAAGGTCACAATTTGAGTTTGTTTGACAACACTTTGAGTTTGTGTGAGATTTTGTTTCCGGCCTGTAACTTTGTCATGCATTGATGGATTTTATTGATACTTGCTACAAATGATCAACATAATATATCATATATTTTTATTTTCACAGACCATTTGGGGGGCATGTGACACTTAACAGTGACATTTCTTGTTTGTTGTTGTTTTTTAATGGGGTTTAACTCCATTTTCAACACATTTCAGGTTACATATGGCATATCCAGTTTTATTGGTGGAGGAAGAATGAATCTGAGTAGAACCACCGTCTATACGCAAGTAACTGGCAAATTTTCTCCCATAAATTTTTTGAGCTTAAGGGACTCAAACCTATGACCTAAGCAGTGGAAGGTAAGTGATCTTGAGACGGTGCCTTAGACTATTCAGCCACGGACGACCCTCCAAATGGTTTCCAGAACAACTTTTGCTGAACTGTTGCACATATTGTCATGATGCCTCGTATTGGGAAGTTTTTGATGAGAGTTGTGCTGCATTGTTCACTCTTTGTGCATTAATAGTGTTATGCTTCTGAGCTTTTTGATTTCTACATTGCCACAAACATCTGATTTATATGTAATAGAAATCCATAGCCAGTGTACAGATTTTGCTCTATCTTTAAATGTAACAATTATTTTTCCAGATACACCCAGAGAGCCAGCAACTACAAATGCAAATTTATTAAGGAATCCCACTAAAAGTTATTTTATTACGGGTGAGCTTTTACAGTCTTTTTATTAGGTATTTGCATCTGATAAAAATCACACCAAATCTGTGTGTATTCAAAGACTAGAATCATATACACACAAACAAAGTACAAAATAATCATTTGGTTAACTTTAATTATGCAAAGCAAATAATGCTCATATACTAGTAAGTCTGAGTATTATTAATAACAACTGTGATAAAAAAAGGCTGAGAGGCGACCATGTGCACGCCCAAATAAATATGACTGACTGTAGCATTTTATTTATTCATCAACATTTGGCGGTCAAATATCAATCTGCAAAGATATTAGCAATGGACAAAATATCAGCATGACAATATGTAAATATCTGCAAGTGTTGCCAATTAAAAACTTATCACAGCTAAAGATGTTAGCAAACCTGAAAGCTGCCTGATTGCGATTGAGCAAAATTTAGGACTCAAACAACAAAATTGTTTAATTTTTTTCAAGTGATCAACAACCCCTGCTTAGGAGATCCAGCTGAAACTGCCTCAAACTATGTCAGAGGTAGCAACCACCTGAATATTAGTTATTAAAACTGTGTGTTTATTTGTTATTGTTAGCTTGTTTATTAATGGGTGTCATTGCTGTTGAATAGAAAAATGATTGCTGCTCAATAACTTAAGTCAGGATTGAGCTATTTGAATGAAACCTTGTACATGAGTAGTCTATAACAAGACGAACGTATCAGAAATAAGAATTCAAACTATACTGACCAAATATCTGTTCAAGATTTGTTTGTAAACTGTTACATCTGTGTTTATAGAACATGGTAGGTCCGGGTGAGGTGGACGGAGAGTTGGAAGGGGAAACATTTGAGGAGTGTGGCAAATACGGCAAAGTCACAAAATGTCTCATCTTCGAGGTAAATTATTTTTTAACATTTATTCATTCAGTATTTATTTTATTTTGATTTTGAAATTCATTCAGTTGGCATTTAAAAATTACTCTCATCATTGATGTATTCAGTTTTGTTTACTATTTATTTTATGAAAATAGCTCAAATGTAATATGAACCACTCTGAAGTCCGTTTCCTGGGTAGAATCAGTACTGAGTATTGTTTTTAGCTCTACTGACCAAAGGCCAGAAGGGCTTATGTGATGGCGCGTTGTCCATCGTCTGTCATCTGTTAGCAGCACTTTTTCTGAAACCACTAGGCCAATTAAATTGAAACTTCACATGGATGTTTCTATTGCATAGGAGACTACACAGAAGATTTTATTTTATTATCTGAAATTCAAGATGGCGGCCATTACTAAAAATAGTCCAAATAAATCTTGTTCTCACGACTGGCCCAACAGATTTTCAAAATGTTTACGTAGTAATGATAACCAACTATAGTTTTGTTAGATTTGTTCAAATGGTGTCCCTAGGGTTAAAAATGATCCCGCCCCAAGAGTTCAATTAGAGGACACATGTCGTTATATTAAATATTAATTTATTTTTTTTTTAATGGAGATGATTTTGCCTATATCTTCACAGAAGCATTGTTTGGTGAAGGAGGTTCAGATTTTGTAAAAATGACTGGTTTACACTGTTTTAAGGGGTCAGGAGGGGTCCAAAAAGGGTAAAAATTGGGAATTGCAAAAATTGTTTTCTTAAGAACTGGTAAGTCAGATATGTTCATATTTGGCATAAATCATCCCAATGTGTAGGGGTTTAATTGTAGAATAAGAATTTAGGGGCCCTGTAAGGGGACTTAAAATTCTTACAAAGGGATACTATGGGAAAACCGAAAATTCATATTTTTTCATCTATTTAGGCAAAATTAATATTTAATATGAGTTCTGAAGTATCATCTAGTCATAAAGAATAAGGTTTGGTTCAATTAGGATAATTGACTTTCCATCAGGTTGCGTCAAAAAAGGGTCAAAATAGAAAATTTTCAAAAATCTTTTTCTCAACAACCGGTCTGTCTAATTTGTCCATATTTGATATAGAGTATGGGTTTAAAGTTTGTACAAATCAAGGGTCTTGTATTAATAGGGGCCCTGTAAAGGGGTTTTGAGTTTTATATAGGAATACTATTGGAAAACGGAAAATTCTCCTTTTTTTCATTCATTTATGACTTTTTTTTTATTCAGTTTGAGTTTTGATGCATCTTTTAGTCTTAATAAATGAGATATTGTTTGATTGACTTTCTAAAAGGGGCCAGGGGCCAGGTGATGGGTAAAAAATGGTTAAAATTGAACATTGTCATAAATCTTATTCTCAACAACTGGTCAGTCAAATTTGTTCATATTTGATATTAATTATCCCTATGATTAAGAGTTCTAAGTTTGTACAAATCAAGAGGCACTGGGATGTATAAGAGGCTCTGTAAGAGGTCTTTGAGTTTTACATAGGAATACTATGGGAAAATGGAAAATTCTCATGTTTTCTTCCATTTGTGTAAATATGTTGTTTAATTTGAGATCTAAAGCATTGTCTAGTAACAATAAATCTGATTTTGTTCAAAAAGAGGACTGAATTTCGATAAGGGGCCAGGGGTGGCTGGGGCAATAAGGTTAAAATTGGGACTTTTCACAAAGCTTCCTCTCAATAACCTTTCAGTCAAAATAGTTCATATTTGATATAAATTATCTTTTCATTAGCAAGGATTAAAGAGTCTGCATATCAAGAAGCTGGGATATATTCGAGCCCTATTGGGGCCCTGTAATGTGTTTTTTACTTTTACATAGGACTATTATAGGGAAAACTGAATATTTACATTTTCACATCCATGTGTACAAAAAACTTCTTTTTAAAATCTAAAGCATTTCTGCTCATAACAAATCCCTAAGAGTGGGTGATTGAAGTTCTGACAAACCAAGGGGCTGAGTTGTATAAGGGTTCTGTACAGGGACTTTATTTGTTTTACAGATAAATGGTATGGGAATTTAAAGTAGTTCCTTTTAATTGTAATTAAGTTTTTGTTCAGTATAGGTGTGGTGGGGGTATTTATCCATAAGTTGTTATTAAGAGGACCCCAAATGAGGGCAAATATTGTAAAATTTCAAAAAGTGCTATGGCCACTATGAGTCAGTAGAGCGTCCTCAGGCCCTCTTGGGCCTCTTGTTTTTGAGAGGCATTGGGTCGAGCTGGGGATTGAACTCGCAACTGTGGTGTGAGTGACCAACATTATTCTCTACACTTAAATTTGAATTTTTGAATTACATATATATCCTTAATATTAATATATTTTAAGCACATCCATAAAAATGTATTACCAGTATGCTAAAATGGTTTCCATAGAGTTTGTCTTTAAAAAATTTTGCTTAATAAATATTCCTGGAGGTAAGTTTAAGGTTGGTTCTGAGAGGTCCAGGTAAATCGTCATTTAGTTTTTTTATCACATGATTGTAAGTAGTGTTTCCTCCATCTAAGGTGCTGTCTGGAGACCACTTATCTGCCACTTATGAGGTTGTCAGTTTGAGCCCGGCAAATACATAATATGAGAATGTTTGTCAGCTGCTTGCAAAAGCATGGTTGTTCAACTGGGATGCATTTGATTGCATCTGAGTTGAACCACCCATATAACTGGATGTCATATAAATAACCTGTAAAATGAATAAAAAAAATTGAAAAAATCATCAGCAATATCAATATGTTTAGCTAATCTGTTATGATAAATTGTGTTCATGTCTGGCATCTTATTTGAGTGTTTGTATAAACATGTTTTATATAAATGGATATGCCATATGAAATGTTTTGGCCAAGTCTGATTTTATGTATTTTTCAACGGAGCATTTTATAGCAGATTTTACTCAAAATTGCTTTTTTTAAAAAAACTATTCATGATTATGATGTGTTTTAATATCCAACTGTATACATGTAGATGCCAGAAACAGTGGAAGAGGAAGCAGTTAGGATATTTGTGGAGTTTGACAGAATAGATTCTGCAATTAAAGGTACTAGTATGGTTATTATGAAAACTGAAATGTGTCCAAAAGACATGGATGCCCACGCTGTATATCAGTAAATTTTACCAAAAATTAGATTGAAAAGGGGGCCATAACTCGTCTTAATTTTACCAAAAGCAAAAATTGAACTTGACCTTTATATTTTATAATTATAAAGCTGCACACTGAATTTAATTTGAATACATGGACCCTTTCAGTAATTGTTCAACGGAAATCAATTTGATGGACCAATGGACGGCTCCCAGTACAAGCATGCACTTCATTAATTCTGAATAACACGACAGTACATAGACAATTTACATTTGTACAAAGTTGTTGATTTAACTATTTTGTATTTTCTAATAAAGTAAAAATGAATATATTTTATTCCTTGATCACCATGTTTAAATATTGCATTCAAGTCGGGTTTAGGCAATTATAAATTAATTGCTAGATTATCATCCAATTTTATCTTAAAAATTGTGAGGACTGATTTTCATTTTTAGCTTGTCCAAGGAGAGCTATTGCCATGACATCGGCGCTGTCATTGGTGTTGTCGTCGTCTGTAGACACCCAGGTTAAACTTTTGCGTTTAAGTTTTAGATATCTATGCAACCACTCATTGGATGTGAATGAAACTTTGCATGTGATTCACCATCATCAGTGGAACACACAGAGACAAAGAACCAGAACTCTGGATTGTATTTTGGTACAGTTATGGCCCTTTTTGGACTTAGGCACCCAGGGGCGAGCTTTGTTGTCTTCTGACAACTCTTGTTTATTTTTAATTTTAATTTTTTTTTTTTTATAAAAATAAAAAGGGACGGGGTGGCATGAAAATTACGGCATTGGTGAGGATGATTATCTAGCAATTAATTTATTATGGCCTTAGGTAAAATTAAAATTTTGGACAGTTACAGCATGCGCATCAAAAAGCATCTGAATGTTTGTTTTGTATGTTTATATTTTAAATTGCACAACTTTACATGTAAATTTGACAGTGATTTTATTTAAATAATGCACTAACTGACACCTCTCTGCAGGTCTGAATTTGGTTTAATGTTTGCTTATGTTTATTTTCCATGACACTGGCTCAACCTCAAATTAAGTACACATAACACAATAATTAAGGGAACCAGGCAGTAAACATGTTTGCTGTTCGGTACTGAACTCTGCCCTGATGGTAACATGTGTCACATAATAAAAATGAATCTTCTTGGAAAAGCACAACACAGGAGCAGTATACAGTCGTGCTCCCATCAGTCGGCTTAGCCTCTGTCAGTTTCTATCTTGTATCTGATATTAGCAAAATGCATTATATGATACCTGATGTGTTATTCTCTAATTGTGTTGCAGAACATGTCGTTTTTTTTTTTTTTGAGAATTCTTATGATAATCAAGTATTTTCTTATTTTCAGCAATTATTGATTTAAATGGACGTTTTTTCGGTGGACGAATAGTGAAAGCGTGTTTTTATAATCTGGATAAATTCAGAAGACTAGATTTGTGTGCAGAGATGGACAATTGAATAGAATATAATAATACCTGTGCTTAACATATGTAAAGTTGGATGCCCCAGCACCTGGCTTCAAAGTAAAGTAAGATTGGCACTGAGAAAGAAAGCTTCCACACAGTTCAGCAGTGTTGTGCTTCAGTACCATGTTTTTGATCTTCTTATTCATTATATCTGTTTATCATCTTGGAATAGAAGAGTGGTAAACATTGTATTGTGTTGTGATAAGTTGCTGAAAATGGACACATTGTTTTGTTTCTTAGCAGTGTATAATATTGTAATGTGAGGTACATGTACATCACTTTCAACAACCTTTGGCTGTTCGTTATGAAGTGTTGAGCCACAGACATGTGCTATGATACCCCACTCATTTACATCAAACTGAACAGTGCTATAATTATCATCCAAATGCTGGGTTTCCTATTGGAGAATCTTTTAGGACCATTCTGACATGACACAAAATTAAATGTTGTTCATAATACACTATTGAAGACAAGTAGTTATCAGGGACAAACAATTTTGTCTCCTTGTGTATTTAACCTTAGGAAATACATGTTAATAAAACTAGAGTGTGAATTAAACAAGCACAACTTTTAACTGAACCTTGGACTGGTGGATTGAAATCTGTCAAATATTGGATATAATCATTTAGTATACATACTATACAAGAACACTGATTATTATTGTTTGCAAAATTTACGCATCAACAAAAGAGAGAACTATCTTCACGCATGGCCATGTATGAAATTTCATTTCATAGTTCTATTATACATCTATATCTTTATAAATTCAATTTAGACAAATGTTTTCTGCTGTCATTGTTTGGAAATATGGAACAATAGCAAATTGGTTATGAATTAATTGTTATTGCAAATGTTTCGTCAGAAAAAAAAACTGTACATGAAATAAACTATGAATGTGAACTATTCATTTTTATTTTAATCAACCCTTGAAGTCTCTATAAATGTTATTTTATACCTCACTATAACGATGGAACACAGTGATATTATTTATATTTTCCAGTTTCTTTTGTTTGTACAGATATTTGCAGACACTTTTTTTACTCAATGTGTTTTTTTGACACATGCCACTTCTAACTTTACATCCTCTGCAGGCTGAAATAGTTTTTAAACTATAATTATTTGACTTTGATTTTAAATAGATTTTACATTGGTTGTAAAACAAGATTTTACAACTTAGACAAATCAAGCTAGAAGTCGTTCTGGATAGAACCCTTAAATATGCGGAAATGGAATGTTGCTCAAAGACACCACAAATAATCGTGTGGGAAGATCAAATTCATGACCCTCTGATCCTTGATTCACTGTTCTACCACTGGATCGCACTTTACACATTGGATCCATAAATTATCTTTACCCAAAATTGTATACAAAAAAAATGGTCAGATGAGCATTGCAGATGATAAAATTTAGCCTGAAACTTGTCAGAACTAAGACATTGATCACTAGGACAAACTTTAATCATATATGATCTTCACCTTTAATTTTATAGAGTGGATTCCACACTTTCATAAACATTTCTCCAAACTTACATTTTTTTCCAAGACATACAGTCCATGGCCTTTCAGTGCTCTCCTGACAAAATCAACTTTTTTTTATATCCAGAAAGACAAAAGCAAAGGATTTTTGTTTATTGTTTTCATTTAACTTACCTCAAAAGCAATGCCAGTCTCCCTCTTGAAAAAAACAATTTGACTAATTTCACTTGAATATACATGTATACATTGGAAATCAATCGCAGTATTGAATAGAAACTAATTTTTTCCTGTTTTGAAAATGGAAACCTTGACCTTGAGGCCATTGACCTCAAAACCAATCCTGAGTGCTTCTGATATACAATGAAAGCAATTTACAAAATTTATAAAGACAACTTACATGTAAATGGAACTCAAAATATTGAGCAGAAATTTTCATTCCCATCACAGAAACGAGTTGCATGAAATTTTATGAGCAAATCGTGGGTAACTCATTAGCAAGTTATTAAACAGGAACCAATTAGTACCATAGGTTGATAAAAAAAACTGCTTCCTCATGGTTTCAAACTACTCAAGAAAAAATAGTTCTTGATTATTTATGTATCTGTCTGATGACAGTAACTTTTTAATGTAGGAAAAAAGTAAAAGAGTGACATTCAAACATGTTTCAGTCGTTACTTATGATATTTGATATCTCAGTCTGCACAAGACTTGCTATTAATGGAGTGTAACGAAGGCTGAAATGCAGGAGTGTCCATACTAATTAGCATATCACATAGCAACAATGAAAATAGTCCCTGAAGCAAATGTTACCAGCTTTCTGCTTGAATGGGGTTTAACGCCATTTTCAACACATTTCAGGTTAAATATGGCATATCCACTTTTACTGGTGGAGGAAGACCTCAGACTGAGTGGAACCACCATCAATCCGCAAGTAACATAAGGTCTTTGGAGCGGGACTTGCTTCATAAATGGTCAATACCAGTATTTTTCCCTGTGGCAAGCATATTGCTATCAATCCTTGGTTCGTAAGTTTGAATCCCCATTGGGCCACAGTCTTCGTGATGATTGATATATGACATAACGTCTCATTGTCACGTCTCTCACCGCTGATTCAAGTGGGAAAGTTATATGTAATTTGCTGAGATGGGTGAACTCAAGTACTGTTAACCTTCCAGGATTCCAGGAAAAAGAAGATGGGTTAACTGATCGCATAGTGATGACTAAATATTCAAACAAATGGCGCCTCTCAGGACCTTGAGTCCTTTGATTATTTTATAGTCACATCAACTTAACCATGACAGTTTATCAGGAAAACACCCTAGAAATGTCTTAAAAAATAAAATAATTATTAAAATGGATGAAAAGCATGTCGTTATCATTAATAAATAAATCCCATCCAAATGGTTTGGTATGGCAAATCAACCTACATGTTAACCTGACAAAATTGATATTTAAATTGGAGCGGTTAAGCTTGAAACAAAATCCCCATTCTAAAAATAGATAGCACTTAACTACTGCTTGACGTCATTCGGACTTATTCTAAGATGAAACAATTTTAACATATGTTTCTATGGCGGATCTACTCTTTAAAAAAAAGATGTATGCTCCCTCCCCCTGAACTCCCATATGCTATTAAAATGCATTATATTTCTTATGAAAATGTGTTTTCCCGTTCAGATTTTATGTTGCCTCACCCCTCTAAACTGAAATCCTGGATCTACCCCTGTGTATAATGGATCAGTTTGAAATCAAAATGAAAACATGCAACTCATTTAATACATCACAAAATTTGTAACACTTTTAAGCGGGAAATTTTGGTCCTAACTTAGGCACATAACCAAAGCTGGGGAATCCATTTTTAATATATTGTTTTGACAGGTTTAAATACAATGTATATATATTTTGGCAATGTGGGGACAGCGGGTATATATAGGCATGATATATTGAAAAAAATAGTAGTTCGGAAGGAGTTGCCATGAACAAAAGTTTACAGACAGATGGAAAACCCCAGATAACATACAATATTTGGATCTTTGATCAGCAGTGATTAAAATTGTAATTGGTTCCTTTGATGGCACAACCAATTTAGTTTTAGCAACTTGGTAGATTCAATAAATGTTTAACAGTTTCTTAAGGGGCTTTGCTAAATCCATTTAGCTCATTCAGAAGCGCATCTTACTATAAATCTAGGGTCCTAAATCCTTGCCCCATCTGTGATGATGTACGACAATGCTTCTGTCTTTGATTACAGTTGAGGAAGTTGGTTAATTGCGGTGTTGATGGCATAAAAATATCACTTTGTATTCAAACAAAAACTTATGGGGCCAAAAAAAAGGTTATCAAGAAATTTTTTGTATAACAAAATTTATTCACAAAATATATGAAGTATAAAAATATTCAATTTGACATACATGTAAAAATAAATCTGAAATTATAATTTTTACTACCTACTAAAAAAATCAATAGAGTATTTTGAATAAGACTTTTGTTGCCACAAATTTCATGATACAGAATATTATTAACAAATGAAGCCAAAATAAGATGTATGTTTGGTAGAAATATAATTTTATGTCAACTTATTCATTGTATATAACAAATATGGTATTCAACTTCAAATGTGAACAATTTTTTATCAAAAGTTTTGATTTAATTTATAGCAGAAGTGATTGTGTTTTTCTCTAAATAATAAATGATATTGTAATATTTCAGAAAAAAACCCAGATCGAATGGCCAAGTGTATGCAGAAAAGTCAAACTTTCTTTCAATATGATGACATCCTAAATATCAAGAGTGATGCACTAACTTTTAACAAAAAAAGTATTTCCTTTCTTACAATACAACCTCTCTTCGGCATTAAATGACCTCAATTCAACCAGCCAGGCTCCAATCGAGTCGTCATTAAACATCACAACATCAGGGGCGACAATCAATAAACAAGAAAGTGATTGTCTAAGTTCATACCAAACTAACACCACATGTTCAACATATATAATAATCAGAGTGTATTGCTCTCCAGCAGTACAACTACATATTTACATCATAATTTTTATGTTCACTCGCTTGCATTAAAAGAATGAATATAAGCATCAAAACAGTTTTTTGAATATTATAACATATGTATGTGAAGTTTTGCTTGAATTTTTCAATAATTTCTTTTTAGTTACAATCATTACAAATTTTTGATTACTCAGATTTCTTCATCCCATCCCTCTGAAGTTGCAGGGTTTTATTTTGTGTTTGTTGATTCTTAAATTTATAGAAAGGGTCAAGAAAAATTTAAAGTTGAAAATCGTAAGAAATTGCTTGAAAACATGAACAGGTAAGTATCTTCTACTGATTAAGATATGGCAACTTGAAAATAATTTGTTATTATGATTTCTGTCATAAAAGCTATCTAAGTATTTGATTTTTCAATCAAGGTTTTTACTTGTACAATGTCGGGTAACCATGATTCAAATGATGGAAGTTCAGGTGATCTATTTACTATTTAGTATAAGCAGTACAGCAATGATGAAGCAGTCACATGATCTGATCACATGACGGGTGTGGATTGTACAGAAATACTCTCGATGCTGCACTCATCGGTGCCCCGGCGTATTCTGAAGTAACCATCCTCGCCCCAATTTTCTCCCCAACTGTTCTTAACAATCCAGTAATCTTGTGGATTGTTTACATCTGTCGTGTCCGTACCATAGCCTACAAGTAACACGGCATGGTTTGTTATCTCAAATGGGTTGTACTTGTCCTCCAGAAACGTGTGGTGGTACACGCCAGATTGATAGTGCATGAAATCGCTGTACACCTCAAAAGCAACAGCCATCGGGCCATTCTTTACTAAGTTGATACGCATTACCGCTTCATTGCATCTGAAAAAGAAATGTCTAATTTATATTTTGATGTATATCAAACCTTGATGAATGTTAAAGTGATGTTAATATCTATAAACCCATAATAATCTACAAGGTATGAACATTTACACAACATCTAGGACCAAAGCAATTAAATAAAACTTTTAAATGTTACAAATTTTCTTTCATTAAAGCATCAAAGAAGTAATCTTTAATATTCTAAGTTAATAGCCACCATAAAGATATTGAGATATTTTTATCTATAGCCAAGCAATTTAATAAATGCGTATCCTAAATATTTTTATTTAAACATGCTAAAATAATATATTGAAAAGGAAATTTCCTAACTTGGCCTATACGTCAAGGATATATGGAAAAAAAGATTTCCTGTTAAAAAATTCCAACATATTTTGATTGCAATTTGATCCAGCATATTGGTAATATATTGCTGAATTATCTTACAAATAGTTCATATTTACAAAATGTTCATGTAACGAAATCTTACAAAAAGTTCATATAAAGAAAATGAAGGTCACCAACAAATATATTTGTAATATTTATTGAATAGTTAGGGATTTCATTTCACTTCAATATTACCACTCCATTTAAAATATCATTTTTTGTCACGTTTTGGATGTCCATTTTGGAATTCAAAATTTTATTTTTTTAAGACGTTAAAAGCCATTTTTCCTGGTAGACATACTGCCTTTAATATAAATTCCATTACAGGAAAATATAAAACGCATCAGTTTTAAGGAGAAACATGGGGTTTGAAAAGAATATTATGTTTTAGCCATACTTTATACATGTAGTTGAAAAAATTTAAATCCAAATACAGGTAAAACAACTTACGCTCCATAAAATCCTCCAACATACTCATATTTGGTCGAGTAATATCTTGGACAGTTTGGGAGAGTTGAGCATGAGCCATCCTTGCCCTTGTATGGATTACACTCCTCCGGAACTAATCCAAAGTCTTCTGCATATTTACCACCAATTAAATATGGAAAGCCACCATCACAACCTGTTGACAAAATTGAAATGGTGTCTTCTATACAGATGTGTATAATTTTTCAGTATATAATGATAAAGACACTTTCAAAACAGGCCAATGAATTTTAACATAATATAAAACTTAACTGTACAATGCTTTTGTTGTTTTTCAACCCATATGTCAAACTTACCTAAATTTTCTTTAATAATTTACTAGATACCTAAAAAAATCTGATGACTTGAATAATGTTGTCATTTTCAAGTTCAAATGTTTAAACAGTAAAGGCAAAGAATATGTATATGTAGATATCAAAATAGTTAACAAGCTGTCTTGGAACAACTTTATAATTTCAATTCAAATGAAACTTGGTATTATGTATGTATTCTTTGTCTTTAAGGCAGGTCGTTTTCTAAATTTTCTTGTTTAAACTAGCTATACAACAATTGCAAGTTTCAAAAAAAGAAAATGAAACGTATTTACACATGACTACAAGACGGTACACCAGTCATTGAGTCTTACCTTGTGAATACTCGCTACACTCAACAATGTCCTGGGGAGAGAAGATTGTCTGTACCGTGTTGTTAGTAACAATCCTAACTCTTGCCTCATTCATTCCCATCGATGCAAATGCGTAACAACTACCACAGCCACCTGTTACATTGACAGAAGGTAGAAATTATGGAGAATGAGTAAGTACAACATCCTAGACAGCAATTTTAAATTAACAATGCAATGGAAAGGTCCAGGGCTCAATCCCTGGCCGGGTCATACCAGACTTGAAAAATTATATCAGAAGCTTTCTTGCTTGGTGTTCAGCATTTAGAGGACAGTTCTAGGCCTGGTTGGCCTAATGTCGGCATAATGTGACTGGGTGGGGTATCATACCATTTGCCTGTGGCATGATAACTTCAGTGGTGCAGCACTTAGAATACTGTCTTGAGTAAACACTGTCACAATATGACTGTAAAATTGTTGAAAGCTATGCTAAACATCATACAAGAACAACAATTTATGAGAAAACTTCTCTTCCTCAGAATTTAATGCATTTACTTTACAAGAAAGGATGTTGGAATTATTTGACTAAAAAGAAGGTACAGGTAATTTAATATTTTTTTGAAAATCAAACAGGACTTTATACAAATTTAATATAAAGGCAGAGCTTTAAATGGAAAACCACATAATGACAAGGAAATGTAAGAAATTGAAAAAGGTCAACAGCTATCAAATAAGAATGTTTGTTCAAGATAACAAGACCGTACATACAGTATTAAAATATGCAGAAAGTAACCAGTACTGTATTCCCCCTAATAAATGCCCCTCTAGGGGGGGGGGGGGGGGGGGTGATGCTTTTTGCAAAAGGGGGTATTTATTAGTCTTTCATCATGATGAGTTGACCACCACCTGTAGTCTTATCATGGACAACAAAATCTGATTGAGAGGAGAGTAAATGGTAAACTTCATTACTGTAGGTTAATAGTTCACCACCTGTAGTCTTATATGGACAACAAAATCTGATTGAGAGGAGAGTAAATGGTAAACTTCATTACTGTAGGTTAATAGTTCACAACCTGTAGTCTTATCACAGACAACAAAATCTGATTGAGAGGAGAGTAAATGGTAAACTTCGTTACTGCAGGTTAATAGTTCAACGTTATAACACTCATGGAATGTAATTTTCATAAATGGGTTGTGGCAAACTAAATAAAAATGTTCATGATCATGACCTTTGTCCCATTATCTACATAACATTACTTACAATGAGTAAGATAGCACAATTGTAAGTTAGGAACATTTACCTCACACAAAACAATTTACCTAAAAACTGTAAGAGAGACATTTAATAAATTCTGCTTAGTGACAGCAGTGTCAGCAAATCAAGGATGCAGCTTGCAGAAAGTTTCTTTAATTTTGAACAGTTCATAAAAATGTGAAATGTCCATCTAGTGAGCCATCTCAGATCCAGTATACTGCCCATCATCTTCAACATTTACCTTTACAGCAGCAATGTTCTGCTTTGTTGAAACAACTGGCCTGTCTGGTCTTCTTTAGTATTATATTTACCATTTTTAAATTTCTTTACGCACCTAAATCTATGTTCAAGGTAATGGCAGAGATGTCATATGCTGCACAACTAAACATGCATCTGCTTTGGTGTTTTAAAACCTTATTTTAGATTTGTTTCCAAGTTTCATTTCAGCATTGAAAAATAGCCCCTATGCATATTATTCAACAATGGATAATTCAGCAAGTTGTATTCAGATTCAATTGAAATATCGCATGTACATTGGTATTTAAATAGTCTTGAAATGAACAATTTCTTTGTGCTGTTATATCATTTATTTTCTATAGAAGCAAAAAAGCAACAGAATTTATTGAATGCCTCTATAATAAGCTTAATGCCATAAACATGTATGTATTTATGACTCTATGCCAATGATGTTCTAATGACAATATCACATTTACATATCTTGCAATACTGATAATGAAAGTTCAACCTTGGTTCCTTATTGGTGATACATAGTTTAGACCTTCGACATTTCTCCAGTCAAATGCCTCGGGAAGAGTGTCAGCCATCCTAGCCTGGTCTGAACTCACAGGAGCTGGTTTTGGAATACTGTCAAAGCAATTATAAAACTGGTTAATTGGGTCAGAAATAAAAACTATAGATTTCAAATCTATGTCCATCATTATGAAATTTTGCATTTATTTTTGTTTTGATAGACATAACTGTATAATTATATTGACATAAGTGTACACAAACCTCACATTAGCACACAGTATGCGATAATTTTAGGAAACCTTGCAGCATATGTAGGTGCTAGAAGCAGCCCAGGCAGTCTTGTATATGTTGTATTAAAAAATAAACAAACTCTGAAAGACACTTTCACACCTCAAATTGTAATACCAGTTTATTCAGTGTGCATATAGACTGCGGCTTGGTCTAGTGGTAGAGCGTCCGCCTCGCATGCAGAAGGTCGTGGGTTCAATCCCTTGCCCGGTCATACCAAAGACTAAAAAATGGTACTATAAGCTTTCTCGCTTGACGCTCAGCATTTGGAGGAGAGTTCTAGGTCTGGTCGGCCCGGTGTCAGTATAATGTGACTGGGTGGGGTATCATACCATGTGTCTACGGCATGATACTCCAGTGTGACAGTGCTTAGAATACTGTCTCAAGTAGACACCATCGCGATATGACTGAAAAATTGTTGAAAGTAGCGCTAAACATCATACAACAACAACAACAACATCAGTGTGCATAGTTAAAAAAAGTACATGCTCTGTATGTACAAATTCATATACATACAGTTATATAATTTACGAGCAGCCACTAAAGTGGAAGAGGAGACGGGGTATGTATTCTCAGACAAGTAACTGCTAAATGCATGTTGACTTACACAACCATGACGAGAGGAAACAAACGGTGGATGCTCAAGTCAGATTTCTTTTTAATAGCAATCTCTATCAGAGTTTCTTGCAACTACTCTCTATTCACTTCTATGTATGTCTGAAAGTTTACAAGAACATTCAAATCTACACATGCTCACTCATACTGTGAACAAAACTTAGACATGATGATTTTAACATACAGTGAAACCTGTCTTTACCAGTCAGTCAAAGGAAGGAGCAAACGTGACCTTATAAGACAGGTGATTGCTTAATACAGGTTAATTTGCTCTGAGAGCATAGAAATGGGAAATAACAAATGTGGTTACTAAAGACAAGTGGCTGCTTAAACAGGTTTGACTGTAATTCATTCAAAGTAAATCTGCAGTTTTACTTAAAGTTTTTTAAATCAAACATGCCTGTTCACTTATCAGTACATTTACCTCTGTGCAAAATAATAATTAATCTAGTGCATAAACCTAATTTAAAAAATTATATTTCAGCAAATGTGGAACTTTAAATTTAATGCTAATTTGGTATGAACAAAATAATGTTTAACTGCCATGTCATGATTTTGTCAAATGTACAAGTAGATTTGAAATTGCAACAATTTTGCAAAAGTTGAGACTTGGACAGAGGTTACTGGAGTGTAGCACAGTGCATCCTGGGAGAGATTGGCTTATAAAGGTCACTTCACTACTCCACAGGTAATAAAGTAGTTTGCACAGTCTCTGACATTCAAGATTCTTTTATCTAATAGAGATGGCTTTTGGCTGAGCAATATGAAACCAGCATTAATATATACACATAAAAAAAATTCTCCTCTATAGAATACTCTGGCTGGTAATAAAGTAACAAAACAACGCTTATTTGCAACATAAATTTTCTAAGAAACTTTGGGAAGACATTTATTTGTAAACTCTGAATCAGCTAGCCAAACTTAATTCTGTCCCTGGATAAACTTTTATAAGAGGAAAGAATAGACTACTTTGTCAGTCTATAGTTCATAATGGCTCTGTGAGAAAGTTTGCCAGTTATATGCTAAAGGATGGTAGTTTTTATCAGACTCATGCATACATGTACCTACACATTTACATGTTGTTACAAGCACCCTATAAATGACCAAGATTAGAATAAACAAATTGAAGGTGCTTAAGTCAGGTTGATGCTTAATAGAACCAACTTCACTACACCTAACATACATGAAGTAGTCTGGGCCGACTCTGACATTCAAAAATCTTTTATAGTTGACTTTTGACTAAGCATTTTTAAAACTAATTGTAAAAAATACTTTCTCCACTAGAGAAAACTTTAGCTAGTAATTAAGTGACCATCAAACATTACTAACTTGTTATATAAATTTTCTATTAAACAAACTTTTGGAAGACTTTTTTTGTAATCTTCTACTTAAATGCTAACCTTTACATTATGAATTTCTATAAAAGATATTCTTCAATACATTTCCATCCTTCCATTTTCATACAGACAAAGTGTTATAAGTTTTCAGAAAATACTGACATTGACTGAGAGCCAAAAAATATAGACCTTGATCAGATTTGTAGAGTTTCCTTTGTTTGTAATGGTTTTGAGCAAGCTATGAGTAGAAATGTACTAACTTGGGAATTCTGGATTTCCTGCCACCAGCCATTCTGATCATGTACTCTATGTCTATCCCTTCGTACTGAGGGTACTTGACAGCCCTCCAGGATTTCTGTTTCTTGTTTATCTCACCAACATATGTGGTATTGGTTCTGTACATCCATCCGTACAATCTAAACACATGACAATACTTCATAACATATCTGTTACATGCAGTTTCTTAAGAGATTTTCAAAACACTTGTGGATCCAGGGGTGAGAATGGCTTAGAGTTGTACAAGCCCTCAATAATACTATGGTTTTCTCCATCCCACCCCAACATATAGAGAATTCACAGAAAGTCTGTAACCCATCCTTATATGCAATTCTGAATTAACATTGATATCACAATTGGTATTTCCAACTGACCTGATAAAATTATATTTAATATAATTATTTTCCAATACAAATATAGCTGGTATTCAGCTGTCGAATTGACCATTGGTCATTCCATGGCATATAATCCATTAGTGGAAATGATAATTTTTTTAAGCTGCAACCTCTAACAGTCTATTAAAAGAAAAGTATATGAAATTTGTATATAATGAACATAATTCATGCTGTTTATCATGTTTGTGGAATTAACCAAAAGAAAGTAAATTAGTGAACTATTTTTTTTAAGTTATGCACTTCAAATCTGGTCTGATCTCAATCATGAAACATCGGGTATTTCCGTATCCTCTGTATAATACGCCTCGTGTATAGCTCTAGAATACACCAATGCTATTCGCCTGTGTTCATTCGCGTGAAAGTAACAAATTATGTATCCGTCATTCAGTTAAATATATGGCGTTATTTTATCCATTTTTTTAATTATACACTTGACATGGGTCATGTTTATAGGGAAATTTAAAATATCAGTCTTGATTATCCAACGTTTATATTTTCAACGTACATGTATATATGGTGGCATAAGGGGGCTGCCATTTTATTTTATGTCACTGAAAGTTGTTCCAAAATGGCGCCTTATTATGTCAGAGGTCTATTGCGTAGCATAAAGGCCGAGGTGATCAGAATGGTCCGATCTCTCAAACTATGAGGAAATGATAGTAATATAACATAAATCTAGATTCAGTACATCTTAATTAATAATAGTAGACAGATTTAAGTTCCATAATTCCAACCTACATATTTTTTTATAAATCTTTTTACCGGCTTACTCAATTCTTATCATGAAAATAGCCATTAAAATAATACTGCTTTTAATCGCAATATCATTACCGGTATACCAAGTATAGGCCTAAATATATTTTCTCAATTGAAACAACAAATTCATAGACCACTGGTTGAATCAAAATTATGAAATTATAGTTATATGATTGTCATTACAATATTATAATTATAATAAGGTTACATATGCTTTACTTTGCATCTGTTATTAGTTATTGTGTAATATTTTGATCTCTGCTTCAATTTTACTATGAAACGTGTGCTATTTCTGTTTTAGTTGGAAAATAAAATTGACATCAGTCCCAACCCCTTGCTAATGAAAGCCAATTAAAATAGGCTTACAAAAAAGTGATCTTAAGAGCCTGTCATAACAGACGTTAAACAAAAATGTGAATCAGTATGTTTGTACTTTTACTTTAAAAAGAAGTAATAATAAGAATATACGACCGATGAAAAATCAACAAAATGGTGTGCTGTATTATGTTAGGTGATTTCAAAAGGTGATAACGAGAAAAGGCTCTCAATAATTTGGTATTGCATAGAGAATGAAGAAGCTGATTACTGACTAGGGAGTTTAAGTATGTCTAATAAGTACATAATTATGACCACTACTGGTCAATGAAAAATGCTGAAACATCAGGCAATTTCACAAGGTGCTAGCAAGAAATGGCACTCAACAAGTTGACAGGTGATTTAACAGAGTAAATGAGGAAACTGCCTGCTGACTTGGAAGTGTAAATAGTGATATATGTAAGTACCTTTGTTTAATCCCATTTTTGTCAATTTTTGGTGGCTGAGCAACTGTTTTTGCCCCAGAGAAGCATGCCCAGTTTCTGTCAAAAATATCATGTGACCAGCCAGGCAATGTCTTGTCACACATGCTCACTGCTGTTGATCCAGATCCCTTGTACATAGAAAAGGCGAAGTACTTCCTTCCACTGATCACCACCTCAAACCCCTGAAACAGTCATGCTCACGAATAATCAATTATATGAATAATTACATAAAAAGATTTGAAAAGAGAGTTCTATGCACAGAGCTTAAACTGTAGGGAATTTCTTTTGGAAAAAATAGTCGAATTTTTAAAAAAAAATTATGAATAAAAAAAATCACAGTATATAAAGTAAAGTGTTCATAAAATAATGCTTTAATTCCTATATAAACCAAGTCGCTTAATAAAAACAACTTAGAAATTTAATGAAGGGAAGCTTTAAATTAAATTTTGACTCATAAATAGCTGATCAAGATTGTGTATCAGCTATACATAAAAAGCTGGGTTTCGTCGAGATGCTTTGGTTACAAAATTGGTAATTGTATAATGAATACAAATATACATGTATTGAATTGTTACATTTTTTGGATTTGTTTAAAGGTATATAGTTAGCACTAGGAAATAATGGTGCTGACTCAATGAGTGCATTTTGTAATGTAAATAAAGTAATAATAATGTAAATAACTTTAATTGTTGAACGTGGCTAAGCAAAGTCTAAGTAAACCTTTGAAATTTCATATGATTTCCAGCTTGTATTCTCAACAGCCACAACATACCTGGTTGTATATCAGTGTCCAGAAGCCCTTATTTCCATATTCATCTATTGCCACGTCTGGAAACAGCAACTCCACTGATAGTTTACGTGTAGGGCTATCTACAAATAAAGTAAACAAATAAATTTAATCCTAAACTACAATAGTTTAACCTTGTACTGTTTTCAATTAGAACCATATTTTCCCTTCTGCGAAATTCAATTTAAGTTTGATGGAGTCATAAACCAAATTGATAAGTAATGTCAAAGTTTAATTTTAGTCAAGTTCCAAAACTGGACTGATGTATTATGTCAACGAAATGGCGACCATATCTTTAAATAATTTTGTTATATCTCATTTTAACAAAAGATTCATGGAAAACTTAAACAATGTAATGTTAATCACTTTTGTTTATTCTATTAAATTTCTTTTAATCTTGACAAGTAGACCGCGGCTTGGTCTAGTGGTAGAGTGTCCGCCTCGCATGTGGAAGGACGTGGGTTCAATCCCCAGCCGCGTCATATCAAAGACTTTAAAAATGGTACTAGAAGCTTCCTCACTTGATGCTCAGCATTTAGAGAAGAGTTCTAGGTCTGGTCGGCCCGGTGTCAGTATAATGTGACTGGGTGGGGTATCATACCATGTGTCTGCGGCATGATACTCCAGTGTGACAGCGCTTAGAATACTGCCTCAAGTAGACACCGTAGGGATATGACTGAAAAATTGTTGAAAGCGACGCTAAACACCATACAACAACAACATATTCTTGACAACATTGAAATAACACAACACTAACATGCAAGAAAATACAAAATTTGGAGATTTTCCGATTTTCCTAATACCAAAAATGACAAAATTGACAGAGTATTTATGAGTTAGTCTTTCCATAACAGAACTGTTTCATGCCTGGATGTTTCACAGCATTACCGGTATTACTAAGGCCATAATAAATTTATTGCTAGATTACCAGTCCCACCCGCCCCCTAATTTTCATGCTGCCCCATGGCCCCAACCCTTTTTATTTTCATAAAAAAACATCAACAATAAAAAATTCTCCCCCACCACTCCCGCTTTTTAAGAAAAATTTGTATGATAATTAATTTATAATGGCCTAAAACATTTCAATATCAAATTCTTATCACCAGCCCCTGTGATGTATGCACTCAAGCATTAATAAAGTGGCCCCATGTGATTTCTTGAGACCTGGAGTTGTAAAAATCTAAACTAATTTACTTACAACCAGTAACATATGCTGCTCATATGTATGATGGTTGTTATTATACTAAATAAGTAAACAACCACAATAAATTATCATAGGATACCAAATTTCATATATATAGTCAAACCTGTCTTAAGCAACCAGTCAAGGGAAGGAGAAAAAATATGACCTTTTACGATAGGCTGTTGCTCAATACAGGTTAAGATACTCTGAAAACTAATAGATGGAAAACAGCAAATTTGGCTGTTTAAGATAGATGAGTGTATAAAAGAAGTGACTGCTTACACAGGTTAGAATGTGTAACTAACAAAAAATATTTTTTACCCTGATAAAATTTTGTAGATTGTAGAAGCAGTGTAAGAGTAGTCATCCTCTACTTGTTACCAAGACATACTATTCATACATTTAACTTGTATATATATATTTAATATTATAAACACTATATATGACACTATTATCATAAACACTGTGACACATATATATACTGTACACAGTGCATGGTCCACTGTGACACTACAAGATCATAATTATACACTGACATTTATATAACACTTTGCGACATTAATACACACTGCAACACTATTACTTACATGCTTTGGTACTGTGCACATACTGTGTAATATCATACATACTGCATCATTTACTCACTGTGAACATACTGTGTAATATCATACATACTGCATCATTTACTCACTGTGAACATACTGTGTATTATCATACATACTGCATCATTTACTCACTGTGAACATACTGTGTAATATCATACATACTGCATCATTTACTCACTGTGCACATACTGTGATACTAATTACCATTCATAAAACTAATATGAGATTGTACACACTGCAATACTGATATTGTACACACTATGACACTATAAATATCATGCATACTGTCATACTAATATTGTACACACTGTCCAACCAGATGGAAATTGTAACAACGAAGAAAAAATACATGTTGAACTGTTAATTTAACATTGTTTGAAAGAGTTTGACAAACTTGCACAGTTGGGAGCGGACTGGTGCATGCAGGTCTATCCTTACCAACAAGAAAAACTCATAATGACTGAGTACACTCTGGGAGGCCATGTAATAGCAACAGTAATAGCAAATAGCAACCAAGTTCCTTTGCAGAAACCTGTCAATGGTCTAATTCATACCATTAAAGGAACAACAGGCTTACAGGGTGCTGATCTACCCACTTGTTGAGTATGCCAGTCTGTATGGGACTTTAATCATTAGGAAGCTTGAGGAAATACAGGGAATGGCAGCAAGGTTTGTCCTGAGTAGCCAGCACAACAGTATAGTGTCGCTACCATGATACAACACCTTGGTTGGAGAACAGGAGAAGGGACCTCTGACTTGCCGTGCTGTACAAGAAGCAATGCAACATTAATATACACTGTCGTGGGATATAACTAAGACTACAACTTTTGTGGAAGAAAGTTATATTTAATGTATGAAACTTACTTTTTCCATAACCGAAATCTGAGCAGTTCAATTTTGTATCATGGCCACCGTCTCCTATTTGGAAAATCCATTTCCCAATCACATCTTCATACGTGCAGTTGGCAGGAGTGTCAGCCGACACAGCAGCTAGAAAACATAAAGCTAAAAATACACGCTCCATCAGTATATCTGCTACGTGAAAACTAAATAATTGTATCAGACAGGAAGGATCTAATAAGGAATCTTGTGATTTATGTCTGGTGACAGGTCACGGGGCGTTGTTTACTATATTACGGTGCGCATGTTTTTTTCTCTCGACAAATTAGTCTGGTTGTACTCATCTTTTCTAAGATACGAATTACAAATTTTACTAGAACCACTAAGTATCTTATGGTATTTTCTTTATATAGAAACTGTTTTAGTATATAAATGACATCACCATTATCAGTGAAATAACTATGATTTTACAAGATTTATCAAAAATGCACCGGCTGCTGGCTTGCGAATATTTACTTCCGGTTCTTCCACGCGGAAGACTTTTGCTTTTATCCCTCAAAAGGTTGCATCAAATTAGTGACGTTCGTTGAAAACAGATAGAAAAATCGAAATTCGGAGAAAAGTTATGGTTTTTATTTTACAATGACCCTTCTTATTTGAACACAATGTCAGGGTTCTACGGGATAGATACAAGCAGGGAGGTGATCAGGGTCCATGTAAAGGTAATATAAGTATTGTTTTTAATTCATATGCACCGACTTGGAGATATTTTTAATCTCATACATTTTGTCTAAAACCTGGATTAGTTTAAATTCTATAGTTTTTACCTAATTATTTAGGAACCTGGACAATCCGGCCCCACTCCAAAACGGCCATGGAGAATCCGGCCTCTGGACAATCCGTCCCCTGGACAATCCGGCCCCATTTAGCATGGTCAATCCGGCCCAACTTTTTATTTCTGTTTTATATAGCAATATCAGTGTTATTTATTATATTATTACATACATAACAATTATTATATTCATGAAATATATGATGCAGTTATTAATCATTAAAATATTCATAAAATAAACATGGTAGCGTTAAACTTGAAAATTTGTGTCGCACATTGTAATAACAGGTATACGGGTTTTTTAATGTTTAAACAATTAACCCTTTACTTCATATAGACGCCTTTGGACACCTCTAATATTGAAAGCATTAATTCACCACGTATCAACAATGGGTGAATTATGTTTATATTAACTGACAGAGTGGAAAACAGTGCAGGAAGTGTTCAGATTGCTCGTTACGAGCAATCTGAACTCTTCCTGCACTGTTTTCAAAGGCCTTCTGTTATTGGTGCGGGAAAACGCGTATCTATGAAGTAAAGGGTTAAGTTAACAGTTTCTAAAAATTAAAGGTTTGATTGATTGATTGATTGTGCAAACAATTACAACAATTATTTGAACAAGGAAAACAATTTGCGTTTGTTTGAAAGCGTATCGTTTAAACGATTAAACCAAAGACGTAACAAGAAAATCAATTTGTGTTTGATTACAAATATCTAAAACGCCAATACAGACGTCACACATTGTGCAAACTATGCTTGTCCAATTTGGGGGTTAGAAATACCAAAAAATAAATGCTATAATTTATAAAATAAAAGTGGGGCCGGATTGACCATGCTAAATGGGGCCGGATTAACCAAGGACTGTTTTGTCTAGGGGCCGGATTGGTAGCAGGGGCCGGATTTGCGTGAGGCCGGATTGTCCATAACTCATTATTTAAGCCCGATTGCGAAGTAAGCTCAGAGCTTTTATGAACTGCATTCATTGGTAGAATCGTGACAGATTATTGTTTTTGAGTGACCAATAGGTTGAACCGGATCAAACATAACATCTGTACTACTGCCCCACTATTTAAAACAGAACAACAACAAGCACAGTTTTATGGATTAGCTACAACAAATATTAATAATAAGTAAAACTGGCTCTTACAAAAATCAATATCAGTTAATTTGTCTCTGTCTCTCTCTGTCTGTTTGTCTCTCTCTCTCTCTTGTTTTTACTAAAATGGAAGATTTATAAGCTTTTCAGATAATAAACAAATATTTTGAGTCCCAGAGATATTTTTACATGCACTGATGTGTGACACTCCAGACATTTTGCACACAAGAAAAATTATTATATGCTTTTGAAAAACAATAAAAATAAATCAAAGTGTATTTGTCTTGGAATGTTAACCACCAGGAAGTTACTGGCAGAAACATTTGGTGCACAACATGTGACAAGGATATAGCTTGTGTTAGCATACAAACTTATTTGACAGCTAATCTGAACTTGAAGATTTGTGACAATCTTAATAGACATCTAAAGTAACAGCATTAAAAGTATTAAGCCCACTTCAATATTTGAAACCTATGCATAATGACTAGTCAGAGATAGATTATAATTGAAAAATGATTGTTTGGCGCAAAGTTGGAAGAGGATCATTGTTTATCACAATTGCTTATCAGAAATATTCATTTTCTTAAATTTCAGTTTAATTCTATTTAGTTCTTCCTGTGTTATCCTGATTTAGGCATACATCTTTGTCATTTGTTTAGATCTGTATCTTACAAAATAAACAATAGTTTTGTTGTCTTGGTATTTGTTGGTAAAGCAGTTAATTTGTAAATTACAAGCTATATTTTAGGACCAATCAATTAAAATAGATACTTGATTTTTGTGAGGTTAGATGCATACGTGTCTCTTTTATGGTCCTGTTTAAAGATTTTTGACCAAGTAATGGCCCTTTGAATTAAATATCTTCCCTCTATCATCTGTGATCTGTGAAACTTGTTGGGAAGGATCAGTTTGAGTTTTTTATCATATCAGTGCTTTAATTTCTGTTAATAAACTGCCTGCCTGATAAGCATAGGTTTAGCACGTCATTGCAAGTTGCAAAGTTGATAATAACTATCTCATTTTTGAATGATGACAGAAATATCTTGCTGTTTGTACTTTATTTTGGTTATTTTTGCTTTATATATATATATATATATATATAATATATCACAAATAATTATCACCATATATATATCATGCATTGTGAATGAGCATCTGAACAGATCCTAAAAATCGTAAATTCCATTGTTGTGAATTTAAATATCTCCCTTTATGAAATTAAATATATATGAATTCACTGTATCTATATGATCCAATGGGTTTATAAAACTGTCCTTTATGTGAGTAGTCATGAATCCTTAGCTGGATCCTACTCATATAAAGCTATCAGTTCATGTATCGTACACTATGAAAATTTGTCCACTCTGTCCAGATGTGTTGCATGCAATTCCATAGTATATAAGTCATGGTCAACACCAAATTTATTGGTTTGGCAGTGGCCTTGATATTGTACCAATGGTTTGCATTGTAGCTAGGCGCACTCACCATAGTCTGGTCTGTACATTTATGTCTTTGTTATTCACAAATAATTATCACCATATATATATCATGCATTGTGAATGAGCATCTGAAAATATCCAAAAAATCATAAATTCCGTTGGTGTGAAATTAATTATCTCCCTTTATGAAATAAAATATATATGAATTCACTGTATCTATATGATCCAACTGGGTTTTATAAATCTGTCCTTTATATAGCATGTGAGTAGTCATGATGAATCCATAACTGGATCCTACTCCTATAAAGCTATCAGTTCATGTATGTAAATTTGTCCACCCTGTCCAGATGTGTTGTATGTAATTCCATAGTATATAAGTCATGGCCGACATCAAATTTATTGGTTTGGCAGAGGCTTTGATATTGTATCTATGGTTTGCATTGTAGCTTGGCGCACTCGCTGTAGTCTGGTCTGTACATTTATGTCTTGATTATTCACAAATTATTATATATGTATGTCGAAAAAATATTTTCAAAAGTATGGAAGGAAATCCAGGAACATGAATAGAGTTCAGTGTGTTGTAGTCTAGAGAGAATAATTCATAATTCTATCAAGAATAATGACGTAATCATCTCCCCTTTTTTTCGCCAGTAACCGGTATACTTACTTTGCCAGAGTGTATCCTCTATTTCCATGGAGGTGATTTAGATAGCCTTTTCAAAACCCTGAAAGGGATTTATAACACCCTGTCATTTTTCACTGGAGGGAATTTTGAAAGAAATGATTTGGATTGTCGCTTGTTCAAAACAAGTTAAAGGGATGGGGGGGGGGGGGGATGTAATAAAATTAAATAAAACAGACACACATTACATTTTGTATTATAAATATTACATGCCAGCACGCATCACATGTCTACAAAATAATATAATATTATATTTATTTTGTATCTATCTCAAAGTATAGCTCAAGTTTGCACAAAAGTTTTACCGGTACATCAGATGTCCAACACTTTGTCTGCATTTAAACAGGGGAAGCCCAGATTTTCAATTTATAAATTTCAGATTTTTTTAAATGTCTCCTCCTTCTGACACCTTTTATGGTTTGGTGCCCTCAGAGACTCTGTGCATGTTTATGTGACAATCTCCCTTCTGTGTAGTCAAACCTGTTTTACCGAGCAGCTCCTTGTCTTAGGCAGCCACATTTGCTTTATCCCATTTCAGTGTTTTCAGAGCAAATTAACTTGTATTAAGCAATAACCTGTCTTTAAAGGCCCCTTTTGCTCCTTCCATTGACTGGCTGTTTAAGACAGGTTTGATTGTATATTAATATAAGGCATTTGTCATAGTGTGAGATACATGTTATATTTGCTTTTGGATGTCTTTTAATTTATTAGGTTGATAAATGAGAGTTCTCAAAATATGTCCAGTAGATAATTATAATGTTCATATAATTTATGAGGGTGTTTATAATATCTGGGCTATTTAATCAAAATTTATCCAGGCTATATTTTTATCTTTTGTATGTATAAGGGACAAAGACATGATCATAATCTGTTGGACTATTTGCACACAGGTCACTGTGGTAATGTTTACCTGTTTGTTTTGTTTAATTGTATATACAATCTTATTGACCATCAGGGAATTGGCTGTATTTACTTTGTCTGAAGTCATTCTGATACCTACAGATGAATTGTTTGAAGTTCAATGTCACAATAAATTAACAACTGGGAGTGATTTATACCTGATCAACAACACTTTCATGGATGGTCTGTTTGATAGTTTAGGTTTTTTTCTCAAAAAGAGCAAGGTGGGGGATAATTTTATTATTATTATTACCAGTATTATTATTTTTTTGTCTATTTTTTTTTTTATGAAAATAAAAAGGGTCATGGAAGCATGAAAATTACAAGGCGAACGTTCTGTATCCAAGGAAAGAGTAGTTATGTTGAACTGATCATCTTCTGGTCCTCAGTGGCATGGCATAAAATGAAATTAAATATTCAAACAAAACAAACCATAACTGTTTGAGAAAGGGGAATATATCTTGTAAGGATTCAAATATCTGTGGTCAAAAACAACAAAAGTGTAAAAATTATGTTAGAAATAGAATAAAAAATATGTAAGATATAGAATAGAAAATGCTTGAAAAATATTTTGGGGTGGAATATAGTAATCTCAGCAGTCCGTCCGGTATTTCGTTTCCGGCCTGTATCTTTGTCATGCATAGATGGATTTTGTTGATACTTGGTACAAATGTTCAACATTAACCTGATGACGTGTTGCCGAGTAAAACCCACACCCGTACCTCAAAGGTCAAGGTCACAATTTGAGTTTGTTTGTAATACACTTTTGAGTCTGTGTGAGATTTCGTGTCCGGCCTATAACTTTGTCATGCATAGATGGATTTTAATGATACTTTGTTACAAATGATCAACATAACATGACGACATGTCAGCGAGTAAGACCTACTACCCGTTACTCAACGGTCAAGGTCACTATTTCAGTTTGTTTGACAACACTTCGAGTTTGTGTGAGATTTTGTGTCCGGCCTGTAACTTTGTCATGCATAGATGGATTTTATAAATACTTGCTACAAATGATCAACATAACATGACGACATGTCGTGAGTAAGATCCGCACCTGTACCTCAAAGGTCAAGGTCACAATTTGTAGTTTGTTTAACAACACTTTGAATCTGTGAGATTTTGTGTCCGGCCTGTAACTTTGTCATGCATAGATGGATTTTAATGATACTTGCTACAATTGTTCAACATAACATGACAACATGTCGCGAGTAAGACGCACACCCTGTACCTCAAAGGTCAAGGTCACAATTTGAGTTTGACAATACTTTGAGTCTGTGTGAGATTTTGTGTCCGGCCTAAAACTTTGTCCTGCATAGTTGAATTTTTATAAATACTTCTTATAAATGATCAACATTATATGACGACGTGTTGCTTTTATTACCCAAACTCCCACTTCAAAGGTCAAGGTCACAATTTAACTTTGTTTGGCAACACTTTCAGTCATTTTGACATTTCTTGTCCAGTCTGTCATCTATGGATAAATTTTAAAAACACTTTGCTCAGTTGATCAACATGACATAAGTTAGTGTCACATGTAAGACCTTGAACCTTTCCTCAAAGATCAAGGTCACACTTTAAAATTGTTTGATATTGTGTGTCTGGTCTGTGACTTTGCCTTAAAGTTAACTTGGCTAAGTTTATCAAGATGACATGACGACATGTCATAAGTTAGGACCTAGACCCATACCTCAAAGGTCAAGGTCACACTTTTAGTATGTATAACAACACTTTGAATCTGTTTGAGATTAAGTCCATCCTTTACATTTATCATACATGGATGGATTTCAAAAACACTTGGCTCAATTTATCAACAATTGATCTGTAATTTTGTCTTACATTTAGGGATTTTAAAATAGCTTGACACAAGTGATCAGCATGTCATGATGATGTTTTAGCAGCATTTAACTGTTAAAATACCCAGACCATTACATCAGATGTCAGGGTTACACAAAGGTCAAGGTCACATAAAAAACATGAAATTGCATGTGTAGTCTGAAACATCAGTCCATTACTCTTTATATTCATGGAGACATATGCATACATGCTACCTATTGTAACACAATTATATTGTTATTTTTCAATGACCATTTGGGGGAGGGGGTGGGGGGGGGGGGGGCATGAGACACTTACTAGTGACATTTCTTGTTTAATAATTTTATTCATACTTTTTTCAATATTTTAAAATTGGCTATAAACATTTGTTTTCAATAAATCATGCCTTTGTATACTCACTGACCCAATATTGCCAAATGGATACCTATTTAAACATGCCAAAATAATAATTAAAAAGGGATTTCCTAACTTGGGGTACATGCCAAGGTTTGACTAAAAAGATTTCTCTCTTAAATTTTTTTAACATATTTTGTGGCCGATCAAATAAATCACATGCTTTCATTTTGATTTCAGTTCGATCCAGTATACAGGTTTACAAGTAGCAAAAATGGTTTCATCTTAGAAAGAGTCCTTCTAATAATCATCTCGCAGTATTTAAGTGCTGTCTATTTTTAGAATGGGGATTTGGTTTCAAGTTTGCCACTCCAATTTGAATGGTGATTTTATCGCATTTTGGTAGATTTGAGATGCTAAGACACTCGGATTTTATTTACCGGTATTTATGATAATGAGATGTATTGTACCATTTTATTTTCAAGACATTTATAGCGTTTTTCCCCTTAATATGCTCCCTTTAAATTGTACAGTGTTCATAGATTTGAATTTTAACAGGTTTAATTGAAGTTACCCAGTAACCTAAAAAAGGCCAACAGGGAAAATAATATATTTTTCACCCAGGACTTGAAGTTGGCAGGTTAACCACAAACTTGATTTAAACACAGTGCAGAGTTTGTAGGTACTTTGTTTCCTGTAGAGGTCAGAGACTGATGGTAAAATAAACAATATTTGTGGTCATTCATTCACATCTAAAACATCCTCTTTTTCACTTCTACCTTGAGGGTAAAATCACATATCTAAATTTCAGAATGATTTCTAAACAGGAGCCTATTCCCCTCCCCACCCCGCCCACACCCCAGAAACTCCAATATTTTATTAAGATTCATTACATGAAAATACTATACTGAAAAATATGTATGTCCATTCAGATTTTTTGTTACATCTCCTAAGTCTGCCCCTCTAAATTGAAATCCTGGATCCTCCCCTGGGTAGTATAATGATCTGGGCACCCCGACTTGAATCCTGGTGGAGTCGTAGAGGGGTAGTCACCGTGGTGGTTGAGGGGTTAGCAGTTGATCGAATATTTCCATGTCAGTGGAGCTGGATAGGATTGATTGGTTAAATATTTAGTATCATTTTGATGCCATCGAGGGCTAACAGACAAACAATTAACGTAACCACTGTTTCCTGGGATTCTGGAACACAACCGGTACTCGAGCACACCCTATATCTGCAAGTAACTGATTACTTTCCCACTTAAATCAACGGTGAGGGAAAATGATGATGAGATGCAATGTCGTATATCAATCATCTTAGAGACTGTGGTCAGACGGGGATTTGAACTCATGATCCCTCGATTGACAGACGCACCACCGAATGAGCTAATCAGGCTAGTGACAGTGGTATAGGAAGGGTTTCTGTTGATGTCTGTTGGATCAAACAGGGGCAGCTGTGGCTATTGATATAATGTTTATGTTAAAAGAACTGGGCAATTGACTGCATATTTTGTGTGCCGCTGTTTGGTAGAGCAATAATTATCAGTTTAATATTGTGCATGTTTGATATTGGTGAACCACAAAATTATGCTGATTTGGGGAAACGTTTAACCTGCTGATTAATGTGACAGTGTGTCAGTGCACATGTGACATACTTACAATGCACCTGCAATGGTGACCTCCATATTTATATGGTATCAATCAACTGTCAGTCATGGCTACCAGTACTTTAAGTTTTAGTATCATGCATTATATCATGAGTGTTAATGACCTATACATGATAACATTTTCATGGCTACTCTTAACCAAATAGCTGGTTATGCAGCATTGCCTTGACCTTTAAAATAGACCTCAAAAACGGACAAGTGTCATTAGTTGGATTTGTACAACATATAGAAACATTCTACTAAAAGTCCACTCCACAAAAATGAAAAGCAAAGTCTTTTGTAAACTTTGGAATCTGTATGGCTATAATAAATTAATTGCTAGATTATCATCCCTACCCGCTTCTTAATTTTTATAAAAAACATCAAAAATTTTAAAAACAAAAATAAAATCCACCCCCACTCCACTTATTTAAGAACAATTTGGATGATAATCTAGCAATTAGCAATTAGCAATTGTTTTATAATGGCTTAATAAGGCTTCCCTTTTAACAAGAATTCTACGGAATGATATGTCTTGCTGTGTCAGCTTTGACCATTAATACACACATGGGAGAGAAAAAAAATTAAAATATTATATTCATGCAAGAGTTAACTAACTTGGTTAATGTAGTAGGTTTAATGACTTAAGAAATATTGCAGGAAGTATTGTGTGAAGTTTCAATCAAATACATTAAGTTGATTTTTGAGATATGAACTTCATGTCAGATGCACACAAAACTTTTAACCAGTATTTCTAACTAAAACATATTAAAAAAAAACAACTTTAACCAGTATTTCTCAGCAAAACATATTTAAAAAAAAAAAGAAAAAGAAGGGAAATATTCAGTTTGTATCTAACTGTCTCAAGTTGAGGGCTGTGGTGAGATGACCAAAATATTGTTTAAAAAATCTTGCTTTACACCATGAAATAAAATGTTTTCACTGTAAACCAAATAGGCTTATCTGTTAGAACTGTCCAATAGTGGTACAACATAGAAATATTGATAGCAAATTGTATTGTATAATTTATATAACATAAATCTGCTGTCTTACCACAAAACATCCCTAATACTGTAAAGGTTCCATCTATAAATAAATATGATGTAGTTTCACAAAAGCCTATTGGATTTATAGAATCTGTAATTATTATTTCAAATTGTCAGATTAAGTGAGAAAGTTTGCCAGTTACTTGTGGAAGGATGGTGTTTCAACTAAGATTCATTCTGAGGTCTTCTCCCACTAATAATACTGGTTATGCCATTTATAACATGTCATGAAATGTGTTGAAAATAACATTAAACCCCCATTCCATAAAATTTTCAAACTTTGTTTTTATCACCACAGCTTACTCAGCATGCCACTATACATCAGACAGAGTTACAATCTTAAGTAATATAGATAGAGTCATGATAATTGTCATTAATCTTAGATAATGATTGTGTCATGAAACTATAAATTATGCATATAATCCAGGGAACAAACAAATCATATATTTTGATAACCTAAGATTGAGATAATAATGATAATCCAAAGTGATAATCTTTTATGGTGATCTGCTGTGATAATGTTAATGTCCAAACTATTGTGTCTGTTCATATATCATGTTTTATCTTACCCAGATCCTCGGTGGCAGGGTTTGTCTCAGATACCATCTTGAGATCATTTCCTTATCAGGGCTCAGTTATAGGTATAATAAACCCTGCTTGGTTTGGAAACTTGTTTAAAAGATTTTGACAGTTGTTGTTTTACTAATATTCATTCTAAGGTCTACCTCCACCATAAAACTGGTTGCCATGATTATACTGACATAACCTGAATCCCTGTCAAACAAATCTTATAGTCTTAATAATAATGATATTAAAATGATAATCTTCCCTTTTGGTTGAGTGCATAGTCCAGTGGTCGATGATCGAAGGGTTGTGAGTTTGATCATCTGCCATGGCTATGTGTGGTGTCCTTGAGCAAGACACTACATTTACCACATATGCTTAGTACTGGGTCAACCCAGGAAGACTTCAGTGTGATTTGTTTAAGTTGTAATAACTTGTTTCACAATTGAAGTAAAAATAAAGAAGTTTAAACTAAATAATATTCCTTTCAATTCAGTAAGTTCTGCTTTTTAAATCACATTGAAAACTGTGTTGTATTACCTTCTTCAATGTAAAAGTAATGAAATCATTTTTGGAAAAGACATATTTTCCCATTAACTTATATGACCATATTGCCTTTAGGATTTCAAATTAAACATACCTGTACTATTTTCAATGCATGGACAATTCAAGTAAAATTTTTGTTTCAGCATTATTGGTGACTCTTTAGGTTTGACAGAAATAACCGGTCAGTAAAACTGGTTAAAACTAAATGCAAGTTTAATTACAAATATTAATTTATTAATTAATTGATTTTCATTTCCAAAATATGGTATTTTATTTTAGATACATAAGATACACTGCTGTCGCAATTTAACTCGGTCTCAGTATAATGCGAACATTGGTATAATGTTCAATTTCCATGGCTCCAAATTTAACACTTTGCTCTACATAGACACTTATCAACAAGTCTATCCAGTTATTGTTATAGACCCCTTTTGACGCCTTTGTTTATTCCCAAGTGTAGACGTCATCTTATGATATTCACATTCTCATATCTAATGGCACGAATCAACGACTCTAATTTTCAGTTGCAAAATTCAAATGCCATTTCTGAACATTAAAGCGGTTTGTTTTTAGTGTGTTTGGAAAATATGTTGTATGTTTTTTTTACTTTATTTAACAGAGGCCAAATTTGGTGGCTTTCCAATTCAAAAATCGTATTTTTTTACCAATTGAAATTTTTAAAATATTTTCTTACATTAGGGCTATAAAAAGTTCAACTGGATATGGAGTAATATTGAAATATTTGATAATGATTATTTAAAACATGATCATAAAAATCCCCAATTGCCATCAATCGCAGTTTTTTTCCTCAATTTTGGGGCCTCTTCACAATTTCTTGAAAAAAGACTCTGGTGTGATTTTTTTTCTAATAATTTTTATAATTACTTCTTTTCAATTTCATAATAGTTTAATGAGACTCTTTCATTTCTGGTATTTCCACCTGTGTGTTGTAGTGTATCACTACGCACCTTCAAACTGTCATATCCTCATCCAACACCACTCAAAACATCCAAACTTGGCAGAACTCATGAAAATGTTCCAGTTTTCTCATCTGTGTAAAGAAACATGACCATCATTTAAGCATTTTCACCAACAACAAAAATTCCCAACCAATTTACACAGCTCATATTTTTCAGGCACAACTAATCTTACCACTGTGTCAGAGAAGAGGTAATTGTACAATGAGAGACCTTCAAATGGCATATGCTTTAGTACCCAGTACTGGTTCTGCCAAGGAAGTCTTTGAGCATGATTTGATGTAATCATAGGAACTTATTTCACAATCATTGTAAAATAAATTATAACTTTTATTGGACTGCAAAAACAATTTAAGTGATTTCTGTTACATAATCCTCAATTATCCAATATTTCCGATCTTGTTTTTATTGTGATATTTGTTTCAAAGTCGTTCAGTCAGACCTGTGTAAGTGGTCACCTATTAAGCAGTCACTTGTCTTTAGCTGCCATATTTGCTATTTCCCATTTCTAAGCCTTCAGGGAACATTAACTTGTATTAAGCAACAACCTGTCTTAAAATGCCACTTTTACTCCTTCCCTTGACTGGCAACTTAAGACAATTTTGGCTGTATTTCAAGATTGTTATTGTCACTATATTTATTGTTGCGTGACAGACAGACAGCTGTTGCGTGACAGAGCTACTACAGCTGTGTACATACACATCTTGTCACGGATAAATACCAGGTACTTGTTACTTGAGACATATCTAAATTGATTATATATATATATATATTTACTATCCCTAAATCCTTACCTTATTATATAATTTCTGAAGTTTTAAGCTAATCTTGTGCTAATCCATCTCTTCATTAATTTAAGTTACTTATCATTCTTATATAATACATAAGGGCGTTCAATAACCATTGCTACATTGGTACAATAAAATGAAAATAACAAATGATATATTGGTGCATACATTCAAAGTAACCTCTTTTAACAGAAACGCACTTTTTAATCTTTTTAACAACTTCCGAAATAATTGAAGTGTGGTATTTCAGCGTCTAATGGGTGTTACACAAACATGTCTACCAATCGCACAGCCTGCGTTGTAATACAACATTGATGTTTAAAGGCAGGGGATTTCCGGTTACGCAGGCAGGGGAGCCGATTTTAGGAATTTGACGATAAATGTCCAATATTTTCATGAAATGCGTTTTACTCAGAGACATTTTTTCGAAAATCGGAGAATGTCATAGGATGATCAGTTAAACACAACTATAAGTGACGTAAGTTAAGCTCAGTTAGTTATTTAATGAATGTGTGAGCACTTCTGAAGTGACCACAAAAGTGACCAAATTACTGCACCTGATGATCATCTTCTGTCATATTTTCAAGCAGACAAGCCCTGCTTTTAAATAAATGCTTTTCAATTGTAGACCATATAATGTTGTTAACGTACTCAGATAGTTACGCAAAAGGGAGGTCATTCCATGAAGAATTATGAAAAAAATGCAGTACAACGCTTGAAAATGTTTTAGTAAAATATTGAACATTTACCGTCAAATTCCTAAAATTGGCTCCCCAGCATGAGTAACCAGAAATCACCCGCCTTAAAACGTCGATGCTGTATTACAACGCAGACTGTGCCATTGGTAGGCATGTTTGTGTAACATCCATAAGACGCTGAAATACCACACTTCAATTGGCGATGAAAGAACTTCATCTGTCTTTGGTAGCTATTTTGCTGACACTGTTTCTATGGGGCTCAAAATAGTGAACTAATATTTGATTTTCTTGTTATTACCATATACTTATGAAAATCTGTGATACACAAACTCCAGTTGTGCAACGCGCACTTGTACAGCTCTGCTGATGGACATACTTGGCCCTATTTCCAGCTATGTTTGACTGCAGTGCATACAGCTGTATGTGGTCAGGACTACCGTATGATAAACTGCAGTGCATACAGCTGTATGTGGTCAAGACTACTGTATGATAAACTGCAGTGCATACAGCTGTATGTGGTCAAGACTACCGTATGATAAACTGCAGTGCATACAGCTGTATGTGGTCAGGACTACCGTATGATAAACTGCAGTGCATACAGCTGTATGCGGTCAGGACTACCATATGATAAACTGCAGTTCATACAGCTGTATGCGGTCAAGACTACCGTATGATAAACTGCAGTGCATACAGCTGTATGTGGTCAAGACTCTCGTATGATAAGCTGCAGTGCATACAGCTGTATGTGGTCAGGACTACCGTATGATAAACTGCATTGCATACAGCTGTATGTGGTCAGGACTACCATATGATAAACTGCAGTGCATACAGCTTTTTTGGGTCAGGACTACCGTATGATAAACTGCAGTGCATACAGCTTTTTCGGGTCAGGACTACCGTATGATAAACTGCAGTGCATACAGCTGTATGTGGTCAAGACTACCGTATGATAAACTGCAGTGCATACAGCTGTATGTGGTCAGGACTACCGTATGATAAACTGCAGTGCATACAGCTGTATGTGGTCAGGACTACCGTATGATAAACTGCAGTGCATACAGCTTTTTTGGGTCAGGACTACCGTATGATAAACTGCAGTGCATACAGCTGTATGCGGTCAGGACTACCGTATGATAAACTGCAGTGCATACAGCTGTATGCGGTCAGGACTACCATATGATAAACTGCAGTGCATACAGCTGTATGCGGTCAGGACTACCGTATGATAAACTGCAGTGCATACAGCTGTATGCGGTCAGGACTACTGTATGATAATATGCCAGTGCATACAGCTGTATGTGGTCAGGACTACCGTATGATAAACTGCAGTGCATACAGCTGTATGTGGTCAGAACTACCGTATGATAAACTGCAGTGCATACAGCTGTATGCGGTCAGGACTACCATATGATAAACTGCGGTGCATACAGCTGTATGCGGTCAAGACTACCGTATGATAAACTGCAGTGCATACAGCTGTATGTGGTCAAGACTACCGTATGATAAACTGCAGTGTATACAGCTGTATGCGGTCAAGACTACCGTATGATAAAAAGTCTTCTGAAAATTGCACAATTTGTTTGTTGGTATCATCAGGTGCACAACAAATTAATCTTATCTGATAGTGAAATTTCACAATTTACATATTCATGTTTCTTAATTTAATGGACAAATATCATTACTTATTGAACTCTCCTCGTAATTTGATATATGATGTACCTGATAATGAAAATCATAAACAAATGCACTGTAGTCAAGATTTCAACATTACAGTAGTTACATTGAATTATGCCATTTCAGGAAAGATTTTCATTTTACACACTGGTGCAAAAAAAAATACAAGCGACTTAATTGTGGCTGCTTATGCCAAAAGCTACAGGCTCAATCCCTGGGATTCGATCGTAATGGTCTCTCAGAAAACAACACCCAGTACCAATTTAACCCCTGCAACAGACTCAAGAGCAATTCATTTAAGCTCTGAACTTTCTTCGTAACCTAGTTAAAAAGTTGAATTTGTTTAAACTATTGGTCTATGTTAAAGGGAGTATATCAGGAACACAGGCTATAAATGTCTTAAAAAGTGAAAAATGATAAAAAGCATTATCACATTAATCATAAATAAAATCCAAATTATTTGGTATAACATGACAAAATAGATGTTTAAATTGGAGTGGTAAACTTGAAACGAAATCCCCATTCTAAAAATAGACAGCACTTAACTGCTTGATGACCTTCACATTGTCATTCAAAATCTTTCTAAGATATTCAATTTTAGGCAAGTAGTCCATGGAAAGAAACCCCTTTTCAATATGTTATTTTGGCATATTTAAATAGATATTTGTCTGGCATTTCCAGGTCAGTAAGTCAAATTAACGTTATATAGGCATGATTAACAGGGGAAAATTTTAAATTTCGAAAATCCTGATCTGTTACCTTTAAATGAGTGGATGTACAATTTTTACTGTATGTAGAATTAAAATTGTATTCCAAATAATATGTTCATGACTTTATAGAAGTTCTTTAACTGACCATACTTAACAAGTTGCCGAGCATCAAGTGATCTCTATACCAAACAGTTTCATCACAATCAGTGTGTATGCTATAAACCGGCAGACTTCTCTGACGAGTCATCCAATTTAATAAAAATGAGAACTTTCTGCTAGACATGGAATATCTGAATCTGCTCAAATGGCACCCATTATAGATCACTCTTTATGTAGAAGCAAACATTTACATAAAGCCTACCATTAGTTTTCCAGAATTCCACATCTGAATTGTTGATTTTTAGATTGACTAGAAATTGATGTGAAATATTTTGATATAAACAATGACATGTTATATTCATTGAATTGTATGCAGGGATCAGCTTAGTAAGGTGCTTCTTTTTTTAACCCACACATGTATCATGATGGAAGCTGTGGGTGAAGCTCAATCCAAAACATTAGAGAATGGGACAGACAGACAGACAGACAGACAGACAGACAGACAGACAGACAGACAGACAGACAGACAGACAGACAGACAGACAGACAGACACACACACAGACAGACAGACAGACAGACAGACAGACAGACAGACAGACAGACAGACAGACAGACAGACAGACAGACAGACAGACAGACAGACACAGACAGACACACACACACACACACACACACACGCAAAATACATGAAAATAAGGTTCCATTTGTGAATTGCTTAGATAACATAAGTATATGACATAGTACATGATATAGAACTGTTCCTTTACAGAAATGTGATGGCCTCATGCAGCCAGAGACAAAGAAGTTCTCCGTGGACCCGCAGATAACGTCATTTGAGATGCTGCAAAACATACTTGCTAAAGCGTTTGATATAAAAAGGTAAGTCACTGTGTAGTTCATTTATTTATTGAATAAAGGTCATCAGTTATATCATTGACAGCTGTTGCAAATAAATTTTCACATAAAAGAACATTTAGTATGAAAATAAATGTAGATTATCTACAGAGTTTGCGCATTATCAACAAAAATGTCTACCATTTGTTGACTGTTGGTGTAGTTTTATATGTGCACCAGTCAGTGTTGTGATATTTGCATGCCATATTTTTAACTTGGGGTTAGATTAAACATAATAATATTATATCATTATTCCTGAAAAGGATAACATATAGGACAAGTGGAATACACAGTATGAAACTTACCGTACACCACAGTATGCAAGAATTTCACATGCATAGACCCATGTACTATTCACATCTATGTAGATCAAGAGTCTTTAATTAAAAAAATCAAACATACAGAGCACTGGTTCAATTTAGTAAGGTCATTAACTTTGTCTCAGGTGAGTATACATGACAGGGAACAACAAAGAGTTTGTTTTCACAGTATTTTCCTGCCAGGTTCAGTTAGCTCAGTGGGTAGCTCTCTTTTGACTATCAATCAAGGGGTCGTGAATTTGCCACAGTCTCCATGATGATTGATATTATAAGAATATTACATGGTTTTGAGTTCAGATAGAAAATTCAGTCCCGAGAAAAGAATGTTTTGGTGGGAAAGAGGCCCCTCTAAAACAGTTATCCCAAAGGACGGAATTTTTTTTCTATCTGAATCAAATCACGAATGATTCTTACATACCAAACACATTAAATAATTATTCATCATGAAATTTTTCACAACAATCCCTTTTTAGACGTAAATTTATATAATTTATGTCATATATTTTATACGGTATGTTATAGATGGTTCCAACGTCACAGTGTGAGAATTCTATCTCGGCCCTACAGTGAGATGTTAATATCCTTATCCAGTATGCAAGACTGCAAAATTTCATCTCATTGTCTGTCATTTGTCTCTCACCACTGATTCAAAAGGGAAAGTTATCAATTATTTGCAGAGATGGGTGTGCTGCAAGTACTGGTTAACCTTCCAGGTTCCTAGGAAAGAGTGGTTTGGTAAACTGATCCTCTGTTAATCCATAATGGCATAAAAATGTTTTTTTTCCCTTAGACTTGAAGTAACACAGTAAACTTGACAAAATTAATAGTCTAATAGCTTGGTCAATACTGGGTCAGGAAGGTCTTAGCTTGATATAATAATTTGTTTGAAGAAATATTGCTGGTGGATCTGCTTTCATCTGTATTTTTTGTAGTAGAATTACAGGGAGTGTGATGACCTGATGCGTAGCAGGATCATGTATATGTACTGACCATGTTATTACTAAGGAAAGTGAAATGTTGATTTTAGACTGCTCCAAGGTCATGGTTTACAAAGTGTATGCTTGTATATTTTATAATTTCTGCACATAAATTATATGATATTGTATATGCAATGATTTCTATATATAAAATTATATAAAAGGGTTTATTGTACTATGATATATAAATAAATGAATTATGATTGGTCAAAACGATCCATCATTGAACAAAATACTATTTGATATTTAATAGTTTATTCTTTGAGTTTTGTAAAACTGTGCATAAAATTAAGATATAAGCCGGTGATAATTCATAGTATTAAGCTGAACACGACAACAAAAACTGAGATGTTCCTAATGCTGCATTGTTTTTAAAATGGCTGTCATCAAGAGATACACCTAAGATTTCATTGAAATTATCAATAATGAAAAAAAAGGCTAACTGTTTAATCAGTTACTGTATTCTTTACGAGAGAAACAATTGAATATGATCAATTTAAATATGATAATAATAATCTTTTATCAAAATGTGGCCATTGCCGAGTGGATTGAGACATTGAACTGCTGTAAGATTTTTCTCCCTTCCATCATCTGCATCCCACCAGGGGGAGGTGAGATTTTGTTTTAAATAAAACAAATTCTGAATTAAATTTATTTCATTTTTCTTTTGAAATACTATTGTTACATAAAGTGTATAATGTTATACAAAAAAGCTAGTAGGCTAAGGCTCAGAATTATATGATTTACATAATAAAAAGGTTATGGACTTTTCAGCTGTGCAATATGATGTGCTGTGCACCAGAAAAACATAAATATTGACCGAGGTTACTGCCTCTGTTTATTATTTTTACTGGTGCATAGCACATCATATTGCACAGCTGAAAAGTCCATAATTGTGTTATATGTAATGAATTCTTCACATAAATAATATGATATTGTATGTAGTTCTACACATGAATTATATAATATTGTATATGTAATTATTTCTTCATACAAACTATAATATTGTATATGTAAACATTTCCTTCATACAAATTATAATAGTTTATATGTAATAATTTCTACACACGAATTATATAATATTGTTTATGTTATCATTTCTTCATACAAACTATAATATTGTATATGTAATAATTTCTTCATACAAACTATAGTATTGCATATGAAATACTTTCTTCATACAAACTGTAATATTGTTATATGTAATCATTTCTTCATACAAACTATAATATTGTATATGTAATATTTTTTTCATACAAATTATAGTAGTTTATATGTAATCATTTCTACACATGAATTATATACTATTGTATACGTAATCATTTCTTCATACAATCTTTAATATTGTGTATGTAATAATTTATTCATACAAACTATAATATTGTATATGTAATACTTTCTTCATACAAATTATAATTTTGTATATGTAATCATTTCTTCATACAAACTATAGTATTGTATATGTAATATTTTCTTCATACAAACTATAATATTGTATATGTAATAATTTTCTCATACAAACTATAGTATTGTATATGTAATCATTTCTTCATACAAACTATAGTATTGTATTTGTTATAATTTCTTCATACAAACTATAATATTGTATATGATTACTTCATACAAACTATAGTATTGTATATGTAATAATTTCTTCATACAAACTATAGTAGTGCATAGTATGTAATAATTTCTTCATACTAACTATAATATTGTATATGTAATAATTTCTTCATACAAATTATAATAGTTTATTTCTAATCATTGCTACACATGAATGATATAATATTGTATATGTAATCATTTCTTCATACAAACTATAGTATTGTATATGTTATCATTTCTTCATACAAACTATAATATTGTATATTATGTAATAATTTCCTCATACACATTATAATAGTTTATATGTAATCATTTATACACATCAATTATATAATATTGTATATGTAATCATTTCAGGTTTTCTTCATACAAACTTTAATATTGTATATGTAATCATTTCTTCATACAAACTATAGTATTGTAAATGTAATAATTTCTTCATACAAACTATAATAGCGCATGTATGCAATAATTTCTTCATACAAACTATAGTATTGTATATGTAATAGTTTCTTCATACAAACTATAATAGGCATATATGCAATAATTTCTTCATACAAACTATAGTATTGTTATATGTAATAATTTCTTCATACAAATCATAGTATTTATATGTACTTAATTTCTTCTTATGATATCAGCTTGATACACAATTTTGTAGCAGCTGAACTTTATTGACAACCCTTCTGTAAATATATTGAATGATTATGCTGATTGTACCGTAAGTCACTTACCATAATTATTGCATGCCAGATGGAGTCTGTATTTTTACCTCAGTGTTGGTGTGTAATATTTGAATCATTTATATTTTTCTTTTAATTGTTTATAACAATTTTTATTACAGGTGCATAATTTTAATATCTAGTGATGAAATTGTAAAATTGTTATTACATGTTAGTGTAATATTTGTCGTTTAAACTAAAAATGATCCTGTTTGCAGCTACCTATATTACAGTTTTCAGTTTTCTGTGAAACTTGATTTTATTGTTTTGTCATGGTTTTTGTTTCAGTTAATGGACATGAAATAAATGCATGTTTTCAGGGACAATATTCTGTTTCAGTGACCATATTGATATTTTGTAGTTTTCAGCAAGCATATTATTTTCCTAATTTCAGTGACAACATTATTTTCAATGGGATCATATTAATGATTTGTTATTTTCAGTGACCATATTTTTTTTCATATTTTCCAGTGACTTCACCATAAGTTACCATTCCCAGGATGGTCCCAACGAGGTATACCTCAGTATGTTATCTGACTGGGACATGGACGCAGCCTTCCAGAATGCCTCGGACCCCAGTCTACGCCTGAAAGTAGATCTGAAACCATTTGATGAAGGTATGAGGTGAATGTGTATGGAAACCTTACGTGTTGAGTCATTCATTATTTGTAATTTATTATTTGTAACTTATTAATTGTAACTCATTACTAAATTTTATTATTCATTATTTATAATTCACTATTTGTAAAAAAAAATCATATTCATTGATTGTTATTTATTATTTGTATTTCATTATTTGTTTCCAATTATAAATTGCTTTGTTAAAATATAATCCCAAATGCCTAATTTGGTATAAATGCACAAAAATGTTACCATTAACATTAAGTGTGTTACCGTAACAATAAAATAGTTTTACCATCATGCATGACAGATGATAACTTGATAGATTACATGACTTACATGACAAATATTGCAGAAAACAAATGGTTTTGTCCTAGCCAATCATGTCAAAACTATTGATCAGTGCAAGACAACAGTACCATCAACACAGTGTTTTCTCCAGAGCGCGTTTCTTGCGTTTTTAACGCAATTAAATTTCATTTGACGCAATCAAGTATGTTCAGTGCGTCCATTAGGATGCAACCTTAAAAATACAGAAGTTCAAATTACGCATATTTGTTTCAGCAAGCTGGTTTCAGAGTTATTTTTACAATGCTAGCTAGACAGATCAGGTGGTCTGATTCAGGGAAACCCCGGTCACATGGTTGTACTTAGTTACATAAATGCTTCAATTGGTTATTAACGCTATCTTGATGCAATCGCATAGACAATTATGATCACGTACATAATTTTCCACAAAGCAATATTGTAGTTTGAAGACAACATCTGTGAAAACAAAAACTTTTCAAAAAAGTTGTTTAAAATGTACAGATGATAGTCTATCTGAAAAACTTTTTTTTTTTTTCCATAATGTATCAAGACATTTTAATACCAGTTTAAACCAGTTATACATATGTTTAAAAGGATGATTAAAAGGTTATGGAAAAAAGAAACTAATTTTTAGAATATTATATTCATTTTGAAAAATAATTACATAATTTCAACAATGTAATTATTTTTTGTTAAGTTACCATTAAAATGTTTTTATATTATTTTTAAGGTAACATTGCTCTAAAAAAGAGTCTAGCTATGAGCCAGAAGAGAAATGCTTACGGCAAAAAGAAAACAACAAAGTTTTGTTTTCCAAAGAGTATAAAGCTTGGTAACGCTAAACATGTAGCTCGGCTTGAATATAAAATTTTGAAATAATTTTAGTATTTTTCATTAAAAAAACAGTTAGGGCCATGGTGATTGAGCTGTGGCCATGCCAAACTTTTCTAGGCAGTGGGTCATCAATGACCCCAAAACATTGGAGCTGGAGAAAACACTGTCAACACATAAGATATTACCACTGGCACATATGTAATTACCGTAAACACACCATAAATTTTGACACCAACATCAACATATAAAAATGTCACCAACATCAAAACATAATAATGTCACCAGCATCAAAACATAATAATGTCACCAATATCAAAAAATGATAATGTCACCAGCATCAAAATTTAATAATGTCACCAATATCAAAACATAATGTCACCAACATCAAAACATTAATAATGTCACCAACATCAAAACATAATAATGTCATCAGCATCAAAACATGATAATGTCACCAACATCAAAACATAATAATGTCACCAGCATCAAAACATGATAATGTCACCAACATCAAAACATAAAAATGCCACCAACATCAAAACATATATGATAATGCCACCATTTTGACACGAAATGCAATAATCTAGACAAAAATATACTGTATGCAACACAGTGGTTCAAGTTTTTCTTCACTAAATTGTACCCAAGAATGACAACATTAATGTATTTTTTTCTAATTAATATTATGGTATAATTGGCATGTCAATTACTAACTTTTTATTGAAAAAAAAATCAAAGATTTTTTATCAGTGAGGGGAAACAGATATGAAAATGTTTAGATAATGTAAAAAAAAATTCACATCAAAGAAAAGGGAACTAATTATATTTTTTTTATATATTTTTTTCACACCTGCACAGGTAGGTGTTCTATTTCAAATGTACAACATATTACAGTATTATATAAAAATGTAGTAAGAGTGAACTTTTAACTGAAAAAGTATCCCTTTAAAAATAATGTACATTGTACTGTCAAGTTTGTATTTTAGATGTTTGTTGATTGTTGATTATCTTAAAAAACTTTCTTTTTGTAGATTTATACATACGTACGGTAGTTCCTGATTTGTGTGTAAAAAAAAAATCTCAATTCCCATTTATATATCCCTTTTTTTCCATAACGGGACTCTTTTACAATCTTGTTTTGCTTTATGTAGAGTTATTCCCCCCTGCTGTTAATGCTCAAATAAAAAATCAATTTTCATAATTCACCTTTCTTATAGAAACTGAAGAGAAAATGAAATATTTTATGCTTATAGAACAGGACATAAATTTGTCATAATTAAAGTAAATAAAAGTCTCACCTATAGTGGGTAAAGAAGCAGTAGTCAAGTGGTGGAGCATCCAATCCAGGATCGGAGGGTTGTGGGTTCAATCCTTCTCCATGGCTGTGTGTTGTGTCCTTGGGAAAGACACTTTATCCACATATGCTTAGTACTAGGTTCTACTCAGGAATATCTCAAGCATGATCAAGTTGTCATCATTTGTTTCACAGTCAAAGTAAAATAAATAAGTTTAAAACAAAGTGGATGCTGGTAGTGGGTTTAGAAGGGTTTGTTAATGCCTGGGAATATAAACCTGTTTTTGTAACTCTGAAAAGGAAATGGTGGTTCTTCTCAGACAGATTCGTTAGTAGTATGAGTTAATATAATGTGTTTATAGTGCCCCACCTGTAGTACTAGTTAAATTAATGTCCATATTTATTTTATGCTTTTTGATGAATTATAGAGATTTCTCAGTGGATTATTTATGGTAATCCAGTTTCAAACAGTGAAATTATAAAGAAAAAAAAAATTTTTTTTTTGTCCTTGCATATTAATTCAAAACAAATATCATTTTAGAAAAAAAGAACTTCATTTCATTCATTTTCACTTCATTTCATTCATTTTTTATTAATCCAATAATAACTAATGGTGTATTTAGGTAAAAATCAACAAAATTTATGTAAATGCATAAAATAAAAAGAAATTTGTTGTTTTGGTGTAAGGTCAAATGATATTTCATCTCGTGATCACCAAAAATGATATGAAATTGGTGATCACCTAATGAAATATAATTCAATCTTACACCAAAACAAACAAATATCCTCTATATATCTCCCCTTGGAGCATCAAGGTGCTATGAGTATATGAAACATGAATGCACATAGCACCTTGATGCTCTGACAGGTCAATATGTAATATAGCAAATGTGTAGTGAATGAATATATTCATAGCCTTAAATTGCAATCTGGGGTCATGAGTTCGAATCCCCCGCCCGGCAACAGTCTCTGTTATGATTGATATACAACATTGTGTCTCATTATCATTCGTCTCTCACCACTGATTCAAGTGGGAAAGTTATCAGTTACTTGTGGAGATGGGGTTTGCTTGAGTACTGGTTAATCCCAGGAAACAGTAGTTAGGTTAACTGATCGTCTATTAGCACTCGATGGCATAAAAATGACACTAAATATTCAATTAATTAATTAATTAAATTGCATGCGTCAAACTATCTCCCAAAGGGAAGTAATGATATATGTGTATATTAAAGTGTATTTAGTCAGCCTTTTTCAGATTTTTCATCCTCTTAATTTTTTCAAAACACACAAAAATATATGAATTTAACTTTAGATTCTCTGAAGGGAAGAAAATATAATATCAATGTCTATATTTAACTCTTTTCTCAAATTTTCGGCTTACGCCTTCATCAGGAAAATAGCAATAACATTTTCAAAATGTTTTAAACTTTCCTGATGAAGGCGTAGGCTGAAAATTTGAAAAAAAAGTTTAATATAAACATTGACAAAAATTAAAATTGATCACAGGTATAATCGCATCTGTGTTGAAGAAAAATGTTCCGAGTGGCCGTTATATAGTGAAAAATATTCCGAGTGGCTGTAATATAGAGAAAAATATTCCGAGTGGCTGTAATATAGAGAAAAATATTCTTAGTGGCTGTAATATAGAAGATTTATTTTGTAATTCATCTCTGTAAGCATTGTATGTTATCAGTACTTTTCTAAATATATCTTTTGAGCATTTAGATTGTTGATTCAACATTGTTGTATTGTCTTATATAATTCATAATAACTTGAAACTGTATTGCATAAAGTCCTTGATGGGTGTTTGTGTGACACTGGAGGTCTATATTTATAATATTTCTATTGATTTAGATAGCACAGTAGCTGTTGTAGAAAACGAAAACCTTTTTGTAGGCAATTTAGATTTGGTACCGGATTTGTTTTTAACAATAATTTGTTTTTGCACTTGCAAGTGGTATTTTTTTCTAAATATTGCATGAGTCAATTTGGATAAGGTTGGTTAGGATGCTAGTAAATGATGATAAAAGTGGATTTCATTGCTTTAGCTTTTGAATTTGTTTGCTTCAGAAAGAAATGATCAAAATCGTCTCAACGATAGGAAGTTTTTAAGTGTATATTGAAACTGTTTGTACAATCCATATTTCCTGACCTTGCAATGGAAAGTACCTGTCATTTTACAGATTTCTTAAAAAAAATGTTACTCTGGTTTAAACATATGACTTGTCAATCTGTACATGTGCTTTAATTATGAATCACAGAGGTCTATTTGTTGAGCACACGGAATAAACTAAACGTGATACTGACATAGCCAGACAGGGTATTCCATTGTTCCTACAGAATGAGAGAAATGAAATAAAAGTCTGAAACCTAGATAGTACTTCTGTATTGGATGACAGTTGTGGTTTGAAATGTCTGTATGTTGTAGAATTATTTATAAAATAGGATAATATTCTGTTACAGTATAGAATACTGTAGTAACCAGTTAATTTTTTGTAAAAAAAAAAAAAACAGAAATAAAACAGAAATACATTTGAAAATTACACCTGATCAGGTAGAAAAGTCAAAAGTAGGTCTGGTCAATTTATTTATTACATTGTCAATGCTCAAAGTTCATTTGAAATAAGTTTAATTAAGCTAAAATTAACAATCTTTGATTGGTATATATAATTTTTGTTCTGAAAGTAAGTGCCTGACTGGATTAATGTTGCCAAGTGAAACTGAAAAGGAAGAAAGTTTCTCTTTATCAGGTTGGACTTGATAAACTGTATAAATGATATATAGGTCATTAACATAACATTCTCTTCATCATTTTCCTATGCAATTTTATACCTTGATATATTATTATTAATATTTGCATCATCAGTTTATAATGTATAGCTTATCAGCCACTTGTTCATCCATATGATTACACAGTTGGCATGATAAAGTTGTGTACTAGTACAGAACATTGTATTGTAGTTGTATTAAAAAAAATCATGAAGACTTCAAGTAATTTCAAAAGCAAGTGCATGTTAAAGAGGCCTTGCCTATATCACCAATGTTTTTTTATCTTAGCAGTAAAACTGCAATTTTATAACAAGCATCATATATTATGGATAACTTGTTCAATTACTTACATCGTATATTGACTTTGAAGGGTAAACTCTTTAATTTTGTTGACCAAATATTAAATCGCATCCAGTGATAAATTCATTCATTAATATTGGGGTGTGCTAAAACATTGACGAAAAAATCGAAAAATGCCAACCTGTGTATGCACGAATTTCTCATAAATAAGATAAACTACAAGGACAGGATCAAGTTGTAGGTGATGCATCTTTATTCTTTAATGTCTACTTGTGTATAACTTTGTATACTTATTTCATGCTTTGTTACACACTATAAATTCTCTTTATGATATTATTTTTCCTTCCTGTCGTTCACAGCGCTAGAGGACTGGGATATTATAGCCCCGGTGGAGATCCCCCAGTACCGCATGACATTCCTCGACAAGAATCGCTTCTTGGGCAATATAACTGGAACCATTTCAAACCATGTCGAGAGGACTGTTTCACATGTGCAACGAGTAATGGGTATATGGATTGTTTATCTTTATTTGTGCATTTTATAAAATTTTAAAATACTGTACATTTAAAGACCTTGAAAGCACAACTTTGAACACTCATTTGGTGATGAAAAACATAATAACTAGTTTAATGTAAATGTACCCTGAAAGGTCTTCCTTAACTAGACTAATGTTTTCCATTACCCAATGAAGACTGCCAGGTCCAATTAGCTCAGTTGTTAGCACATCTGACTATCAATCCAGGGGATCGTGAGTTTGAATCCCGCCTGGCCACAGTCTCCATGATGGTTGATATACGACATTGCATCCCATTATCATTCATCTCTCACTGCTGATTTAAGTGGGAAAGTTATCAGTTACTTGCGTAGATGAGGTGTCCTTGAGTACTGGTTAACCTTCTAGGATCCCACATTTTAGTGGTTGTTAGCCCTCGATTGCATTAAAATGACGCTATCAAATTAATGAAAACTCAAAAGTTTGTTTTGATACTTATGTCAGGTCTGGTTAGCACTATCAGTAACATATATAAATCCAAGGGTTGTGAGTTCAAATCTTGGCCAGGCCATAGTCTCTGTTTTGATTGACATAAATATTATGTCTCATTGTCATTTGTCTCTCGCCACTATTTCAAGGGGCGAAGTTATCAATCATCAACTTGCTGAAATGGGTGTGCTTGAATACTGGTTAACCTTTCAGGATCCCAGGAAAGAGTGATTAAGTTGACTAATCTTATGTAAGCCCTCAATGGCAAAACAAAATGATGCTAGATATTCAAACAACAATCATTAGATACTTATATTTACATTTTATTTTCTAGCCATTTTAGATAACAATTATAATAGAAGTTTATCTTTTTGAATTTGATAAGCAGGTGATATGCATCAAATTGCAAAATTAATGGAACTGACATTTTCAACATGCTGAAAACATGCTCACATTTCAATGGCAACTGAATGGCAATGGTCCCAGAAAACATAAGTACAACAATATCATGACACCGTGAAATGCAAACCAGTATTTTCTGCCCAGCTGCAACATATTTTCTGATATACATTACTATTTTTTTACCATTATTATGTCAGTTATTGCATCTGTTGCCCTAACTGTGATGTCATGCTGTCCTTCTGGAGTAAACAGAGATTACTGTTGCAGCGATTTATCTAACTGCGATTTCAATTTTACAAATTTTTGTCAAGCTCACTACAAGTGGACTCAATATAGTCTTCACAATGGAGGTTTGGTGTGTGTGTGTGTCCATCTTTTGGTCTAATCTTGTCCAGGCTGTAACTTTATGCATTAAGAGATTTTGAAGAAACTTTGCACAAAATGTTTGCCATAACGAGACAAAGTGTTGGGCACAAGACCCAGGGCCGTATCTGATACACTTTTAGGTTCAAGGTCAGAAATACATACACAATTTTGTGTCCGCACCATATCTTGTAAACCACTTAATTGATTTTGAAATTACTTGGCACAATGGTTCAGTATAATCAGATGATGTGTTGCACGCAAGACACAGATTCATAGCTCAAAGATCTAGGTCGCACTTCCAGATTTTGAAATTATTACCATTATCAGACGATATGTCAAGCACAAGACCCTTAGGGGTGACAATTAGGGGTTCAAGATCAGAAATATGTACTTAGTTTTATACATGTTCCATATCTTGTAAACTACATGACAGATTTTATAATAACATGGCACAAATGTCCACAATCAGAATGACATCATGTGTCATGCACAAGACCCAGGTCTGTATCTCAAAGTGAAAGTCACAAATAGGTTTAAAATTTTGTGTCCATATCTTGTGACATGCCATAAATGTTCACCATAATAAGACCATGTTTGATCGTTAGTAGTCTCGACATTGTAGCCCTGGGCATCTAGTTGTTCATTTAACATACACTGACCCATTGGCTCAGTCAGATTTGACTTAAATGTGACAGGAATTGGTAATGGTTTGGATTGATTTATTTATTGAATACTTAATGTCATTTTTATGCCATCGAGGGCCAACAGACAATAAGCTAACCTAACCACTGTTTCCTTGGATCCTGAAAGGTTAACTAGTTCTCAAGCACACCCCATCTTGGCAAGTAACTGATAACTTCCCCACTTGAATCAGCAGTTAGAGACGAATGACAATGAGACACAATGTTGTATATCAATCATCACAGAGACTGTTGCTAGGTCAGGGATTCTAACTCACTGGACCCCTGGATTGATAGTCAGATGGGTAACTGACTGAGCTAATCAGGCCCAGCAAGGGTTTGGAAACAAGGACTTTGATAATATGATACTGTTAACATGTACATTAAAACTCTAACCAGCCAGGGTATAGGAACTTTGCACTTGGTTGTTAAGTGACAATGTGTATACATAATAGGATATTAATAGTTATTCAAAATCTGAGCTCATCTAAGATCAAGTAAAATAAATAACAGCCAATAATCATTTGCAGGTATCAAGTCAGAGGACGAGCAACAGTATCGTCCAATCAAAGCCCCGATGACGGACATGGAGTTTAGAAACTACCTCGACTCTGATGGTCACATGGTGAAGCCGGAAGAGTTCCGTCTGAGTATATACCAGGGTGGGGTGGAGCCATCTTTGCGCCGTGTCGTCTGGAGACATCTGTTAAATATTTACCCCGAGGACATGTCTGGCCGGGAAAGATTCGACTACATGAAGAAAAAGGAGAACGAATATTTTAAGCTACGCGACAAGTGGAAAGAAATGTTTAATACAAGAATGGTGTCTGATGAAGCCAAACATGTGGCATCTCTTGTTAAAAAAGATGTTTTAAGAACTGACCGTACTCACAAGTTCTATTCCGGTGGTGATGAAAGTAAGAACTTGATTTCATTGTACCATTTGTTGGTGACGTATGCGCTGACTCACCCTGAAGTGTCGTACTGCCAGGGTATGAGTGACATAGCATCGCCATTACTAGTTGTTCAGAAAGAGGAAGCTCAGGCCTATCTCTGCTTCTGCGGGCTGATGAAGAGACTGAAGTATAATTTTCTGTACAGCGGTGAAGCTATTACTACAAAACTGCAGCATCTGTCCACCCTGATGGAGGTCTGTGATCCCGTATTTGAGATTTACCTGAAAGAACATGGTGCAGAAGATCTGTTTTTCTGTTACCGCTGGTTACTCCTGGAGATGAAGCGTGAGTTCCCCTTCGATGATGCCCTCTACATGCTGGAAGTGATGTGGAGCACCTTGCCCCCAGCACCACCTGATGGTGGCCTAGAATTGACAGATTCTGAGTATTCGCTAGCGCTGTTGAATTTGTCCGTTTCTCCACATTCCCCATCTGTCGCCTTGAAGCAGACCCAGTATGCACATCTGTTAGCCAAACGTAGAACTGCATCAATTCCTACAAATAAAGACATTCCAGTGGCAAAATCACCAAAAGTGATTGTTTCAAGTAAAGTGAAAGAAGCTTTAGTCCAAGAAGATTTGCAAGTTGAAAAGAAAGATTCAACACCTGATGAAAATGAAAACGAAATTGCAAAAGATGAATGTGATGGCAGTAACATCAGTGATAAACTGGTTAATGACTCTAGTGAAAGTTCTCCGTCAGTTGTCAGTGACAATCATAATAATGAATCAAGTGAAAGTTACCATTCAGTAACCAGTGACAAACATGTTAATGAGTCTAGCGAATGTTCCCGTTCAATTACGAGTGATAAATATGGTTACGACTATAGTGATTGTTCACGATCAGTAACAACAAGCTGTTCCATAACAAGTTCGCTTTCAACATCTCAGTCGGTCGAGAGGTTTCCTAGTCTTATATCAGCAAGTGTGGAGGAAAAGGAAAATAAATTTGAAGATGAAACTGATGTTGTGTCTTCTAGTCAGTCTAAAACTTTAACCCAGTCTGGGTCCATGTTACATGATCACTATGGTGACAGTAAAGCTGGGAACAAGTCTGAAGACAAACAGAAAGTTGATCAGTGTCACTTGGATGGTCTCATGGACGAGGATGAGAGCCAGTCACAGTTCCATTTGTCACTGGAAGAGACGGACACTAAAAAAATGAATAAAAAAAGCAAAGTCCCGCAAATTAAGGGATCATTCTTCAGTGGAATGAAAAAGATATTGTCATCCCCGAAAAGGAGGGCACCTGGTAGATCACAACAGATGAATGCCACCCCGAAAACATCAGGAAGGGATAGTGAATGCAATAGTACAAATGGTAATTCTAATGTTAAAGTAAAAGGGAAAAATGATTCAAGCATCTCGGATGATTCTTGTGAAAACGAAAACACTCTCTTTGACATGACCCTGACAATGACTTCTGAGCATAAGGAAAGGTCAGATTCGGATAGTGGTAATGGTTCCTTTACATCTTCAACAAATTCTAGTCACTTGCACATGTCTAAATCACAGACACAGGGTACCAGCACCTACAATCATAACAACAATTTGAAAAATAAAAAGAGGAGTAACTCTGCTTGCAATGGTGTGGATAGTGTAAAAATGAAGCAGATGATGGAATATGAGGAAAAATATAAAGAGGCCATATTTAAAATACCACAAGCTCGGCAAACTGCATCAGAATTATCCGACGACAAAAATCCAGTGTTTTGTGAAAATCATTTTGATATACATCAGGATGAATCTGTACGAACGGATGAAAGTAAGGAAGTTGGTGCAAAGGATGATGGAACCAGTGACTGTATGGAGGTGATAGATACAGGCGAACTTGAGTCAAGTCGTCTTAAAACGCTTCCTTCTCCGGATGAATTTGGGTACGGAAACCCGTTTCTGATGTTCCTGTGTTTGACTGTTCTAGTCCAGCATCGAGATTATATAATGAAGGCGGAGATGGAGTATGATGAGTTGGCGATGTATTTCGACAAGATGGTGCGCAAACATAACGTACACAAAGTGCTGCACCAGACGCGGAACCTGTACACGGAGTACATCAAGATGCAACAGAAAAAGATGGTTGATAGTACCGATGATGTAGATTTTAGTGTGTAGTGGAATATAAGGCTACATTGCTCTAACATTTGAAACCTGCGTAAGCTGGTCACCTCTATAAAGAAGTCACTTGTCTTAAGCAGCCACAGTTGTTATTTCCCATTTTTATGCTTTTAGAGCCAATTAACCTGCACTAAGCAACAATCTTGTCTTAATAGGCCACTTTTGTTCCTTCCTTAGACTGGCTGCTTAAGATAGGTTTGACTCTTGTTACTAGAAACATATTTTGGCATAAAGTAAAATGAAAAAAAAAAATTTGTAATATAAAATTAATTTGTGTTTTAAGCAGATGATATGACATCATTCATTTGAGTCTGAAAAGCATTTTTGATAGGGACCATTCTTGTTTAAAGAAACTTCTATGCAGGCTTCTCCACAGGCCATTTAAGCAAAGGGGCACCCCAGGAATTGACCGTGAGAAATGGTATTCCCCTAGCATTTGAACTCTTTAATAAATTCTTTCCTCTAAATCTTTATTTTTCTTTGCATATCTTTTCTCATATTAATATCTAAAATGAAACATACTAAATGTGATGACTTAAACTGATTAAAACAAGTTTTACTAGTGAAATATATATTTCAATGAGTGCCTTACACATCGCTCGAAAATTTGTTGAAGGTATTTACGCACTCTTACCCCAGCACTTGCATTCCTTCCTGTGGAGAACTGTGCTATAGTCTATGTCATAGAGACCAAAAGTTTAAATTTCACTTATCATGTCTTCGTTAATTTCATACATTTGTTCATGGTCTGTGTATTATGAAGATAAATTAACATTTGACAAATACCGTAGCAAAGATAAAATGACTGATGCTTGTAATGAAAACCATTTAAAAACCCGTACAATAAATGTTGTCTGACAGATATAACAGAATGAGAGAAATGAGAATTGATCCAGTATAACATCACCTCCAACAAAATGGGAGTGTTGAGCAGGAATAGGGCCCAGTTAGCTCAGTTGGTAGTGCGTCCTGATTATCAATCCACAGGGTCATGAGTTTGAATCTCTTCCCTGCCATAGTTTCTGTAATGACTGATATACGACATTGCACTTCTGATTCAAGTTGGAAAGCTATCAATTACTTGCAAATATAGGTGTACTCAGGTACTGGTTAACCTTCCAGGATCCAGGGAAAGAGTGGTTAGGTCAACTGGTCATATGTTAGCCCTCGATAGCATAAAAGTTAACGCTTAATATTTAAAAATCTATCAATCAATCTCTAGCTGCCCTATCCTTATAAAACAATTATTAGTGTACTTTTATTTTCCCTATTATACTTTGCCAATATGTCACCACTGTTGGAAGATATAATTTGAAATAATAAATTCTAACATCTTGTAGACAAGTTTCCCCATTTGTTGTTAAGTTAAAGAAATGTAGTTCTTGCATAAGGATATAGATTTGCATTTTTGCCAGGGTTAGATATTTTTTTCTTTCACACCGGATAAGGATATCTGCAGTTTTACCAGGGGTTTGATATTTCTATCTCACCCTAGGGCCTAGTTAAAATTATATGAAGTAAATCATTTGATTTAACGTCTTAAAAGCGACTGTTGTAAAAAACATAATGATAAAATAGGTTTAAATAAATATTTAATATGTTTGGTATGCAAGAAAAAGAAATCATTCATGGCCTTTTTTGATTCAGATAGAAAATTCCATACCTTGGGATAACTGTTTTTGAGGGACCGAGAAGAGCATCGTTACCGCCAAAACAATTGTCCCTCGGGACGGAATTTTCTATCTGAATTACAAACCCATGTAAGATTCCTATAATCCAATCAATCTCAACCAATCTTTAATCTCAACAAAAAACTGGATTAAAATAAAGTTTTTAAGTCCTGTGAACAGTAGCTGTTTAATATGGAAATATAGGTAGATGACCCATACCCTTGGAATTGGGAATTCTAGCGACATATTCATTAACATTGTGAAAACTTTTGCATTAAATATATTTGTTCATATTCATGAAAATGTGTACACTTGCTTCTCTGGCCGTTTAATTAAAGAATCAATGTCCTACTCAATTTCAGAATGGGGAAAACTTTGTTTACTTTATCAAGGAATTATTGCAAGTTTCAATTTACAATTATTAAAGCTTTCAATTGGGAATTTTTACCACTCATTTGGGGGAAAAAAGATACTATTTGGCATTGGGAATATGACCCAATAACGGCTGTAAAAATGGCCAAAAAAAATCAGTGATTTCATTTCAAATACATGTAACTAATTATAAAATCTGTAAGCCCTGTGAAAAGTAAATTTAGATTTATATGAAATATTGGTACATTTCATTTTAACTAATTATTACAAGAATATATAAATGATTTGTGTTAAAATGCCTTTATATGTAAATTAGAAAATTGAAAATTATTGAAAACTGTTTAAAACATTCCAAATGACTACAATGTTTAGGTCATTATAAATTAATTGCTAGATTATCATCCAAATTTTTCTTAAAAATGTGATGGACGGAGGCATTTTTTTTTTTTTTTTCTGTTTTTTTTTGATGTTTTTTTTAAAATGTTTGTTTGTTTGTTTTATTTTTTTTATTTTTTTTTATGAAAAAAAAAAGGGTCAGAGCGGCATGAAAATTAGGGGGCAGGCAGAGATGATAATTTAGCAATTAATTTATTATGGCCACGGTATAAACCTAAACCTAAAAATTCCCCCGCGAGTGAAAATATTATAGAATTTTGCTATAATAATTTCACCACCCCTATAATTTTTCCCCCCAACCCCCCAAATTTTATTTTTTCAAAATTAGATTGATCACCACTTCTTACTATGATAAAGAAAGCATCAAACTTGAATGTTAAAATGCATTTTGAAGAAAAGAGAGGCGTGCGAAAATATGATAGAAAAATTTGCTATAATATTTTCACCCACCTCCCCAATCCCCTCTTAAAAATACTCTTTTATCCCAAGTTAATTATCTACACTATAATGACTATACTTGAACAAACAAAACCAATCTAATTTTCATATTTAAAATAATATAATTTGATTCATTATTTTGAATTATAGCTTGATTATCTTCACTTTAATGACAAACAATACTGGAACAAACAAAAACAATCTAATTGAGACAGTTACCCAATGTATTTTGTAAGAATAGAGGGGCGGGTGAAAATATTATAGCCATTATATTTTCACCCCCATCCACCCCAATTTTCATATTTTGAAAATTATAGTTTGATTCTCTTCACTTTAATGACAATCTTTTCCTCCAACAAGCACAACTTATCTACTTCAGATAATCATATATAATGGCTATAATATTTTCACCCATCCCCTCCCCCTGTTATTTTTTTCTTTTAAGTTTGTTTCATTATAAATACAACTGTAATGCTTTGTTTATTATAATAAGAAATATTCATTTTTGAAAAAAATATTTTGGGGTGGTGGGTGACAATATACTGGCTATAATATTTTCACCCTCCTCTCTTTCCTCATCAGAGAAATTATTTAAATAAAGCAAAAATATTCTTTTGTCTGATTAAGCATATTAAGTCATACTATTGAAGGTAACCAATTAAAATTGAAACAAAAACTTGGAGTTAGGATAGATGAGATGAGGGTGTGTATGTATTGGGGGTGAGGGGGGGGGGGATAAAATATAATGGCTATAATATTTTCACCCACCCCCATCCCCTGTTATTTTTTTATTTTAAGTATGTTTCATTATTTATACAACTGTAATGCTTTCAATATCATAATAAGAAGTGTTCATTTTTGAAAAAAATATCAAGTGGTGGATGGTGAAAATATACTGGTTATAATATTTTCACTTGCCCCTCTTTCCTCATCAGATAAATTATTTCAATAAAGCAAATATATTTTTTTGTCTGATAAAGCATATTAAGTCACACTATTGAATGTAATCATTTAAAACGGATGTTGGGATAAATGAGATGAGTGGGATTGGGGTGAAAATTGAAAATATAATAGCTATAATATTTTCACCCCCCTCCCCCCCTGTTATTTTTTTCTATTAAGTTTGCTTCATCATAAATGCAAGTTTTATGCTTTCTTTATCATAGTAAGTAGTTGTGTTCATTTTTAAGAAAATATAATTGGGGTGTGTGAAAATATTATACGGGTGAAAATATTATCTGACACAGGTATTTGTAACCAGTGTACACATGTATATTAGATTGTCAATTGTCAAACTGATGGTATTTTTTTGTATATATATGTGTCATACTGAATTGTGTGTATACCACTTTTCTTTTTGCTGTGCTGAATAACAGTATCTGGTAACTTGTTTTGATTAATCTTTTAAGCAACGGGTCCTATTAGCTCAATAATCTTTCAAGATCCCAGGAGACAGTGGTTAGGTTAACTGATCATCTGTTAGCCCTTGATGGCAAAATAATGATGTTATATATTCAATCAATCAGTCAATAATCTTTTAAGCAACTTATGATGCCTGGTGTTACATAATTAACTCTCTTAAAGCCCGTGTGGTTCCTGCTAAGAATAGAATCACTGCCAATCTCTGCAGAGGGGTAGGAATCCTCCGAATGGGTGTCATGTTCATTTTATCATTTTTGTCATGTTCACTATTGTGGTTAAATTATCAACCCCTATGTGGTTCCAGGGAGCCATATGAGTGGTGGCGAAGAATAGGATCACTGTGGCTCAAGTTCGAGTAATACAATAGAATTTGTTGAAACTCTGCAGTTCTGCAGGTATTAAGGTTCTAGGGTTCATTCTGCATATTCATTTGTTGATGTATTTTTTTAATCTGTATGTTAATTTGTTGTTACTGTACATGTAGAGTGAACCTGGAATCTTCCTTCCTGTTGGCGTCAAATAATCTATGTGTTGGTACGCCATAAAACCCTATTCATTCATTCCTTAAATACTTTGGAAGTGTGATATTTACATGTGATGGATTCCTATCACATTTAGGTTTGTTATATTTCTTTGTTATATATGGGGTGGGGGGTAAGTTATCTTAACATCTACCTGCAAGTTATCTTTAAGTTAGTCTGGTTAAATGAAGTTTACATGTTTATAACCTGCACATGACTTACAGCTTACCTAAAAGCAACTGGGATATGTAATTATGTATCCCTGTCTTGGGGAGAAATTATGTTTTATTTGGCTTTCAGTTTATTTGTCTGTCTGTCACAAAATCTTGTCTGGGTGACTCAACTACATCTTTGATCAGATTTAGCCAAAACTTGCTTAAAGAAGTCAGTGTAAAATGCAGTTTAGCATATCCCTTTGCATTCTGGTATGATGATTTTTGACTGAGGTACGACCCTTCGCATTTTCAGGAACTAAAATATTGTTCAGATAACTTCTCCCACACCTGTGGTCAGATTTAACTGAAACTTGCTGGGAAGGATCGATATGAGGTCTAGTTGGGAATATCCTTTTTGCGTTTTTGTTGGATGATTTATGATTGAGAAAATGGCCCTTTGAGTTTTTAGAATTAAAATGAAAACTTATGTCGGAAAATTTGTAACATAATAATTGGCAATGATATTGAAATTGGTCATAATTGACATGATGTGGGCTGTCAATCAAACAAGTGTGGAATGTCTGGTCAAGTGGTCGAGCATCGAACCCATGATCTAAGGGTTGTGGGTTTAATCGTCACAACTACGTGTCGTGTCCTTTTGCAAGACACTTTTTTCACATATGCTTAGTACTGTTTCTACACATTCACAACCGAAGTAAAAATATATAAGTTAATAATCCTATCAGTGATCAATATTGGTTGCTATGTGGCCATTTTCCTTAGGCAAGCTAACAATGTCTAAATAAACACTCATTAAATTTACTTGGACAAACATGGCCAGTGGGCGGAACAATAGTTGTTCTCACGTCTGGTCTATTTGTAATGCTTAATGAAAATGAAACTTGAGTTTGAGTATGTATTACTCAAGTTGAGATGTTATTTGGGGCATAAAACCAGAGTACCAATGCTGAATTTAATATTAATAACGAATATGATTATTTTATTTGCATTAAACATAATGTACATGTACAATGTTAATAGCAATTACAATATTCAGTATAGTTTCAGTTATCATGAAAGAATTATTTTGATTTATTGATTAAATTAAAAAATGAATGAATATTGAAAACAAAAATGAAAAGAAGATTAATTCAAATTGAATTGATGTCATTAACTAGTAGTTGCCATGTTGTTTGATTATTTGGAGTTTCTGTGATATGTTTGTACATTTTCATGATAGTCCTGCTCAAAGAGAAATATGATTTGCATTGTTGCAGTTATCTATAATTAAGCTTAATGCTATGCAAGTTAGTAATTAAATGTTTGTAATTAATTTCTTTTATAGAATTTTGCTGAGCACAGTAAGGAATGTTAGCGTGACTGTAAGAGAAGTGTTATTTATAGAATTAGTAGTTTTCTATTGTTAATGGACATGCTGAGACATTTTTCATTATTAAAGACTGTTTATCAGGAAAAATTACTTCAAATGTATAAAATAATAAAAAAAATATTTTTAGAATGGATACAAAGCATCTCATTATCATTAATAAAGCAAATGTTACTTCATAATTGGAATCAAAATGAAACCACAGAACTCATTCAATACATTACAAAATTCAAAGCAATTTTAATCTGAAAATAAGACCACAGCTTGGTCTAGTGGTAGAGCGTCTGCCTCACATGCGGAAGGTCATGGGTTTGATCCCTGGCCGGGTCATACCAAAGACTTTAAAAATGGTACTAGAAGCTTCCTCGCTTGGCGCTCAGCATTAAGAGGACAGTTGTAGGTCTTGTCGGCCCAGTGTCAGTATAATGTGACTGGGTGGGGTATCATACCACGTGTCTGTGGCATGATACTCTAGTGTGACAGCGCTCAGAATACTGTCTCAAGTAGACACTGTCGCGATATGACTGAAAAATTGTTGAAAGCGATGCTAAACACCATACAACATAATCGGAAAATTCATTTTAGTCCAACATTGACAACCTAAGCCAAGTTAGGAAATCCCATGTCAGTATATTACTCTAGCATGTTTAAATTAATATACGTATGGAAATACGGGATAAAAGAGATGATTGTTGCAGAAGGAAATCACAAATCTGTGTTTAGTGCAATTCCCATGAACTTTAAAGGGAGTATAACAGGAATTTTTTTTTTTTTTATTGGCTAAAAACAGTTTTTACCAATATATCTTGCCTACATATATTCATTGGCTCCATATTGCCAAAAGGATATCTATTTAAACATGCCAAAATAATATATTTTAAAAGGGTTTCCCAACATAGGCTATGCACCAAAGTAAGATTTGATCTGTCAAACACATATAAGTAAAATTTGTTTCATCTTAGAAATAGTCTGAATGATGATGTGACACAAAAAATCCTTTCAAGTTTAAGGCTCCAATTTAAACATCGATTTTGTTGCGTTTTGATGGATTTTATTACTATAACCACTCAGATTTTATTTATTTATGATAAAAGATGCATTTTATCCAGTTATAAAAAAACATATTTAAAGACATTTACAGCATTTTTTCCTGATATACCCCCTTTTAAAGTACATGTATTTATAAAAATGTACATATAAATAAATTTTAAATATCTACTTCTGTTTCTGGTCGTTCTAAAAGGTAGCGGATAGGGGTCTTTAATCCTTATGGGATTCCTAAAATATATTGCTAAATAATGAGACATTCCACTTCCCGTCTTCCCCAATTTTTCAATAGTTATAGAATGTGAGATTTTATGCTATAATATACATGAGTAACGTGTCTTCTTGGGATTGTTTCAAACTTACTTATTGTGATTATAAAAAAAAAATCCTCTAATAATAATTTGAAAAAGCACTGGGACCACCTAACCTCATGTCCTTTATTTAAAATTATTTAAGTAAATCATTATTGGGACCGTATTCCTGAGGAATGCAGCTTTGAATATTGAATGATTTTTCTTGAAATAATGCCTTAATGTTTGCCATAAAAATTGTTTGATGCAATTTCTTCATTTGTTCTAATAGAACTTATTCATTTGTTATATGACACCTTAATTTGTTATAATTTATTCTTTTGTTATAATATGACTTCTTCATTTGTTATAATGTAACATCTTAATTTGTTATAATATAACTTCTTAATTTGTTATAATATAACTTCTTAATTTTTTTAATATAACTTCTTCATAAATTTTGGTATAATATAACTGCTTCATTTGTAAATAACATCTTAATTTGCTATAATGTAACATCTTGATTTGTTATATTATAACTTCTTCATTTGTTATAATATAATTGCTTCATTTGTTAATAACATCTTAATTTGCTATAATGTAACATCTTGATTTGTTATATTATAACTTCTTCATTTGTTATAATATAACTGTTTCATTTGTTAATAACATCTTAATTTGCTATAATGTAACATCTTTATTTGTTATTAGCTCACCTGAGATTAGCTCACCTGTGATTGTCTGGTGTCCGTCGTCTGTTGCCCGTCGTTAACTTTTAGCTTCTAACAACTTCTCCTCTGAAACCACTGGGCCAATTTTGATATAACTTTACAGAAATGTTCCTTGGGTGACCCTCTACCAAGTTTGTTCAAGCCATCTTGATTCGTCAACATGGCCGCAAGGGGGCTGGGCAAGTTTAATTAGTAAAAACTTTAAAAATCTTCTTGTCAGAAACTACTGGCTCGATTTTAAAATAATCTCACAGAAATGATCCTTTGGTGACCCTCTACCAATTTTGTTCAACCCATCTTGATTTGTCAAAAAACATGGCGGCCAGGGAGTGGGGTAAGTTTACTATATAAGCTATAGTAAAAACTTTAAAAAATCTTCTTGTCAGAAACTACTTGCTTGATTTTAAAATAATTTCACAGAAATGTTCGTTGGGTGACCCTCAACCAAGTTTGTTCAAGTCATCTTGGTTCGTCAAAAAACATGGCAGTCAGGAGGTGGGGTTAGTTTCTTATATAAGCTATAGTAAAAACTTAAAAAATCTTCTTGTCAGAAACTACTGGCTTGATTTTAAAATAATTTCACATAAATGTCCCTAGGTGACCCTCTACTAAGTTTGTTCAACCAACCTTTATTAGTCAAAAAACATGGCGGCCAGGGTGTGGGGTTAGTTTACTATATGAGCTTTAGTAAAAACTTAAAATATCTTCTTGTCAGAAACTACTTGCTCGATTTTAAAATAATTTCACAGAAATGTTCCCTTGGTGACCCTCTAGCAAGTTTGTTCAAGCAATTTTGATTCGTCAAAAAACATGGCGGCCAGGGGGTGGGGTTAGTATATTACATAAGCTATTTTAAAAATTTTCTTGTCAAAAACTACTGGCTCGATTTTAAAATAATTTCACAGAAATGTTCCTTGGGTGACCACTCCTAAGTTTGTTCAAGCCATCCTGATGCGGCCAGGGGGTGGGGCAAGTTTGATTAGTTTACTATATAAGCTAAAGTAAAAACTTAAGAAATGTTCTTGTCAGAAACCACCGGATCAGTTTTAAAACCATTTCGCAGAAATGTTCCTTGGGTGACCCTTTACCAAGTTTGTTTGAGCCGTTGTGATTTGTTAACAAACATGACTGCCACAGTGAGGTGCTAGTTTACTATATAGGCAGCTATAGTCAAAACTTCAAAAGCCTTCTTGTCAGAATCTACTGACCTGATTTCAATGTAATTTCACTGACATTTAACATGGATGAACCTCTACCAAGTTTGAACTCTTCTACGCATCTGTTACATCTGCAAAACAAATCAAAATTCTTGCCCATCTTGTTTTTCTGGAATTTTGAGTGTACATTTATTATATAATCTACTTAAGTTTGGTGACTCAAGGTCAGTCAGGTGAGCGACATAGGGCCATCTTGGCCCTCGTGTAATATGACTTCTTCATTTGTTAAAATATAACTTCTCCATTTGTTATAATATAACTTCTTCATTAATATACAGCTTCAACATGTTGTTCTCTTTGTTTTATGTAATAACGTTTTTGTTTTTAAAATTGCAAGTTTACTTTGCCCTGTAAGAGTTGTGATATTCTCAGATAAACTGGGTACAGTGCATGTAAACTTTGGTGTTCTGGTCGTTATATAATGTATTGATGATCTTCCTCTACAGATATACTGGGTACAGGGCATGTAAACTTTGGTGTTCTGGTCGTTATATATGTATTGATGATCTTCCGCTACAGATATACTGGGTACAGGGCATTTAAAATTTGGTGTTCCAGTCGTTATATATGTATTGATGATCTTCCTGTACACACATTGTTAGCTCTACTGGCTAAAGGCAAGAAGGGCTTATGGGATGGTGCAGTGTCCGTCGTCTGTCGTCCATTAGCAGCATTTTCTCTGAAACCACTAGGCCTATTGAACTTAAACTTCACATGGATGTTTCTATTGCATATAGGAGACTATACAGAAGATTTTTTTTTTTCCATTTGAAATTCAAGATGGTTACATGGTTACCATTACTAAAAATAGTATAAAACTTAAAAAATCTTCTTCTCATGAACCGCCTAACAGATTTTGAAAAAATTTATGTAGTAGTGATAACCAACTATAGATCTATTAGATTTGTTCAAATGGTGACTCTGGGGTTTTAAATGACCCCGCCCCGAGGGTTCAATTAGGGGACACATGTCATTATAATAAACATTAATATTGTTTTTTTAAAAAGGAATGATTTTTGCCTATATTTTATCAGAAGCATTGTTTGGTCAAGGAGGTTCACATTGTAAAAATGACTTGGTTCAACTGTCTTAAGGGGTCAGGAGGGGCTCCAAAAGGGTAAAAATTGGGAATTACAAAAATCTGTTCTTAAGAACTGTTAAGTCAGATCTGTTCATATTCAGCATAAAGTATCCCTTTGTGTAGGGGTTTGAATGAAGATAAGAATTGAGAGACTTATATTTTTAGGGGCCCTATAAGGGAGACTTAGAATTTTACATATTACATAGAGATACTATGGGAAAACAGAAAATTCTCATTTTTTCATCTATTTAGGCGAAATTATTTTTCAGTTTGAGTTATGAAGCATCATTTAGTTATAGGAAATAAGATTTGGTTCAAAAAGGAGAATTTATTTTCCATAAGGGGCCAGGGTGGGTAAAAAAAACGGGTTAAATTTTCAAAAATCTTCTCAACATTATTACCAGTCATTCAGATTTGTTCATAATTGGTATAGATTATCCCAATGAGTATGGGTTTAAAGTTTGTACAAATCAAGGGGCTTGTATTTATAGGGTCCTGTAAGGGACTTTGAGTTTTATATAGGAATTCTATGGGAAAACCAAAAATTCTCATTTTTTCATCCATTTATGATTTTTTATTCAGTTTGAGTTTTGAAGCATCTTTTATTCACAACAAATCAGATTTTGTTTAATGAGAGGGATTGACTTTCTAAAAGGGGCCAGGTGGGGTCACAAAATGGTTAAAATTGAACTAGTCATAAATCTTATTCTCAACAACTGGTCAGTCAAATTTCTTCATATTTTATATAAATTATCCCTATGATTAATAATTATAAATGTGTACAAATTAAGGGGCACTGGGATGTAAAGAGGCCCTGAAACAGGACTTTGAGTTTTACATAGGAATACTATGGGAAAATTCTCATTTTTCTGTCCATTTCCTTAAATATGTTGTTCAGTTTGAGATCTAAAGCATTGTCTAGTAACAGTACCGGTAAGTTTGATTTTGCTTAATAAAAAGGATTCGATTTCCATAAAATGCCTAGGCGTGGGGAGCAATATGGTTAAAATTGGTAATTTTCATAAATCTTCCTCTCAATAACCTTTCAGTCAAACTAGTTAATATTTGATATAAATTATCCTTACATCAGCAAGGATTGAATATACTGCATATCAAGGGGCTGGGATATATTGGGGGCCTGCAAGGTGACTTTTACATAGGAATATTATAGGCAAAACTGTTTTTTATTTATTTTTATGTCCATGGGTACAAAACAACTTCTATTTAAAATCTAAAGCATTACTGCTCATAACAAATCCCTAGGAGTGGGTGGTTGAAGTTCTGACAAATCAAGGGCTGGGTTGTATAAGGGTTCTGTATGAGGCTTATATATATATATTTTTACAGATGAATGGTATGGGAATTTAAAGTATTTCCTTTTTATAACAATTAACTTTTTGTTCAGTATAGGTGTGGTGGGGGTATTTATCCATAATTCGTTAAGATGACCCCCGAAGAGTGTAAATATTGTGAAATTTCAAAAACTGCTATGGCCACTATGAGCCAGTAGAGCATCCTCAGGCCCTCATGGGCATCTTGTATTTTGTTATAGATGACAAAGTTTAAACAATGCAATAGTCAAAAGAAATATTTTTGTTAGGATTTATTACATCAATTTATGATCTTTTTTCCTTGGTCACTTCAAAGAATTTTATGTGATAAGGTTATTAAGTTGTTATTACTAAAGTCTTGTGCACTTGCACTATATTTCATCATTGTAGTATTGTAATTTATTATCTCAGAAGTTATTTATAGAAAGTGATGAAACCTTCTAATAGTCTGAAAATCCCATAGAAAATTTTATTGAGTGATTAAGCCTTATTTTTTAGAGACTGGAATGAAATATTGGGTACCAGTATAAGTTGTTGGTGCTTTAAGCTCACCTGAGCTCAACAGAGCTTTACTCTGCCTCAGATGAAGGAATTGGGACATTGTGGCCCTTTGATTTTGTTCATGTTTTGTTCTTTAATTTGTTTCTACTTTGCTGTATAGTATAGTTAATTCAGTATTATAACTAAGTTCAAGTCCCAAGATTGTTAAACTTTTTAGTTCATACTTGCATGAATTTAGCTCAAACCAACACCAACCAATGAAAGCCTTGCTTTTGTTTCATAACATAAATTTTGATTGGTTGATTCGAGCCAAAGAAAATTGAACGTGGGCACAAGAGTTCCATGATAGTTTTATAACCTCGGTGGCAGGCTGCATGGTAGTTAGATATTCAGTATACTTTTGCATGTATATTATAGTTATATTCAATGGAAAAAGAGATTGCTGGCAGTATCGCCTTGTACATTTAGTTTACAGAAATCTCTCCTGGAATGTTGCAATGTCCAATAAAAGTTGGGCCTGGAATGTTTGGAAAGTTTAATCTAGAAAATATAAAAAGTTAAGAATGGAATGTTGGGAAAGTTGATTTAGAATGTATAGAAAGTTGAGAGTGGAATGTTAAGAAAAGTTGAATCTAGAATCTATAGGAAGTTGAGTATGGAATGTTGGGAAAGCTGAACGTAGACTGAATAGAAAGTTGAGAATTGAAAGTTTAGGAAAGTTGAACCTAGAATTTAAAGAAAGTTGAGAATAGAATGTTTAGGAAAGTTGAACTTAGATGTATTGGAAGTTGAGAATAGAATGTTGGGAAAGTTGATTCTAGAATGTATAGGAAGTTGAGAATGGAATGCATAGGAAAATTGAACCTAGAATATATAGGAAGTTGAGAATGGAATGTTGGGAAAATTGAACCTAGAATATATAGAAAGTTGAGAATGGAATGTTGGGAAAGTTTATCATAGAATAAATAGAAAGTTGAGAATGGAATGTTCAGGAAATTATACTGTATTTATATCTTAAATGTTTGTACAGTTGAAGTATTTTGAGGGCTTTGCTCCAGTAAGAATGTTTTTATAAGTGGTTAGAAATACCAATCACCTTGATCTTTGAGAATAAATAAATAACTGCAAAGTTTTCAATGATTTAAGTTTTTTTTCATTAAGTTTTTCATAATATATCAAGAAGGAAAACTGAGTTACTATATCTGGTAGACAGAAACATTCTATACTCTTGTGACCAAGCCCCAAATCACCATTCCATTTGAATGCTGTTTAAAGCTTATTGTACATTTGTGAGATATTAAGAGAAGTTTGATTGGAGTTTGCGGTCTTGTGGAGCACTGAAGCCAGGATCAGAGGGTTCTGTGTTTGATCTCTCTCCACAGCCATGTGTGGTGTCTTTGAGTATGATTTATCAAATATACTTAGTACTGGCTCTACATGGAAGATTTGTTTAAGTTGTTAGGTGTAAAATAAAAAGTTCTAAATACCTTGAGTTTACCTCATGCAAGGATTGTTTATGCTTGTTATATGGTGAAAAGGTTCAAGCGTGTAAATATCTCTGAAAGTTCACAAGTTCTTTAGTAGGTCCCCCGCCATTCAAAGAATAGCGAAGAGGCATTAAGTGTTACCCCTGTCTGTTCATCTGTCTGTGTGTCCATCCATAAAATTGGTTCAAATGAATAACTTTTGAAAGGGTCCATATATTTAATTAATATTTGGTGTGTAGCTGTATAATTACAGAATACAGGTCGAGTTTGATATTTGTCAAAATTGGTCAAATTTTTACAGAGATATGGCCCCTTTTTTCGATTTAATTTTTGGTAAAATTTACTAACATATAGTGGGAGCATCCATGTCATATGGACGCATGTCTAAGAAGTTATTTTAATGTAAATATACTTTAAACATTACCTGGGTAAACCTGGCCATAGGCTTACAAGATAGTATGTCAGACTGCAGAAACCCAAAGGCTTGCAGAATAGTATGTCAGACTGCAGAAACCCATAGGCTTACAGAATAGCATGTAAGACTGCAAAAATCCATAGGCTTACAGAATAGTACTTGCAGTATTTCAGACTTGCTATGTAATTTGTTATTGTTTGAATGATTAAAATTGCTTACAGTAAATGTCAAGCATGATGGTAATTAAAATATATCGATTATGTTACAAAGTGTAAATGTTAAAATTCCAGATGTGTACATTGATTGTGATATTGTTTCTGAAGCAGTATGCTGTATGGATATTGTAGTATTATTAAAATGTGCAATACAGATTCAGTGTTGCTCTTGTTTCTTATGAAATTCCAAATGTTATCACAAACGTGTCACCATGTGATGAAAACGTGGTACTGCATAATGCAAATGTTTATGAAGATAACATTCATTGTCAGAGAACTGGGCCGGATTAGCTCAGTTAGATGCTGAGTTCAAATCCTCAGCTAGCAACGGTCTCCGTGATGATTGATATACAGCATTGTGTCTCATTGTCATTCATCTCTCACTGTTGATTCAAGTGAGAAAGTTATCAGTTACTTGCGGAGATGGGGTGTTTTTCGAGTACTGGTTCCTTTAAAAAAGAAGAGCGTCTGCAAAATGGCATGCAGGTGGTCTCATAAAAGAAGATGATGGACAATTAAAAATACTCAATATTCACTGGCTAGAGTAGCATTTCAGTGGTCCAGAAAATCAAATTTGTCAGAAATTAACAGAATTCACTGGAGAGAAAGCAAACATCACTACAGTCAAACCTGTGTAAGCGGTCACCTCTGTTGAGCAGCCACTTATCTTAAGCAGTCACATTTGCTATTTCCCATTTCTATGCTTTCAGGGAAAATTAACCTGTATTAAGCAACAATCTGTCTTAAAAGGCCACTTTCTCGCCTTCCATAGACTGGCTGCTTAAGACAGGTTTGACTGTTTATGAGGTAACATGATGTGAAGTATTTTGCTGTTATGACACCTTGCAAAATAAGCAAAACAATGCTATGTTCAGATGTAAGAGCTGCTCGAGTGTTTTGCTGGGAAAGAAGGGAGCGGAGATGTCTTGTATAATAAATGACATTTTTAGTCTCTTGCAATTATGTACTCTGGGTCTATGTAACTATAATCATGTTGTATTTAACTTGAACTCAAGATCCTGTTTCATACTTCATTTTGATAATCAAACATATGTATAATGGTATCTTGTAACTTGTCTGTCCAGCCTTCCTGTACATGCATATCATAGATAGGGCTTAGATTATTGATTGTACAGAATTCTCTGAAATAGCGGTACTACTATAAGTATCACTTAAATGGAAAAATGTGAGGAAATAAAGTTGCATAGTGTAAGGGTAATAATGTACATGAGACACATGTACATGCTTCAAGTTCTAGTCAGTGGTTCATACTTTCATACAGAAAGGATTCGCTCCATGTCATGTTAAATAAATATGACCATTTATTTTCATGCAACCTAAGACTATTTGTACAAATTAATAAGAAATAGGGTATAAGCGCTATTTAATTATTTGATAGGCATGTAAAATTAACAATTAACTAATCGAAGTTAATGTATCCTTTCAGTTTTACTAATGTCTCCACTAGAGCTAGAGATTTTTATGCCCCCCCAAAAAATTTTTGAGGTAGCATATAGTAATCGCAGTGTCCATCCCTTCTGTCTGTTATTTCGTTTATGGCTTGCATCTTTGTCATGCATAGATGGATTTTGCTGATACTTGGTACAAATGATCAACATAACATGATGATGTGTCGCGAGTAAGACCCACACCCATACCTCAAAGGTCAATATCACAATTTGAGTTTGTTTCAATACACTTTGAGTCTGTGTGAGATTTCGTGTCCGGCCTGTAACTTTGTCATGCATAGATGGATTTTAATGATACTTGCTACAAATGATCAACATAACATGACGACGTGTCACAAGTAAGACCCACTCCCGTAACTCAAAGGTCAAGGTTACTATTTGAGTTTGACAACACTGCGAGTTTGTGTGAGATTTCGTGTCCAGCCTGTAACTTTGTCATGCATAGATGGCTTTTATAAGTACTTGCTACAAATGATCAACATAACATGACAACGTGTCCCGAGTAAGACCCACACCTGTACCTCAAAGGTCAAGGTCACAATTTGAGTTTGTTTAACAACACTTTGAGTCTGTGAGATTTGTGTCTGGCCTGTAACTTTGTCATGCATAGATGGATTTTAATGATACTTGCTACAATTGATCAACATAACGTGACGACATGTCGCGAGTAAGACCCACACCCGTACCTCAAAGGTCAAAGTCATAGTTTGAGTTTGACAACACTTTGAGTCTGTGTGAGATTTCGTGTCCGGCCTGCAACTTTGTCATGCCTAGATGGATTTTTATAAATACTTGTTATAAATGATCAACATAACATGCCGACGTGTTGCACTTAATATCCAAACTCCCACTTCAAAGGTCAAGGTCACAATTTAACTTTGGCAACACTTTCAGTCATTTTGACATTTCTTGTCCGGTCTGTCATCTATGGATAAATTTTGATCAACATGACATAATTAAGTGTCACATGTAAGACCCAGAACCTTTCCCCAAAGATCAAGGTCGCACTTTCAAATTGTTTGATATTGTGTGTCTGGTCTGTGACTTTGCCTTTAACTTGGCTCAATTTTTCAAGATGACATGACGACATGTCATAAGTAAGACCTAACACCCATACCTCAAAGGTCAAGGTCACCCTTTAGTATGTAAAACAACACTTTGAATCTGTTTGAGATTTAACTTTATCATACATGGATGGATTTCAAAAACACTTGGCTCAATTTATCAACAATTGATCTGTAACTTTGTCTTATATTTAGGGATTTTAAAATAGCTTGACACAAGTGATCAGCATGTCATGATGAAGTTTCAGCAGCATTTAACTGTTGAAATACCCAGACCATTACATCAGATGTCAAGGTCAAGGTTACACAAAGGTCAAGGTCATGCTTTAATGTAAAAAAAGTCACACAACATAAGTAGATCATAATTATAATACATGTACGCAAAATTCCAGAAAGATGATATGGTCAAGTAGTTAGAATTTTGATTTGTTTTGAAGATGTAACAGATGCGTAGAAGAGTTCAAACCTGGTAGAAGTTCACCTATGGTAAATGTCAGTGAAATTACAACAAAATCAGGTCAGTAGATACTGACAAGAAGACTTTTGAAGTTTTTACTATAGCTGCCTATATAGTAAACTAGATGCAAACTAAGAAAAAATCCATTTCCAGCACAAAACTAACCTGTTAAGTTTAAGAACGGTTTCAAACTAAAGCATTAGACTAAACTATTGTGCATGAACAATCTGCAGTTCCAGCACAATAAATATTCCTATGAGTTTCAAACACAAGCCTTCCCAAAGCATATCACTCGAAAAAATCTTTGTCACAGTGCACTCTCCCCCAAAAAACAATTAAGTTCCTCCTCCAATTTGACATTGAAAATCTCAGACTTCTTGTTGTTATGAAACTAGCTAGAAATATGGTATTGCTTTATTATGAAGCAGTAAACCATCCCTTTCTGAACCAGAAAAACTCTGACTTTTATATTCAGATTAACATCTATTATAAAAGTGGTTCATGATATTTGAATAATATGAATAATATTTCAATCATTGATTATAATTGTATCATTCATCTTTTTATAATGAATTATCTTTTAAAACTTATATCTGGTATAAAATAGTATAATAATAGCAAAAAAAAGTTTATTTAAAGAGTTAATTACCTTTTCTTATAATAATTGCTATATACAGACTTTTATGCTATAAAACAGGGGGAGTAACTTGACATAAAACTAGCCCCACCCCCTGGCTTCCATGTTTTTTTGACGAATCAAGATGGCTTGAACAAACTAGGCTGCAACAAAATCCTGAACAGTGGATTGTGTATACAGCTAAACAACTAGGCTCCAGCAAATCTTAACAGTGGATTGTGTAAACAGCTAGACAACTAGGCTCCAGCAAATCCTTAACAGTGGATTGTGTAAACAGCTAGACAACTAGGCTCCAGCAAATCCTGAATAGTGGATTGTGTACACAGCTAGACAACTAGGCTCCAGCAAATCCTGAACAGTGGATTGTGTACACAGCTAGACAACTAGGTTCCAGCAAATCCTTAACAGTGGACTATGTACAGCTAGACAACTAGGCTCCAGCAAATCCTTAACAGTGGATTGTGTACACAGCTATACAAATAGGCTCCAGCAAACCCTTAACAGTGGATTGTGTACACAGCTAGACAACTAGGCTCCAGCAAATCCTTAACAGTAGATTGTGTACACAGCTATACAAATAGGCACCAGCAAATCCTTAACAGTGGATTGTGTACACAGCTGGACAACTAGGCTCCAGCAAATCCTTAACAGTGGATTGTGTACACAGCTGGACAACTAGGCTCCAGCAAATCCTTAACAGTGGATTGTGTACACAGCTGGTCAACTAGGCTCCAGCAAATCCTTAACAGTGGACTGTGTACACAGCTAGAAAACTAGGCTCCAGCAAATCCATAACAGTGGATTGTGTACACAGCTAGACAACTAGGCTCCAGCAAACCCTTAACAGTGGATTTTGTATACAGCTGGTCAACTAGGCTCCAGCAAATCCTGAATAGTGGATTGTGTACACAGCTAAACAACTACACCCCAGCAAATCCCGAATAGTAGATTGTGTACATAGCTAGACAACTAGGCTCTAGCAAATCCTGAATAGTGGATTGGGTATACAGCTTGACAACTAGGCTCTGGCAAATCCTGAACAGTGGATTGGGTATACAGCTTGACAACTAGGCTCTGGCAAATCCTGAACAGTGTATTGTGTACACAGCTAGACAACTACATGCCAGCAAATCCTGAATAGTGAATTGTGTACACAGCTAGACAACTAGGCTTTAGCAAATCCTGAATAGTGGATTGTGTATACAGCTAGACAACTAGGCTCCAGCAAATACTTAACAGTGGATTGTGTATACAGCAAGACAAATAGGCTCAAGCAAATCCTTAACAGTGTATTGTGTATACAGCTAGACAACTAGGCTCCAGCAAATCCTTAACAGTGGATTGTGTACACAGCTAGATAACTACACCCCAGCAAATCCTGAATAGTGGATTGTGTACACAGCTAGACAACTAGGCTCCAGCAAATCCTTAAAAGTGGATTGTGTATACAGCTAGACAATTAGGCTCCAGCAAATCCTGAACAGTGGATTGTGTACACAGCTAGACAACTACACCCCAGCAAATCCTGAATAGTGGATTGTGTACACAGCTAGACAACTAGGCTCTAGCAAATCCTGAATAGTGGATTGTGTATACAGCTTGATAACTAGGCTCCAGCATATCCTCAACAGTGGATTGTGTACACAGCTAGACAACTAGACTCCAGCAAATCCTGAATAGTGGATTGTGTACACAGCTAGACAACTAGGTTCTAGCAAATCCTGAATAGTGTATTATGTACACAGCTAGACAACTAAACCCCATCAAATTCTGAACAATGGATTGTGTACACAGCTAGACTAGGCCCAAGCAATTTATAAACAGTGGATTGTGTACACAGCTAGACAACTACACCCCAGTGAATCCTAAACAGTGGATTATATATACAGCTAGACAACTATGCTCCAGCAAATCATGAATAGTGAATTGTGTAAACAGTTAAACAACTAGGCTCCAGCAAATCCTGAAAAGTGGATTATGTCAACAGCTAGACAACTATACCCAGATAATCCTGAACTGGGGATTGTGTACACAGCTGGACAAGTAGGCTTTAGCAAATCCTGAACAGTGGATTGTGTAATCAGCTAGACAACTAGACTCCGGCAAATCCTGAATAGTACATTGTGTACACAACTAGACAAGTAGGCTCCAGCAAATTCTGAACAGGGGGTTATGTACACAGACAACTACATCCAATCAAATCCTGAAAAGTAGATTATGTCAACAGCTTGACAACTATACCCAGATAATCCTGAACTGGGGATTGTGTACACAGCTGGACAACTAGGCTCCAGCAAATCCTGAATAGTGGATTGTGTACACAGCTAGACAACTACACCCCAGCAAATCCTGAATAGTGGATTGTGTACACAGCTAGACAACTAGGCTCTAGCAAATCCTGAATAGTGGATTGTGTACACAGCTAGACAACTAGGCTCCAGCAAATCCTCAACAGTGGATTGTGTACACAGCTATACAACTACACCCCAACAAATCCTGAATAGTGGATTGTGTACACAGCTAGACAACTAGGTTCTAGCAAATCCTGAATAGTGGATTGTGTATACAGCTAGACAACTAGGCTCCAGCAAATCCTGAATAGTGGATTGTGTACACAGTTGGACAAGTAGGCTTCAGCAAATCCTGAATAGTGTATTATGTACACAGCTAGACAAATAGAACCCATCAACTCCTGGACAATGGATTGTGTACACAGCTAGACTAGGCCCAAGCAATTCATAAACAGTGGATTGTGTACACAGCTAGACAACTACACCCCAGTAAATCCTGAACAGTGGATTGTGTATACAAGTAGACAACTAGGCTCCAGCAAATCACGAATAGTGAATTGTGTAAACAGTTAAACAACTAGGCTCCAGCAAATCCTGAAAAGTGGATTATGTCAACAGCTAGACAACTATACCCAGATAATCCTAAACTGGGGATTGTGTACACAGCTGGAGAAGTAGGCACCAGCAAATCCTTAACAGTGGATTGTGTAAACAGCTAGACAACTAGACTCCGGCAAATCCTGAATAGTACATTGTGTACACAACTAGACAAGTAGGCTCCAGCAAATTCTGAACAGGGGGTTGTGTACACAGACAACAACTTCCAAGCAATTCCTGAACAGTGGATTGTGAACACAGCTAGACTAGGCCCCAGCACTTCATGAACAGTGGATTGTGTACACAGCTAGACAACTGGACTCCAGCAAATCCTGAATAATAGATTGTGTACACAGATAGACAACTACACCCCAGCAAATCCTGAATAGTTGATTGTGTATACAGCTAGACAACTGGGCTCCAGCATATCCTGAATAATAGATTGTGTACACAGCTAGACAACTTCACCCCAGCAAATCCTGAACAGTGGATTGTGTATACAGCTAGACAACTAGGCTCCAGCAAATCCTGAATAGTGGATTGTGTCAACAGTTAAACAATTAGGCTCCATAAAATCCTGAATAGTGGATTATGTACACAGCTAGACAAGTAGGCTCCAGCAAATCCTGAATGGTGGATTGTGAATACAGCTAGACAACTAGGCTCCAGCAAATCCTGAATAGTGGATTGTGTACACAGCAAGACAACCAGACCCCAGCAAATCCTGAACAGTTGATTGTGTACACAGCTAGACAACTAGGCTCCAGCAAATCCTGAACAGGGGATTGTGTAAACAGTTAGACAACTAGACCCCAGCAAATCCTGAACAGTGGATTGTGTACACAGCTAGACAACTACACCCCAGCAAATCGTGAATAGTGGATTGTGTAAACAGGTAGACAACTACACAGCAACAAATCCTGAACAGTGGATTGTGTACACAGCTAGACAACTACACCCCAGCAAATCCTGAATAGTGGATTATCTACACAGCTGGACAACTAGGCTCCAACAAATCCTGAGCAGTGGATTGTGTAGACAGCTGGACAACTACACTCCAGCAAAACCTGAACTGGGGATTGTGCACACAGCTACACAACTATAACCCAGCAAATCCTGAACAGGGGATTATTTCAACAGTTAGACAACTAGAACCCAGCGAATCCTGAACAGGGGATTGTTTAAACAGTTAGGCAACTAGACCCCAGCAAATCCTGAACAGTAAATTGTGTACACAGCCAGACAACTAGGCTCCAGCAAATCCTGAACAGTGGATTGTTTAAACAGTTAAACTAGACCCCAGCGAATTCTGAACAGGGGATTGTGTACACAGACAACTAGGCCCCAGCAAATCCTGAACAGGGGGTTGTTTAAATAGTTAAACTAGACCCCAGCGAATCCTGAACAGAGGGGATTGTGTGCACAGCTAGACAACTAAGCTCCAGCAAATCCTGAACAGGGGATTGTTTAAACAGTTAAACTAGACCCCAGCGAATCCTGAACAGGGGATCGTGTACACAGACAACTAGGCTCCAGCAAATCCTGAACAGGGGATTGTTTGAAAAGTTAGGCAACTAGACTCTAGCAAATCATGAAAAGGGCATTGCATGTTGAGATTGCCTCCAAGCTTATAAAAACTCACATCAATGGAATGCTAAATAAGAACTGCCGGAGGAACAGCGCTCATGACTATTTCGATGCTGTTCTAAACAACAGCTTTTTCAGGAAATAAGTTCCAAATGGAAGACAATTAAAACTCAGGGGTGGTAAAATGAAACTATAATTATTTCTTATCTATTAAATATAAATTAGTAAAATAACTCTCCAACACTATTCATTTTCATTATCAAGTTATATTTTGTTGAAAACAACAAAGTGAATGGATGGCTCATATTGCCTTAATATTATTTAATTCACCATGACAGATAGGCCTATGCACTAACCTCAGAAGGCAATATATCGGTACCAATTCATGAAAATGGATCTTTAGTTGAAATAATCTTGTACAAGCATGCAAAGTTTATCACAGCTGGATACCCTTTCATGAAAATGAAGAAAATAAAACTAAATAAAAAAAGGATTAAACGTTACAAAAAAGAAAAAAAGAACTTAAATAATAAAAATAAAAGGGGCGGGCCAATTTTGCCCCCAGGGTCATGGCTTCGGACAAATTTGAGAGTGGACCACAAACTGACCCTATTTGTCAAACATCTAAGATCAAAAACAAAATTTCTAAGTCTAAAAGAGAAATAATTCTGTCAAACTGCAATCAAGAGTTAGGATTCTTGTCTCTACGAGATTCCTAAAGGATGTTGAACAAACATGTGAAGTTGCATTCATGTCCAATGATAGGATGATGAAATAAGTACCAAATCAAGAGCTCTAAAAATCTCTAACCAAATTTTGTAAATCCAAAAGGACCATAACTCTGTAAATGTGCAACCCAGAGTTATGGTTCTTAACTCTGTGTGTTCCATTGATGATATTGAATACACATGTGAAGTTTCATTCATATCGTATGAGTGGTTGCATAGATATCTTACCTGATAAAAAAATTTAACCTGAAAAACCAATGCTGACGCCATGGGGATTACAATAGCCCCACTATTCTATGAATAATCAAGCTAAAAAATCTTTTTGCGATGGAAACCTTCATTTATTTATATTGTAGATAAACTTGCTTTAGCACCAACTCCAGGTCTCCAACGATGGACTGGATATGTTCTGGAAACGTAAATAATTAAGACCACAACTAGATTTGATGAAAGATCAATTTGCCAGTTCTGGCACATGGTCGGCTAGTTCTGGCACATGGTTGGCCAGTTCTGGCACATGATCGGCCAGTACTGGCACATGGTCGGCCAGTTCTGGCACATGGTTGGCCAGTTCTAGTGTGTGGTTGTAGTGTATCATGTAATAAACAACTTGGATGTGAAATTAAAGGAAAATTTATGATGCATCACATATTAAATGCACAATTCACATGTTGTACAACTGTGATGTATGACCAGGCACATACACATGTTGTACAACTGTGATGTATGACCAGGCACATACACATGTTGTACAGCTGTGATGTATGACCGGGCACAATACACATGTTGTACAGCTGTGATGTATGATCAGGCACAATACACATGTTGTACAGCTGTGATGTATGACCAGGCACAATACACATGTTGTACAGCTGTGATGTATGACCAGGCACATACACATGTTGTACAGCTGTGATGTATGACCAGGCACATACACATGTTGTACTCAATGTATGACCAGGCACAATACACATGTTGTACAGCTGTGATGTATGACCAGGCACATACACATGTTGTACAGCTGTGATGTATGACCAGGCACAATTCACATGTTCTACAGCTGTGATGTATGACCAGGCACAATTCACATGTTGTACAACTGTGATGTATGACCTGGCACATAAACATGTTGTACAGCTGTGATGTATGACCAGGCACAATACACATGTTGTACAGCTGTGATGTATGACCAAGCACATACACATGTTGTACAACTGTGATGTATGGCCAGGCACATACACATGTTGTACAACTGTGATGTATGACCAGGCACATACACATGTTTTACAGCTGTGATGTATGACCAGGCACATACACATGTTGTACAGCTGTGATGTATGACCAGGCACATACACATGTTGTACAGCTGTGATGTATGACCACGCACATACACATGTTTTACAGCTGTGATGTATGACCAGGCACATAAACATGTTGTACAGCTGTGATGTATGACCAGGCACAATACACATGTTGTACAGCTGTGATGTATGACCAGGCACAATACACATGTTGTACAACTGTGATGTATGAACAGGCACATACAGATGTTGTACAGTTGTGATGTATGACCAGGCACAATACACATGTTGTACAGCTGTGATGTATGACCAGGCACACTACACATGTTGTACAGCTGTGGTGAATGACCAGGCACAATACACATGTTGTACAGCTGTGATGTATGACTAGGCACACTACACATGTTGTACAGCTGTGGTGAATGACCAGGCACAATACACATGTTGTACAGCTGTGGTGAATGACCAGGCTCAATACACATGTTGTACAGCTGTGATGTATGACCAGGCACATACAAATGTTGTACAGTTGTGGTGAATGACCAGGCACAATACAAATGTTGTACAGCTGTGATGTATGATTGGGCACATACAAATGTTGTACAACTGTGATGTATGACCGGGCACAATAGACATGTTGTACATCTGTGATGTATGATCGGGCACATACAAATGTTGTACAGTTGTGATGTATGACCTTGCACAATAAACATGTTATACATCTGTGATGTATGATCGGGCACATACACATGTTGTACAGTTGTGATGTATGACCTGGCACATACACATGTTGTACAGTTGTGATGTATGACCTTGCACAATAAACATGTTGTACATCTGTGATGTATGATCGGGCACATACACATGTTGTACAGTTGTGATGTATGACCTGGCACATACACATGTTGTACAGTTGTGATGTATGAACTGGCACAATAGACATGTTGTACATCTGTGATGTATGATCGGGCACATACAAATGTTGTACAGTTGTGATGTATGATCTTGCACAATAGACATGTTGTACATCTGTGATGTATGATCAGGCACAATACACATGTTGTACAGCTGTGATGTATAACCAGGCACATACACATGTTGTACAGTTGTGATGTATGACCTGGCACAATAGACATGTTGTACATCTGTGATATATGATTGGGCACATACAAATGTTGTACAACTGTGATGTATGACCGGCCACAATACACATGTTGTACAGCTGTGATGTATGACAGGGCATAATACACATGTTGTACAGCTGTGATGAATGACAGGGCATAATACACATGTTGTACAGCTGTGATGAATGACAGGGCATAATACATATGTTGTACAGCTGTGATGTATGACTAGGCACATACACATGTTGTACAGCTGTGATGTATGACAGGGCACATACACATGTTGTACAGCTGTGATGTATGACCAGGCACAATACAAATGTTGTACAGCTGTGATGTATGACCAGGCAAATACAAATGTTGTACATCTGTGATGTATGATCAGGCACATACAAATGTTGTACAGTTGTGATGTATGACCTGGCACAATACACATGTTGTACAGCTGTGATGTATGACAGGGCATATTACACATGTTGTACAGTTGTGATGTATGACAGGGCATAATACAGATGTTGTACAGCTGTGATGTATGACAGGGCATAATACAGATGTTGTACAGCTGTGATGTATGACAAGGCATAATACAGATGTTGTACAGCTGTGACGTATGACAGGGCATAATACAAATGTTGTACAGCTGTGATGTATGACCGGGCATAATACAAATGTTGTACAACTGTGATGTATGACCAGGCACATACAAATGTTGTACAGCTGTGATGTATGACCAGGCACAATTCACATGTTGTACAGCTGTGATGTATGACCAGGCACAATTCACATGTTGTACAACTGTGATGTATGACCAGGCACATAAACATGTTGTACAGCTGTGATTTATGACCAGGCACAATACACATGTTGTACAGCTGTGATGTATGACCAGGCACATACACATGTTTTACAGCTGTGATGTATGACCAGGCACATACACATGTTGTACAGCTGTGATGAATGACCAGGCACATACACATGTTGTACAGCTGTGATGTATGACCAGGCACATACACATGTTTTACAGCTGTGATGTATGACCAGGCACATACATATGTTGTACAGCTGTGATGTATGACCAGGCACAATACACATGTTGTACAGCTGTGATGTATGACCAGGCACAATACACATGTTGTACAACTGTGATGTATGAACAGGAACATACAGATGTTGTACAGTTGTGATGTATGACCAGGCACAATACACATGTTGTACAGCTGTGATGTATGACCAGGCACACTACACATGTTGTACAGCTGTGGTGAATGACCAGGCACAATACACATGTTGTACAGCTGTGATGTATGACTAGGCACACTACACATGTTGTATAGCTGTGGTGAATGACCAGGCACAATACACATGTTGTACAGCTGTGGTGAATGACCAGGCTCAATACACATGTTGTACAGCTGTGATGTATGACAGGGCACATACAAATATTGTACAGCTGTGGTGAATGACCAGGCACAATACAAATGTTGTACAGCTGTGATGTATGATTGGGCACATACAAATGTTGTACAATTGTGATGTATGACCGGGCACAATAGACATGTTGTACATCTGTGATGTATGATCGGGCACATACAAATGTTGTACAGTTGTGATGTATGACCTTGCACAATAAACATGTTGTACATCTGTGATGTATGATCTGGCACATACACATGTTGTACAGTTGTGATGTATGACCTGGCACATACACATGTTGTACAGTTGTGATGTATGAACTGGCACAATAGACATGTTGTACATCTGTGATGTATGATCGGGCACATACAAATGTTGTACAGTTGTGATGTATGATCTTGCACAATAGACATGTTGTACATCTGTGATGTATGATCAGGCACAATACACATGTTGTACAGCTGTGATGTATAACCAGGCACATACACATGTTGTACAGTTGTGATGTATGACCTGGCACAATAGACATGTTGTACATCTGTGATGTATGATCGGGCACATACAAATGTTGTCAACTGTGATGTATGACCGTTCACAATACACATGTTGTACAGCTGTGATGTATGACAGGGCATAATACACATGTTGTACAGCTGTGATGAATGACAGGGCATAATACACATGTTGTACAGCTGTGATGAATGACAGGGCACAATACATATGTTGTACAGCTGTGATGTATGACTAGGCACATACACATGTTGTACAGCTGTGATGTATGACAGGGCATTTACACATGTTGTACAGCTGTGATGTATGACCAGGCACAATACAAATGTTGTACAGCTGTGATGTATGACCAGGCACATACAAATGTTGTACATCTGTGATGTATGATCAGGCACATACAAATGTTGTACAGTTGTGATGTATGACCTGGCACAATACACATGTTGTACAGCTGTGATGTATGACAGGGCATATTACACATGTTGTACAGTTGTGATGTATGACAGGGCATAATACAGATGTTGTACAGCTGTGATGTATGACAGGGCATAATACAAATGTTGTACAGCTGTGATGTATGACAAGGCATAATACAGATGTTGTACAGCTGTGACGTAAGACAGGGCATAATACAAATGTTGTACAGCTGTGATGTATGACCGGGCATAATACAAATGTTGTACAACTGTGATGTATGACTAGGCACATACAAATGTTGTACAACTGTGATGTATGACCGGGCACAATAGACATGTTGTACATCTGTGATGTATGATCGGGCACATACAAATGTTGTACAGTTGTGATGTATGACCTGGCACAATACACATGTTGTACAGCTGTGATGTATGACAGGGCATAATACAAATGTTGTACAGCTGTGATGAATGACAGGGCATAATACACATGTTGTACAGCTGTGATGTATGACCGGGCATAATACAAATGTTGTACAGTTGTGATGTATGACCTGGCACAAAAGACATGTTGTACATCTGTGATGTATGATCGGGCACCTACACATGTTGTACAACTGTGATGTATGACAAGGCATAATACACATGTTGTACAGCTGTGATGTATGACCGGGCACAATACAAATGTTGTACAACTGTCATGTATGACCAGGCACATACAAATGTTGTACAACTGTGATGTATGACCGGGCACAATAGACATGTTGTACATCTGTGATGTATGATCGGGCACATACACATGTTGTACAACTGTGATGTATGACCTGGCACAATAGACATGTTGTACATCTGTGATGTATGATCGGGCACATACAAATGTTGTACAACTGTGATGTATGACCGGCCACAATACACATGTTGTACAGCTGTGATGTATGACAGGGCATAATACAAATGTTGTACAGCTGTGATGAATGACAGGGCATAATACAAATGTTGTACAACTGTGATGTATGACCGGGCACAATAGACATGTTGTACATCTGTGATGTATGATCGGGCACATACAAATGTTGTACAGTTGTGATGTATGACCTTGCACAATAAACATGTTGTACATCTGTGATGTATGATCGGGCACATACACATGTTGTACAGTTGTGATGTATGACCTGGCACATACACATGTTGTACAGTTGTGATGTATGAACTGGCACAATAGACATGTTGTACATCTGTGATGTATGATCGGGCACATACAAATGTTGTACAGTTGTGATGTATGATCTTGCACAATAGACATGTTGTACATCTGTGATGTATGATCAGGCACAATACACATGTTGTACAGCTGTGATGTATAACCAGGCACATACACATGTTGTACAGTTGTGATGTATGACCTGGCACAATAGACATGTTGTACATCTGTGATGTATGATCGGGAACATACAAATGTTGTACAACTGTGATGTATGACCGGCCACAATACACATGTTGTACAGCTGTGATGTATGACAGGGCATAATACACATGTTGTACAGCTGTGATGAATGACAGGGCATAATACACATGTTGTACAGCTGTGATGAATGACAGGGCACAATACATATGTTGTACAGCTGTGATGTATGACTAGGCACATACACATGTTGTACAGCTGTGATGTATGACAGGGCACATACACATGTTGTACAGCTGTGATGTATGACCGGGCACAATACAAATGTTGTACAGCTGTGATGTATGACCAGGCACATACAAATGTTGTACAGTTGTGATGTATGACCTGGCACAATACACATGTTGTACAGCTGTGATGTATGACAGGGCATATTACACATGTTGTACAGTTGTGATGTATGACAGGGCATAATACAGATGTTGTACAGCTGTGATGTATGACAGGGCATAATACAAATGTTGTACAGCTGTGATGTATGACAAGGCATAATACAGATGTTGTACAGCTGTGACGTATGACAGGGCATAATACAAATGTTGTACAGCTGTGATGTATGACCGGGCATAATACAAATGTTGTACAACTGTGATGTATGACCAGGCACATACAAATGTTGTACAACTGTGATGTATGACCGGGCACAATAGACATGTTGTACATCTGTGATGTATGATCAGGCACATACAAATGTTGTACAGTTGTGATGTATGACCTGGCACAATACACATGTTGTACAGCTGTGATGTATGACAGGGCATAATACAAATGTTGTACAGCTGTGATGAATGACAGGGCATAATACACATGTTGTACAGCTGTGATGTATGACCGGGCATAATACCAATGTTGTACAGTTGTGATGTATGACCTGGCACAAAAGACATGTTGTACATCTGTGATGTATGACCAGGCACATACACATGTTGTACAGCTGTGATGTATGATCAGGCACAATACACATGTTGTACAGCTGTGATGTATGACCAGGCACAATACACATGTTGTACAGCTGTGATGTATGACCAGGCACATACACATGTTGTACAGCTGTGATGTATGGCCAGGCACATACACATGTTGTACAGCTGTGATGTATGACCAGGCACAATACACATGTTGTACAACTGTGATGTATGACCAGGCACAATACACATGTTGTACAGCTGTGACGTATGACCAGGCACATACACATGTTGTACAGCTGTGATGTATGACCAAGCACAATTCACATGTTGTACAGCTGTGATGTATGACCAGGCACAATTCACATGTTGTACAACTGTGATGTATGACCAGGCACATAAACATGTTGTACAGCTGTGATGTATGACCAGGCACAATACACATGTTGTACAGCTGTGATGTATGACCAGGCACAATACACATGTTGTACAGCTGTGATGTATGACCAAGCACATACACATGTTGTACAACTGTGATGTATTGCCAGGCACATACACATGTTGTACAACTGTGATGTATGACCAGGCACAATACACATGTTTTACAGCTGTGATGTATGACCAGGCACATACACATGTTGTACAGCTGTGATGTATGACCAGGCACATACACATGTTGTACAGCTGTGATGTATGACCAGGCACATACACATGTTTTACAGCTGTGATGTATGACCAGGCACATACACATGTTGTACAGCTGTGATGTATGACCAGGCACAATACACATGTTGTACAGCTGTGATGTATGACCAGGCACAATACACATGTTGTACAACTGTGATGTATGAACAGGCACATACAGATGTTGTACATTTGTGATGTATGACCAGGCACAATACACATGTTGTACAGCTGTGATGTATGACCAGGCACACTACACATGTTGTACAGCTGTGGTGAATGACCAGGCACAATACACATGTTGTACAGCTGTGATGTATGACTAGGCACACTACACATGTTGTATAGCTGTGGTGAATGACCAGGCACAATACACATGTTGTACAGCTGTGGTGAATGGCCATGCTCAATACACATGTTGTACAGCTGTGATGTATGACCGGGCACATACAAATGTTGTACAGCTGTGGTGAATGACCAGGCACAATACAAATGTTGTACAACTGTGATGTATGATTGGGCACATACAGATGTTGTACAACTGTGATGTATGACCTGGCACAATAGACATGTTGTACATCTGTGATGTATGATCGGGCACATACAAATGTTGTACAGTTGTGATGTATGACCTTGCACAATAAACATGTTGTACATCTGTGATGTATGATCTGGCACATACACATGTTGTACAGTTGTGATGTATGACCTGGCACATACACATGTTGTACAGTTGTGATGTATGAACTGGCACAATAGACATGTTGTACATCTGTGATGTATGATCAGGCACATACAAATGTTGTACAGTTGTGATGTATGATCTTGCACAATAGACATGTTGTACATCTGTGATGTATGATCAGGCACAATACACATGTTGTACAGCTGTGATGTATAACCAGGCACATACACATGTTGTACAGTTGTGATGTATGACCTGGCACAATAGACATGTTGTACATCTGTGATGTATGATCGGGCACATACAAATGTTGTCAACTGTGATGTATGACCCGCCACAATACACATGTTGTACAGCTGTGATGTATGACAGGGCATAATACACATGTTGTACAGCTGTGATGAATGACTGGGCATAATACACACGTTGTACAGCTGTGATGAATGACAGGGCACAATACATATGTTGTACAGCTGTGATGTATGACTAGGCACATACACATGTTGTACAGCTGTGATGTATGACAGGGCACATACACATGTTGTACAGCTGTGATGTATGACCAGGCACAATACAAATGTTGTACAGCTGTGATGTATGATCAGGCACATACAAATGTTGTACAGTTGTGATGTATGACCTGGCACAATACACATGTTGTACAGCTGTGATGTATGACAGGGCATATTACACATGTTGTACAGTTGTGATGTATGACAGGGCATAATACAGATGTTGTACAGCTGTGATGTATGACAGGGCATAATACAAATGTTGTACAGCTGTGATGTATGACAAGGCATAATACAGATGTTGTACAGCTGTGACGTAAGACAGGGCATAATACAAATGTTGTACAGCTGTGATGTATGACCGGGCATAATACAAATGTTGTACAACTGTGATGTATGACCAGGCACATACAAATGTTGTACAACTGTGATGTATGACCGGGCACAATAGACATGTTGTACATCTGTGATGTATGATCAGGCACATACAAATGTTGTACAGTTGTGATGTATGACCTGGCACAATACACATGTTGTACAGCTGTGATGTATGACAGGGCATAATACAAATGTTGTACAGCTGTGATGAATGACAGGGCATAATACACATGTTGTACAGCTGTGATGTATGACCGGGCATAATACAAATGTTGTACAGTTGTGATGTATGACCTGGCACAAAAGACATGTTGTACATCTGTGATGTATGATCGGGCACCTACACATGTTGTACAACTGTGATGTATGACAAGGCATAATAAACATGTTGTACAGCTGTGATGTATGACCGGGCACAATACAAATGTTGTACAACTGTCATGTATGACCAGGCACATACAAATGTTGTACAACTGTGATGTATGACCTGGCACAATAGACATGTTGTACATCTGTGATGTATGATCGGGCACATACACATGTTGTACAACTGTGATGTATGACCTGGCACAATAGACATGTTGTACATCTGTGATGTATGATCGGGCACATACAAATGTTGTACAACTGTGATGTATGACCGGCCACAATACACATGTTGTACAGCTGTGATGTATGACAGGGCATAATACAAATGTTGTACAGCTGTGATGAATGACAGGGCATAATACACATGTTGTACAGCTGTGATGTATGACCGGGCATAATACAAATGTTGTACAACTGTGATGTATGACCAGGCACATACAAATGTTGTACAACTGTGATGTTTGACCGGGCACAATAGACATGTTGTACATCTGTGATGTATGATCGGGCACATACAAATGTTGTACAGTTGTGATGTATGACCTTGTACAATAAACATGTTGTACATCTGTGATGTATGATCGGGCACATACACATGTTGTACAGTTGTGATGTATGACCTGGCACATACACATGTTGTACAGTTGTGATGTATGAACTGGCACAATAGACATGTTGTACATCTGTGATGTATGATCGGGCACATACAAATGTTGTACAGTTGTGATGTATGATCTTGCACAATAGACATGTTGTACATCTGTGATGTATGATCAGGCACAATACACATGTTGTACAGCTGTGATGTATAACCAGGCACATACACATATTGTACAGTTGTGATGTATGACCTGGCACAATAGACATGTTGTACATCTGTGATGTATGATCGGGCACATACAAATGTTGTACAACTGTGATGTATGACCGGCCACAATACACATGTTGTACAGCTGTGATGTATGACAGGGCATAATACACATGTTGTACAGCTGTGATGAATGACAGGGCATAATACACATGTTGTACAGCTGTGATGAATGACAGGGCACAATACATATGTTGTACAGCTGTGATGTATGACTAGGCACATACACATGTTGTACAGCTGTGATGTATGACAGGGCACATACACATGTTGTACAGCTGTGATGTATGACCAGGCACAATACAAATGTTGTACAGCTGTGATGTATGACCAGGCACATACAAATGTTGTACATCTGTGATGTATGATCAGGCACATACAAATGTTGTACAGTTGTGATGTATGACCTGGCACAATACACATGTTGTACAGCTGTGATGTATGACAGGGCATATTACACATGTTGTACAGCTGTGATGTATGACAGGGCATAATACAGATGTTGTACAGCTGTGATGTATGACAGGGCATTATACAAATGTTGTACAGCTGTGACGTATGACAAGGCATAATACAGATGTTGTACAGCTGTGACTTATGACAGGGCATAATACAAATGTTGTACAGCTGTGATGTATGACCGGGCATAATACAAATGTTGTACAACTGTGATGTATGACCAGGCACATACAAATGTTGTACAACTGTGATGTATGACCGGGCACAATAGACATGTTGTACATCTGTGATGTATGATCGGGCACATACAAATGTTGTACAGTTGTGATGTATGACCTGGCACAATACACATGTTGTACAGCTGTGATGTATGACAGGGCATAATACAAATGTTGTACAGCTGTGATGAATGACAGGGCATAATACACATGTTGTACAGCTGTGATGAATGGCAGGGCACAATACATATGTTGTACAGCTGTGATGTATGACTAGGCACGTACACATGTTGTACAGCTGTGATGTATGACAGGGCACATACACATGTTGTACAGCTGTGATGTATGACCAGGCACAATACAAATGTTGTACAGCTGTGATGTATGACCAGGCAAATACAAATGTTGTACATCTGTGATGTATGATCAGGCACATACAAATGTTGTACAGTTGTGATGTATGACCTGGCACAATACACATGTTGTACAGCTGTGATGTATGACCTGGCATTATACAAATGTTGTACAGCTGTGATGTATGACAGGGCATAATACAAATGTTGTACAGCTGTGATGTATAACCAGGCACATACAAATGTTGTACAGCTGTGATGTATGACTGGCCACAATACATATGTTGTACAGCTGTGATGTATGACTAGGCACAATACACATGTTGTACAGCTGTGATGTTTGACCCGCCACAATACACATGTTGTACAGATGTGATGTATGACCGGCCACAATACACATGTTGTACAGCTGTTGTGTATGACCTGGTACATACAAATGATGTACAGCTGTGATGTATGACTAGGCACATACACATTTTGTACAACTGTGATGTATGACAAGGCACATACACATATTGTACAGCTGTGATGTATGACCGGCCACAATACACATGTTGTACAGCTGTTATGTATGACCAGGCACAATACACATGTTGTACAGCTGTGATGTATGACAGGGGACAATACATATGTTGTACAGCTGTGATGTATGACTAGGCACATACACATGTTGTACAGCTGTGATGTATGACAGGGCACATACACATGTTGTACAGCTGTGATGTATGACCGGCCACAATGCACATGTTGTACAGCTGTGATGTATGACCAGCCACAATACACATGTACAGCTGTGATGTATGACTGGCCACAATACACATGTTGTACAGCTGTGATGTTTGACCAGGCACAATACACATGTTGTACAGCTGTGATGTATGATCGGGCACATACAAATGTTGTACAACTGTGATGTATGACCGGGCACAATAGACATGTTGTACATCTGTGATGTATGATCGGGCACATACAAATGTTGTACAGTTGTGATGTATGACCGGCCACAATACAAATGTTGTACAGCTGTGATGTATGACCAGCCACAATACACATGTTGTACAGCTGTGATGTATGACCGGCCACAATACACATGTTGTACATCTGTGATGTATGACCAGGCACAATACACATGTTGTACAGCTGTGATGTATGATCGGGCACATACAAATGTTGTACAGTTGTGATGTATGACCTGGCACAATACACATGTTGTACATCTGTGATGTATGATCGGGCACATACAAATGTTGTACAGCTGTGATGTATGACCTGGCACAATACACATGTTGTACAGCTGTGATGTATGACAGGGCATAATACAAATGTTGTACAGTTGTGATGTATGACCTGGCACAATACAAATGTTGTACAGCTGTGATGTATGACCGGCCACAATACACATGTTGTACAGCTGTGATGTATGACCGGCCACAATACACATGTTGTACAGCTGTGATGTATGACCAGGCACATACACATGTTGTACAGCTGTGATGTATGACCTGGCACAATGCACATGTTGTACAGCTGTGATGTATGACAGGGCATAATACAAATGTTGTACAGCTGTGATGTATGACTGGCCACAATACACATGTTGTACAGCTGTGATGTATGACCAGGCACATACACATGTTGTACAGCTGTGATGTATTACCAGGCACAATACACATGTTGTACAGCTGTGATGTATGACCAGACACATACACATGTTGTACAGCTGTGATGTACGACCGGCCACAATACACATGTTGTACAGCTGTGATGTATGACCGGCCACAATACACATGTTGTACAGCTGTGATGTATGACTAGGCACAATACACATGTTGTACAGCTGTGATGTATGACTAGGCACAATACACATGTTGTACAGCTGTGATGTATGACCAGGCACAATACACATGTTGTACAGCTGTGATGTATGACTAGGCACAATACACATGTACAGCTGTGATGTATGACCAGGCACATACACATGTTGTACAGCTGTGATGTATGACCAGGCACATACACATGTTGTACAGCTGTGATGTATGACCAGGCACATACACATGTTTTACAGCTGTGATGTATGACCAGGCACATACACATGTTGTACAGCTGTGATGTATGACCAGGCACAATACACATGTTGTACAGCTGTGATGTATGACCAGGCACAATACACATGTTGTACAACTGTGATGTATGAACAGGCACATACAGATGTTGTACAGTTGTGATGTATGACCAGGCACAATACACATGTTGTACAGCTGTGATGTATGACCAGGCACACTACACATGTTGTACAGCTGTGGTGAATGACCAGGCACAATACACATGTTGTACAGCTGTGATGTATGACTAGGCACACTACACATGTTGTATAGCTGTGGTGAATGACCAGGCACAATACACATGTTGTACAGCTGTGGTGAATGGCCATGCTCAATACACATATTGTACAGCTGTGATGTATGACCGGGCACATACAAATGTTGTACAGCTGTGGTGAATGACCAGGCACAATACAAATGTTGTACAACTGTGATGTATGATTGGGCACATACAGATGTTGTACAACTGTGATGTATGACCTGGCACAATAGACATGTTGTACATCTGTGATGTATGATCGGGCACATACAAATGTTGTACAGTTGTGATGTATGACCTTGCACAATAAACATGTTGTACATCTGTGATGTATGATCTGGCACATACACATGTTGTACAGTTGTGATGTATGACCTGGCACATACACATGTTGTACAGTTGTGATGTATGAACTGGCACAATAGACATGTTGTACATCTGTGATGTATGATCAGGCACATACAAATGTTGTACAGTTGTGATGTATGATCTTGCACAATAGACATGTTGTACATCTGTGATGTATGATCAGGCACAATACACATGTTGTACAGCTGTGATGTATAACCAGGCACATACACATGTTGTACAGTTGTGATGTATGACCTGGCACAATAGACATGTTGTACATCTGTGATGTATGATCGGGCACATACAAATGTTGTCAACTGTGATGTATGACCCGCCACAATACACATGTTGTACAGCTGTGATGTATGACAGGGCATAATACACATGTTGTACAGCTGTGATGAATGACTGGGCATAATACACACGTTGTACAGCTGTGATGAATGACAGGGCACAATACATATGTTGTACAGCTGTGATGTATGACTAGGCACATACACATGTTGTACAGCTGTGATGTATGACAGGGCACATACACATGTTGTACAGCTGTGATGTATGACCAGGCACAATACAAATGTTGTACAGCTGTGATGTATGATCAGGCACATACAAATGTTGTACAGTTGTGATGTATGACCTGGCACAATACACATGTTGTACAGCTGTGATGTATGACAGGGCATATTACACATGTTGTACAGTTGTGATGTATGACAGGGCATAATACAGATGTTGTACAGCTGTGATGTATGACAGGGCATAATACAAATGTTGTACAGCTGTGATGTATGACAAGGCATAATACAGATGTTGTACAGCTGTGACGTAAGACAGGGCATAATACAAATGTTGTACAGCTGTGATGTATGACCGGGCATAATACAAATGTTGTACAACTGTGATGTATGACCAGGCACATACAAATGTTGTACAACTGTGATGTATGACCGGGCACAATAGACATGTTGTACATCTGTGATGTATGATCAGGCACATACAAATGTTGTACAGTTGTGATGTATGACCTGGCACAATACACATGTTGTACAGCTGTGATGTATGACAGGGCATAATACAAATGTTGTACAGCTGTGATGAATGACAGGGCATAATACACATGTTGTACAGCTGTGATGTATGACCGGGCATAATACAAATGTTGTACAGTTGTGATGTATGACCTGGCACAAAAGACATGTTGTACATCTGTGATGTATGATCGGGCACCTACACATGTTGTACAACTGTGATGTATGACAAGGCATAATAAACATGTTGTACAGCTGTGATGTATGACCGGGCACAATACAAATGTTGTACAACTGTCATGTATGACCAGGCACATACAAATGTTGTACAACTGTGATGTATGACCTGGCACAATAGACATGTTGTACATCTGTGATGTATGATCGGGCACATACACATGTTGTACAACTGTGATGTATGACCTGGCACAATAGACATGTTGTACATCTGTGATGTATGATCGGGCACATACAAATGTTGTACAACTGTGATGTATGACCGGCCACAATACACATGTTGTACAGCTGTGATGTATGACAGGGCATAATACAAATGTTGTACAGCTGTGATGAATGACAGGGCATAATACACATGTTGTACAGCTGTGATGTATGACCGGGCATAATACAAATGTTGTACAACTGTGATGTATGACCAGGCACATACAAATGTTGTACAACTGTGATGTTTGACCGGGCACAATAGACATGTTGTACATCTGTGATGTATGATCGGGCACATACAAATGTTGTACAGTTGTGATGTATGACCTTGCACAATAAACATGTTGTACATCTGTGATGTATGATCGGGCACATACACATGTTGTACAGTTGTGATGTATGACCTGGCACATACACATGTTGTACAGTTGTGATGTATGAACTGGCACAATAGACATGTTGTACATCTGTGATGTATGATCGGGCACATACAAATGTTGTACAGTTGTGATGTATGATCTTGCACAATAGACATGTTGTACATCTGTGATGTATGATCAGGCACAATACACATGTTGTACAGCTGTGATGTATAACCAGGCACATACACATATTGTACAGTTGTGATGTATGACCTGGCACAATAGACATGTTGTACATCTGTGATGTATGATCGGGCACATACAAATGTTGTACAACTGCGATGTATGACCGGCCACAATACACATGTTGTACAGCTGTGATGTATGACAGGGCATAATACACATGTTGTACAGCTGTGATGAATGACAGGGCATAATACACATGTTGTACAGCTGTGATGAATGACAGGGCACAATACATATGTTGTACAGCTGTGATGTATGACTAGGCACATACACATGTTGTACAGCTGTGATGTATGACAGGGCACATACACATGTTGTACAGCTGTGATGTATGACCAGGCACAATACAAATGTTGTACAGCTGTGATGTATGACCAGGCACATACAAATGTTGTACATCTGTGATGTATGATCAGGCACATACAAATGTTGTACAGTTGTGATGTATGACCTGGCACAATACACATGTTGTACAGCTGTGATGTATGACAGGGCATATTACACATGTTGTACAGCTGTGATGTATGACAGGGCATAATACAGATGTTGTACAGCTGTGATGTATGACAGGGCATTATACAAATGTTGTACAGCTGTGACGTATGACAAGGCATAATACAGATGTTGTACAGCTGTGACGTATGACAGGGCATAATACAAATGTTGTACAGCTGTGATGTATGACCGGGCATAATACAAATGTTGTACAACTGTGATGTATGACCAGGCACATACAAATGTTGTACAACTGTGATGTATGACCGGGCACAATAGACATGTTGTACATCTGTGATGTATGATCGGGCACATACAAATGTTGTACAGTTGTGATGTATGACCTGGCACAATACACATGTTGTACAGCTGTGATGTATGACAGGGCATAATACAAATGTTGTACAGCTGTGATGAATGACAGGGCATAATACACATGTTGTACAGCTGTGATGAATGGCAGGGCACAATACATATGTTGTACAGCTGTGATGTATGACTAGGCACGTACACATGTTGTACAGCTGTGATGTATGACAGGGCACATACACATGTTGTACAGCTGTGATGTATGACCAGGCACAATACAAATGTTGTACAGCTGTGATGTATGACCAGGCAAATACAAATGTTGTACATCTGTGATGTATGATCAGGCACATACAAATGTTGTACAGTTGTGATGTATGACCTGGCACAATACACATGTTGTACAGCTGTGATGTATGACCTGGCATTATACAAATGTTGTACAGCTGTGATGTATGACAGGGCATAATACAAATGTTGTACAGCTGTGATGTATAACCAGGCACATACAAATGTTGTACAGCTGTGATGTATGACTGGCCACAATACATATGTTGTACAGCTGTGATGTATGACTAGGCACAATACACATGTTGTACAGCTGTGATGTTTGACCCGCCACAATACACATGTTGTACAGCTGTGATGTATGACCGGCCACAATACACATGTTGTACAGCTGTTGTGTATGACCTGGTACATACAAATGATGTACAGCTGTGATGTATGACTAGGCACATACACATTTTGTACAACTGTGATGTATGACAAGGCACATACACATATTGTACAGCTGTGATGTATGACCGGCCACAATACACATGTTGTACAGCTGTTATGTATGACCAGGCACAATACACATGTTGTACAGCTGTGATGTATGACAGGGGACAATACATATGTTGTACAGCTGTGATGTATGACTAGGCACATACACATGTTGTACAGCTGTGATGTATGACAGGGCACATACACATGTTGTACAGCTGTGATGTATGACCGGCCACAATGCACATGTTGTACAGCTGTGATGTATGACCAGCCACAATACACATGTACAGCTGTGATGTATGACCGGCCACAATACACATGTTGTACAGCTGTGATGTTTGACCAGGCACAATACACATGTTGTACAGCTGTGATGTATGATCGGGCACATACAAATGTTGTACAACTGTGATGTATGACCGGGCACAATAGACATGTTGTACATCTGTGATGTATGATCGGGCACATACAAATGTTGTACAGTTGTGATGTATGACCGGCCACAATACAAATGTTGTACAGCTGTGATGTATGACCAGCCACAATACACATGTTGTACAGCTGTGATGTATGACCGGCCACAATACACATGTTGTACATCTGTGATGTATGACCAGGCACAATACACATGTTGTACAGCTGTGATGTATGATCGGGCACATACAAATGTTGTACAGTTGTGATGTATGACCTGGCACAATACACATGTTGTACATCTGTGATGTATGATCGGGCACATACAAATGTTGTACAGCTGTGATGTATGACCTGGCACAATACACATGTTGTACAGCTGTGATGTATGACAGGGCATAATACAAATGTTGTACAGTTGTGATGTATGACCTGGCACAATACAAATGTTGTACAGCTGTGATGTATGACCGGCCACAATACACATGTTGTACAGCTGTGATGTATGACCGGCCACAATACACATGTTGTACAGCTGTGATGTATGACCAGGCACATACACATGTTGTACAGCTGTGATGTATGACCTGGCACAATGCACATGTTGTACAGCTGTGATGTATGACAGGGCATAATACAAATGTTGTACAGCTGTGATGTATGACTGGCCACAATACACATGTTGTACAGCTGTGATGTATGACCAGGCACATACACATGTTGTACAGCTGTGATGTATTACCAGGCACAATACACATGTTGTACAGCTGTGATGTATGACCAGACACATACACATGTTGTACAGCTGTGATGTACGACCGGCCACAATACACATGTTGTACAGCTGTGATGTATGACCGGCCACAATACACATGTTGTACAGCTGTGATGTATGACTAGGCACAATACACATGTTGTACAGCTGTGATGTATGACTAGGCACAATACACATGTTGTACAGCTGTGATGTATGACCAGGCACAATACACATGTTGTACAGCTGTGATGTATGACTAGGCACAATACACATGTACAGCTGTGATGTATGACCAGGCACAATACACATGTTGTACAGCTGTGATGTATGACTAGACACAATACACATGTTGTACAGCTGTGATGTATGACCAGGCACAATACACATGCTGTACAGCTGTGATGTATGAATATGCACATACAGATGTTGTACAGTTGTGATGTATGACAGGCCACAATACACATGTTGTACAGCTGTGATGTATGACAGGGCATAATACAGATGAAAAACCAATGCTGACGCCATGGGGATTACAATAGCCCCACTATTCTATGAATAGTCAAGCTAAAAAATCTTTTTGCGATGGAAACCTTCATTTATCTATATTGTAGATAAACTTGCTTTAGTATCAACTCCAGGTCTCCAACAATGGACTGGATATGTTCTGGAAACGTAAATGATTAAGACCACACCTTGATTTGATGAAAGCAGATCAATTTATTGACACATGAACATGTGAGTATTTTACAATAATGTTACACATATAAAAATATAAAAAGCAAGGGCATTGATTATAAATAAAGATGTTGATTTGATTATAATTTGTTACAAACACAATTTACTTGTAAGGAAAACAGTGTATTTATTTCCCTTCAAAATGACTCCCGACATTAGTTACAGTTGAGTACAGTTTATACCTGTCTTGCTTATCTTGGCTTAAAACATTGTGCACAATACAAACATATAAAACACCATGAATAAATTATAAAGTTACAAAATTTTACTTTGACGCGAGCTAGCTAAGACCTTTGTCGGCAGAATATAGGCCACAGTGGCAGCCATTTTTATTGTCAAAGAAAGAATTTGGATGCATTAAAGCATCAACTCTATACAAAATTCATAGTAAACAATTTAACATACAATCATTTCTAATTATTGATGATAATGATGATGATGATGACATAGATTTGGAGAAATTCCAACTGCTTCTAATTTTGAGAAAGTACCGTCTCTGCACACAAATGATGGAGCTACAAAAGTTTGGATTAAGAACCAGATTTCATAACGCCATAATTGTAGCGAAAACATTTCCAGCTATTTTAAGTTTAAAATGCGTGTAAACCAGTGTCACGTTAGCTGTAGCGTTAGATATGTAAACCAGTGTCACGTTAGCTGTAGCGTTAGACATATAAACTGCTAGCAAGTGGTGTCTTTTGAACTTGTTGCACTGATTTTCTCCCTTATCGTGTTTTTTTTCAGGAGGTATATTAGTAGGAACTGACTTGCCGAAGTTGAACAATGTGAATCTGAATCTGACTTGAGTTATTTATAGAATAATCTGTTGTTTTTTCTTCTGCAAAAGGTACTATTGACAAGAACAGAAAGCCGTTTACAAACACAGCTTAAAGAATACCAGGGTTGCATTTCACAAAAAAACTTACGATAAAAATCAATCAGAAAGTAAAGTAACAAGTATGCATAATATTTTTCATAATCATCCACATGAATTTATGATTGCATTTTCAGAAAATCTACCATTTTCTGAATTTTACAATCAAGTTTGGTTTCATTTGGAGAAATATATAAAATATTATGAACTTACTTTACATTTACGACCTATTTTTATCGTAACTTTTTGTGTGTGAAATGACTTTTGATGTTTAAATAACACTGGTCATGTGACTTTTAAAAGAATAAAATTGATTTTGAATCAGGATAAATGCAATGCCATGTGCACTGATGGAACAATTAAAAAACGGCTGCAGCCAGTTGTTGCAGACGACAAAACACATGCATTTAATGCTAAACATTTCTATACAAGAATATAAATATAGAAGCACCACAAATTGCATAAATATTAGAAAAAAAAATACAAATAAATAATTTTAAAACACAAATTGACTAATTTAACATACAAAAACATTACACAAGAAAGATATAATCCAAGACAACAATGCATCTATGTTTCGACACAATTGTGATTCACAAGGAATATCTTTTCAATAACCTTCCATGTTAAAAAACACCTGAAGTTAAGTGTAAAAGTGTTTTATCTACAGTAATGTTTATGAAGCATTTCATGCATTATCTACAGTAAACTCTATGAAACCTCTTATGTAAAGAAATGGAAAAAAAACAACACCTTTTATACAGATATGGTTGTTGACCACCTGATGTAGTAGATACTACAGTATATGAGATGTAAACTTACATATTTAAATGTAATTTTATATGCAGATTTAACTACAGCTATACCTTACATATGCAGATGACACTTACCTATGCAGATACACCTTACATATACAGATGTAACTTACCTGTGCAGATAAACCTTACATATGCAGATGACACCTGTGCAGCATTACCTTACATATGCAGATGTAACTTACCTGTTTAGATACACCTTACATATGCAGATGAAACTTACCTGTGCAGCTATACCTTACATATGCAGATGTAACTTACCTGTGCAGATACACCTTGCATATGCAAATGAAACTTACCTGTCCAGATATACAATACATAGATATGCAGATGTAACTTACCTATGCAGATATACAATACATAGTTATGCAGATGTAACTTACCTGTGCAGATATACAATACATAGTTATGCAGATGAAACTTACCTGTGCAGATATACATTACATAGTTATGTAGATGTAACTATATATTATGCAGATTTAAATGTAAATTACATATGAAGATGGAGATGGAGGCTGTTATATATCAAAACCTGAACTTATCTGATTCAAGTATTTTTTATAATTCATAAAAGAAATTTGACAGAATGCACACATGTCATTGAACAAATATTGATAAATATAAGATCACAAATTAATCTGTTACTGTGATGTCAACATTTTGACAAAACAAGGTACATAGTTAAAAAATATTTATTTCAGAATCTGATCATGCCTGTCTAAGAATTTACTCTTGACAGAATGTTACGGTTATTCTACTTCTATGCATACATATTGGAGTACAAAACATGATAATTAAGAATAGAATAACAAAGAGAAAACACAAATCTCAGCACCTTGTCCCAGGTGAGCTAGTACTTCACTCTGTATCACATTTACACACATCCGTTCCCATTTGTCAGCTAATATTACACATAAAGCACTTTGGTTAGCAGTGACCGACTGGCATGGTCAACCAGTTCTGGCACATGGTTGGCCAGTTCTGGCACATGTTCAGCTAGTTCTGGCACATGGTTGGCCAGTTCTGGCACATGGTTGGCCAGTTCTGGCACATGTTCTGCTAGTTCTGGCACATGATCGGCAAGTTTCTGGCACATGGTTGGCCAGTTCTGGCACATGTTCGGCTAGTTCTGGCACATGTTCAGCTAGTTTTGGCACATGGTCGACGAGTTCTGGCACATGGATGGCGAGTTCTGGTACGTGTTCGGCTAGTTCTGGCACATGTTCGGCTAGTTCTGGTACATGTTCGGACGGTTCTGGCACATGGTCGGCCAGTTCTGGCACATGGTCGGCCAGTTCTGGCACATGGTTGGCCAGTTCTGGCACATGTTCGGCCAGTACTGTCACATGGTCGACCAGTTCTGGCACATGGTTGGCCAGTTCTAGTGTGTGGTTGTAGTGTATCATGTAATAAACAACTTGGATGCGAAATTAAAGGCAAATTTATGATGCATTACATATTAAATGCACAATACACATGTTGTACAACTGTGATGTATAACCAGGCACATACACATGTTGTACAACTGTGATGTATGACCAGGCACATACACATGTTGTACAGCTGTGATGTATGACCAGGCACATACACATGTTTTACAGCTGTGATGTATAACAAGGCACATACATATGTTGTACAGCTGTGATGTATGACCAGGCACATACAAATGTTGCACAGCTGTGATGTATGACCAGGCACATACACATGTTTTACAGCTGTGATGTATAACAAGGCACATACATATGTTGTACAGCTGTGATGTATGACCAGGCACAATACACATGTTGTACAGCTGTGATGTATGGCAAGGCACAATACACATGTTGTACAGCTGTGATGTATGACCTGGCACAATACACATGTTGTACAGTTGTGATGTATGACCTGGCACATACACATGTTGTACAGCTGTGATGTATGGACAGGCACATACAGATGTTGTACAGTTGTGATGTATGACCGGGCACAATACACATGTTGTACAGCTGTGATGTATGACCGGGCACAATACACATGTTGTACAACTGTGATGTATGAACAGGTACATACAGATGTTGTACAGTTGTGATGTATGACCGGGCACAATACACATGTTGTACAGCTGTGATGTATGACCAGGCACATACAAATGTTGTACAGCTGTGATGTATGACCGGCCACAATATACATGTTGTACAGCTGTGATGTATGACAGGGCATAATACACATGTTGTACAGTTGTGATGTATGACAGGGCACATACACATGTTGTACAGCTGTGATGTATGACTAGGCACAATACACATGTTGTACAGCTGTGATGTATGACCAGGCACAATACACATGTTGTACAGCTGTGATGTATGACTAGGCACAATACACATGTTGTACAGTTGTGATGTATGACAGGGCATAATACAGATGTTGTACAGCTGTGATGTATGGCAAGGCACAATACACATGTTGTACAGCTGTGATGTATGACCAGGCACAATACACATGTTGTACAGCTGTGATGTATGACCAGGCACATACACATGTTGTACAGCTGTGATGTATGACCGGGCACATACACATGTTGTACAGCTGTGATGTATGACTAGGCACAATACACATGTTGTACAGTTGTGATGGATGACAGGGCATAATACAGATGTTGTACAGCTGTGATGTATGACCTGGCACAATACACATGTTGTACAGCTGTGATGTATGACAAGGCACAATACACATGTTGTACAGCTGTGATGTATGACCTGGCACAATACACATGTTGTACAGCTGTGATGTATGACAAGGCACAATACACATGTTGTACAGCTGTGATGTATGACTAGGCACAATACACATGTTGTACAGTTGTGATGTATGACTGGGCACAATACACATGTTGTACAGTTGTGATGTATGACCGGGCACATACAGATGTTGTACAGCTGTGATGTATGACTAGGCACAATACAAATGTTGTACAGCTGTGGTGTATGACCTGGCACAATACACATGTTGTACAGCTGTGATGTATGACAGGGCATAATACAGATGTTGTACAGCTGTGATGTATGACAGGGTATAATACACATGTTGAACAGTTGTGATGTATGACTAGGCACAATACACATGTTGTACAGCTGTGATGTATGACCAGGCACAATACACATGTTGAACAGTTGTGATGTATGACTAGGCACAATACACATGTTGTACAACTGTGATGTATGGCCTGGCACAATACACATGTTGTACAGCTGTGATGTATGACCTGGCACATACACATGTTGTACAGCTGTGATGTATGACAGGGCATAATACAGATGTTGTACAGCTGTGATGTATGACAGGGCATAATACACATGTTGTACAGCTGTGATGTATGACCTGGCACATACACATGTTGTACAGCTGTGATGTATGGACCAGGCACATACACATGTTGTACAGCTGTGATGTATGACAGGGCATAATACAGATGTTGTACAGCTGTGATGTATGACAGGGTATAATACACATGTTGAACAGTTGTGATGTATGACTAGGCACAATACACATGTTGTACAGCTGTGATGTATGACCTGGCACAATACACATGTTGAACAGTTGTGATGTATGACTAGGCACAATACACATGTTGTACAACTGTGATGTATGACCTGGCACAATACACATGTTGTACAGCTGTGATGTATGACCTGGCACATACACATGTTGTACAGCTGTGATGTATGACAGGGCATAATACAGATGTTTTACAGCTGTGATGTATGACAGGGCATAATACAGATGTTGTACAGCTGTGATGTATGACAGGGCATAATACACATGTTGTACAGCTGTGATGTATGACAGGGTATAACACACATGTTGTACAGCTGTGATGTATGACATAAGCACATATATAAGGTATCCCACACACATTGTACAGTTGTGAGGTATCACGCATCACAAATACACGGAATCCCACACACATTGTACAGTTGTAATGTATCACACATCACAAATACACGGTTTCACACACACATATTGTACAATTGTGATGTTTGTTTCAGGCACATAGACAATGTATCATACACATATTGTACAGCTGTGATGTATGTACGTGTACAGCTATATACACAAAAAAGTCACTACAGTCTGCATGTTTGGTTTTGTTCCATAATTTGTCATCGTATAATCCATGAGAAAAAAATAGCTGAGTAGATATATAAACTTTGATAATGAAATCAATGACAGAGACAACTGCGTTAAAAATAGTAATTGATAAAAGGCAACTGTGTTAAAAAACAATAAGTGATAAAGGCAACCATGTTAAAAACAATTTAAAATACAAATGCTGCATCAAATATCAGTTGAAAAAATAAGCATCACAAATAAAAAAGAAAAGAAAAACTGTCATAAAAAGTGTAAATTTTCTTTGCAAAACAAAAATAGTAAATAGCACCATTATTACTAAACAATTCAAAGGCATTCATCACAACAATTTCCTTGCCCAACTCATCACAACATTTTCCTTGCCCAACTCATCACAACACCTTCTTTGCCTAACTCATCACAACACTTTCCTTGCCCAACTCATCACAACATTTTCCTTGCCCAACTCATCACAACACTTTCCTTGCCTAACTCATCACAACAGTTTCCTTGCCCAACTCATCACAACACCTTCTTTGCCTAACTCATCACAACACTTTCCTTGCCCAACTCATCACATTATCCTTGCTCAACTCATCACAACACTTTCCTTGCCTAACTCATCACAACATTTTCCTAATGTTTATTCAAACTGAAGTATGAAATTGAAGAATGTCAAATGACAAAAAGTGGTGATTATAATATGAGAAGACAAACAATAGATAAACATCTCTCTTCAAGTCCAACAGTATATATATATATATATATCAGTTACCTTGGCCCTTAACTCATAAAATAATAAAAAAATAATTTCTTAATAAACTACAAACTGCAATTCTTTTCTCCAAACCTTTTTGAGATATATTTATGGGTAAGATTTGTAACTTTAAATTTTATATTAAGACTCTGAGTTTATTTCCTGGGAAGAATCAGTAATGTGTGCTGTTTTTTAGGTATTCGGGTCAAGCCTGAAATTGAAAACGTGACCTCTGGCATGAGTGGTCAATACTCTATCCACTCCACTACCACCTGCCTCTAGTGAACTGTCAATCAATGGGACTGTTTGTGGAATTAAACATGATTAGCCGATCCGAGTCTCAAACTAAAACAAATGATATGGTTCAGGATTCATAATCGGCATTTAAATACCATGTCTATAAATTAATTGTTGACCTTTAGGGTTAATGCATTTTAACAGTTCCCTCAAGTAAGCGAGCACCTATCATGACAAATACTGTTAACCACTTTATAGCAGAATATCTGTAAATGGCAACCTTTCTCAGGTGACTTTTTTGTCCGTAACCTGTGGTGTACCTTAGGGAAGATTAAACTGCAACTGGAAAAATTTACTGAAAAATATAAATGAGGTATCCCTATTAAAAATTAATGAAACATTTAAAATGCTGAAAAAATGTATAAGTATAAATTGTATAAGTATCATCATCAAAACTGCTTAAGCATACAGTATATGCATGTGTAAACTTGTGTGCGCATGTGTTTGTGTCTGTATATATGCTAGAGTGCAAGGAAACCATGATAGTTTAATATTAAAAATTGAGCTGTACCCTGTTAATGTCTACATAACTAACCAACTTGTTTGTATTAAAACAGATAAAAAATAAAATTTTGACTTTATCCAATCCTAGAATGAACAGATAATATCAAATCTGCATAAAATCACTTTTTGCTACATTATTATGCAATTTTCACAAATACCAACAGTTTGTTAAGTGTTCAGCCTCATTTAGATGACAGTGTTCACACAAAAATTATGCAAAATTGATTTATTCAAAAGTCTATTCAAAACAAGTTTTAGAGCATACTTTATCAAGTATAAGAGACGGTGAGATGTTCAGAAACTCTGTGATATTTTTCTCCTTTTGTGATTTACAAATAATGCAATATATGGTTTCTATAGTAACAGATCCTTCTACAGATGTCATCCATTGCAAACTATGTACAACATGGAACTACATTGATAATGCATTTCAAAGCACTAAATTACATTGGCACGTCACATAATGTTGTTTGATTGATATTACACAGATTTAATAATCTAAATAACAGATTAAGCATCAATAAAATAAAACATAAAATATAACTTTTTTAATTATATATTTATATGTTCATGTATTAAATAACACTTCTATCTTGGTCAGAGAACTCCCTCATTCAATATTCATGGTGTACCTCTGTTCTTTCTTTGATGATAATATCATGTAGTATTGCACACTTAAAATGTTTTACACATCTTCTACATTCATTGTTTTTTTCTAAATAAATATGGCACTAATAGTTAGTAAGTTGGTACTATTTATAATAGTAACAAGTCTACAATCGCATAAAGTGCATGTACATGTAATAAAAAAACAAAATATTTTCAGAACAGGAGGTACCTGTCACATGACATGCACTATTTCCATATGTACATCCATTCTGGTACCCTACATGTATGTGTACACATTTCGGTACCCCATTTATGAAAACAGTAATAAGTAATATTCACTCGTGTATACACAAACTGACATCACACATGTATACACCACTCATGTTCATAAACCATTTTATCCCGTGTACACAAACAAGCACCACACATATTCACACAAACTGTTCTAGAAGAACCATCGCACTGAGAATCAAAATTATAACACAAGAAGGCCGATTTGTCAATAAAACACAATACAACAAGTCAAACCTTTAACTTTCTCCAATACAGTTGCCAAAGTTACGACCTCAAGTTTATTACGTAGACTCTACTGCATCGCATTACTTTTGACCTTTCTACTGTAAGCCATGGTTACAAGTATCTATGTTTTGAATCTGAACAGTTTATTTCTGACTCAAATAAGATGATATTTATTGTCAGTTCACGTGGTGCTCATATAAACTCACTGGCCGAATCCACATCAATTTTATTCTGTAGTGGAGTTGCGTCCCCTGTGCTTTGTTCATCATTGTCCGCGGTAGTGAAAGTTTGGATTTCGCTGGCAACCTGATGGAATGTTGGTCGTACCTCCGACTCCTGGGCCCAACATCGTAACACCAACTCGTAGCTAAAATACAAATGATTTGGAGTCACACAAACATTTATAAAGATCACATGTAAACTGTAAAGGCGATACCAAAACTGAAGAAAAAATGAAGAAAAAATGTTAAAATCAATGTATTATAAACCATGATACTCAATCTGTTGACCATAGCCAAAATGCAAATGTTTCATCTGCCAAATTACAAGTTTGATTATGATTATGGCACATTCACAACACCCTGAACCCATACACAATAGGTAACATTTATACACAGTTACGCCCCCTTTTTTCCCCATGGTCACATGCTTCTTATGCTTAAAAACAAGGCCTATGTAATTTGGTTTTGAAATATTTTCAAAATGGTTCATAGTAGTTGTGATTCCTTGCTGCAGATGAGTAGAGCAAAAGTTGGCAAAACATATACTGCAATAAGACATCACTGGTGTTAAAAAAATTAATCTTATAGGATTTAAATATATGCATGTATTTATGAGCATTTGAGGACTTCTTTTTTCAAAAAATCTCAGGGTGTCACTGTACACTCTTTCAAAAAAAACAACAATGTGATCAACCTACCAGTTATTGTGCTTTGTTATTTAGGGTTTACATTCCTGCTATGAAAAAAAAAATTACAAAAAAATTCTATGTGGAATTCTTTTTTTACAATGGAAATCCTAGACCTTATTTTATAAAGAACAGAGAACAAAATTCAACTGTGTAGTGAGACCTTCAGTAAAAACAGTTTATATTCAGGTTCATGTCAGTCCCTGCAGACTGGCGGTAAGTATGACAAACATTAAACTAAAATGATTTCCATTCATGCATGTGTAGAGCAGACAACTTACTTATTCCAAAATGAAGGCCTTCAGCATGATTCTGAATTATTTACTACTGCATAAAAGCTACCATTAAAATCAATCTCATCTCAATATTCATGACTTCACAATTACCTGTTTTAAATTTACATGGGGTTTAATGCCATTTTTTCATATTATTACAGATTATATATGGCGACCAACTGGTCAAAGACTTTAGAATGGATCTGAGTAGAACAACAATCTTTCCACAAGTATATGGTTAACTATCTCACATAAAGCATTTGGACACGAGATGGACTTGAACCCATGACCTCAGTGGTGAGAGGTAAGTGATCTTGTGATGGCACCCGAGACCACTCAGCAATAGAGGACACCTCTGAATTTTAATAAGTGGGTCCTCCGTGGCCAAGTGGTCTAAAGCGCCGTCTCAAGATCACTAGCCTCTCCCGCTAAGGTCGTAGGTTCGAGTCCCACTCACTCCAAAAACTTTATGTGAGAAAGTTTCCAGTTACTTGTGGAAGGACTGTGGTTCTACTCAGTCTGAGGTCTGAATCCTCCACCAGTAAAACTGGATATGCCATATATAACCTGAAATGTGTTGAATATGGAATTTTAATAACTTACATGTTTTCAGGACACTGTCTGGGTTTCTTCATTCTACTTCCTTTCTCTAGGTATTCCTGTAGATCTGAGTTCTCAACATCCGGATATGGAGTTACTCCCCTTGTCAACAGCTCCCATAATACAATACCATATGACCACTGGAAGATTGATTATTATTCATTTACATATATTAATATACAATACAGTCAACTATCAATATCTAAAATTTCATTGGAACTTGAAAATCATTTTACTCTAAAGGTCACGATAAAAGAAATAATTTTTCCACTTTTTCCACTCACCACAGTAAGGGTAAGAAACCGAATATTGAATTATATGTAGCATTTCAATGAAAGTTCTGGGAAAATGATTATAAAGAACATGTAATTCATATATACATTAATTATAACACATAAAAAGTTCTTTATAAACATTTTAAGTTATTATATAACCACATTTTCCTTACAACATGGACACCTTTCAATTTGTGGAAATATTATCCTGAAAGCTATTCCAGTTTACATTTTATTCAAAAAGTCATTCTGTTTTCTGGAAAATGAAATGGTAATAGGTAGGGATGTTTTTATGGATTTTTTAAATACATTTCAAATGACACAAACTTTCTTCATGAATGCATATTTAACTTGTCTTTTATTGAGATTTGCTCAGTAATAATTACCACAGAGGACGTGGCATGTTTTTGATCTGACAGTCAATGTATTTATTTTTTTTACACTTCACTTTTAAGGGACCAGGAACACTAATTTGAGATATTGAAAAATTCGTAATAATGAAATTGAAACAGTAGTGTTTTACATTAAAAACAAAAGGAATTAAAAACAAGACTGGGAGTCAGTATTCACCAACCATTCCTGAGAATATTCTTCGACTTCAGCTTGAAAATCCAAATTTCAACCTTGTCCAGTTCACCATGACAGACTAGAACAAATTGTGAGAATATATTAGGGTGTCCCCATAAGCTTGCAAATTTTGGTTTCAAAAAATTGTTTCAAAGTGAGGTTTCAAAATTTATTAATGAGTCTAAGAATATTCTTAAGAATGGTAAGTGAATACCACCCCGTGACTTCAATTTGACATAACCGGAGGAAACAACTCACCAGTAAGCAACTTTAAGATAATGAATGGACTGTAGTTAAGACAAGTATTTGCTGTATAAGATTGCCATCTGCAATATATATGTTTGCTAAGAAATAACCATGACTCTTTGCATGATCCAATTAGCTGGATATATCTAATTTATTTTTTATTATGATAGCCAATATTACCCACTACCCCTACCTGCAATGATACTGTATACTGCCAATATGCTCTTTGAGTCATTAAATGTCATTTAAAAACTTTATTTTCATATATATATATATATTCTGCTGAAACTTACCACATCTGACTGAGATGTAAATTCCACTGTTTCCATGGTTTCCGGGGCAGCCCACTTGATTATGGATTTAGTTTTGTCATCTTCCTTGAAGTACTGTTCCTTGTTAAACAATTCCTTGGTGAGTCCGTAGTCGCAAACTTGAATTTTCTTGTCGTCTGTCACCCTACAGGACACAAGCACACACTGAGGTTAAAATTAGGCTTACATTTAGTTTATACCCATTCATTTTAGCTTGATTGTAAAGCATATATTTACTGCTCTCGAGTCCTTTGTATAACATATAAATTCATGTTTCAAAAAACATTTAAACTAGAAATTTGTTCATTACATGGGACATGGATGTCCTAGCTATATGTTAGTAAATTTTACCAAAAAATTCAAGTCAATAAGGGTCCAAAATTTGGCGGATATTGACAAACACACGGACGGACATATGTAATACTCAATGCCTCTTCACCATCTGAACTACTGGTGCGGCAGGTGCATAATAAGAACTTTATAAAACAAAGACTCACAGACAATTTCTGAGTGCCAGGTTGCCGTGTATTACATGAACACTCTCTAGGTACGCCATTGCTTCTGCCACCTGGAGACCAAATCCCAGCAACTCGAGAACTGTCAAGCTCTGTAACAGTCAAATATAAATATATAAATATGCATGTAAAACTGGACTTATACTGGCCCTCATGGGAAATAGCAAAAATTGTTTCTAAAGACAGGTGGTTGATAAAATTCATGCAGATTAAGCTTTAAAATAGAAGAATTATGCTCATCGATACCTTAGACAGTTGAGTCAGCTTTACTTTATACAGTTGTATCTATTTTAGACAGTTGTGACTGTTTCAGACAATTGTGACTGTTTTAGATAGATTCAGACAGTTGTGTCTATTTCAGACAGTTGTGCCTATTTCAGACTGTTGTTAATTCAGACAGTTGTGTCTATTTCAGACAGTTGTGCCTATTTAGGACAGTTGTTATTTCAGACAGTTGTTATTTGAGACAGTTGTGCCTATTTGAGACAGTTGTGCTATTTCAGGCAGTAGTGCCCTATTTGAGACAGTTGTGCCTATTTGAGAAAGTTGTGACTGTTTTAGTACAGCTGGTGCTGATTACAATTACAAGTTATATTTTTATTTAATCAAATGCTGCACTGCATGTATATAGTTTAGGCTTATGTCCCCACAATATGTAAGTAAATTTTATAAAATAAAAAAAAAGCTAATAAGGGGTCACAACTCCTCTAAAATTTGACAGACGACAAATATTGAACTTGACCTGTATGTTACAACTATACAATAAAATACCAAATATTAATTAAAGACATAGATCTAGACCCTTTCAAAAACTTTTCACGAGAAAACCAATTTGACTGACAGACAGATAAATGGATGTAAGCATTTAATGCAGATTCATCAGTTTTTTGCTTGGCTGGGGACATAAAAACAAACTATGTGAAACCACTTACCCGATCTGAATCTCTAACATAATGATTTGAGGTCACCGTTGCGGGCATAAGGCAGAACAAGCATGGGATCATCTGACACAGTGATACATACGCCAATGATTGGTGCAATCCCAGGGTGCTGCAGGTCCCGGTACATGGTCACAGTTTGTAAGAATGAACTGACACTAGTCACTGTCTGTTTTTGTACCTATTTAACACGACAAATGTATGTGTAATGGATGAATTATTCAAGTATTAAATAGTTAAAATGCTGACCTTTTTTTTTATGGTATTATAGGCATAATAGAGGTTATGGTGAAAATATCTAACTTGTTTGCTATTCTAGCAACACTGAATTATCATTGATTTTCCCGATTAAAAGTTTTTGGTGTATAAGTCTTTTACTTGAAGTAAAACATTTTTATTAACCTTTAAAAAATATTGATTTCCTGATACCAAATTTATATACATACCATTGAAATAGTTTCTAAAAATATTTGGCTTGAAACTTTTGCCCCAAACAAGTGAAAATGATGTCCCTAAAAGTTGATTCTAAAATTGTTATCTGGAAAGTCATTTATATCCTGTTTATTACCAAGAAATTCCTATACTAAACAACATACAGATCTTTTTTCTCTGTCTTGAACATGATTTGTTTATGTCACTATAGCAACCATACCTTGTACTGTTTTGACAGCAACATCTGTAGGATTATCCTCCTCTGTTCTGGTATACGTTGCCTTACATGTCACACCAAAGTTACCTGTAGATTATAGTTCTAACTTTAATACTGTTTATCATTTTTTAATCAAATGAAGATATGTACATATTTTTTATTTAATAATATGGATCCTCCATGGCTGAGTGGTCTAAGGTACTGTAGTCTAATGAATACTGACCTCTTTTTCAGCCCGGCTCTGTCAAAAAAAATAATGTCAGTTTATTGAGGAAGGACGGTGGTTCTACTGTGATTCATTCTGAAACCTTCCTCCATCCAAAAAAATGGATACGACGTGTTTTACCTGTCAGTATTTAAAATGGCATTAATTTCATTATTATATTTACAAATCTGTTTTCTTTTCGCTGCATATTAAGTAAGAATATAAACTGCAAAGAAAAGTAATGTAGAATCCTAAACAAATTAAATAAGTTGATACTGAATGTAAAATGTAACAGATATGCCTTCTTGAGTGAGTGTCAGAAAAAGCAATGCATGAAATAATTGTCTGTAAATTGTAAATGCCAACATACTAACCTTTGCCAAGGAGGTCACCGATGTCGAGTCTTCTACGTGATATGAGGAAATGTTTAACATTGTGTCGTATAGCATCGTCCTCGATTTTACTGAGGAGTTCTTCTATATATGGTTCCGTGTCTACAGAATAAAGTACATGAATGTCAAAACTCCTTCAAACAAAATATTAAACATTTTCACAGCTTTGGAAATCCATATTTTTCAAAGGTAAAAAAAAATTAAAATAGATTATTATAGGAAATCTATTAGGCATAGAACATTGAAACTTTAAATGAAAAGTTTAGAAAAAGAAAACTTAATGGAGAAATTAAGTATGAAAGTAAGTGAACTATAACATTAGCAATTAGAATGCCATACCTTTATCATCTGGTATGGACCCATTCATATCTGCCTTGACATGACACATGATTCATTCCAATTTCATCCTCCTCATCCTTCTTTGCCTCCGTATCCTTCCACACATCAGGTATGTAGTTCTCGCTAGGCTTGTGCTTGCGGTGACGTCGTACGACGCAGATGGTGAGCAGAATGATGATGGCAATGATGGGAAGTACAACACCGAGGATAATTCCAATGGCAATAGGCTTCTCCTCCTTGTTTGTTTCATAGTAACTCAAATACCCAACCTCTGTCTGCATGTTGCCTATCTGCAGCTGATGAAAGATATTTTAAATTGATTTATCTCTAACTGAACATAAATATAAAAGTCACCTGACTTATATTACACAGTTTCATTAATCTACATTCCATCTCTGGACTGTGGTTAGTAATAATGGAGCAAGAATATTGTTTGTGTAAGGAAAAAATGTTTAGTCGCACAGAGGTAAATTATGGGTTGGATGGAGCTGAAATACTTGGTTGTGGGAGGCACATGGGAGAAGTAAACCTAAAGCAAAATAAATGGACCTATCACTTAAGCTTATTCAATGCACCTTGACAGTGATGTACCATAGTGAGTACAGAAATGTATGATTCACAACCTAATCAACAAGTCATTAAAATACAAGTTTGCAGTTCTCTGCGTGGAATTAAGTCAGTGTTTACACTTGATATTGATAACTTATGCAAGGTATCAAACCAATTACCCGAAAACTGTGGAATTAATTTACTCCAAAAGAATTGCAAATATGGTAAATGCAGCAAAGTTACTAAGCGCAAGGGCAATGACTGAAGTAATCATCACAAAGTTTGTGTCGCTCACATCAACACTTGATATTGCTTATGTTTGTACAGTTTCAAGTCAATTGCATGAAACTGTGGAAGTACTTCACTCCACAAGACAGATGGACAGACAGACCAACTGACACAGCTACTCTAATATACCCCCTCTCAAACTATATTGGGTGGGGGTCATGTCAGGGGGGGGGTGGAGGGGGTATAATAAATTTTCCTACTGCCAACACAGACAGAACAACCTCAAAGTTCATCAAAGAATAAAAAATTGCTGGGGGTCTTATGGTTAATTAAACATTTTTTTTAAATCAAATGTCTCTTCCCATTGCAATAATAATGTTTCATTGTACATGGAATGAATTATAATTGGTTCACAGTTTATCTGAAATAAAAAAATTTTTTTTAGTTACCATGACAACAGCATTTCCATTATTGTCCAGCTTTGGTTGTTCAGGAGCCTTACAGGACAGGGCAGTATCTGTGGCTGTGGGTTTGGTGCACTCTGACCCACCCACGGTCACACTCACCTCCTTTATGAAAGGATTAACTCGACGGAAATTACCCTGCAATTGAAATAATTCAAATGGATTCAAATGAAACATGATTACAAATGTTTTTATTTATTTTACATGTAATTTATTCCAGCTCAACTGCTCAGGGGATTCGTGAATCACCGTCTAGTTCCCTGGGTATAACAAGTACTCGATATTGTTTTTAAAAGGTCACCCATAACACCATTGTCTGACCTAGTTGCATTTGATTTTCACAGACTTAATGACAACAGCATCAATAATTCTATAAACCTTTGCTCCATCTCAGTAAGGTTTTCATACACACAACCAACATCTAAAATCTGGAAAAAAAACATGGTGTCGACTTGGGAATACTTAAAAATCGTTTCTAAACCATTGAATACCAAACACATTTAAACACCAATTAAAGACAATCAAAGTTTTATAACAATGGTGTCTTTCATTGGAGGTTCAATTGATTGATAGAATATTTAGCGTCACTACTATGCCATTGAGAGCTAACAGACAATCAGTTAACCTAACCACTGTTTCCTTGGAATCCTGAAAGGTTAACCAATACACTAGCACACTCATCTTCGCAAGTAACTGATAACTTTCTCACTTGAATCAGCGATGAGAGACGAATGATAATGAGACGCAATGTCGTATATCAATCATCATGGAGACTGTTGCTGGGTGGGGATTGATAGTCATACGAGTTACCTGACTGAGCTAAATCGGGCCCGGCTTTCATTGGAGGACTTACTTCAAATGTATGCATATACCCTAATACAGAAAATTATGAGCAAATCAGCTGTATGTACCCAACAAACTTTATCAAAATAAATCTTCGTTTAAAGCTATAGTTAAATTGGTTCGAATATTTAGCATTATTTTTATGCCATCAAGGGCTAGCAGACAATCAGATAAAGGAAACTTAACAAGTACCCCTACACATCCATCTCCGCAAGTTACTGATAACTTTCTCAGTTGAACAGTAGTAATAGATGAAACAGTAAAACAATAGTGAGAGACAAGTGATGCTGGGACAGTACGCCTATTATACAATTATACAGCCACTGAAGAATAATGAAGACATCTACCTTGATGATCATCATGTCCTTGCTCTTCATATTTCTTTACATTCTCTCCATTTGGTGGAAACTTCTCAACCTCTGGGTCAGGGTAATACAGCAGAGGCTTGAACTTTGGATCTTTTGATATGTTTCTATACATGGTCACTCCATCCAGGTTGAACCCATAATGCACCTCTTTTGGACTGGTTTCTGTGATGTTTTCGCCAGGAAAGTTCAATCTCGGAGTTTTGCACACCAGCCACATGGTTAGTGGTTGTAGAGAACAGTCCTAGAATTTAAACCATTCAGTTTGAATTTGATCAGCATTTAGCCTACGCGTGTTTGTCAGAATGATTTAACCCATGATCACATGACTTTTGTGTATGACCTTTATGGAATGATAATAATAATTATAATACAACATTGTTAATCACTGCAATGGAAATATTTATTTTCAAAGGAAATTGTTTTCACCATGGAATAAATAGCTTACCCTATCCCCTACCTATACTACTCAAAGATAATTTTTTATTTGCCTCATTTCAAGTTTTTTAACTATAACAGCTATACTCAATAACGAAGCAAGTCACAAATATGCTTGAGATCAAGAAACATGTTGTTATATAGCATACACGCATGCATACACGCACACATGCACACACAAACTTACTGTTGTTTTCTGTGAGCCTGCATGTTCTACAAAGAATTGTGGTTTCTGTATATACTGCATCTGACTTCCCATGGCAGTAATAGATGTTCCACCACTGAAATAATCACAAAATTCGGTAGTATTAAAAAAAATAAAATCTAAAATCATGGTCACATTGATGCTTTCCGTTAATTATAAGTTTTGATCTTGATTTAAGTTTTAAGAATATATATATATATATATACTTAACAATGTTAAGAGAAACAGAAGTCAGATAGATAAAATGATAGATTTTTGAGATGAATGTTTATTAGATTTAAAAAAAAAAAAAAATGTTCCAGAAATAAATCTATTAGAAATAGAACTATTACAAGATGACCCACCTCAAGAATGCATTTGTTGGTTCCAGCATCGTGATATCAGGGTCCTTCTCATAGGTGAACTTTGTTGGAACAAGCTTTCTCAGATTACCAAAGTTGACCTCCACATATGCTTTGTTGTCATTGGTTACTTGTTGGGGCGTCACACATTCCAACATTGTCATGTTTGACCTGCAATAAATGAATATAGTTTATTTATGTATAATTTGTTTTATCCATTTTATTTCATCTAGTTATGTTAGTTTACTTAATACTTATTTATTTAATCTCAATTGCATAGAGAGATCAGAGCCTATATGAACTGCTCTCGAGTCCACTTCCTGGGTAGAACCAGTACTGAGTGTTGATCTTTGAGAGTTATATGGTCGAGCTGGGAATTGAACCATGCAACCTCTGGCCTGAGCCATCAACACTTTATCCACAACACTACTGCCCCACTTTTTATCTAGCTGAGGACCATATGAAGACAGACGGGCCAAGTATCAAAACCCTGAGCCAGGTCTCGCCACACACATCAAAGGTAAAGTTTGTTTAGAGAGGGATATGTTTCTAAAATTTTATCTAAACATTGATTATTATTCACACGAATATTCTACAAAAAGTTGTTTTTGTAAGCTTCAAGTACATACTTAACAACAGCGCAAGGTGCCCCGCCTATATCTACAGTTGTCATGGTTCCTGCATTCATATATTCTCCATTGATAGCCAGAGTTGTTCCCCCTGATGCTGGCCCGTTCTTTGGTGCTAAACTGGTAACATTTGGTTCCTATGTGAATAAATGAACAAGCAGAAAATATTTATAATGGTACTAGAAAAATATTGCATGAATTTTGGTAGTGGTCCCCCATTTTAATATTTACTCCGAGTAACATTATATAGCTCATGCACTATATAAGCATGTTACTGAAACGTCAGACAATGCAAAACATCTGTTACATGTTCACATTACTTTACTATTCAATGTTTAAAAAAAGTAAGTCAATGGTGTCCAAAAAATATTCTAGCAGAACCATGTTCAGTCCATAAGCCGCAGTCTACTTCTTCATTTTAAGGAATATTTTAGTGGGATTCCTTATATTTTTAGGCCCTAGGAAATGAGGTGGGTATTAATCAACTTACAACGAACATGAAATGGCTGTCTGACTCAGTGGTATAAAGATTTTTGACCTTCACCGATATAACACCGTCTGTCACCTTGGATGGACCAGTAGTCTCACAGTCAAACCTGAAAATACAGATAAAACATGTATTAAATAATTCCCTAATAATGGATAACATTTATTTTTTCTATAAAACTAGTTCACAATAGTTTTAAAAGTAGGAGAAAAAAAATCTTTAAAAATACAAATTGTTATGTTCCTTGTGTTTTGATGAAACTTATTTTACACTTTTTATCGTAGAGGACTATACATGCTGTATACTGAGGTATCTCATTTCCATATTTACACCACAGAAATATTTTATTGTCAGAAATAGTTGTAAGTAAAGTTTAAATTTCTGCATGATCTTTAATACAGGTAATTGTTTAACACAGGTTTATTAACACTTAATCTATGAATAATGTGTTTAAAAATGCAGATGCTTCAGACTGTTTTCAACAAGAAGTTTACACAGAGACAACGGTATGAAGGAGTAACAGAATCATACCTTTGAGAAGATTCATAATGTTGAGGTAGTACAACACACCGTACCCCTGCCACAGTTACTTCCAGGTCAGAGTAGGATTTACCCAGGTTGAGGCCATGGACAGATATATTTGTCACACCCTGTATAGGACCGGCCAGGGGATTAAACTGTAATGAAAAAGTCAAACATAGCTTGTAATGAAAAAAAGTCAAACATAGCTTGTAATGAAAAAAGTCAAACATATCTGGTAATGAAAATAGTCGAACATATCTGGTAATGAAAAAAGTCGAACATATCTGGTAATGAAAATAGTCAAACATAGCTTGTAATGAAAAAAGTCAAACAAAGCTTGTAATGAAAAAAGTCGAACATAGCTTGTAATGAAAAAAGTCAAACATAGCTTGTAATGAAAAAGTAAGAAGTAGCATGATATAATAAAAAAGTAAAATTTAGCAACTAATGAATATATCAAACAAAGCATATAATGAAAAAGACAGTTTCTCCTTTCAGCATATCTTATGAAAATTTATAGGTTGAATCATGAAACAAGGTGTGGCATATGTACAAGTGCAACTCTATATATCCCCCCCCCCCCCCCCCCCCCCCCCCCCCCTCAACTTCTGCAAGAGCACGTTATAAAATAGACAAAAAATTAAATTTAAGTAAAATAAATAGGAAAAAGGAAAATGGATTGCAAAACTACAAAAACAAATGTATTGTATATATTACCCTGAGTATCTGGGGGTCTGGGCAGGTCGACTCCCTATTTAACCAGTCTGATGCACGACAATCAGTCATGAGGGAACATTGAGGATCTCCATGGGTACACCAACCACACTCATATTCAGGGTCCATACTGAGACATTGTCCACAGTTTGTTACCATTGGACCACACTTGTAGATACGTACTGAAACATCAAATATATTGTTGACATATATTTATATACTTGTAATAAAACTGAAAAAAAGCAAAAAGATACAAAGTAGAAAGCATCAGTTACAAATTCCCTTTTGACGTACAAATAACAAAATTTCAAAGAGGCGTCAAAATCTTTCTTTGGTAAATAAAAATAGTTCAAATTGACATGAAACTGTGAGAGTTGAGCGAGACTTTTGAAGATACAGCTTGTCATCTTGTTACGAAACTGTGACAGTTGAGCGAGACTTTTTAAGATACAGCTTGTCATCTTGTTATGAAAACACTTGTATGTAGTTTCGCAAAAATAGGTTAAAACAGTTATAGAGTAACAAGCCCAACAATAGGTCCAAAGCATTGAACACCAAACCTGCGAACAAGAATTTACATATTGACTCAAGCTCCTGACCTTCATTTTGAAGATGTGAGGAATAGTCACTTAACCTCGAGAAATAGTCACCTAACCTCGAGGAATAGTCACTTAACCTTAAGGAATTGTCACTTAACCTGAGGAATAGTCACCTAACTTCGAGGAATAGTCACCTAACCTCAAGGAATAGTCACCTTACCTCGAGGAATAGTCACCTAACCTTGATGAATAGTCACCTAACCTCGAGGAATAGTCACCTAACTTCGAGGAATAGTCACCTAACCTCGAGGAATAGTCACTTAACCTCGAGGAATAGTCACCTAACCTTGAGGAATAGTCACCTCACCTCGAGGAATAGTCACCTCACCTCGAGGAATAGTCATCTAACCTTGATGAATAGTCACCTAACCTCGATGAATAGTCACCTAACCTCGAAGAATAGTCACCTTACCTCGTCTAGTCATGGGAAACATGAGTGTAATTTGATCAATCACATGCAATTCAAAATAATGAACTGGACATGAACACTGAGTGAAGTATTCCAGGACAGACCAATGTAATATACCATTTCATTCTTACAAACTGTGGGCATACCAATTTATGAAAAGGAGAGATAAGGAGGTTCTCAAGACATATGTAAAGCGTTCACTAGTTACCTTTAATTTCCTGTGGGTTATCCAATGGCACACTATTATTCCCCGCTGTCACAGTAAAATCTGCAGTTTCTATTGGCAGACTTGTGTCATTAAACGAGAAGGTCAGTGGATCGCAGAGAAGGTTAGAGGAAGTAACCTTACCAGGACTGATCTTGACCTCTCCAAGGTAAGTGAAGAGACAGTGGATGTTGTGGTACTGGTCTGGCTGCAATTAAGATACATAAACTACATGTATAACAACATTTTGATCAACCCTGGATACCACAGCAATGGCCTTGTGGTGGAGGGTCTGCCAGACATATGAGAGATTGGGGTGTTTATTTATGTTCCTGGCCATGTCTTGCTAACCACTTAGGTAGAAGATGATTGGCTCAGTGCTCAGAATTTAGAGGATCTAGAGGGTTCGCTAAATTATCAGAGATCATTTTTGTTTGAATACTTACCATCATTTTTTATGCCATCGAGTGCGAAGAGATGACATAGGGTATCTTCAGTTAGGAAGTACTTAAAAATACTGTTTGCAAGCACACCTCATAACATGACTAACTGATCATCGGAATTGTGATCAACTTGCTTTTTTGTTTTAAATTGCTAAACTGGTGTTAAACTCAATTTTTTTAATTTTGAGGAAAATTTTCTAACCCTAGGGAACAAAACAACTTTTATGCAAAAAGAATAGGGATTTCAGGATACTTCAGGCACCAAAAGGACAAAAAAAAAACACACAACAATCTGCCAACAATTCTTTGTCAGTGAAGAACTGAACCTGAGTGTGCCTAGAAAGGTTTGTTTGTTTGTTTGAATACTGAGTGTCATTTTTATGCCACCGAGGGCTAACAGATGATCGTCATGACACGGGTTCATGAACATGAACTTTACATGGGTTCAAGTACATCATGACACAGGTTCATATACATCATGAAATGGGTTCATGAACATTACACGAGTTTATGTACATCATGACACAGATTAATAATGAACAATACATGGGTTCATGTACATTATGACATTGGTTCATGGACATGAACATTACATGGGTTCATGGACATCATGACACTGGTTCATGTACATCATGACATGGGTTCATGGACATACACATGACATGGATTAATGTACATCAAGACACAGGTTCATGTACATCATGACATGGGATTATGAACATGAACATTACATGGGTTCATATACATCATGACATGGGTTCATGGACATGAACATAACATGGGTTCATGTACATAAAGACACAGGTTCATGAACATTACATGGGTTATGTTCATCATGACATAGTTTCATTAACATTACATGGTTTCATGAACATGAACATTACATGGGTTCATTTTCATCATGACATGGGTTCATGAACATGAATATCACATGGGTTCATGTACATCATGACATGAGTTCAGGCACACAAAGTCTCTTGTGGATTAAGAGAAGGGGTATCAAGCATATAGGAAAGCAAGTCACAATAAAATTGCAGAATATCAATGTGAAATTTAAATTGTTTTGTCTGCCGGCATTATTTACCTGAAGGTTGGCCACTCTGACAGCAATTTTCTTTGTTTGCCCGGAGTGTACTACAATGTCTGTGTCATGTGAGGAGGTTTCCAGACGCGGGCACTGACTTGCTGATTTTACAGCCGGCAATGTCTGCAAGATGAAACAATAACATGTGGATAAGCACGTAACATTAACAAAGTCCAAGTGTGAAAAAATGGGTAACTCTATTTTTATATTGAATGAGAAAATAAGCAAAATCATTTTGATATGAACATTTTCTCATAATGTAGACTTATTTTAAAGACCTGAGGGTATGTTAAAAGTCAAGATAACATATGTGACTTATTCACCATATAACTTACACACTGGGACAGTAATAAACTTGGTTATGCAGAAAAAATAAACTACTGTTGGTGACTGTAGCTCTAAACATCATAGATCCACCACAGATTAACTTTATCTCTAGTTAAAAAAAAAAGGTTACCTGATTAAGGCAGTCTGCTTTTACCGCGTCACGGCACATACCCCGCGCATGGCACCATTTACATCCAAACTTGCTGTCCACACACTTGCCACAGCTGAAATAGAAGTAAATGTTATCAGGTCCGTAGCTAGATCTTAAAAAACAGGGAGGCTGATTCATAATTTTAATCAATTTTTAAGACATTTATTTTAGATTTTCCTGAAAATAAACTAAGACCAATGTAAATTATTGCTGGAGTAGATGTGTACACCCATTATCAGTTATATTATATTGGATAGGAATGGGAGTGGGGACACTACCATTTTACATTTTGGAAACCAAATTCGTTTTTCATTTACAGCCTACTTGCAAATCCACCTATAGTCAAGAATCCTTAACTGGATCCTACTCATATAAAGCTATCAGTTCATGTATGTAAATTTGTCCGCCTTGTCCAGATGTGTTGCATGTAATTCCATAGTATATAAGTCATGGTCATCACCAAATTTTTGTTTGGCAGAGACCTTGATATTGTATCTATGATTTGCATTGTAGCTAGGCACACTCACCGTAGTCTGGTCTGTACATTTATGTCTTGGTTATTCACAAATAATTATCTCCATATATATATATATATATATATATATATATCATGCATTGTGAATAAGCATATGAAAAGATCCCAAAAGTCGTAAATTTCATTGTTGTGAATTTAATTATCTCCCTTTATGAAATTAAATATATATGAATTCACTGTATCTCTATGATCCAACGGGGTTATAAATTTGTTCTTTATATAGCATGTGAGTAGTCATGAATCCTTAACTGGATTCTACTCATATTAAGCTATCAAATCTGTCTGCCCTGTCTAGATGTGTTGTATGTAATTCCATAGTATATAAGTCATGGTCGACACCAAATTTATTAGTTTGGCAGAGACCTTGATATTGTATCTATGGTTTGCATTGTATCTATGCGCACTTGCCATAGTCAGATCTGTGCATTCATGTCTTGGTTATTCACAAATAATTATCTGCACATATATAAATATATATAAAGGTACTCTGTCTTTGACAAAAACATCCACATAGGGTCAGATTAATTTCTTGTGGTTCTGTTGTAATAGGGAATGCTATAATAATACAGTTCATATAATACAAAATTTGTTTTGTTTTAAAACGCAAACGGATGTTAAATATAGTGCCTCAAATTGTAGCTAGTCCAAAAAACAGGGAGAGACCCGCCTCCCTGGGCCTCAGAGTAGCTACGGGCCCGGTTATGCTTATATACTTGATAAAGATGTCTGCATTTTTTGTGGAGAACTTATGTTGTAAGAAACCGTACATAAAAAGAGTAAAAAGGATAAAAGTGGCCGTTTAAAACAAGTGGTTGCTTAATAGAGGTGACCACTTTCACAGGTTAGACTGTTTTCAATACTCACTTCATTTTTATATTATACTATTTTTCATGTGCTTTTACAGTTTGGAGAAAATCACATTAAATGTAATATTTTGAGACTTTCTTTCAACATTATGACATTCATTTTATTGTCATTTGATAGTCATGTAAAGAACCCACAGTTACAGGACAGATGGATGGATGTTCCATATGCACCTTATAGTATCCCATGGTCTCAGTAGAGGGGAACTAAGCATAACTACCACATACTATTACAGCTTACCTGAGGTTTATTCCACAGTCATACAGGGACAAGTCCCGCTTCACTACGGTCTTACCCAGGATCTGGAACTCAACTTCTAGCTTTCTGTGATCTGAAAACAGTGGAAATGTTATTGACAAAAAACTCACATTTTCAAATGTAAGGCTCATAAGGTAGTACCTTACAAGTTCTATCCTAGTTTGTGGCCTCAGTACAGAAATACAATTATAATAGCCTCCTATATACATGTATTGATCTATAAGAACCTTACATTGGATTTCAGGTACGTGTGGAAAATTCCTCCCTCAAAGATATCCCAGAAAGACTGTTTATTTTGTGCGAAAAAACAGTTAAATCGATAAATGGTTCTTATTCCTGCAACCCAAACACATTAAATAATTATTTCAATTAAATTCATCATCATTTTTTACCACGGTCGCTTTTCAAGTGATTTAATTTACATCAGATATTGATCCGACGACTTCAAATTTAGAAAATATATCAGTTTATAGTTATGTCAGAAGGAAGGTGGTTTTACTCTTATGAATTCTAGGGTCTTCCCGACACTAAACAAACAGGAAGCCATTATAACTTCAATATGTTTATTAATGGAAAATCTGATACAAAAAGCACTAATGTTATTTTTCATTAAACGATCTTTCGGAAAAACAAATATCGTAAGCCTGACTTTTGCTACAGTCTAGTATTACATGCACCGGTGTCGACAACCTTAAAAACATCACCGCTTGTCATAAAATTACCTGTAATAATGTCCTTAAAAATAAATGTGTTATAAATAAAAATACAATAATAAACAATTGTGACTAAACATGAAAACATAATTAGAATATTATAATACTATTTGCATGCAACCAAAATTATAAAAAATTAAATTAAACAATGCTATTATTACGACATTTTATGAAAAAAATAATCAAATAAATAGTCTCAATCCGGTAATTATTTTATCTATCAAATAACTACAGACAATAACAGATACTGTAGTCAATAACTGTAGTCAGAGATAGATTATATCTAAAAATGATTTTGATAAAAACAACAAAAACTATTCATCACTCATGGAAATAAAATCAGGAGTTGTAAATTATTTTGCTGCTCTTCTCCATATAACTTATTCAAAAAAACTACATACCATATGCCAGGTACCCCCAAATAATGCCCTAATGGGGGATGCATTTTGCAAGAGGGGTGCATTTATTTGGGCCAGAGAAATCTGTTTTGTATAAAATGTGTGTAAAATGCCGCAAAAGTCACAGCCAGTAATGAGACATTTATTCAACATTTAAATGATTAAATCAGACTTGCAGAGCCTTTTTCTGGAAACTGGGAAGAGGCCCAAGCCTTCTAGATACATAAAGAGCGATTATGGGGAAATTGGTAAATTTTTTAAGGATTTAGCAAACTGGAAAATATAGTGTAACGCTGTTAAGATCATGTTCTAACCAATAATTATCAGATACATGTATTACAATAAGTCTTAATATCCACAGTCGGTATTTTTTATCCCCTAATGTAAGAAAAATTAAAAAAAAAGCAAAAAAAGCAAAAAACATTTTGGGAATTAATTTGGACCCAATTTTGGAAAAAACATGATTTTTGAATTGCGGCCACTGAATTGTGGCCTCTGTTTAATAAGGTAAAAAAAACCTGACTAGTCTATAATTATGGAATTGTTTTGTATTATAGACCAACTTCTAGAGTATTAAGTCGTTATATTTTCTACAAAAATAGGCTGCGGGCGTTTATTAGGGGAAGCATTTATTTAGGAGTATATGGAACAGGTACTTTTCCTTTTTTTTACAAAATAATATTTGGTTTTGTTTTAAGTTACATGAAAATATATATAAATAAAGGTAATAACCAAGGTTATATAAGGTTAACATATCTAAGGTAAATATATTTATATATAAAATAAAATTATTTTGAACCTGCAGTTAAAATACTAACACCTTATAGGGACTATTAAACCAAACCAGATACAACATACAGATTCATGGTTGCCAATTCATTTGAAATTCTCCATTTTTTTTCATTAAAATTTTCCGACATTGCACCACCCGGAACTTCGAAACTAATTTTCTGTGACCAAAGTGTTCATCTCATTTTCCACCCAAATGTACCATGATGTTCACTTAGCTGAAACTATGGCAACCATGAGAAACAGAATAAAACACAGAATATCTACGGTATATTATAGAAAAGAAAGTGTTTTACCTGTAAATAAGGTAAACATTTTCATATGATACAAGACACTCATCCATTTCATTTTGTGTTTGCTTGTAACATTGTGTTTGTTTTAAACTGATTTATGTTCCATCAATTGTGAAACTAGTTCTTACAACTCAGACAAATACCGCTCAAATCTTCCAGGTACTAAGCAAGTGTTTGGCTTAAGGACACGACATATGGCTGTCTGTGGTAGGGGTATCAAACCCATTGTAACATAGAGCACATGATGATATATATGTAATAGGACAGATAAATGTGCAGCCAGTCCAAGACACAAACCTGTGACCTTTCACTTACAGGGCAAATGCTCTACCGACAGCTAGTCCGGCTGCTTACATAGGTTTCTCTTCTAACTTATTACGAACATACTGTAACATATAGTTTTAAATACCCACTAATCTGGATATTGTAATGATAAACTTTGTTAAAGATTAAACAGCACAAGAAACACATTAATAAGCCTGGATGAATGTCTTGATATATCACATAGAACCATTTTAGATATGTATTAAAAGTCTTATAGCATAAAACTCTTCAATATTTGAAACCATCAAATATTTACTCAAATTCAAAAATGAATTCTAGAAGATTCATGTGTACTAAATATAACAAAATCAAATGATAATTCAATAAAGTCTGGTATAAAGAAATCTCCGCAAAATGAACTGATTATCTTTAATACTGAAAATTTGTTTTTCTTCCAAATATGATGAGTTTTTCAGTTTGAAATGCGGACCTCACTGCTGACATTGTGTTCCATCAGACAGTTGCGTAATCTCATTGTTTATGATTTTATTTTTCATCATAAGATACATTTTTTTACAAAACTGATTTGCAAGTTAAATTATAAATTGCCAAAAAAAAAAAATATGAAAAAATATAAACATAATGGCGAATACAGCATTATGGTCAGGCCTGTAAATCAGTGATAAATAATTTTCATAACAAAGGCATTTAGACAAAACATAGAAAATGAGTATTTCTAATTGCAAATATTGAAGTAAAATTTCAAAATGGAATTTTTTGAAGCTACTTTTACTTAGATAAACGGCATATACGAAAATATGATTGTGGAAAAAATGACAGCAATGAAAGACTTTTGACAGGAAAATGTAATTTATTTAGCTAAACTGTGAAGCAAGCTCAGAGCTTATATAAACTGTTATTGAGTACCCTTCCTGGCTAGAACCAGTACTGAGGGTTTTTCTTTGAGAGTCCAATAGGTCGAGCTGAAGAATGAACCCACAACTGCTGTTGAGCAACCAACACTCTCTGTCCACTGCACTTCCACTCCCTTATGTTTGGATTGCCCAAGTTCGCTCACCTGAGGCAGATAGTTAACCGTTTAAGGGCACTTGACTAATCTGATAGTGTTAAGGTTCAATGGAGAAGTGGGCACGTATAACAGTTATTGGGCAATAACAAGGCACTGCTGAGGTGAAAAAATTATCTTTAAATTAACAGTGAAGACGTGAGGCCCAGTTAGCACAGTCAGTAGTGCATCTGATTATCAATCCAGGGGTCTCCAGTCTCTATGATGTCTCCGTGAGTCTCTGATATATGCCAATGCATCTCATTGTCATTCGTCTCTCACTGCTGATTCAAGTGGGAAAGTTACCAGTACCTTGCTGAGATGGGTATTCTCAAGTACTGGTTAACCTTCCAGGATCCTTGGAAAAAGTGGTTAGGTTAACTGATTGCCTGTTAGCCCTCGATAAAAAACAACACTAAATAATTCAAACAAACACAGGCAGACAATGATTGCCTCCCTTTGCCAGTTCAATTAGTTAATGGACACCGGGCAATCAGAATAGCTCATCATAACCTTTTAACTTAGGTGAGCCAAAAAAACTACACTTAGGAACAAATGACATTAAACAACAAACTACAGGTTAAAACAAACTGCAAGCTGTTTTTGCATGTACATTTAAAGCATTTTTTTGTAAATAAAGAATCTCTCTTTAGATTGAGAATAAACATTTAAAATTAAATAAACAAAACAATGACTTACACAGTCTGTAGGAACAAAATGACAGATGAGGCGTAAAATATACAGGACAGTGCTGGCATTAAAACCTTGTTTTGCCAAATACAGGATATACCACAGAGTAATTCAAATACATTGTATTCTTCTACTATAAACTGTGTCATATCTTATCAATTTTTCAATGCTACAACATGAATAATGTTTGTATTCGTCATTTCATGCCTTCAAAAACTACATATATTTGTACAACTGTTATTTCATGCCACCAAAAATCAGTTAAGAACACCAACTTGAAAAATAAATCCATTAAAGCATTAATTTCGTCTATGATTCAACCTTTAGTCTGCATGCTTTTTTTTTTTTTAAATTTGAATGGATTTTTGAAAAAAATTTAATTGAACCTTTTTTTAATGTTTTAAATCATTTTGCCAAATAATAAAACTAGACTAGCACTAAGTGGCGAATGTATTAATTACATTACTCAAGGAGGTGTTAAAATCTTCGTACAAAACTTAATTTTCCGGCCAGCACTGTCCCCTTAACAATAGCAGAGTAACATAACTGTAGTCGAGGAACTGAAGAGCAGGACAGAGCCCCGTAACCTGACAGAAGATAAAATTAAAATAAACAAAAGCCCGAAACCTGAGAGAAGAAGAGAAAATTTAGTAAAAACAAAAGCGCGGAAAATCAAGCTGTGTTCTACGTGGTCTACAAAGGGATATTTACCTCCGTCTGCCGCCCTCACTGCAAGGAAAGTGAAACTATTAGATATCTGATCATTCTGCACATCACCATATACGTGATACAGTACATTACAGATGATGTTGATGACTCCCGCAATATCAGTCTTAAAACAACGTCACCAAACACCGACCCTTAACTTGCCGAGTTTCTATATTTAGATTATTCCTTATTTACTTTTGAAGCATTCCTTTATAATTACGAGAAGGTGTTTATAAGAACATATCTTCTGAGAGACAATATTTACTATACCTACCATTGCCTATCAGTTTCCTATATTTTGTTGTTCAAATATTATGAACAAAATAGTTCTGAACTATAATATGTATCTTTCTTTGTTAACCCTTTACTTCATATAGGTGCCTTTGGACACCTCTAATACAGAAAGCATAAATTCACCACATATCAGCAATGGGTGAATTATGTTTATATTAGCTGACAGAGTGGAAAAGAGTGCAGGAAGTGTTCAGATTGCTTGTTACGAGCAATCTGAACTCTTCCTGCACTGTTTTCAAAGGCCTTCTGTGATTGGTGCAGGAAAACGCGTATCTATGAAGTAAAGGGTTAAACAGATCTGATACAGCTGAGCCAATGGCGTGTCTGACTATCAATCCTGGGGTGATGAGTTCGGGTCTCTGCCCAACTACAGCCTTCTTGATGATTGATATACAACATTGTGTCTCATTATCATTCATCTAGTCTCACCTCTGATTCAACTGGGAAAGTTACCAGGGTTCCAGAACAGAGTGGTTAGGTTAACTGATTGTCTGTTTTACCCCTCGATGGGATAAAAATGATCCTTAACATTCAATCAATCATTTATTGTTAAACAGACTCAATATGAAGAAAGCAATCTTAACCAAATTTATATTTTTTTGTATTTAATATTAATAGGCTTGATACAAACCATATGAAAAATAAATATCTCACATGCCATCAACTGTAACCACAATAATTACCCATTCAAATTTAATAAATTTAATAATTAATGTAACAGACTGTGATTAGAAAAATACTAGTCATATGTGCCTACATATAAAATGGAGATAAAGAAATCAAACAATGCAGCGGTGCAGTCTGGCAAACCAGCTTGTGACATTTTATCATTGTAGTGCAACATCTGATTACGAAAATGTTGCTATGAGTATTTCCGAACTCTGCTGGTACTAAACACATAATTATAATAAACGCTTCAGTAAATTGTTATTACACCGTTTGATCTTTTATTGCTAATATATCATGTTTGAGAGGATGCACTTTAACGCCTCTGCATATCACATTAAATGAATATAAAATGAACCATGTCTGCAATGGAAATGTCAATATCATGAACGGGATATGCACACAAATAAAAATAACCTCAGTGCAGCATCTGCAACATGCTCGCCTCCCCCCGAGTTAAGATAAATATGTATTTCTAATGACATAATCAAATAAAGCTATTTGATGCCGACTGAAGCAAGCTTTGAAGTTAATTTTAATCCAATAATGATCTCATTTGTTTTATAATTGTGATTAATTCCCATCTGATCACTGATTTGATTGTCACACAAAAGCAATACTGTAATTACATTGGCAAATCTTTTCTTTTTTCTTTTAGAGAGTGGGGTGGGGAATGGGTGCCAGTTAAAAATTTAAAGATTCTGTTTGCTGATTATAAATCAGATAACGGAAGACAACTGGGAAAAAGAGTCAAATTTATCTTAGCAGTCATCGCAGTGGTAAGGAAAGAGTAAAAAGTGGTCTCGTGTGTAGTGTTACTAAGGGCAGGTGATTGCTTAACAACGGTTACTGTTACCTGTAACTAAACTATTGACATAGCAAGACTACCAGAAGATGCAAGCTAAATACAGGTTTGTTTTAAGTTGCACCATGAATACAGGCAATAGGGCTGTTAAAGACAGGTGGGTGCCAAACTGAGGTGCCTTGTAATGACAGTTTTAACATGCATGTCATTAGTTTAAACTTATTTATTTTACTTTGATTGTGATACAAGTTTTGTAACTTAGACAAACCACCCTAAAAGTCTTTCTGGGCAGAATCAGTACTAAGCATATGCAGAAAGAATGTCTTGCTCAAGGAAACCACATACAGCCGTGGCGGAGTATCAAACCCATTACTCTCCAAACATGGTCTGATGCTCTACCACTAGATCACGTGCTCCACACATGTCTAGTAATACATAAACATAGTAAGAAAAAAAGGTAATTAAGATTTAGAAACGTCACAAATTGATTTCTTTTGATCTTTTGTTTCTATTGCGAGTGTGATTTGTCATTTTTATGATAATTTTTTTTTCATTTTGTTTTTGATTATTTTTTTAGTTGATGAAAGAGTGAAAGAGATTTAAAGACGATTTCTCATTATTTTTATGAAACTTTCCAGTATTTAAGTTTAATCTGTGTTTATGCAATATCAGAAATAAAAAAATTCAAGTTGCCGTACAGATCTTTTGTTATTATCTCCTCAACAACATACCCATCTTTAAATTAGGCATAAACATGTAGGTTTTACATAAATGCAAAAGAAATATTTAAAATAGCTTACATCTAAAATTTAAATAAAACTAATACATAGATGCATGCATATAATAATAATTGTTCTGGAAAAGGTAACTATAAGCTTGAATTTATCCAGTTTCCTGTTTCGAATTTTTTTAGAAAAAAATCATTTAAGCTGAGTGTCAATTGTTTTTTTAATATTACAATAACATAGTACCATTATTTTATATTTTGAAATAATGTATTAATAAATTTTGCTTTAGATCTAACAAAAGACTCGATACCTATTGTAATAAAATAATATAAAATACACTTAACAGCAAAATAAGAGAAATATAGCTCTCAAAGTATGATATTGTTAAATAAAACACAGTTGCAAAATTAACGTTTTCATACTAAATGTACATATTTCTGAAAATATAAAGATTTTTATAATATTTTAACGTTTTCATACTAAATGTACATATTATGTAAATATTAGGATTTTATAATATTTTAACGTTTTCATACTAAATGTACATATTTGTGTAAATATTAGGATTTTTATAATATTTTATATCCAGGTTAAATAGCTATACACAATCATTTTATACCTGTATGCATATTTTATGTATCATACACATTTTTGATACAAGATACAAATTTCAGGCATATCTGTAAATGAGGGTGCAATCCAAAATAGGGTCAGTTATACTTTATAGTAAAATAGCGCATAGTGGCACTTACTGGTCTGACTGGTGAAAGAGACCTTCATAAATTGATACTGATCATAAGTTTAATTGTTTTAAATTTAATACCTGTATTTATTGTATACCACCCATTTGCAGCCTTCATTGTCTTTTCTTTTATCAAAGACAAGCTGTCAAAACATTGGGACAACTCTACAGAGTTGCTTCCCTTTATGCTCGGAATTGGTGCCCACGAAAAACTATAAAAATCATCTCTTCTTTAGATTACTATACTCTGGTCTTACATTTACTATTCTGTCCTTCATCAAATATTTCTCACCACAATAATATAATTATATACTGTAGGACGGCATTCTGTTTTCATTCATTTTATGATAATTGATATGACATGGCTTTACAAGTTGCTTAGCAGCGATCAGATATTTATAGCATGATCATAGTACTGACCCACTCCCTGAGGTAGTGTTGGTAATTTTGCTCTTGGTGGCAGGGGGCACGTTATTTTGTCTCCATCTATTGTTGCCATGGTGATATGTTTGGTTTCCATTAATACAAAGCTGCAGTGAAGGTCAATGTTGGCAGGGTCAACCACTGAGATCTTGTCCAACTTGAAACTAATCTAAACACAATAAATAAAAGAATTGTAAAGGATACAGGACGAAAACTACATGAAAATTAATGATAGAAAACAGAACAAGGCCATAAACAGGACAAGGCCATAAACAGGACAACAGGGCCTCATTGGCCATCAATCACTCTCCTCTGGTATAAGAGACAATGCCAAATATATCAATATTTTTGTAATTTAATGGTCACAACTCCGACATCAATTATCAACAAGCATATTGATGTTCCCCTAGCAAGTGCTTGATTCACAATTAAACCTCCCTTCCACACTGCTGAAGATTCACTGACAAGCAGAATAACGGAAAATAAGGTACAAATATTCACAACAGAGTTATGGCACATTGCCCTCTATCTATGTTCTAAGACTCGTTAGATTCCCTTCAACACATTTGAAGATATAATTACATTCAGGCAAAGCAAATATTACTGAAAATAAAGTATAAAAGGGGAGATAATTATGTCAATATTCAAGTATTACGGTACGTTCACTCTGCATTTTCATACAGTGCCCCCTATCCATGCTCCAAGTCACGTTGGATACCATTACATTTTGAAGATATACTCTGAGGCCATCCTTAAAAAATTTTGTTTGCTGTGCTCTGAGCCAGTATTTTTCTTGTGAGTAGGTAGGTAGCTAATATAAAAAAAAATATATTAAACTCTTTTGAAATCAATAAAAAAGTTTGGCTAGCTGCAATTTTGAGTGTGTAGGTAGGAGCATGGCAAACAATATATTTTTTAAGGATGGCCTGAACAACAACAAAAAAAAACAGTACAAAAGGGAAGATGAACTTAAATCATTATATTTCTATTTTTCATCAAGGACTAATATAGAAGGATAGAAAACTCCTGACTAAATGTCTATAAAATAGTACAGGCAGGATTAATTATTTGGTAAATAATCATTCATAATTTACAGGCAACTGAGTTTTTGTACATAAGATGTAAGCTGTATGTAATCTTAGATGTTTCGGTCACTAAAAATGATCTTGAATTAAAGACATTGAAGTTTGGAGTAAAATTTCTCGTAATTTGTTGTTATTTTAGTTGCAGTATACAAATTTTGAAATAGGAAATACTTAAACAATTTTGAACACAATAATGCAAGCGATAACAAAATATCAATTAGTTGCCTTTCCCTCTCGATATAATTCCTTGTTCTTATTAATAATGGGGATAAATCTGGGCTAATATGTAAGGTGAATTTAATATACCTTTCTGTTTGAATCTGACTCCAAGCTCTCATATGAAAGAATATTTGGGTAGACATCTTTCATTTCTGCACATACACCATTCTTTGCTGGTAGCCATGTTGGTGAAATGGCAGCAGACGGACAGTTTTTTTGCTTACTGCATCTGTAAAGAATCGATCAGACAATAAAATTTAATGCAAACATAACAATCAATGTCTCTCAAGTACATCAAACTCAAGACTTTTGAAGAACATGCATAAAAATTTAAAATCAAAGAATAATGGCAGATACAAAAATTAAACATTTGTTATCATTAATGGTGCCTTTGAAGGCAAACATTAGATTCTAAAGTGATTATAAGTTTATTCTTAAGTACAGTAAAAGGATGATGAAGGTATTGACTTAATGACAACAAAAATTAAATTGAAAAAAAAAAAAGCAAAAAAAAAGCATTTTGATGATCAAGATTTTAGACTGGTTCTTATACATCTACAAAATGTTTTATTATCACTCCTCAGAGAATAAAAAAGGAAACCAGTCTAAATTAATACTTAATAAAATGTTGCTGAAGCAGACGCCAGAATTTGTTCATTTAAATTTTTATTTGGCACATGTGTGTCATTATATCAATATCTTGTATACTGTAGTAGTGAAGCCTCTGCTCCATTTATTAATGTATTATCATCTCTGCAGACTTTCTCTCTGTGAAAAGCACTTACCATTGATCGAACTGACATGCTACAAAGTGTTTATTGGTAACGCGAATGAAGAAGTTATTGATACTACATGGGTTCGTTAAACGATGAAACAAAACACTTGAATATTTATGGCCCTTTTACTCATAAGCAAAAAAACAACCAAATAGCTCTGGACTTATTAACACAAGATTTGGTATAAAATTTAAAAGAACCAATATGATATTAATTAACATTAAGTGAGAAACAAGCAACGACCAAGAATATCTTTAACATAAACAAAATTCTTGCTATTTTGTTAACAATCCTTTTAGCCCTACTGGCAAATCATCAAATATCTGTAAAACCTCAACAAATAACACCCCTTTAATTATTCACAAATTCTGTACTTAATTTTCCGGCTCAATCTACGAAATATTCGCAAGGTATTCTGGGTAAATGTTAAATTGAAACACGAGGCTTTATAATTAAAAGATAGCTACCAATCAGCTCAAAAGACTAATGGAAGAAAAAAGTTGGGTAAGTAAAAGTTTAATTCACGCAAAAAAACATTTTATGTACATATTGTGCATTTGGTGCATGCTGGGAACACTTTGATGCATAACTGCTTGTAGATAATTAATTACTTTTTAACTACATAATGAAAATACAAACATACATTGATACATATGTGTTTTTTAATTTAAGATCCAAGTTTTTGGAATTGTTTCAAGGAGGAAGTTAGCTGTCAGAATGTTACTTTCACGCACTGAGATAAATACAAGGTCAATCAAGACTTTGTGGACCCTATTGTCTAGTGGTAAAGCATTTAACCCAGGATAGGAGGGGCACGAGTTTGATCCCCTACCACAGGCATACGCTGTGTCCTAGTGCAAGACATTTTATCAGCATATGCTTAATACTGGTTTCCTGAGAAATAGTTTATAAAGGACACATTAAAGGTAAATATATGATTCAATTTTGACTAATTCAATGCCAGGATAACAATCGTGAGGTGTACTTGGCATACAGCAAGTGCGACAAGATTACAATATGAGTAGTCTCCCTTCCTGTGGTATCGCATGTAATACCAATCTGACAACATTACAACAGAAACAATACATAACAGTGTAGTTCATATATCCATATATGCCTTACCAACTGAAGGTTTTCTTCATGAAAAATAAAAATTATTATTTAAAACAAAAATTATCATTCAGAAACTTCAATTTCAAGCATATCCAAGAATTCAAAGTGTTAATAAATTATATGACGAATATTATAAACACTTTCAAATAGCAGAAAACTGCAATGGTTCAATTTTTAAAAATTGGCAAAGTTTCACATATAAAGTGTTTGGACCAAGCTGGACTTGAATCCACCTCAGCAATGGGAGTAAAGTGACCTTAGACTTATCATCAATGGAAAACCCTAGAAATAGGTAAGATGAGGTTATAGCTACCTATTCTGTAGCACGCACCATCCACACATGGTGTCAAGACTGGATGTACACTCCTGACACGTGGTCCTCTCCTCACAGTGGTCCACATCCACCTTCACCAGCTACAAAACACAAACAGAAACCTTCCAGTATCCAGTATGCAATATTATACAAATTAGAAGTGTCAGAAGTTTAATATCAAATTGAAAAGGATTCAGATATTACTGACTGTGGGATTCAAATATCTAGCATTCTGGTTTAATTTAAACAACTGTATTTTTAAAAGGATATGCATAAAATGATGCATTCCATACCCTATCTTTCTATCTATTGATACTTCAGTTTTTCTGAAGTTTTTCAAAATTTTCACCATTGATTTACACAGTAGTTCAGTGAGATCTTTAATTAGTCAATGGTATTGCTCTCCTGCACATGGCATCAAAGGCTTTACATCCTGTAATATTTTTACAGTACATTGACCAAATGTATTTATTACACAGTGGGAATATGTTTGAAAAGCCAAGGATGTAGATATAAAGATTTCGAGTTAGTTTTTTAATTGAAGGCAATTAAAATTTGTAATTAAGTCCAAGAAATAAAATTTAAATTATTTTTTTTACCTTTGACTGCGTCATGGCGTACAGGAAGTGACCATCACTGTCCAGAAACATGGGACTAAGGACACTCTGCCCAAGGTCAATGTTGATCTCACTCACAACGGAAACAACACCAGAGCTAGACAATGTTACCTGTACAATAAATAGTACAATAACAGAAATGTAACTCAGTAAAAAAATGCAGTAAAAGTATATTTGGTACATTGGCAAGGATTATATTCTAGCTGCCAGTACTTTCTGTACAATATGATAAAATTAATCATGAAGGAACCCCATTCTTAAACCGAAGAAGATTTCAGACCATATATTAATATGAAAATAGAGAATGTAAAATAGATGGGTACATAATTTATGTGCATTTCACTCCTTAAATTATTTTTTTTATCCAATGCTGTTTTTCAAATGTAAAGGGTAAAAATGAAAATTTCAAATCAAATTTCTATTTAAAATAAACCAAACAACACTGAAATTGGCAGTATATAATGCTTATTTTACTCCTTAATTTAAATTGCAATGCTTTATTCAGAAATTTCAATGCTTAAATACCACAAAATAATGCTTATCTGCAGCACCAAAATGTAAAACCACATTTCCATATGAGGTGCACCTTAAACCTCAATGCAAATCACACAATGTCACGGCCATTGTTTGGAGACAGATATAATCAGCGGTAATTATAAGGGCTTCAAATTATTATTTATTCATCAGCCAGCGTCTGGTATAATCCTTTTAAACTAATTATAAACTTAGGTTTGTAACCAAACTTGCCAACATTGACCCGAGACATTACCGTCACATCAATAAAAATGCTTCTTACGTAGCAAGTCAGATGTATTGATGGATAGAATTCACAATTAATTCAATTTTCAAATTACAGAAGAATTTCCTTTATTCAACAGCATGTACTATGCCCACAAAGAATGATAAATTTGTTATTTTCATAATTTATTGTGTTTGAATATTTAAATTTATTGGTATAAGGCCATTATAAAAAAAATTCTAGATTCTCATCCAAATTTTTCTTATAAAGGTGGGGCCTGGCCCAATTAGCTGTCCGAGTTACACGTCTGACTATCAATCCAGAGGTCGTGAGTTTGAATCCCCCGCCCGGCAACAGTCTCCGTGATGACTGATATACAACATTGTGTCTAATTATCATTCGTCTCTCACCACTGATTCAAGTAGGAAAGTTATCAGTTTCTTGCAGAGATGGGGTGTGCTCGAGTACTGATTAATCCCAGGAAACAGTGGTTAGGTTAACTGATCATCTGTGAGCCCTCGATGGCAAAAAATGATGCTAAATATTCAATCAATCAATTAAAAAGGTGGGTGGGGGAGGAGGATTTTTTTTTTTTTTTTTTTTTTTTACGAAAATAAAAAGGGTCGGAGCGGCATGAAAATTAGGGGGCAGGCAGAGATGATAATCTAGCAATTAATTTATTATGGCCTAATGGTGTTTCAGTCCAAGTAAAAGTCCAGTCCACATAACATTGTAGGCCCTACTGCCAAGTTTGTAAACTTGTAAATGAAGTCATCAACACCATGTATTATTTGTTAAAAACTACAGTGTAAGTTTGATTAAGATCCATTGACAATTGAAAACTTGCTATCGAGTACACAATAGAAGAAGTTAATAACAGGCAGACTGGCGATGGAAACTGGGTGATGACTGATCTGACAAAGAGCCTTTGACATTAGTGAACTAAGCATTCAGATAAAAGATCAAAAATGTAAATGTTATTTCATCAAATCATCAACATAAATTACATCTGATTTTTCTTAAATTTGATTTCATCAAAATTGTCATAATTTATATCTGATTTAACGCTATTTTGATATTACCAGTATACAACAATAAACAAGTCAGCTGTACACATTCAGTTAAAATTTATTGAATAATGTAGATTGTTTGATTGAATATTTAGCGTCATTTTTATGCCATCGAGGGCTAACAGACGATCAGTTAACCTAACCACTGTTTCCTGGGATCCTGAAAGGTTAACCAGTACTCAAACACACACCTTCTCTTCAAGTAACTGATAACTTTCCCACTTGAATCAGCTGTGAGAGACAAATGATAATGAAACACAATGTCGTATATCAATCATCACGGAGACTGTTGCTGGGCAGGGATTTGAACTCACGAACCCTGGATTGATAGTCAGATGCATAACCGACTGAGCAAATCGGGCCCGGAATGATGAATGATGTAAACTGTCAAATATGCAACCGAAATGTAAGCATAAATATTATTTTATAAGGATTGGTCTAAGGCACCATCTTAAGATCACTTGCCTCTCACCGTGGGGGTTATGCATTTGAGCCCTGCTTTTCCAGTTGCTAGAGGAAGGACGGCGGTTTCACTCAGAATCATGTTTATTTTTCTGAGCTCCTCCCCAACCAATAAGAATGGTGACCATACATGACCAGAAATGTGTTTAAAATGGAGTTAAACCAATTAGTTAATAATATGACTAGACAAAACCATCTCATACAGGACATTATCTGATATTCCATCTATGGAAAATGCCAGCTGAATCAATGATACATTGAAAACTCATTGATTTTATCAGTATATTCTTGTACTGGTACATAACACACAAATGACACATTCATGACAAACCTTTTTCACCGACCCATCATCTGTACCGAGGTAGACAAGTGTGACCTGACCCTCCACTCTGGTAGTAAGGGAGGTAATTATGGTATGGGGTAGTGAGATGACTGGTCGCTGGAATATTGGAGTCTGTCCCTCAATGGACGGGTAGGCTTCTGATACATCAGACTGGCCACACATATCTGCAGGTGACGACTGGAAATGAAAAATAAAAATTAACTGTAGGGAAACATCTCCAATGCAATATTTAATACTGGGACATGGCAAAATGGCTGTTGCGGTGGGGCTGTTGTTCAGATTCATTTTTATGTAAATAAACAAAATGAAACAAAATTAAAATGAGGTATTTGTTTATAATAAGTGAGTCTTTCAGACAGATTCCACTCAGTAAGCTTCCATTTATTAACATATAGACCTTAAATTTATAAAAAATGTATAGTCAATGTACCTTTACAAAAAGGGACAATTCAAAACTCTTTGAGACAAATGGAATTCTGCCATACACAAATATAGGGTTTCTATGATAGCTATTATTATTTCTACATAAAGACCAGAGAATATTTTATTATGAATAGAAATCCCTCTTGCAGTAAATGCATAGTTGAAAAGTTATAATACAACAAATAAATTTAGCAATTAGTAGTAAGTTTCAATATAATCTGCAGAGAAAGGCTGCTCACAAGCCTAGTGTGGTGTGGTCCAAATTATGGATAGGTACACCAAAGTACATGATCTCTTGTTTGTGGGAGTTTACATGATTGTGTTCACATTCTTGGAATGATGGGTTGCTGCATTCCTATACCTGACCTTACACTTATTTATTGGGATGTAAAATCCTGTGCTTTAACCAGTTTTGTATTATGGGACATAAATCTTTTAATTTACCATTATTGTAATATAATGGGACGTAAATTTTGTTAAATTTTCCATTTTTGTATAATGGGACGTAGAATTATTTTTGAGTTTACCATTTTTGTATCATGGGACGTAAAAATTCTTTGAGTTTACCATTTTTGATTATGAGATGTTAAATCCTGATCATAAATGTATCATGGGATGAAAAATCCTGTGTTTTAATTACTTCTGTATCACGGTATGCAAATTCTTTTTATTATTATGACTTGTATTAAAGGATGTAAAATTATTTCCTTAATCAAATGTGTATCATGACATACAAAATCCTACATGTTTTTATAATGATTGTATCATGGGATGTAAAATTGTGTGTTTTTATCAGTATTGTAACATTGGACCACAATATACAAAATTCTTTGATTTTATGATTATTGTGCTATCAAATATTGTAAAATCCTATGGTTTTTTTTTATCAATATTGTATTACGGGTCTGATGTTTGCAAGCACCTGTTGGTTGTAAATACTGATGACTTAAAATTATTTTAAATTTCTACCTAATTTTGAGTTGGTCCTGGCATGCTTATTGTAAAGACAAGCTAACATAAGAGCAAACTTTCTCGCAATCCCCTGAATTATCTGTGCTTAAATTTTTGCTGTCTGTCTGCAAAGTTTACAAAATCCACTTCAGCTCATGCAATGCATGCATGTATTACACAGCATTAAAATGGGTACCAGCATGTAAGTGTACTAAGTGACACCAAATGGTTAAACTTGTTTCTATTTCCTTCAGTACAGAGGGAGGGCTTATTTAAAAAAAAATTATGGTACAAAACCATCACAAAATTACACAATGGTTCAGTTACTCCAAAATTTCTATTAAACGATATCACTAAGAGGTTACAAGGCATTCTGGGTATCTCAAATAAAGTAATAAAACACACCATTAATTTCGTTCCATTCATCTGTTGACATTGAGTAATTTATCACAATCACACATTTGACAACAATGTGGAGTTTTGTGACCAGACTTGTATGTAGAAGAATAACAGAAATGGGATGAATACTTGTAGTGGTAGTGTGAGCTTGGGCAACTGATTTCTTTCTTTCGTTTGCAATTTAAGAAAGTTATAATATCTCTTAATTGACTTGAGTATGTACAATTCACAAACACTTTGTCAGTAGTGCATCTGACCATTAATTCAGGGGTTGTGAGTTTGAGTCCAGGCACAATCTTCATGATGATTGATACAACATTGTATCTCATTGACATTCATCTCTCACAGCTGATTCAAGATGGGAAGTTGTCAGTTACTTGCGGAGCTGAGGTGTGCTCCAGTACTGGTTAACATTCCTGGATCCCAAGAAAAAGTGGTTAGACTAACCGAACGTCTGTTAGCACTTTTAAAAGGTCATTTTTGTTTTTCTCTTTGAACTAACAAGGTATTGTAATGGTAAAGTGCCCTCCTCACATGCAAAATGTTCTGGGTTTGATCCCCAGATGGATTTAATAATCAAAGACTTGAAAAATGTGGTCTTGCTTGGCTCTGAGGTAGGCAGCAGGAAGAGAATAGTTCTTGACCTGGGTTGGAAGTTACAAAACTTTACTCCATGCTCAACTCAACAGCATTTTGATTCATTGTAACAAAATAATGTAACCCACCTTAATATCTACATTAATACTTTCAAATCTGTGTACAAGACAAATGTTTACGCTTTTATTTTGTGTTTTTCTAATTGATTTGAGTAAGAATTCGAACTGAGCAGGAAAACTGTTTTATAACTTCAGGACCTGGTCAACCATAAAGAGTGATTGTTTGCGCAAGAAAAGCATAATTTATGAAATTTTCTTTTTTTTTCTCTTTAGAATTATTTAAAAAAAATAAATAAATAAATAAAAGGAACGGACAAATAATCTATCATTTTCCAATATCTGATTTGGTACATGACCATAACAGGAATAGTATGAATAGTTGAGTTTCAAATAGCACAATTTTTTTTAAAATTATTTGTTTCAAGTATTAAGAGTTTAGGTAAAAATTGATTTCTATAGTGGCACTGTTTTCCTTTTCAACAAAGGATCAATATCCATCTCCTATAACAAACCTGAAGTAGGTTGATGCAATGGTCATGTGACCTAATCAATTAAATAATAATATTGTGTAATATTAATCAATAGCCAGATTTAAATACTGTATTTCTTCCAATTAACGCTCGTCACATTTTACGGGTTCAACCAAAATGTGTAATTAGTAAAATTTTCAAACAAGACATAATTTTAACATTTTTTTTTTAAAAACGTGTCATATTGGTAAACATCATCAAAATAACATCAAAATCAATGATATTTATGGGGACATACATCACATGTGCAGCTGCAATCCTCATTCACTACTTACCAGTTCTGTTCGAAGCCCAAATCAATAATATCAAGTGGTGTATAGACAGGATTTGACTTCTGCATGTTACAATTGGTAGTTTCGCGGGGTAATTGAACTGACAAAACAATCGAATATGAATTGGTTTTAGCGAAGGATTTGCTCAGATAAGCATTGAGTTTTGCATTTTTCTGCACTTGCCTAATCACTGGCATTCCGTGAACATAACTTTCTACAAATCATCATACACGTGCCTTTCATCAAGGGATAGTGGAGAGACTATTATGAGAAATACGGTGTGTAGTATTTAATATAAAATATTATGGTGTTGTGTCCCTTTCAAAACTATTTTAGACAAATACAAGCTTGCCAGAGACAGTACTAAAGTGCTGGGAAACTAACGTCTTATGTCATCTATACAGGAAATGACACCACATCCCGTCACATTATGTATACAATGGACTGATCTATTCCAGAACATCATATTAAACAAGAATTTTTGTTATTTCTGGCATGATCCACTGAGTTTGGTGGTCTCTCCACTGAGCAAGTCACTTTCATTATTGAACTTTTGGGTTTCACAACTGAGCTTTGTTCATCACCAAGCTTGGCATTCTCTCCAGACTAAGCTTGCAGATTTGTAGATTTCACCATTGAACTGGCAGATTCACCACTGAGCTTATAGATTATACCACTAAGCTTATACCACTGAACTTTTTGATTATACCACTAAGCTTGTAGATTATACCACTCATGTGGCTAATTTCATCATTGAGCTTATAGATTATACCACTGAGCTGACTGATTTCACCACTGAGCTGATTGATTTCACCACTGAGCTGACTGATTTCATCACTGAGCAGACTGATTTCACAACTGAGCTTATAGATTATACCACTGCGCTGACTGATTTCACTACTGAGCTTAATGATTTCACCACTGAGCTTATAGATTATACCACTGAGTTGACTGATTTGACTACTGAGCTTAATGATTTCACCACTGAGCTTATAGATTATACCACTGAGCTGACTAATTTCACCACTGAGCTGATTGATTTCACCACTGAGCTTTATGATTTCACCACTGAGTTTATAATTTATACCACTGAGCTGACTGATTTCACTACTGAGCTTAATGATTTCACCACTGAGCTTATAGATTTTACCACTGAGCTGACTGATTTCACCACTGAGCTGATTGATTTCACCACTGAGCTGATTGATTTTACCACTGAGCTTATAGATTTCACCACTGAGCTGACTGGTTTCACCACTGAGCTTATAGATTATACCACTGAGCTGACTGATTTCACTACTGAGCTTAATGATTTCACCACTGAGCTTATAGATTAGACCACTGAACTGACTGATTTCACAACTGAGCTGATTGATTTCACCACTGAGCTGACTGATTTCACCACTGAGCTTATAGATTTCACAGCTGAGCTTAAATATTTTACAACTGAGCTTATAGATTATACCACTGAGCTGACTGATTTCACCACTGAGCTGACTGATTTCGCAACCGAGCTTATAGATTTCACCACAGAGCTTATTTATTATACCACTGAGCTGACTGATTTTACCACAGAGCTTATAGATTTCACCACTGAACTGACTGATTTCACAACTGAGCTTATAGATTTCACCAGAGCTTATATATTATACCACTGAGCTGACTGATTTTACCACAGAGCTTATATATAGTACCACTGAGCTGTCTGATTTCACCAATGACTTCACCAGTGAGCTGACTTATTTCACCACTGAGTTGACTGATTTTACCACTGAGCTGACTGATTTCACCACCAAGCTGACTGATTTCACCATTGACTTCACCACTGAGCTTATAGATTTCACCACTGACTTCACCACTGAGATGACTGATTTCACCACTGAGCTTATAGATTATACCACTGAGCTGACTAATTTCACCACTGAGCTGACTGATTTTACCACTTAACTTATAAATTTCACCACTGAGCTGACTTATTTCACCCTGTCTTCACCACTGAACTGGCTGATTTCATCACCAAGCTGATTGATTTCACCACTAAGCTGACTGATTTCACCACTAAGCTTATAGATTATACCACTGAGCTGACTGTTTTCATCACTGAGCTAACTGATTCACCACTAAGCTTATAGATTTCACTACTGAGCTTATAGATTATACCACTGAGCCAAATGATTTCACAAATGAGCTTATAGATTATACCACTGAGCTGACTGATTTCACCACTGAGCTTATAGATTATACCACTGAGCTGACTGATTTCACCACTGAGCTTATAAATTATACCACTGAGCTGACTGTTTTCACCAATGAGCTAACTGATTTCACCACTGAGCTTATATATTATACCACTGAGCTGACTGATTTCACCACTGTGCTTATAGATTATACTACTGAGCTGACTGATTTCACAACTGAGCTTATAGATTATACCACTGAGCTGACTGATTTCACCACTGAGCTTATAGATTATACCACTGAGCTGACTGATTTCACCACTGAGCTTATAGATTATACCACTGAGCTGACTGATTTCACCACTGAGCTTATAGATTTCACTTTTTAGCATGATAATCCCTCATAGTCTCTCCGCTGAACTTTCAGGATTGAGCTGATGGATTTCACTATACTAAAGCCTTGTGAATGTCACCACTATGCTTGTGGATTTCACCACTATACTTGTGGATTTTACTTCTACACTTGTGGATTTCACCACTATACTTGTGGATTTGACCACTATGTTTGTGGATTTCACAATTATGTTTGTGGATTTCACCATGTTTGTGGATTTCACCACTACACTTGTGGATTTTACTTCTACACTTGTGGATTTCACCCCTATACTTGTGGATTTCACCACTATGCTTGTGGATTTCACCACTATACTTGTGGATTTCACCACTATGTTTGTGGATTTCACCACTTTGCTTGTGGATTTCACCATTATGCTTGTGGATTTCACCGTGTTCAATGCAGCATGTGCTTGCAGATTTCACCACCAAGCTGGCAGATTTCACTGCTGAGCTTAGCGAGTGGCTTTGAAGTGAGATTCTGTGTGAAAGGACTGTTTCCATTGAGATATAATAAAATATGTTTAATCTTCATAGAATCATATAAACTGCATCTGAGGCCATTTTCATCTAATACAGTTGGCAAAATAAAATATAAGCAATATAAATGAACCGCCGATCAAACAAATAATAAAAAGAATAGTCACTTTGGATCAGGAATGCAGCCCTAACAACTTCTAGTAAGGCCAACAAGTACACAGCGCACGCAGACTTACAGCATTTGAAGTAGGTACAGTTTGATTTAAAAATGTTGCTATAGAAAACAGCCCTAGGCATATTAGATACTTGAAATGTCTTTCACAACTAGCATGGGTATATCTAAACACATGCAAGCGTCTGATGTTTCCTATCATGCAACAAATTTGCAATTAATGCGGCCCAATGTATCATTTTTATTGGTCTACACGAGATATGTTCTTTATTAAGCAATAAACTCACATCTATATATTTTTCTGCTTTTATATGTTACTATTTATGTATAAAAGTTCATTAAACCAAGACTACATCTTTTTTTTTCAAGGCAATGTGGTATTGTAAATTGTAGCCACTGAACCAAATATGATATTCATTTTTAAAGAATATATACATTTATGAATGTTACTTTTCTCATACAAAAATATCCATTGTTTCTTCATCCTAAATTATATTATTATAAATAAAAATTATGTTTTGTATAAATATCATATTTTAGTTTTCATAATGTTAGATTATAATTATAAGACAATTAGTATATGATTCATGTAATGCATAACATAAAAGAGAATCTGTCAAATGTTTGTATTATTCGGATGGGAATAGGAATAAATATTATAAGATATTATAAGATATTCAAGATCTCACTATCAAGACGGTTACCAGGTTCGAGCTTTATGTGAGAAAGTTTGCCAGTTACTTGCGGAAGGACAGCAGTTTCACCAACGAAGCTTGATGCCATGATATATATAATCTGTAATGTGTTGGAAATGTGTAAGTTACATTTATTTTTTTTTCTTTACTCTTTCAGTTGAAATGGCTCAATATGTGATAGCAAACAGCGCATGAACACTTGACTCTCACTCCCTCACCATCCGGTTTTAAAACTACATTAAATACACCATAATACAAGCGTATGGAAGTCGTTTTGTGGGATACAGTCTGCAGTCACTAGAGCAGAGCCAGTCCCTTGATTTTCAATCAAAAACATAATGATGCTTTCATTATCTCTGCACATCACTAAAATACTATTTTATCCATAAAACACATGTGTGCCAACAGCTGGGCGCAATACACCAGGGGGGTTCAGGCAGTATATCACAGGAGGTTCCTCAGAAGTTAATAGAAAATATAAAGCAGTAAAAATGTTATTTTGATAGACAGGGTAGATTGTTCCAGATACCAGAAAAATGATCTGCCATGAGACAACTGTTCCCTGCTGCAGCCATTACACAAAAGTTGCATGATGAATTTGGTGAAGGCTGCTAAAGTGCTTTTTAAGAATTTTCTTCTTTTTTTTTTTCTTTTTTTTTTTCCTTTTTTTTTTTGACAAGTTTTATCACTTGCTGGATGGGTGCTTGAGCTGATGAAAATGGCATTGAGTTTAATTATTTTTCTGACGGCACAAAAATTATGAAATTTTAATCTTTTTACTCTAGAAAATCTTTGTTTAGTATTACTAGCAACATAATTTTATCAAAATATACTTGGAAAAAAATATTGTTAGTTGTTATCAAAGATTTGTTTTTGCATTTATTTTCTTAAATTTCTACCAAAGTTCTTCTAAAAACAGTATTTAACTGTCATGGCCTCTTTAACCCTTTACTTCATAAAGACGCCTTTGGACACCTTTAATATTGAAAGCATTAATTCACCATGTATCAGCAATGGGTGAATTATGTTTATATTAAATGACAGAGTGGAAAACAGTGCAGGAAGTGTTCAGATTGCTCGTCACGAGCAATCTGAACTCTTCCTGCACTGTTTTCAAAGGCCTTCTGTGATTGGTGCGGGAAAACGCGTATCTATGGAGTAAAGGGTTAACCAATGTAGGTCACTTACGATAAAAACTTGCCAATTAAAACCTGTAGAAATGACCCAGTTCTCCCGATTGGGTCCATAAAATAGCAGTGGTGGGAAAGCCACATTTAAGTATGTTGATTGGTCATTTGCTTCAACTGAAAGTTTGAATGACATCACAGTTAGTAAGCTTTCAGTTGCTATGAATTGTGGGACAGGCATAGAATTTCCTGCTTTTTCATATCAGGTTCTGGGATAGACCATGACTTGAGGTGGATTCCTTCAAAATACCTGACTGACACATGTCTAAATAAATGTCAGTGATTGGTTACAAAAACTTGTATTTAACCAATCAATAAAGCTAATATAGTAATTAATTTGTTTGAATATTAAGCATAATTTTTATGCCATCAAGGGCCAACGGATAATCATTTAACCTAACCACTGTTGCCTGGGATCTAAGAAAGTTAACCAGTACTCTAGCACACATATCTCTACAAGTAACTGATAACTTTCCCACTTAAATCAGTGGTGAGAGGTGAATAACAAGTTGACAGACTGGGCAGTTGGATTGTTTTGAATCATAATGGAATATGGTGAGAATTCAATGCAAACTTCCATTTATTATTGCTGTGGTAGCCATTTTAAATATTTGGCAAGGATAAAAACCTTAAAACTGCACCTGGGTATTTGTTAAAATACTGAAGTAAGTTTCTGTGCAGTATAAAGCATTATTGTACATTTCCTCAAATTCAGTCTGTTTACAAGAATAAACAATAGACATCACAGGACAGTATGTTCAACAATTCCAAGAACTGATTTGTAGATTGACTGCATTGTATGGTGTTAAGTGTTGCTTTCAACAATTTTTCAGTTATATCGCGATGGTGTCTTCTTGTAAAGTATTATGGCGTAGACACACGGTATGATACCCCACGCAGTCGCATTATATTGAGTCGAATGCAGATGACATTATAACATGTGATGAAACAAAGGGTAAGAATGACATATGGGACATAATTGAGAAGAATTGACCCTAGGGTCATGACTATGCAGTTTGATCAGCACTATATAGCTGCAGAATGAAAAAAACACAAGCGTAAGAGAACTTGCACAACTGTTAATGAAATTTTACAGAGGACTGAATAAATCTTCCATCTTCCAATTAATCAGTTCATTCAAGTATTAGCAAACTTAGATTATACAACAGAAAAGCAAATGCAAATCTGAAACTTTGATCTGATCAGTTTAAAATTATCAAGTGCGAAGAAAGATTTATTTGATATGTCAGTAAATTTGTCCCTACTTTGTATCACAGTTGGATGAATTTGGCTCCTGCAGACATGCTGGAGATAAGACATGCACATACAGTAATTGTCTTGGTGAAATGGTTTATAAACAAAATGGCTGTGTTTCTTGCAAAATATCAGGAAAATCTTGTAGCTGTAAGTGCAAACAGATAGAACATTGAAAGTAGTCATGTAGCTAGGTGCACCAAAAATATCAAGAACATCGGCAGAAGAGATACTTAGTGGTAAGCATGTACACTGATAATGTCCTGAATATCATTACAGAGACAAAGTGCACAGAGGAAAGTAACAAATAAAAAACTTCCTCTCTTTTTTTGATAAAGTAATAAAGGGCAACATCAAATTTCACATCCTTATTTAAAACCACATAATAAATATTTTAGCAGTCCGACTGATCCAAAAATATATCATTTTGTAGAAAATAATTATTTTATAACAAATCTTCCATCACATAATTCTTAAATACATAAATCCAAACTGTTACTTAAAAAAATGCACACAAAAATGATGATTTTCATTGGTTGTCGATAAGCTTGTCCATTACAAATGGTTGTTTTTGGGACACCCCCTAGTCAAGTTATATGTTAATTTAAAATTGGGAGTGATAAAACTGTTAAAAAATACCTATGTTGTTATTTAATGAGGACATTTTCAATGTTACCCTTTATTACTATATGTAAGATAGAGGACTTTTTTATTACCCCTGTGATTAAGTGTTGTGAAGTTTAGTACACCAAGAACAATGGCAGGAGACTGATATACTTGTAGTTTAGTACACCAAGAACAATGGCAGGAGACTGATAGACTTGTAGTTTAGTACACCAAGAACAATGGCAGGAGACTGATATACTTGTAGTTTAGTACACCAAGAACAATGGCAGGAGACTGATAGACTTGTAGTTTAGTACACCAAGAACAATGGCAGGAGACTAATATACTTGTAGTTTAGTACACCAAGAACAATGGCAGGAGATTGATATACTTGTAGTTTAGTACACCATGAACAATGGCAGGAGACTGATATACTTGTAGTTTAGTACACCATGAACAATGGCAGGAGACTGATATACTTGTAGTTTAGTACACCAAGAACAATGGCAGGAGTTTGATAGACTTATAGTTTAGTACACCAAGAACAATGGCAGGAGACTGATATACTTGTAATTCAATACACCATGAACAATGACAGGAGACTGATATACTTGTAGTTTAGTACACCAAGAACATTGGAAGGGGACTGATATATTTGTAGTTTAGTACACCAAGAACAATGGCAGGAGACTGATATACTTGTAGTTTAGTACACCATGAACAATGGCAGGAGACTGATAGACTTGTAGTTTAGTACACCATGAACAATGGCAGGAGACTGATAGACTTATAGTTTAGTACACCAAGAACAATGGCAGGAGACTGATAGACTTGTAGTTTAGTACACCAAGAACTTTGGCTGGGGACTGATAGACTTGTAATTTAGTACACCCAGAACATGTGCAGGAGGTATTTGTAGTTAGGTACACTAACAGGTTTCATAAACATCCATTACTCAGACCTACAGTTGAGTACACCTAGCACCTTCATAGAAGATTTTTGTAGTTTGGTAAACTGAAATATATGCTGAACATCGATGATTGAGATTTGTAGATCTGTAACATTGGCAAGAGAACAGTATGTCCTCAACACTGGAGACTGGAGACATTAAAGGCAGTATGACAATCACTTTTTCCAGTATTCCAGTGACCTGAGCATACCCTGATGTACTCAATGAGTCATTACATTAAAGACACATTATCGCTGAACTTGATTTGTCAGAGATAGATTCTGAAATTGTAGGTTCTCAAGCAGTGCTGGCTTAATATCTATTTTTAGAATAGTTTTGATTTCACACTGTAATTAAAATATTGATTTGTTTCACTTTTTTTGGCAGATAAGCAATTCCAGGTGATTCATATTTTAGATATAAATGATGATAATAAAAGGTTTTATACTCATTTTTAATGATTTTTTTGACCAAGACTTGTAGTGAAGAACACAAGCAAAAGTGGTACTTACTGTATCTATACATGAGCTTATCTTGTGTAGGTGGGCAGGGCCAAGTTTTCCATTACCCTGGTAACAACTATGCACAGTTTTATCCATTTTAGTGTTAATATCCGCAATGTTAAACACACACAGAGCAGAAGTGGCATCCTGGTTTTCATTGGTAAATCCAAGGAACAATTTTTGTGTGACGGAATCAAAATGGGCAGCACGTGCATGTGAAAAAAAGGTCACAGAATTAGCCAAACAATCCAACTGGATTTCAACATATGATCTGTAATACTTGTCTGTGAGACAGATTCTAGATATTTTACTTGAAACAATGGCATTATTCAATGCGCTTGGGTGCCTAGATATGTGGTACATGTAATTTCCATATGAGAATGCATAGATATATTGCACAAAATATCCATCTGCAAGATTTTGGGACCTGACATACTTAGCAGAGTATCCTTCCATATCCTCATGCAGAAGACTGAAACTATCCGCTGCCCTCGTGCTAAGTGTTGGTATGTCATCCAGAGATGTGGTGCCATCTTTCTTAAAATCATTAGCAATGTGAAGTTTCTGAGAATTTGAATGTGATGTTAATAACAAAACATTGTTTGTAGATTCGTCCATTGGCACCAGTGGTTTTCGGTGGTGGTATAAAATTGTACTTAAATTTCCTAATGAACGAGATTCACACACCCCACCATTTGTAGAACATAATATCACTGTATTTAAAGCTTTATTTATCACTACACCTTTAGGATAGGTTGACTTAGAGTTATGCCCCTTTATAGAAGCTGTCTGCTGCAAATTCAGATATCTAGAGAGTTTTGAGAGTGAATTTGTTGCGCCAACAACAATGTCACCAGAAGCTTGATTGAAGTCCATATGATGAAGGTGTTGACCATCAATATCACGAAATGTATGTGTCACATGCATGCCAAATGCCCCAGCAGTTACAATGGAGATCAAGGTCACCAGCATCACCATTTTTGATGGTGAATCCATCTTGAACATACCTGAAAATAAACAAGATGAAATTCTGATAAAAGAAAATACAAGATGCCTTTTCAAGTTCTATAGTTTTACCAATAAAGTTTTTCACATTAGGAACTACATGTATACCCACAAAATTTAACCAAACCATCTTACTATGGTGTACATTTTCCAAGGGTTGTATACTGTTTTCTGTGGATTATAAAAACAACCACATGGTATTATCGACTTTTCCTACGCATTGGATTTTTGTTCAAGGATTTGTCTTCAGAGTAGAAATTCCAAGGTTGATAGTTGAAACCTTGGAAATGATTCTGTGGATATATTGTTTTACATCACGACCATTAAAATAACTTGGCAAAAACCTTGGAAAATTCACACTTAAGAATGTCTGAGGTATAAAATTATTTCCAAGTTTTTTATTCATATGTCATTTAAATCATGGAAAATGTCCAAATACTCCTGGTTTTTCACCCATCTTGTGCATGTGTTGTTTTTTCCCAAACCTCAGAATTTGGCGTCAAATACTCCAAGGTTTAAACCATAGAAGTGTGCACTTAATGACCTATATTTATGTCAATGTGCCATAAAACACCATTCATTCATTAAACCTTAGAATATGTATGTCTGGGCAGAAACTAAAATTCTAATAAGAATTATAACACCTTTAGAAATGATGACCTTGGCTCAAAGGCAATCCCAAGATCCCCCTTCACCTTGCAACTGTTCCACATTTTTTTAAAAAAGTGTTCTAAAGCTAAATATATTATAAAGCTAAAACTGTTTGTCTATGTTTTATAGTAAATGAAAAAAGAATAATTTGTACTTTAAAATGTCTTTTTCTTTCATTTTCTCAGTAATGATATAAGATTATTTTATCAAGTTTTAGTGATTGGCCAAAATTTTTTTCAAAATCTGTTACTGGCAGCAAGCTAGCACTGTGGACTCTATTATCAAAGATAAGTCCCAACCTGGGGATAACACAAGTCATGCTTACAAAACACCACAAAACATTAAAGAGATGCCAATATTCAAAGTGATCTCATTTTTCTTAAAATGACCTTCAAAACTGTTAATTTTACATGTAAATCACACACAAAAAATGTTGCTCCGTTTGCCAAAGAAATAATTATTTTCATTCGTGCAAATAGGACCTTTATGTGTGCACATTAAAATAACAGGTTCTCATTACACCATTACATACAAGCAAGCTGATGAATATTATCTCATCTTACGCCATAATCAAGGCATAAAATTCAAAATATCCCAGCTTGCTTTTAATTGGCTACATATGAAAGCTTGTACAAAGCTTTGAGATTTTGATCATTTATCAGTGTTCTACCACAGGGGGCAACCATCTTTATTTACTGAAAACATAATACAAACTTTGTTTGACTGCACTCATAAACAATTACACAACAGGGCTTCCCGAAAACGCCTGAAACGGATTTTATCAGAGAATTTTTCTAACCCCCACCCATCCCAACAGCCTGTCTTCTTAAAGCATGCACTTATTCCCTTCATCAAATGGTATTTAATGAATCAGACAAAGAATTCTAAGAAATATAAAACAATCTTGAAGTAGAATTGTGGTTGGCATACAGTTGTTTGGTGCATCACTAATTTCTGTGGTGGGAACTTCTATCATTATACAGCAAAAGATTGCACATCATTTTATTTTTTTATAGATGTAGATCTACAAAAGTATTGAATTATCCATTCTCCTTTTTAATTCTTTTTTGAATGGGGTTTAATGTCATTTTGAAATATTCAACAAGTTATACAAAGATAATGGCCTATCCAGTTTGAAACAGAATGAATATTAATAGAACAATCGTCCTTTCTCAAGTAACTGTCAATCTTTCTCACATAAAGCTTATGAACTGATCAGGTATTAAACCTACAACCTCAACATTGAGAAGTGATCTTAGGACAGTGCCATGGAGGACACCCTCCAATTCTCTTGGTACCTGGTATGTATATACAAATATTTCTCTTGGTACCTGGTATGTATATACAAATATTTCTCTTGGTACTTGGTATGTATATACAAATATTTTGATAGTCTATCATTAACAATTACATTCTTTTATTTCACAAAAACTGATTGGATCAAGATGCTCAAGTTTTGAAATGCAATACAACATTCATAAATGGTGTATTTTACTACTTGGAAGTGCAATATAACATTCCCTAATGGAGTATTTTACTATTTGAAGTGCAATATAACATTCATTAATGGTGTATTTTACTACATGAAGTGCAATATAACATTCATTAATGGTGTATTTTACTACATGAAGTGTAATATAACATTCATAAATGGTGTATTTTACTATTTGAAGCGCAATATAACATTCCCTAATGGTGTATTTTACTACTTGAAGTGTAATGCAAAATTCATAAATGGTGTATTTTACTATTTGAAGTGCAATATAACATTCATTAATGGTGTATTTTACTACTTGAAGTGCAATGCAACATTCATAAATGGTGTATTTTACTACTTGAAATACAATATAACATTCCCTAATGGTGTATTTTACTACTTGAAGTGCAATATAACACTCATTAACGGTTTATTTTACTACTTGAAGTGCAATGGGACATTAATAAATGGTGTAATTTACTACTTGAAGTGCAACATAATGTTCCCTTATGGTGTATTTTACTACTTGAAGTACAATATAACATTTATTAATGGTGTATTTTACTACTTGAAGTACAATGCAACATTCATAAATGGTGTATTTTACTACTTGAAGTGCAATGCAACATTCATAAATGGTGTAATTTACTTCTTGAAGTGCAATATAACATTCTCTTATGGTGTTTTTTACTACTTGAAGTGCAATGCAACATTCATTAATGGTGTAATTTACTAATTAAAGTGCTATACAACATTCATTAATGGTGTATTTTAATACTTGAAGCGCAATAAAATATTTATTAATGGTGTATTTTACTACTTAAAGTGCAATATTACATTCATTAATGGTGTATTTTACTACTTGAAGTGCAATATAATGTTCCCTAATGGTGTATTTTACCTTGAAGTGCATTATAGCATTCATAAATGGTGTATTTTACTATTTGAAGAGCAATGCAACTTTCATAAATGGTGTAATTTACTACTTGAAGTGTAATATAACATTCATTTAAAGTGTATTTTACTACTTGAAGAGGAATATAACATTCATTAATGGTGTATTTTACTACTTGAAGTGCAAAATAACATTCCCTAATGGTGTAGTTTACTACTTGAAGTGCAATATAACATTCCCTAATGGTGTAGTTTACTACTTGAAGTGCAATACAGCATTCCCTAATGGTGTATTTTACTACTTGAAGTGCAATGCAACATTCATTAATGGTGTATTTTACTACTTGAAGTGCAATATAACAATCCTGTATGGTGTATTTTACTACTTGAAGAGCAATACAACATTTCTTATCACAACTAGCTTGAATTATTTGTATTTTAATCCTGTTTTCCTGCTTCAAATCATATTATAGCCTGTTTGAAACAGCAGAAAAATATGTTAGCCTAGCAAACAATATAACACACTCGCACATTAATCATGAGTAGCAGATAGTGCTGAAATACCAGATGGAAGTGAAATGATGCTTCACGGAGAGCTTTTTGTTTCACAGTATCATCTTATATTTAAAGATTAAAAGAAAACATTTCCCTCAGTTACTGTGGCAACTCGGCCTGGCATTGATTTCACCAACAATTTCAAGTATATTCTTATAAGACTGTTAAGAAACACCAATGCATATTTAATTTTATTCCATCAGAATATAAATAACATAGAGAACTTAGATATAGCGGAAAACGTTACAATTTATGTATATTTTTAAAAAGGAAAATCTTAAATCTCAGTTAAGCTGCCAGGTGATCATATATTTAGACTGGATTAGCCCCATACAAATATCAGAGCCTTCTTTCTGGAAATTAGGAAGAGGCCCAAGCCATCGAGATTGGGAAAAAACAGCGCGATTGAGGGGAAATTGGATTTTTTTTAAGGCTTTAGCAAACTTGAAAATAGAGTACAACACTGTTAAGATCATGTTCTAAGCAATAATAATATCCATATTGTTTTTTTTATCCCCTAATGTAAGAAAAATTAAAAGAACAACAGATAAAAAATTACTTCCCTTGGATAACTGCAAATTACTTCCCTTTATTACTTCCCTTGGAAAACTGCAGAGCTTCGTCAACCCCCCCCCACCGGAAAAAAAAAAAAATTGTAATTTTCTATCCTAACCTGTACCCCATGCACGATTCTTATAATCCACTAGACCACAGCAGTGTCATTACTGTTCAAAATGCACATTATTAACCAATAGAAGTTTTACTAGATATAAGTCTGTTGACACTAGTGCCCCAAACCCCTCTCCCCCTCCCCCCCCCCCCCAACTTTAGTATTGATTGGACACCAATTTTACTGAAAATTAAATTGAAAAGGGGCTATAACTCCTGTAAAATGAGATTGACAATTGACAAATTACCCCACTAGACCTGAATTTTATAATCATACAGGTACACAGAATATTAAATACATAGACCCCTCCAAAAGTTATTTTTTCAAATGGACAGACAGGGGTAAAACCTAACACTCCTTCACTATTCTTGGGGGAGTGGGGGTTGGGGGGGGGGGGGGGGGGGGAGGCATAACAAGACCTTGTCCAAGATTTATTACTTATTTAACTGCTTTGCAAGTTTGGTGAGGATCAAATGAAAAATGCAGGTGCTAGAGTGCACACAAGGTCAAATATCACATTTTTTAATGTTTCATTAGAGCCATAACTCTGACATAGTCACATTAATAATCGGATTTGGCCACTACAAGAACTTGTCCAAGATAACATGACTATATAACTACTGTATCAGTTTAGTTATAAAAAATGCGAGTGCTAGAGTGCACACAACAAAAATGTTTACGGACGGACGATGGGCGATCAGAATAGCTCACATTGAGCTTGCTCAGGTGAGTTAAAAAATTGATTAAAAATTGATGTAAAGCCTGATTTCATCATCTCATTATCATAACGAAAATAAATCTTCAGAAAATCCTGTAGCAGAATAATATGGAAGTTTTAATTCGAAATTTAAAGTTTACAAAAATAACTTAGTCAAAGATAACGGATACATTTTTCAACAATATGTACTAGAATCTTTTTTTATTGCACAACATTTTGCATTTAACTGATCTTCAAAAAGATTCTTTTTTTATTTACCACTTAGAGCACTGCTTTTTCGAATTATCTTCTAATGAAATCATGCAGTATTAATTTTTTCCATAAAAAAACCAGCACCAACAGACAAATGTGTGCTTTACACAATAGTCTCCGACTCTTGAATAGGTTCAGTAAACCAAGGTATTAAAACACAACAAATTGCTTCTGCATATTACAGAACAGATGTTCCTTGCTTTATATCTAAGAGATTTTGAGATATTTAATTGCCATTAAAGTAATATTGGCTCTCATGGCCAAGTGGATTTAGTAGAAGTAAGAGAAATAAAATAAAGTGAAAAATTAAAAACAGCAGTGTATAAGAATACAAATTAAGATTTTGTGACATTTGAAGGCTTTTCAGATGGTAAAGTCATCTTATGGAGCATGAATTTGTCTTTTTGTAATACACATCCACTTTAAAAATGCCGTTATTGACCAATATACGAAATTTAAAAATTTAATCTAGTAAAATGGTCGTTTTTTTTTTAGAAAATTAACCATTTTAACACCTCAAGGTCCCTTACTGGTCCCTTTTGAAAATAAAAGTTCCTTTATAGCAACAACTGCAGTGACTTTACTTGTCCAAAAAGATTTAATTTACATTATTTTTCATCTAAAATGTTAAATTTTTCTCTTATTGCGATTACCTTTTAATAAACTTTGAGTACAGTGGTACTTAGATAGAAATGCAAACATATGCAAAATACACTCGGGATCCACAGAATGAAGCTGTGATTTACCCTGAACCGTGTTATAAATATCCCAAGGTGCACTGTGCTACATTATTTGGCAATACTAGTTCCGGTCATAGTACCGTAAACAAACACAAGACAATGTGTGATAAATAAGACAGACCATTAATTAATTAAAAGAGATGTTGTTTATAACAATAAGAAGTTGTCATGTCAGTCTAAATAATCAAGGTATAATTGATGCACAAATACATGGCCACAGTTTGAAAAAACGTAACAAGCTCACGAACACTTAGCGATAAAGTTGAGGTTTTAATCAATTCATCGATTATTATACCACATGTTTTTGTTTTTTTATAAATCTGGTTGAAAATATCAATGTTAAATTTGGCTGACCAATAAGAAGACAAACTGACTGATCCACAAGAAGGCAAACTGACTGGCACACAAGAAGACAATCTGACTGATCCACAAGAAGACAAACTGACTGAAACAAAAAAAGACAAACTGACTGACATACAAAAAGACAAACTGACTTATCCAGAAGAAGACAAACTATTTGATACACAAGAAGATAAACTGACTGATTCACAAGAAGGCAAACTGACTGGCACACAAGAAGACAAGCTGACTGATCCACAAGAAGGCAATCTGACTGGTACACAAGAAGACAAACTGACTGACACTCAAGAAGACAAACTGACTGACACACAAGAAGACAAACTGACTGATCCAAAAGAAGAAAATCTGACTGATCCACAAGAAGACAAACTGACTGACCAATAAGAAGACAAACTGACTGTCACATAAGAAGACAAACAGACTGATCAACAAGAAAACAAACTGACTGATCAACAAAAAGACAAACTGACTGACACACAAGTAGATAAACTGATTGACACACACGAAGACAAGCTGACTGATTCACAAGAAGTCTTCTAACTGATCCACAAGAAGACAAACTGACTGACACACAAAAAGACAAAATGACTGACCCACAAGAAGACAAACTGACTGACACAAAAGAAGACAAACAGACTGATCCACAAGAAAACAAACTGACTGATCAACAAAAAGACAAACTGACTGACACACATGTAGACAAACTGACTGACACACAAGAAGACAAGCTGACTGATTCACAAGAAGACTTCTAACTGATCAACAAGAAGACAAACTGACTGACACACATGAAGACTTCTAACTGATTCACAAGAAGACAAACTGACTGACATACATGAAGACTTCTAACTGATTCACAAAAAGACTAACTGACTGACACACAAGAAGACAAACTGACTGATCCACAAGAAGACAAACTGACAGACACACAAGAAGACAAGCTGACTGATCCACAAGAAGACAAACTGACATATCAATAAGAACACAAAATGGCTGACACCCAAGAAAACAAACTGAATGACCAATAAGAAGGCAAACTGACTGACACAAGAAGACAAACTGACTGATCTACAAGAAGACAAACTGACTGACACACAAAAAGACAAAATGACTAATCCACAAGAAAACAAACTATTTGATTCACAAGAAGATAAACTGACTGATTCACAGAAAGACAAACTAACTGATCCACAAGAAGACAAACTGACTGATCCACAAGAAGGCAAACTGACTGGCTCATAAGAAGACAAACTTACTGATCCACAAGAAGACAAACTGAATGACACACAAGAAGACAAACTGACTGATTCACAAGAAGACTTCTAACTGATCCATAAGAAGACAAACTGACTAATCCACAAGACTGCAAACTGACTAGCGCACACAAGAAGACAAACTGACTGATCCATAAGAATGAATGAATAATGAATGAATAGGGTTTTATGGCGTACCAACACATTATCGGTTATTCAACACCAACAGGAAGGAAGATTGCTGGTTCACTCTACATGTACAAAACTAACAAATTAATATACAGATTAAAAAAAAAATACATCAACAAATGAATATGCAGAATGAACCTAGAACCATTGTACCTGCAGAGTTTCAGCAAATTCTATCGTATTACTCAATTTATCGCTTCTTACGACATGCATAAGCCACAGTGATCCTATTCTTGCCATCACTCATGGCACCCTGGAACCACACAGGGGTTGATAAAAAATGATCAAATGAATATGACACCCATTCGGACGATTCCTACCTCTCTGCAGAGTTTGACAGTGATTCTATTTTTAGCCAGAACCACACGGACTGATCTACAAGAAGAAAAACTGACTGATCCACAAGAAGACAAACTGACTAACCAATAAGAAGACAAACTGACTGACACACAAGTAGACAAACTGACTGACACACAAGCTTTTAACTGATCCACAAGAAGACAAACTGACTGACACACAAGAAGACAAACTGACTGATCCATAAGAAGGCAAACTGACTGACACACAAGAAGGCAAACCGACTGATCCACAAGAAGGCAAACTGACTGACACACAAGAAGGCAAACTGACTGACATACATGAAAACTTCTAACTGATCTTCAAGAAGACAAACTGACTGACACACAAGAAGACAAACTGACTGATCAACAAAAAAGCAAACTGACTGCTGCTTAAGTGACTTACCAGAAGACAAACTGTCTGACCCAAAAGAAGACAATCTGATTGATCTATAAGAAGACAAACATATTTATCACGAGACATAATCAATCCTGTCAATTATTTACATTCTGTTCACCTCTCCCAAGATAGATAGAGTATTTTAATCATGCAAGTACCCATCCAAACATCACAACTACAATTCAAGAACCTAATTTGCCTGTAAGAAATTCATTATCTCAGTTTATAGATTTGAATTTCAAAAAAGGTCCCAATTAATGCGATAACACATATTACATATCAGCATAATTTTATCATTTTCGGAATTAAATACAAACCATACACAAATCTGCAATAAAAAAGTTGCAAACGCAATAAAATTTGTAATCTTACCAATATTCTCTTCAAAACCGTCATGCATAGAAATGAATGCTGGCAAAATTTGAATTTGAATAAATTTTGTCATATTGATTTCAAAAGTAATGACTTCATAGAAGATATGTTATGTTGTAATTTTAGTACATGTACTAAAAAACAGTTTGTTCAGATCCAATCCAAATGAGGTTCACTGACAAACATGTAGCCTCCGATATCTGTAGAGGGGTGAGGATTATCTTTTAAATGACAAGCATGATAGCTTTGTCATATTTTTGGAATATCCACTCCTGTCTGGTTCCAATGGGCATGGTTAGGCCACAGTCAGTAGCAAGTCTGACTATCAATCCAGGGACATGAGTTTGAATCCCCGCCCAGCCACAATCTCTGTGATGATTGATATACGACATAGCAACTCATTGTCATTTGTCTCTACCCACTGATTCAAGTGAGACAGTTATCAATAGCTTGCAGAGATAGGTGTGCTCAGGTACTGGTTAGTGGTTAAGTTAACTGACAGTCTGTAGCCCTCAATGGCATAAAAATGATGCTAAATATTCAAATAAACTAATTCAAAATTAATCTCCTGTCTGGTTCCAGGGTGCTACATCGGTGGGTTGTTGTTGTATGGTGTTTAGTGTCGCTTTCAACACTATGGTTGTATATTGCATCTTGCAAGAGGCAACACATTGACCAAGAGATGGACACCTAATCTACTGTCTGATTTCAAGCCCAGTCAAACACACACAAAAATATATTACTTTTTTTAAGAAAATTGCAATAAAATTTTTGTTAAAATAAAAGTAATAAAATTCTTTTTTTAAAAAATGACTGATGAATTCTTTAGAGATACATTTATTTCTTTTCTGGCGTAAACCCTGTCTATCTTCATTAACTTACATTAAATGACCTTCGCAACATTAACATATATGTACCACCAAACAAAGGGTACTGATAAAAAATAACCATGTTGCTAAAACAACTTTACATCAAACCTGTACTTGATTTACATATAAAATACACAGGTGTAACATTCCAATGTAAAAGTCTCAAACTTCTGATGCATACAAAAATACTACTGCATTTGTAGCTTTGGTGGATAATGACAAATTACTGTTAAATTTCATTCCAAATTTAAATCAAATTTTATTAGTTTCGTTGGTAGTAAAGCCATAAATGGTGTAATAAATAAAAAGCGAACATGAGCGGACGTCTCCGAAGCGCATTATTATCTTGAAATCAAATTGTAATGTTGTTTTACAACTCTTTGTTACACATATATAGTCAAACCTGTCTTAAGCAGCTAAACAAGGGAAGTGGTTGCTTAATACAATACAGCTTGATTGGCTTTGAAGGCATTTATATGGGAAATTGCAAATATTACTGCTTAAGACAAGTGGTTGCTTAAAAGAGGTAACCACTTACACAGGTTTTGACTGTAAATACCATATATGGATACTCTAAAGAAAGAGGTAGGAACATAACAAATAATGATGCCAAGAACTGGTCTGATCATTTTTCTTTATACAAACACAAGAGGCAAACATCATTAATCAGTCACATTGCTTATTGAAAATACCCAGCAGAAAAAAAAAATCCAGTGTCCAAGCTGACCAGTAAAAATTATAATGGTGAAAGTTTTCTGTACCTTCACATTTCAAGTAACTATGTGGGGTTTTGTGACCCATCAGCAGCCAGCATCGTATTGAGTCAGGAACCGTCAAGAAAAGCAAATACAACATCCTAGCCAAATGTTGTTCAAGTTTCTATTAGATTATTCATCATTCTCTGTCTAATACAGACACTGGTACAATTGATTAAAACATATTTACAAAGGTTGAGGAACAAAATATTTAAACAGTTACGATTAATAGTTTGGAACATGTAATTAATTAACACCTTCGGGATTCAAATTCATGTTGGCATTAATTTGCAGATTTGCATAGTAGCAAGCCATTTTACACAAATCAAATGGAATAACAGAGTAGCATTAAATTGTCTATTTGAATATTTCCCCTCAATTTTATGCCATCAAGAGCTTAGCAGATGATCAGTTGATCTTACCACTCTTTCCTTGGATTCAGCTATAGTATAGTCTCTGTAATAACTGATATTCGACTTCGCATCTCATTGTCATTCATCTCTCACCACTAATTCAAGTGGGAAAGTTATCAGTCACTAAGATAGGCGTACTTGGGTACTGGTTAACCTTACAGGATCACAGGAAAGAGCGGTTAGGTAAAGTGATTGTCTGTTAGCTTTTAATGTAATAAAAATGAAGCTAATACTCAATCAAACAAGTATTTTCATATAATTTTATGACAGCACATGGTTTATTTTTTTATTATTTTTTTTTTAATGGGGTTTAACACCATTTTCAACACATTTCAGGTTATATATGGCATATCTAGTTTTACTGGTGGAGGAAGACCTCAGACTGAGTAGAACCACTGTCCTTCCACAAGTAACTCGAAACTTTCTCACATAATGTTTTTGGAGCAAGCGGGACTCAAACCTACGACCTTAGCGGTGAAAGGTAAGTGATCTTGTCATTCAACATGTTTCAGCAAGAGTTGAATGGCAAAACATGTTGTTTTCCTGACAGCTCATATCCTATATACATGTGTTACATAATAATAGATGATGAAAAGCAACTGGCCATGTCACCAGCCTAAGTACAAACTTGAACTTCTAAACCAATTCTTGTTTATTAAAAATCACTCATGCAGAAAACAAACTGTTTTGCACATATTGCCGACTGTGTCAAAACTAAGGCCATCCTTAAAATAATATTTGTTTGCTGTGCTCCGACCCAGTATTTGATTGCTGTGCTCCGACCCAGTATTTGTTTGCTGTGCTCTGACCCAGTATTTGTTTGCTGTGCTCCAACCCAGTATTTGTTTGCTGTGCTCCGACCCAGTATTTTTCATGTGGCTAGGTAGGTAATTTTTTTTTTTTGCCAAATTTTAATATTGCAGTCATTTTAAAGAAAAATGGACAGAAATCATGAAATTTTATTTAAATACTTTAAAAGTCAATAAAAATGTTTTGGTAGCTGCAATTTTGAGTGAGCAGATAGGAGCAAGGCAAACAATGTATTTTTTAAGGATGGCCTGCCTAACAGTGAAATTTGCTTGTACCTACATACGGACTCAGGTCTATTATAAGTTAAGATCATTCTGGATGAGAAAATTTCACCCATTATAACTGATAATTACAGCTTAGGTATGTTAAAATATTAAAAATAAAAACATTAAATATACAGAAATGCATATACTGATTGAAGTAAAAAACAATTAACAGAGAAATGCATAAAACATCGACACATCAAGTTTTTAATTTTTTCCTTTATTATACTATTTTCATCAAGATGAAGATTGATCTTACAAAATCTTAAGTTTTTTATTCTTTGTAACCCATTTTGGAACAAAAATGCAACCAACTCCTCAGGCCGTTCTTAAAAAAAGTTGTTTGCTATGTTCCTTCCTATTCAATCAAAATTTCAGCTATCCTTTTTTATTGATTTTCAAAACGCTGAAATTTTTTTTCATTATTTCTGCGTATTTTTGTTCAATATATGGCAAAAAAAAAAAAAATAAATAAATATCTACCTACCCACATAGAATACTGAGTCGGACCACAACAAACAAACTTTTTTTCAAATCAAAACTTCAAAACTCACAGTATTAGTTGTTCAGATATTCCAACAAGTAAGCTAAATCCACAATCCAAACTTTAGAACATCTTAGTTTAATCCAAACTGCAATTATTCCTAATTTCCACGAGAGATTGGTCGAGAGACCATGCGAGACGAAGCTGCAGAGCTCTCACCACTCCAGGATGTTGTAAAAGTTGAAAATCAATCCTAGACCCTCACTTCTATAACACTTCTATACCTCCTCAGTGTTCCTTTGTGACTAAACATGCTGTATGTAACATAGAAGCATATACAGGCTTAAACAAAAGTTTTTGTCCTACCAATTTTTTTGTTTTGTTAGTTATTAATATTGCTTACTGGATTTATTCAGCTCGCCAGCAGAGATGGAAATTTAGATAACAAGAATTTCTTCATTATAACTACATGCATAAAACTGCACTGAACCAATGATTTATTCAGCTGATGACAAATGCAAACTTGATTTATATCACACTGGCTATTGGTAAATTAACCCCTTTGATAAACCACATCAAAGACAGGCTACATGTCATATACTGTACACAGTGATACAGTCATCTGACAAAGTGTGTCCCTAATCTTGATACAGAATGTATCCCCATAATTCTTTACATATTTATAATATTGAACTTTCAAACACAATACTATATAGACAGCATCAAGCACAAACACACAAAGTACATCTATGTATGGCAGTAGGCGATATTCTATTCGATTTATTGCCCCACAGTGTCAAATGAAGCTCATTTGTAAGTCTTATTAGAATATTATAATTATTATATCAAAATGTTATGAGTCTGTTGTTACACTGCCTTTTAGGTATATGTGATAGGCAATTCCAATATTTTTAGTTAAAAATAATTAGTGACTACTGAGATGAACCATTTGTCTGAATAAAAATCATGTCAGTCTGACAACTGTGCCACTTCATTAATGTCACTGGGAAAGGGTCCTCTGTGGTCTAAGGCACCATCTCAAGATCACTTACCTCTCACTGCTAAGGCTACAGGTTTGAGTCCTGCTCGCTCCAAAAACTTTATGTGAGAAAGTTTGCTAGTTACTTGCTGAAGGACGACGGTTCTACTCAGTCTGACTCAGACTGAGGTCTTCCTCCGCCATTAAAATTGGATATGCCATAATTTTTATATAACCTGAAATATTTTGAAAATGGCTTTAAACCGCATTAAAAAAAAAAATAAATAAATAAAAAAATAATATCACTGGGCTAAAATCACATTAAAACCATGCCAGTTAAACTAGCAATAAAGTGGTAGATGGAATAAGGGCAGGTGGGTTCCATTGCCAACCTGATAAAGACACGTCACTGAGTAAGATATTGTTTCTATTCAGAAATAGATAAAACATGATTTGATTATACATATTACAAAAAACATATTCCCCAATTTGATTTGAAATAAAGAAGTTAACTAACAAAATGACAAAGACCTAGACAAAAAGACCTATAAGAATCTTGCTGATAATTAAAGCAGGTAAAATTCTTGAGTGCCTTCATTTCCTGCCACTTTTTTAAAACCTGTGTGGTTCCTGGTAAAAAACATAGGTTCTCTTATCATAGGTTTGTTAATTTCTGCAAAGGGGGAGGAATTTCCGAATGGGTGTCATGTCAATTTCATCAATTGTTTGTCATTTTCATTACTCATCAACCCCTGTGTGGTTCAAGAGTGCCAAATGAGTGATGGCAAGAATGCATACATGTTGCAAGAAGCGAATACTTGAGTATTTAGATACAATTTGCTGAAACTTTGAAGGTTTCAAGGTTCTAGGTTCATTCTGCATATTCAATTATTGATGTGCAAATATGGGTGTGTGTTTTCCAATTTGTACACCAATCTGTTGTTTTGGTACATGGAGAGTGAACCTGGAAACCTGTTGGAGTCATATAACCCATATTGTGTTGGTACGCTGTAAAACCCGAATTCATTCATTCATTCATTTATTCCTTTTAATAGTTCAAGTTTAATATTCAAGACAGTGAATATTGCATAGCTACAAAATATTGAAAAACTAACCAATTGGAATATAACTTTCTGACAAGCCTGTAGCTGCATTTTTTATCACCTAGGAAAGACTTTTGAAGCTCATAAAAAATGTTATGAATGACATAATGTAGAGAACAGCTGGGTTACATGGATCAGTTACAGTAGTGCAAGGTTCGATGGAGGCTTGATTTTATAATGCTCTTGGTTAAAAGTTTGACGAAAGTTTGCAGAAGATAAAAGTCAGTAAACATTTATTCTGTCAAAAATGATACCTTTACTTGTCTAGAAAGTGCTTCTGGTAAGTCACAGGCTAAAGGGAGAAGTAGATACAAGTACACCCTGGCAACTTATGCAAACTGATTCTCCCACACATAAAGAGAACCGGGAGTTGTGATTGAAAAAGACTAAATTGCCGTTTTATCCCCCTTCATCAGCTTGCTTTCAGAGGGATCATAAAAAACGTTTATATGAAAGACATGTGAAGTGATGTTCTGACAGACAGAAAGTCAAAGGAGCACGGCACCAAGATTGTATCTGAGACAGTACTTGTTGGGATCAATTATCCATGATGTCTTATAATTTCTTAATCTTCTTAACTTACTTGCTTAAACACAATCATGCATTTTAAATCGATTATGAAACAATTTAAGTTCTTACAATAATTCAAAATTGAACCAGTTATTAAGTAAAGCAGGGCAGTAGAAAGTGGATAGAGTGTTGGCAGCTTACGACACAGGTTGCGGGTTCGATCTCTAGCTCGGCCATATGTCTCTCAAAAAAAAAAAACACTCAATATTCCAGGAAGACAACAAATAAGCTTTCAACTTTCTTCACAATCGAGCTAAAACTAAACTAAACACATGCAGATAATGTGTCTTGCAAAACGACACCATACATGTCTGTGGTTGCCGATCGGATCAATGACCCTTCAATCCTTTGTGGGATCCTGGCCACTAAACAACATGCATGCTCCGTCTGAGTTTGTTATAGCAACAGCTAGTTGTATGTTTCTAATTTTAATATTTAATGAATCTATATTAATCTTGATTCTGCTGATTACAGCTAGCTCAGTCTGTAGAGTGCATACCTATCAATCCAGGGATAGTGAGTTGATTCCCCACTCTTCTAGCCTCTTACTATCAATCCAGGGGTCGTGAGTTTGATTCCCCACTCTTCTAGCCTTTAACTATCAATCCAGGGGTAGTGAGTTGATTCCCCACTCTTCTAGCCTCTTACTACCAATCCAGGGGTCGTGAGTTTGATTCCCCACTCTTCTAGCCTCTTACTACCAATCCAGGGGTCGTGAGTTTGATTCCCCACTCTTCTAGCCTCTTACTACCAATCCAGGGGTCGTGAGTTTGATTCCCCACTCTTCTAGCCTCTTACTACCAATCCAGGGGTCGTGAGTTTGATTCCCCACTCTTCTAGCCTCTTACTATCAATCCAGGGGTCGTGAGTTTGATTCCCCACTCTTCTAGCCTCTTACTATCAATCCAGGGGTCGTGAGTTTGATTCCCCACTCTTCTAGCCTCTTACTATCAATCCAGGGGTCGTGAGTTTGATTCCCCACTCTTCTAGCCTCTTACTATCAATCCAGGGGTCGTGAGTTTGATTCCCCACTCTTCTAGCCTCTTACTATCAATCCAGGGGTCGTGAGTTTGATTCCCCACTCTTCTAGCCTCTTACTATCAATCCAGGGGTCGTGAGTTTGATTCCCCACTCTTCTAGCCTCTTACTATCAATCCAGGGGTCGTGAGTTTGATTCCCCCCTCTTCTAGCCTCTTACTATCAATCCAGGGGTCGTGAGTTTGATTCCCCACTCTTCTAGCCTCTTACTATCAATCCAGGGGTCGTGAGTTTGATTCCCCACTCTTCTAGCCTCTTACTATCAATCCAGGGGTTGTGAGTTTGATTCCCCACTCTTCTAGCCTCTTACTATCAATCCAGGGGTTGTGAGTTTGATTCCCCACTCTTCTAGCCTCTTACTATCAATCCAGGGGTTGTGAGTTTGATTCCCCACTCTTCTAGCCTCTTACTACCAATCCAGGGGTCGTGAGTTTGATTCCCCACTCTTCTAGCCTCTTACTATCAATCCAGGGGTCGTGAGTTTGATTCCCCACTCTTCTAGCCTCTTACTATCAATCCAGGGGTCGTGAGTTTGATTCCCCTCTCTTCTAGCCTCTTACTACCAATCCAGGGGTAGTGAGTTTATTCCCCACTCTTCTGGCCTCTTACTATCAATCCAGGGGTCGTGAGTTTGATTCCCCACTCTTCTAGCCTCTTACTACCAATCCAGGGGTAGTGAGTTTATTCCCCACTCTTCTGGCCTCTTACTATCAATCCAGGGGTCGTGAGTTTGATTCCCCTCTCTTCTAGCCTCTTACTACCAATCCAGGGGTCGTGAGTTTGATTCCCCACTCTTCTAGCCTCTAACTACCCATCCAGGGGTCGTGAGTTGATTCCCCACTCCTCTAGCCTCTTACTATCAATCCAGGGGTCGTGAGTTTGATTCCCCTCTTCTAGCCTCTTACTATCAATCCAGGCGTCGTGAGTTTGATTCCCCTCTTCTAGCCTCTTACTATCAATCCAGGGGTCGTGAGTTTGATTCCCCACTCTTCTAGCCTCTTACTATCAATCCAGGGGTCGTGAGTTTGATTCCCCACTCTTCTAGCCTCTTACTATCAATCCAGGGGTCGTGAGTTTGATTCCCCTCTCTTCTAGCCTCTTACTATCAATCCAGGGGTTGTGAGTTTGATTCCCCACTCTTCTAGCCTCTTACTATCAATCCAGGGGTCGTGAGTATGATTTCCCACTCTTCTAGCCTCTTACTATCAATCCAGGGGTCGTGAGTATGATTCCCCACTCTTCTAGCCTCTTACTATCAATCCAGGGGTCGTGAGTATGATTCACCACTCTTCTAGCCTCTTACTATCAATCCAGGGGTCGTGAGTTTGATTCCCCACTCTTCTAGCCTCTTACTATCCATCCAGGGGTCGCGAGTTTGATTCCCCACTCTTCTAGCCTCTTACTATCAATCCAGGGGTCGCGAGTTTGATTCCCCACTCTTCTAGCCTCTTACTATCAATCCAGGGGTCGCGAGTTTGATTCCCCACTCTTCTAGCCTCTTACTATCAATCCAGGGATAATGAGTTTGATTCCCCACTCTTCTAGCCTCTTACTATCCATCCAGGGGTCGTGAGTTTGATTCCCCACTCTTCTAGCCTCTTACTATTAATCCAGGGGTCGTGAGTTTGATTCCCCACTCTTCTAGCCTCTTACTATCAATCCAGGGGTCGTGAGTTTGATTCCCCACTCTTCTAGCCTCTTACTATCCATCCAGGGGTCGTGAGTTTGATTCCCCACTCTTCTAGCCTCTTACTATCAATCCAGGGGTCGTGAGTTTGATTCCCCACTCTTCTAGCCTCTTACTATCCATCCAGGGGTCGTGAGTTTGATTCCCCACTCTTCTAGCCTCTTACTACCAATCCAGGGGTCGTGAGTTTGATTCCCCACTCTTCTAGCCTCTTACTTTCCATCCAGGGGTCGTGAGTTTGATTCCCCACTCTTCTAGCCTCTTACTATCAATCCAGGGGTCGTGAGTTTGATTCCCCACTCTTCTAGCCTCTTACTATCCATCCAGGGGTCGTGAGTTTGATTCCCCACTCTTCTAGCCTCTTACTACCAATCCAGGGGTCTTGAGTTTGATTCCCCACTCTTCTAGCCTCTTACTATCAATCCAGGGGTCGTGAGTTTGATTCCCCACTCTTCTAGCCTCTTACTATCAATCCAGGGGTCGTGAGTTTGATTCCCCACTCTTCTAGCCTCTAACTATGCATCCAGGGGTCGTGAGTTTGATTCCCCACTCTTCTAGCCTCTTACTATCAATCCAGGGGTCGTGAGTTTGATTCCCCACTCTTCTAGCCTCTTACTATCCATCCAGGGGTCGTGAGTTTGATCCCAACTCTTCTAGCCTCTTTGATGATTGGTCATTAACTTCCATTAACTTAATTGTTTTATCGTGGCCAACCTCCCACCTCTGAACATATGGGGAAGTAGTCACTTGGAGAGATAAGGTGTTTGTAGCACTTGTTAACCACCTACTGGTTCCCAGGACGATGATTAGGTGCATTCAAACTGCTGATATGTAAAGGATATATACTGGTCATACCTAATACTACAAGAATAAAAAAATTTTAACCATGTAAAGAATGGCATCAATACTAAACAGTTATAAAGTTACTTAAGTGTGCTGAGTAAAAAATAGCTACCGATACGAAATGCAAACAAATGCAGACGCTAATGGAAGTTGGAGCTTTGCGCATGTCCTCCCAGATTGTTATTAAAAGGGCATTCATGGTAATAGGTATATTGTGGTATTACCTATACAAGGGATACTTCGGTAAAAAAATGCAAATGAAACCCATACAAACTAATTATCTTGGTTTATAATATTTATTGCGTGGTCTATTGCATTCTCGTCTTACAGATATGTTTTACTTGTCAATTATTTAATATATTTATTTAAATGTTCAAAATTAACATACCTTACATGTTATAAAATTCATGTCGTTTGTTTACCGATTATACCTAATCTCATGTTTTTCAGAGTTTTCATGCCCAATGCCTGATTATTATTTGATAAATTTATACAGTTTCCATCTGAAGCTGCTGTCCAAAGATGGTATTCCATCAGAGATGAGGAAAGTAAAACCCAAAAGTCATTATCAGTCTTTGTTAAGAAGGTCAAAACAGTATAGGTAATTCAGGGTAAATGTGTCAGCGGGAAGGGAATAATAATAATAATAATAATAGTCATCCTAATGCATTTACAAGGACGACATGGTGTGCTCCAGTCCAACTCGGTCGGAAGTTTACCGCCCTTGTTTTTTGAAAACGATGCTACTATAAGCATTTGTAAATTCTATTGAACAAATATGGTCCCAACATATAGTGTGTAAAAACAAGAGGCCCAAGAGGGCCTGAGGACGCTCTACTGACTCATAAACATTTTAAAAAATCTGTTGGGTCGTTCATGAGAAGAAGATTTTTTAAGTTTTGGACTATTTTTAGTAATGGCGGCCATCTTGAATTTCAGATCGAAAAAAAAAATCTTCTGTACAGTCTCCTATGCAACAGAAATATGCATGTGAAGTTTCAGTTTAATTGGCCTAGTGGTTTCAGAATAGATGAAAGAAAAAGAGAATTTTCTGTTTTCCCATAGTATCCCTATGTAAAATTCTAAGTCCCCTTATAGGGCCCCTATAAATTTTAGCCCCTTAATTCTTATCTGCAATCAAACCCCTACACATAGTGATAATTTATACCAAATATGAACAAATCTAACATATCGGTTCTTAACAAAACGATTTTAGTAATTCCCAATTTTTACCCTTTTGGGGCCCCTCCTGACCCCTTAAGACAGTGGAACCCAGTCATTTTTACAAATCTGAACCTCCTTCACCAAACAATGCTTCTGTGAAGATATAGGCAAAATCATTTCCATTTAAAAAAAAAAATAAATAAATAAATAATATAATGACATGTGTCCCCTAATTGAACCCTCGGGGCGGGATCATATTTAATCCTAGGGACACCATTTGAACAAATCTAACAAAACTATAGTTGGTCATCATTACTACATAAACATTTAGAAAATCTGTTGGGCCGTTCATGAGAAGAAGATTTTTTAAGTTTTGGACTATTTTAAGTAATGGCGGCCATCTTGAATTTCAGATCGAAAAAAAAAAATCTTCTGTATAGTCTCCTATGCAACAGAAACATGCATGTGAAGTTTCAGTTTAATTGGCCTAGTAGTTTCAGAGAAAGTGCTGCTAACAGACGACAGACGACAGACAACGGACAACGGACGACAGACAACGCGCCATCGCATAAGTGCAAAGCAAAGTGTGACAGTCTTGAATACAATATGTCGTAAAAATTCTGCATGTAGTGTGATAATGACACAATTATTTTTTTCACGAAATAAAATGTATAGAGTAGGAAGATTTTGATTGGTCGGGCAGTAAATAGTTAACATGTAACATTTACTTTATTTGGTGTAAGCGATAAAAATTACATTTACCCAAATCATCCGATTGACGATAAAAGACGGATAATGGAAATATTGGTCAGAATATCAGCTCATCGTTTGAGTCCATTGCTCCGGTGAGCTAAAAAGGCAAAATTATTTTATTAATCTAGTTTTATAAAATGGAGACAAATTATATCCCATTTATGATTGAATTGCATTACATCAGAAGAAAATGATAATATATAAATGCATGCTAGCTTCATACCAAATTGTTTTCTTTCAATAATGCCATAGTGGAGCAGTCACTTTAGATCTCTTTCATAAGAATATTTCACATCTCCCATCCAGTAGTACTCATAAATGCATTAATATATAGGCTCTCCAGACAGGCGACTATTATGCACAAAGACTTGTACCATTTATAGAAGATTTATGAGAACATAAAATTCTATATTATTACTAGCATTTTCAGTAATGGCCAGCTTTCATGTTTTATTTCATGCAATCATAATCCTTGAGTATTATCTTGGGTAAATAAAAAGGGCTCCTTGTCTGGAGCTGGTTGTTAGCCTTTAATGTTGAAATCATTCCTGAATACAGAATGGAAAAAAATATTCTCTGGTAGGGCGCACCATCTGGTAGACTGTAGTTCAAAAACTCATTTCAAACGGTTTCAAGTATGACTTGATCAATATTTCAATTATGTAAATTTGTATGTGCTGTAGCAACATTGAAATTTGAACAATATAAAATGATAAAGTATATTAAAGGGAAATATTTCGAACAGTCATTTTGATAAATTTTCATTTAAAACAATTATGGCAAATCACAAGTCATATAGATTTAAGAAATTTAATATAGCTGTTTGCAGTCTTTTAATTTCATTTCAATTTTGGAAAGGAGTACAACTCTTGTAAATTGTTGAAAGGAATCCTATTATTCCCCTTGTCATATATGACAAAAAGAGTACAGATTATCTTATTTTCATCATTTATACTTATCATAGAGAAATCATAGAGAAATATTAATTAGCATTTTTCAAAATATTTACTCCTATTTTCAAAGCTAGTATGACACTATCAGTTTTATAGAAAATGATAACACTATATTAAATACAAAATTTTAGAGATATATCACTTTATAATTATGTTCATTACATTCATAGTGCAAAGCTATATTTAGTGTGAAACTTAAACATTCACAGTGTCCCTTTAAGCTAACAACATATCTGTAGAAACCTGTATTACATTATATGTTTCAGGTGCTATGACTTTTTTTAACTTATTTATTTTACATCGATTGTGAAACAAGTTCTTTCAACTCAAGTCAAATCACGCTGAACGTCTCCTGGATAGGACAAATATTAAGCATAATTATGCAGATAAAGACACAAAGGACACTTCACATAAAGAAGGAGGATCAAATCCCCCAATCATCCTGTCCTGGTTCCCTACTCTACCACTGGACCATGCATCCCATATCTAACTGCAAGGCTAATACAAAATGACTACAAGTTACTGTTATGTAGACAACCCTCTATTTTTAATACTCCTCATTCTCAAATTTATAAATATCTATATAATGTACATGTATTATTATTGTTGTCAATATTATTAACTTAACATGCACAAAATGACCTATAATGTTTATATGTTGACATTGCCATAGAACATAACTCATTCTTTCTCACTCTCCTGAAAAGAAAGTTAAACTGCTGGGTGGCTTACGGAACCATATGTTGCCATCTGGTATAATTTTTATGAATTTTTACAAATTCAGGGTGACCTTAAGATATTAAAAGATAAACGTAAAAAAAGATGAATGTTTTGAAGTGCTCAATAAGTGCTAATGGGCATAACCGTAAAGATGAAATAGTAATGATAGTGGAGATGCTCACCAGAATTGTGTCACAATTTAGATGCGTTTACGATATCAGGTACGTTAAGTTAATCGTATAAGATGTATCCAATGAAACGAAACATGCATGTATTAGAAAGCAAACAATGCAAAATGCATAAAAATGTGGGTTTTTTTAATGAGTATGCCATAAATCAGACGTTGATTAATTATCCAATTAGGCAAGTTTGAGGCATTACCCAAGATATAATGATTGTATAACTGTTGCATAAGTGTTACCAAGATCCAATGAAAAATCTTGCAAGAGGGCACAAAGGCAAAGAGTAATATTAAATAAATGAGGCGTTATTATGAGGCATTACAGGCGCCAATAGTTTAGTCAAGATCCACGTTTGATTGAATTTATAGCATCATTTTTAAGCCATCAAGGGCTACTGGACGATCAATTAACCCAATCACTGTTTCCTGGGATCTTCCAAGATTAACATCTACTCAAGCACATCCATTTCTGCAAGTAACTGATAACTTTCCCACTTGAATTAACAGTGAGAGACAAATGATAATTTAGTGCAATGTTGTGTATCAATAATCATGGAGACTGTGGTGGAGTGGAAATTCAAAGTCACAACCCCTGGATAATAAACAACGGGCTACCAACTGATCTGGTCAAGATCCTATGATGAATGAATGCTGTACAAAACCTAAATGTTTCTTGACAGACTGTGGACAGTAGATGAATGTGCTCATCTTAGGCCACAGTGAGATTAAAGGTTCATTCCTAACCGTCGTATGGGTTTTACATCTTTTTTACAAAAGCATTTTAGTTGTATAGTGGCAGCCAGCGCACCTAATCATCATTCTGTAAGGGTCTGCTAGTCGATTAACCAGTACTCATCTTATGTCTGTAAATCACTGACTATTTCCTCACATATTTTGTGACGGGAGATTCATGGCCGTAGGACAAAGTTCATGGCCATTCATCACACTAACCGGTAGGAGATTCTAACTCAGCTAGTCAACCAGCATTAAATCTTTTACCGTAATTGAACTGCATACAGAACTATGTAAATGATACTTGATTCTGTTTGTAAATATATATATATATATATACATGGAGATAATAATTTGTGAGTAACCAAGACATAAATGTACAGACCAGACTACGACCAGTGCACCTAGCTACCAGGCCTTCTAAAATTGCCGGTTTTTCGGTTTTTGGACCGATTTCTGAAGTTCAAAACCGGTTTTCATTTCAAAGTTTAATAAAAAATCGGTCCAAATATTTTCAAAGTTCAATAAAAAATCGGTCCAGATATTTTCTATCGGTCGTATAAAATCTCATAAATTGCTCTTATCATGCCATACTGACCTGTGAAATACGCCTTGCGGCAATACCATTTGACCCAATAATCCGTTTCTTTTGTCACCTGCTGTGCGAAATGATGTCAATTTCGACCAAACCATTGACGGTATTAGGGGAGTTTATCGGAAGAGTCTATCGCTATGAAGCACGCCTCCGATGTGTGATCAGAGACCCATAGCATTCTGTCGGTTCATCAAAAGACTGTGTTTGCGTCCGTAATTTCTTTGATATACCGCTAACCAAAGCTGGGACGGTCGGACCGAATATTGTTTGCGTCATTAAAATATTTGATAAAACGTGCAGCGTTACTTGTTTGTTTCATTTTTTTAAAAAAAAATAATTTAATTATAAATTGATGACATTAATTAATGAAAGTGAACCCGGACCAATTTTGTTTTGATTTGGGACAGGTTCGGAATGATTTATTTTGGTGGTTGAACCGTTACATTGGTTTCCACGGTGATTATTTCACGCAGCTTCCGGAACTTGCATCACTTCCGGTTCGATCGATCATTTTTATATAATGAAAATTATTCAGTAACGCGGAAACATAATGTCAGTCAGTAAAATGTACACATTGTGGTAAAGTATGTTATAAATAATACACAAATAAACTTGAAATCGTTCCTTATTAATAAATAAACGCAGAAAATACATGATGCTGCTGACATGGTGGGTGGGGTATGCATACATGTAAAGGCATAATGTAAGGCAATTTAAGTGATTTTTTTTAAATAAGTGCGATTCTTACGGTAGTAAAAAACCTGGACCGATTTGCATTTTGGAATTTTAGAAGGCCTGCTAGCTACAATGCAAACCATAGATACAATATCAAGGCCTCTGCCAAACCAATAAATTTGGTGTCGACCATGACTTATATACTATGGAATTACATGCAACACATCTGGACAGGGTGGACAAATTTACATACATGAACTGATAGCTTTATATGAGTAGGATCCAGTTAAGGATTCATGACTACTCACATGCTATATAAAGGAGAGATTTATAAACCCGTTGGATCATATATAGATACAGTGAATTCATATATATTTAGTTTCATAAAGTGAGATAATTAAATTCACAACAACGGAATTTACGATTTTTGTGATCTTTTCAGATGCTCATTCACAATGCATGATATATATATGGAGATAATTATATATACTATATACCATTTGTGAATAATATTAAATTTTGTTGAAATTAAAATGAACAAGAGGCCCAAGAACTCTCTACTGGCTAATAGTGGTCATAGTATTTGATGAAGTTTTGCCTTATAAACTCTTTTGTAGTCTATCCCAAAACCTGATATCTCCCGAATTAGGTCTTTTAACCACCAATGAACAAGAGTTGTCAGAAGACAACAAAGCTTGCCCCTGGGTGTCTAAGTCCAAAAAGGGCCATAACTGTGCCAAAATGCAATCCAGAGTTATGGTTCTTGTTTGTGTGTGTTCCATTGTGAAGTTTCATTCAAATCCAATGAGTGGTTGCAAAGATATTTTAAATGCGAAATTTAACCTGGGTGTCTACAGACGCCGCCGACATCATGGCAATAGCTCTCCTTGGACTTCGTCCTTGCGAGCTAAAAAGTAGGCAATTTTATGCCTGTCCCATAATTCATGGCAATTGAATACTTACTAAACTGTGATGTCATTCAAACTTTCATTTGAAGCAAATGACCAACCAACGTACTCAAATGCGGCTTTCCCAACATTGCTATTTAATGGACCCAATCAACAGAGCTGGGTCCGTACTACAGACTTACCCTTTTGGGGAGTTCTCTTAAACCTCTTGTAGAATATACCCCACCACACTGTTACTGTACAAACCATTATCAACTATGAACAAAATTGGAGTTTTCGGTTTCCAATATTATTCTATTAGGGTAAAAAAATGCATCCAATACATCCCAACCCCTTGAATCCCACACTCATAGGGATTTGTTATGAGCAGACAATGCTTTAAAAGTTAATATTTTTGTTCACGAGAAGAAGATAAAAAAAACCCATCTTGTGTCAAATCTTACATACCTGAAAACATCCATGTGAAGTTTGAGTATATAACTGGCTTAGTAGTTTCAGAGACAGTGGTGTTTGTAGTTAACGACAGGCGAAAGAAGACACGATGGTAATGGACAGTGCGCCATCGCACAAGCACTTCTGGTCAAATGTCAGTAGACCTAAAACCGATGTTGTTTATTGTTTTTAGTGACGCTTCAATAATTGTTCAGTCACATTGCTTTGGTGACTACTTGAGACAGTTTTCTGAGAGCTGTCACACTGGAGTATCATGCTGCAGACACATGGTATGATACACCACCAAGTCACATTATACTGACATTTGGCAGACCAGACCCAGAACTGTCCTCTAAATGTTGAGCACGAAGCGAGGTAGCTTCTAGTACCTTTTTTTTTTATAAGTCATTGGTATGACCTGGTCAGTGATAGAACTCACAACCTTCTGCATGAGAGGCAGACACTCTAACACTAGACCACCCTGCAGTACCTACCACCGAAAATCAGCAGAACAAAATTTTGAACAGGTGAATTTTTTATTTTTTTGTCAGGAAAAGTGTACATGTATTACAGTCCACTTCATAAAATACATTTTATAAACAATTTTTTCATTTTACAAGTCTAAATTACAAGAAAGGAACAGTTTACAAAAGATCAAAAGCCTATTAGATGAATGCAGGCTTCATGTTTCAAAGACGTCTGTATAGAAAAACTCGAAATACCAACTGCATAAATATTGATTCAGAATTCTGCACCACATGCAACAAACAATGGCTGCAATAAACTGTCAATAGTGATTTTATTACATTATAGTGATTTACTTTAAAATCAAGCAAAATTAGTTTCCCGCTAATAAAATGTAATGGAACATCAAAGGAACACTTGGGGATTTATATAACCCTAATGACCTATTTGAGAGGTCTTTTTTACAAAAGTTTGCCAATCTGTTTACCGCGCTATTGATTGTGGTATTGATTAGTCTTTGTTTTTTATGTAATTAAAGAAATCAATTATAAACGGTAGCCAGGAGAGTAAAAACTTCAGCTACATGTGCTACATGGCACGTGACAATTAATACAGATAAGATATGGCGTTTTCTTAACTCCTGCATTCTTTATTTGGAAGGGCTGAGGCTTTGTTACCAGACCTTGTTCCAGTAATCTTTTTTTTGAGTCGTCATGGTTAGAGATAGATTCTACCAATTAATGGAATAGAGAATGGTTATTGAAGAAATATTAAAATTCGTTAAGAAAGTGAGAAAACAAGTTTGTTGTTTTCTAACAGAAATTGAAAATATTAAGCCCTGTTATACGATACATTGAATCATTATAAAATATGGTGGCAGTCCATTAGAAAATGTGCATTTTCAACCCAGTGTCTCAAAGATGGAATAACCAACTTGTGACACATATAAATTATGATTAATTATACATCACTTTCACTATAAAGAATAAATTTTTTAACCGTATTTACTTAATATATTTTTTGTCATCATCACGTCCATTAATCTTTGCGCACACAAAATGACCTATTTATGTGTCGACGTGCCGTAAAACACCATTCATTCATTCATTCACTATAAAGAACGCAGGAGTAAAGAAATGAACCCCCCAAAAGTGTATTCATTTAATGTGTAACACTATTGAAAGAGCAAGTTAATCTGTGTAAATTAATGGAAATATATTTTCTTTAAAAATGTTACATGGAAATTATCCGGAAATGACTATTAATAATTTTTTAGTCGTTATTTTTTCACTCAAATGATAGATTTTCTATCATATTCTTCAATAATTTTGAAACTAAAATTGACAGTTAATTTGACACTGCTTTGTTGAAATATAAAATTTATAATTACTTTTCAACAAAATTTAAAGATTATTTTCCATTTCTAAGTTTAGCATTCTAGTTTCAGCATTAATATTTTTGGTGATGTTGAGCTTTCCCAAAACGTCATTTATTTGAGGATATGGGATGGTAACCCTTTAAGCTTTTTTGGTGCCATTTGTGAAATTTTGAGCACTTTCAGTTTTGACCACCAAGTAGACTCTTCCGTGCGTGTATCAACGACGATACAAAGTCCTGTAGTTATTGGGATTAAATGAGCGTGCCAATGTATACATAACGAGGCCATTTCTGGGTATTTTAAGTCTTAGTTAGATACATGTGTGAAATTATTTTTATGCACAATGAAAACATTTAGACTCTCATAACATAAATTTTGTGAATGACATGTGAAATAATGACTTGAATCAGATCTTGAGATACAGGGGAGGAAAACAGAATAGCATTTTCACCAGCATTACAAACAGAAGTATAAACAATGAATTTGCTTTCTGAAATTGCCAATGCATTATTATTTCTGTGCTTCTGATCGCTTGAAAAATGGTACTAGAAACTTCCTTGCTTTGCACTCAGCATTAAGAGGACAGTTGGAATGACTGGTCAGCCCAATGTCAGTATAATGTGACTGGGTGGGGTATCATATCATGTGCCTGCGGCATGATACTCCATTGGACAGTGTTTAAAATATTGTCTCAAGAAGGCACCTTCACGATATAGCTGAAAAATTGTTGAAAGTGATGCTAAACACCATGCAAACAAACCAACTTGTTCTGGCAATTTTCCGAGGACCACCATCATCATAATTAATAAGAAATAAAATATTTGAACTTAAAAACATGTCAGACAAACACTGACCATATTTGAAGTATTTCTACAACTAGTTGTTCCAATAATACATGTATCAATTTTGACCTCATATTAAATTTTGTCATTTCTTTAATCCTCCATTGGACAACTTATTAAATTTTGTTAATCAACAAGTTACTTGTTTCCCAGACCTGGTGAATGTGTACAATCTAATACACACACAGTTAATCACTATTAATTCCTGAAAACCAAACAAACAAAAAATTAACGAGACCAGAAGTTCTTGTTACAAATTACCAAAGAAATAAAATGGGGAAAAAAGAATTGCTCTAGAAACTGTGTACCATAAACCTAAGGGTTTTTGCATGATTTACTTACAGATTCATATTAAAATGCATGAAAATGTGTGAATTTCCATAGCAACCAAACAGTGCAGCACACATTTCCCCCATAATTCATGATATATAGGGTTTGAAGCTGCTTTGGTACAGAGATCTTTAGAGAGAAGATGTTTTAAAGATTAACAAACTCAAGATCTTCTACAGGGAATAGTTCGCCAGAATGTGGTAATTTGTAATTTGTCTGTCTGACAGCAGGGCCTGTGTTCATTGATAGGCAGGAGTGATGGCTATTTAATCACTTTAAACAATTTGATGGTAGAATTAGATGCATACATATAACCGTCCCCTCTTTATAATCTGAAACTCTATATGTCTGTCTGTCATCTGTCTCATTCTCTGTCTGTCTGTCTGTCTGTCTATCTGTCTCTGTCTGTCTCTGTCTGTCTCTGTCTGTCTCCGTCTGTCTCTCTCTCTTTCTCTATCTAATGTGAGTTGGACAAATTCACACAAAGAAGGTCAAAGAAAATAAATGCAGTGTATCAAGTATTTGTTAGGTCAGGCTTAATTGGATTAAATGTTGAACTAATTATTAGAAAACAACTCCAAATCAGTGTGCATTTTGTATGAACACAGCCATAGAGCTACAAACTTTTTCAATTTCATGTGGCACTATTTTTAAAGCTGAGCTCCATAAAACTAAAATACTTATGTACTAATTTTTTCAATTATGTTTAATTATTCTTGTTTAGCATAATTTTTGTTTCTTTTAGAAACAGTTGATAATTTCTATAGCTACAAGGTGAAGCTAAATTTGACCCAAGGGTCATGACATGAACATACTTGAGAGAGCTTCATGTAACACGCCAAATTAAATAAAATCTGTCTAACAGTTTCAGACCTTGTTTAAAGAAAATATTAATGGCCGGATCTAAAAATGATCAGAGTATCTTATATTTTACTCAGGGGAGCTAAAAAGGGGGGAAAAAACAAGGAAACAAAACTTCAACGTGGCTTCAGAGTTCCTCAAGTGAGATATGCACAACATTTCTGTTCAAATCTCATTTCTATTTAAATCTAATGTGCCGGACCTGATTAGCTCAGTCGGTTTCGCGTCTGACTATCAATCCAGGGGTCGTGAGTTTGAATCCCCCGTCTGGCAACAGCCTCCGTGATGATTGATATATGACATTGTGTCTCATTATCATTCATCTCTCACCACTGATTCAAGTGGAAAGTTATCTGTTACTTGCAGAGTGGGGTTTGCTCGAATACTGGTTAATCGCAGGAAACAGTGGTTAGGTTAACTTATCGTCTGTTTGCCCTTGATGGCATAAAAATGAAGCTAAATATTCAATCAATCAATTAATCAATTCTAATGCTTTTTGTGGTAAATATCTTAAAAATGTTTCAGTATTTATATAGAAAAATAGTAAAATTAGAATATATTATATTCTATAATTATTTAAAGCATTAATTCTCGACATATTTTGGGAACTACAGATATTAAATTATCTATTTCCTGGCTTCTATGTAAGTGAAGAATATTGAGTCGAGAACATGTTCGGCATATTTCCAAGATTATAAATGTTATAAACATATGCAGAAAATCCAGGTAAAATTTATTTAATCCTACAATAACACTTAATATAAGACACTTTCCTGTGAAGCTATAAGCATCAACATACCTGGAGATAACTCGGGTTTTAGCAAAGGTTTAATACGAATGCGAGGAATCTTCAGTCGGCGGCAAGTTCTTGCCTTTGTTCTAATGATGCCTTCATTGCCTACTATCTGAGCGAGGGGATTTACACAAACATATCACACATGAAAGGAAAACTTACTAAGTGCTGTTTATTATTATTGTCAGTGGAGATTTCTGGGTTGTGTCTAGGCAGTGTAATGACAGAATGCATGTCTTGTAACATGCAGATTCTGGTTTCACATGCATATTAGACATCAAAGAATTCAGGGAATAGCATGCAGGTCTGGGATAGCCTGTCACCCAGAAGTAACTGGTAATACTTCTATACAATTGTATGCTAAGTCACCTGCAACAAACTGCTATTTTTATTTACAATCAGATCTTTTTTCTACTTTTCTTTGAATGGGGTTTAACATATCCAGTGGTAATTGTGGAGGATTGATTGATTGATTGACTATTTAGCGTCATTTTTATGCCATCGAGGGCTAACAGACGATCAGTTAACCTAACCACTGTTTCCTTGGATTAACCAGTACTCGAGCACACCCCATCTCCGCAAGTAACTGATAACTTTCCCACTTGAATCAGTGGTGAGAGACGAATGATAATGAGACGCAATGTCGTATATCAATCATCACGGAGACTGTTGCCGGGCGGGGGGATTTGAACTCACAACCCCTGGATTGATAGTCAGACGCATAACCGACTGAGCTAATCGGGCCTGGCTAATTGTGGAAGAAGACCTCAAAATGAATATGAGTAGAATCACCGTCCTTCCCGAAGTAACTGGCAAACTTTTTCACATGAATATTTTGGACCAAGAGGGACTTTAACCTACAATCTTAACAGTGGGAAGTGATCTTGAGATGGCGTCTTAGACCACTCGACCATGGAGGACCCTAAATTGGAAGAGGAAGACCTCAGAGTAAATCCAAGTGGAACCTCCGTCCTTCTGCAAGTAAGTGACAAACTTTCACACACAATTTATTCAAAATATCACAATTTTTGACAGAGCCCAAGACTCATCACCTCAGCGACAATAAGTGATCTTTAGATAGGGCCTCAGACCACTCGACCTGGGAGGAACCATACAGGTAGAAAAACACAAACAATATTTACCTTCTCACTTGCAACAAATCTTAATTATTTTTTATGAATCAAAATTCATGCAAAAGAGCCCACTTTCATCCAACTGATGTATCTGTTTAACATAATAATGAAAGAATCATAACTCTCACAATACCTGCCCGAGGAAAAGCTGCATATGCAGTTATCTCCACTTTTATTGCTCAAATATGCCTTTATCCTTCCTTTCCAATCAGGATATGACATTAAAGGACCTTAACTCCGGTCAAACAAAATCCCAGAACATACTCCAGAAAATAAAGGAAGATAGGTGGGGGGAGACAGTTGATGAGTGAGTGTTATTTGCCACATGGGTGAAGCCAGAGGTAACTATGTAACATATCTTACTTTCTTCTTTGAGGTAACGATCACCTGGATAACAGCTACACTAAACATTGTGTTCTCGCCGCCCTTTATCTATGGTTACTTCTGCAATATCTGATTACAGATTTCAGATATAAATCACAAGCAGTATTGCTGGCTATGATAGTAGTGGAAAGCAATAATATTGTTTGTTACATTTATCATCTCATGTGCAGGAGATTGTGAAGTTTCATCTCTAGCAAATTTAACTTTAATTCAAAATTTGATTGGATCATAACTATTATAAAAAGCCACCCTTTGATGTGGATAATATAAATATATGGTGTTTATTTTGCTTACAGCAATTTTTAATCAATCATAATCACTATAGATAGCTTCAGAGACTCACACCTTGACAAATAGTATGACAAGCCTCCCACCACCAAAATCACGTTGTATTGCTACCAGATCAGACAGATTTAACCGATATCTTTCCCACTTGACACAGTGGTGAGAGACAACTGACAATGAGATGCAATGTTGTATACCATTCATCACAGAGAACGTGGCCAGGCATGGATTAACTCTAGAAATGTCCCTAACCTCTCCTCTCTGGATTATACCTCTCTTTTCTGGATTCCAATTATAACCTCTCCTTTTTGGATTTATTCATAACCTCTCCTCTCTGGATTATACTCAAAATCTCTCATCTCTGGATTATAATCAAATCCTCTCCTTTCTGGATTAATTCATAACCTCTCCTTTCTTGATTCAACTCATAACCTCTCCTTTCTTGATTCAACTCATAGCCTCTCCTTTCTGATTCAAATCATAACCTCTCCTTTCTTGATTCAAATCATAACCTCTCCTTTGTTGACTCGTCATAACCTCTCCTTTTTTAATAATTCAGGTTTATATATTAAAAGACACACCCAGTGAAGATATCATGACATCTAGAAATACCTAGAGCTATCAAAGAGAAATACCCTGTCGACTAAAATTAACATTGTTAATTAGAAATGATCATTTTCAAGAAATGAAACTGCAAAGTAGTAATGAACATGTTAATTAGAATTTATCATTACTCTGGTATTACATGACATTATCAAAGAGATGTGGCCATGTCATCTGGTAAAGACCTTGGCTAAGAGATGTAACCAAGACATCTGGTAAGAGATGTGACCATGTCATCTGGTAAAGACCATGTCAAAGAGATGTGACAATATCATCTGGTAAAGACCCTGTCAAAGAGCTTACACCATGCCATCTGGTAAAGACCATGTCAAAGAGATGTTACCATGTCATTTGGTAAAGACCCTGTCAAAGAGATAAAACCAAGACATCTGTAAAGGCCCTGTCAAAGATATGTAACGAATGTCATCTGGTAAAGACCATGTCAAAGAGATGTAACCATGTCATATGGTAAAGACCCTGTCAAAGAGATGTGACCATGTCATCTGGTAAAGACCCTGTCAAAGAGATGTACCGGTAACCATGTCATCTGGTAAATACCCTGTCAAAGAGATGTGATCATACCATCTGGTAAAGACCCTGTCAAAAATATGTAACCATGTCGTTTGGTAAAGACTTTGTCAAAGATATGTAACCAATGCCATCTGGAAAAGACCCTGTCTAAGATATGTGACTATGTCATTTGGTGAAGACCTTGTCAAAGAGATGTGAAGTTATTACTGTTATTCTAAATTCAGTATACATCATCATGTATACAGATTTTAAGTTTCTACTCCTCATCCCCAACCCCCACCCACTTCAGCTCTCCTCTATATATCTGAGATTACAAAACAGAAAACAGACACAATCAGAACCAACATCGTTATTTATTTTTGATGCCTTTGAAAGAGAAAGTCTGAATATATCAAAACACTTGATTCTGGCACCATTAAAACCAAATCCACCTTTTACTCCGGAATTTATTAAAGCACAAAAAGAAATCTCCGTATTCTTCCAAGTGTACAGTAATAAATACAGAATGAAAATTAACAAAAAAGAATTGTTAAATTCTCTGTACATCGGAAATAGGTCTAAAGAATAAAGAACTATAAAAAGGAACATTCTGATTCACCTTTTTCTTTTTTTTTTCGGAAATGTGCGGAGCATGTTGCTGAAATGAACATCACATGCTTCTGTTGCTTTTGCTATCAAACAACTATCTCAATAGCATTTTAAGCACCCATTCCTTTCTATGATAGACGCACAGTCATAATACGTTCCTTCATTTGTGTATACAAAAGAGTCTCTGTGTAATTTCAGGACTTGTATACATAACTTCTGTAGTATACACCCAGCCAACATTATTTCAAAGCCGGAGAATTTAAGAACTAAATCTGCAGAAATCCCTTGGGACTTTGATGAGGTTAGCTACACACACAACGCACTTATGCACATCAAGTAGTTGTGCTTACACTTGTGTTTTTTATGACAACAATGAAATTTCTAGCATGCATTAGAGACTACTGATAAAATGAAAAAAAAGAAAGAAAGAAAAGTTGTTTAGACAAAAAATGTTTCGGGTTCTTTTTTTTGGTCTGTTTTAATTTTCTAAAGTAGTCACCTGTCTGACAAAGATTCTTTTACAATTTAAACAATTTTTTTTTTGTTTGATATTAAATGGCATTATCATAAACATTTTTGTTGCACACATAATTAATGGCTACCAGCAGATCATTTCCTTCCCAACCTTTTCCATGTTGATAACACCAGCTGACATATTGAGCAGGGTTCCAAAATCAAAGGTTTTCTCAGTCCAAGACTGGTTTTTGTTATCACAGACCAACTTAAATTACAAAATTAAAAAAAAAATCAGTCCAGATATTTATTGCGAAATCAAAACTGTCAAACTGTCATAAAATGAATGACCTGCTAAGATTGTAAAATATACCTGCCGGCATATAATTGTCACCAACTGATACATACTTGATCTGACTCGGACAGTCAATCAAACAATTTTAGTAGATTTATAATCCAATCAGGGATCAATATTGGTTGCCATTTCGCCATTTTCCTTAGACAAACTATGTCAAAGTAAACACTACATTGTAGTTACTTGGACAAACAATGTCATGTGGCCAGTGGGTGGAGCAATAGTCGTTGTTGTATTTCAATCCCATATAAGTATGATGGTTTGGTGAATATTTTTTAAAATTGAAAAAAAACCAACAAAGTGTAGTAAAATTTATATTTTGAAATTTGAGAAGCCCGGAACTGAGCGCAATTTTTCACTGCAATTTTGTTAAAAAGTAAAACTACACATAACGCCAATATGTATCGGTCAAATGAGACATCAACTTATTGTAGAAACAGTAAAATAATTTTATCATTACATCTTCTTTTTCATGAAAGGCACAGGTCATCACATTTTAAGTCATATTTTGGACGGCCAATCAACAGTAAGATGCGTACACCAACTTAAATATACTGACAATCAAAAGTTTAAGCATTCAAAATATCTTAATGCATGTAGTGCTAAATTGAATCCTGTTTTATATTGAAACTGAAAACAAAAACATCGGTGAATATTTTAATTTTACTCTTTATTAAATTGACCCAGATTGTGGGCCCATTGGGAAAAACTGATAAAAACTGAGATTTATTGATATATTATACTCAAATAAATTTGGTGAACATGTAGGGATATTCATCAAAACAAGAATCTTATATGGGGTGGGGGGTAGGGATAGAAAATTCTGTCCCGGGGGATAACTGTTTTTTGGAGGTAACGAGGCTCTGCTGAGTTCCCTAGACAACACTTATCCCGAGATTATTTTCTTGCATACCAAACATATTAAATAATTACTTTAATTTAAAACGATTATTAAATTTTACCACAATGGCTTTCAAATTAAATAAATAATATCATATGTTTTTATATGCATTGTGTTATAAATTGTTCACAGCAGGGTTACGTGAGCAAGATTATTGCATGGATTTGGTATAGAATGAAAATTCCGTACCAGGTAAAAATACGTGGAAATCCTTGCCAGGATCTAAGGAATGATATATGTGGAACCCCTTTATAAATATCCCAAGGTGCACTGCGCTACATTATTTGGCAATACTTTATCCGGTCGAAGTATGTAAACAAACACAAGACGATGTGTAACAAATATGGCAGACCACTGTTTGTTGGCGTAAATCAATTAAAAGAGATGTTGTTTATAACAACAAAAAGTTGTTATCATGTCAGTCTGAATTATCAAGGTATAACTGATGCACAAATACATAGTCATGGTTTGGAAAAACATAACAAACTCGCAAACACTTACTGATTTAGTCATACATGTGAACCTTTTTGGAAAGCAATGAGGGAGATTGGGTTTTGAAATGAGGGAGATTGGATGCAAATGAGGGAGATTTTTTTTATTGCCATAAAATGTGAAAATATTGTCATTTCGGTACAATTTTACATAATTTCTTAATAATTCAAGTATATTAAACCATAAAAGATGGTGTTTTGTCATAACATATAGAGAATTTAATTTAATAACATGAGTAATATATAGAATCATGATTTTTTATTAAAAATTTTCGTTTCTTCATTAAAGCATATAGAAGGGGGGGGGTGGGGGTGGGGGGGGGGGGGGGGGGGGGTGAGGTTAAACCTTTTTTTAAAACCTAATGTTCCTAATAACTTCCTAGTAAGTCTGAATCCTAATTTTATTCATCACAACAACAGTACTACTCTAATACCACAAATAAGTTTTCTGAATGAAAGTGGTGAAAGTAGCATTCTATTTTATTTTGTTTGTAAAAATTCAACCATGTAAGTGTGATTTTGTCCAAAAAACTTTTTTAAATTGATTATCAAGTGATTATGTAGATATTTGCTGTATAGAAAATATCCACTTTGATTCTAGGATTTTCCCGTCCAATAAATAAAACAAGGCAAATACCGGAAAATAGCCCGATGTTTAAATTGAGATTAGAAAGTCGCCTCAATACCTTATACAAGAAAATGGCGATCGATTCCCGATGAATAGATTCCTTGGAGATTCAACAAGAATTTCTTCGTGTTATAACTTATTGCCGAGGAACGTTCAATGTCTAGTTTGCAAATGATTAAATAATTATCAATGGGTCGAAATGTAAAAAGAATTAATACTGTAACAATTTCAGAAACGATTTTGTGTCATTTCTTTTTCAGTTTTTCAAATTGTTTATTTTTGGTCATGTGGCACAGTTGTGCTTCGAATTTCGAGTCGCACTTTTCTAAAAGTTTCAGAAGTGTCAAGATCGTCTTTGGTATACAGTTTTTAATATTGATTTTCGTTATCGTTGTTACGGGGGTAAATTACAGGAAAACCGATAAGACTAAGAGATGCCAATTAGTCTTGATTGTAACACCTCTCATGTGTAATAATGTTGAAAGTTTCTGATATCATCTGCAATCTGATTGGCTTACAACGGATAAAGGCGGAGTTTATGTATCTTGGTCATTTTTAGGACAATGATTGACATTCGCAGTGTCAATTAGTTTGCTTTTACAACAAATTGCACTGGGTTAGGGTTAGGTGAAATTATGATACAAAGGATATTGTGATTGCGGGAGATTTTGACTCCCGTCTGGGAGTCGCAGGTTTTCTCTTTGATTCCAGGAGACTCCCGCACAATGCAGGAGAGTTCACATGTTTGTTTAGTTGATATTTTCTATCAATTCATCAATTATTGTACCATATGTTTTAAATAAATTTGGTTGAAAATATCATTTTTAAATTTGGGAATAAAAAAAAAAACTGTGTTATAACGAGTTTCGCTTTATATCACACTGTTTATGGATGCCAGGTGTATATGGAAAAAACAGCAGCAGAAATTTAGACAAAATGTTTCCTTGCCTTTTCTTCACAGACAACATAAAAATTATACAAAATCATACATATATACAATGTAATTGACATGGACATTTTCATTTCAGTATGACAAAAATTGAACACCTAGTACATAAAATGAGGGTAGTGATTAATTGATTATGCAAATTATGCATTTGTTCGGCACTCATTCAATTCGTTTGATCAATCGAATATTAAATTGAATAGAAGCTGGTTGGTACCCACTGGCAAACAGGTAATGGGGCATTAATTTTATATCAAACATGGCCATAAATTCAGGTGATGCAGGCAAAACAGTACAATTTTATTGGTGTGATTATGATGCAAGGAATTTTATGGCTCACTTTATTCTGCAAATGTTAGCAGGACTGAAAATTTAATCAAAATAACAACATAAAATTGGCAAAAACTATATGGGATAATTAATGTTCTTTTCATGTTTTACAACATGTGAAAAATCTGGCTATATGTATGTTATTGAAAAAGGCGCCAGGAACAAAATGAGAAGATAATACTTAATTTTTGCAAATCCTTGGAGAATAATCAATCCTGTGTAAAAAAGTTTCCTCCATTTTTATTTTACATATATATATAGGATTTTTTGTACTAAAATAGTTCAGTGGTATGTAATAAACCTGAATGCCTTAGAATAACTATTGGAAGTTTGAGACACACACCATCATCCTGAAGACTCGTAGTCAGCATTAGGTCATTTTTTTTTTTTTAAAATTTGGTGAATCTAACGCTTTTTCAAACACATTTAAGGTTATATATAGCATATCCACTTGTTATTAGTGGAGGAAGACCTCAGAATGAATCTGAGCAGAACCACAATCATTCTGCAAGTAACTGGCACTCATAAAATTTTTGGCGTGACCAGGACTCAAACCTATGACCTTAGTGATGAGAGGACCACCCGACCACTGAGGACCTTTAGGCCATCTTTAAAATATTGTTTGCCTGTTGTGCTTTGACTTTGTATTTTTTATCTGAGTAGATAGGTATATATATTTTTTAAACCAGATTTTGAATTTTTATTGTAATTTTGAATAAACAAGAGGCCCAAGAGGGCCTGAGGATGCTCTACTGACTCATAGTGGCTATAGCACTTTTTGAAATTCTACTATGCAATAGAAACATCGGGGCTGGGTCATTTTTAACCCTAGGAACACCATTTGAACAAATCTAACAAAACTATAGTTGGTCATCATTACCACATAAACATTTTGAAAATCTGTTGGACCATTCATGAGAAGAAGATTTTTTAAGTTTTGGACTATTTTAAGTAACGGTGGCCATTTTGAACTTTAGATAAAAAAATAAATATCTTGTATAGTCTCCTATGCAAGAGAAACATCCATGTGAAGTTTCAGTTTAATTGGCCTAGTGGTTTCAGAATAAATGAAAAAAAAAGAGAATTTTCTGTTTTCCCACAGTATCCCTATGTAAAATTCTAAGTCCCCTTACAGGGCCCCTATAAATTTTAGCCCCTAAATTCTTATCTGCAATAAAACCCCTACACATAGGGATAATTTATATCAAATATGTACAAATATGACATACCAGTTCTTAAGAAAACAATTTTACTAATTCCAAATTTGTACCCTTTTGGGGCCCCTCCTGACCCATTAAGAAATAGGAGCCCAGTCATTTTTACAAATCTTAACCTCTTTCACCTAACAATGCTTTAGTGAAGATATAGGCAAAATCATTTCCATTTAAAAAGAAAAAAATATATATATATTATATTGACAAGTGTCCCCTAATTGAACTCTCGGGGCAGGGTCATATTTAACCCTAGGGATACCATTTGAACAAATCTAACAATACTATAGTTGGTCATCAATACTACATAAAACATTTTGAAAATCTGTTGGGCCATTCATGAGAAGAAGATTTTTTAAGTTTTGGACTATTTTTAGTAACGGCGGCCATCTTGAATTTCAGATCGAAAAAAAAAAAATTCTGTAAAGTCTCCTACGCAATAGAAACATCCGTGTGAAATTTCAGTTTAATTGGCCTAGTGGTTTCAAAACAAATGAAAGAAAAAGTGAATTTTCTGTTTTCCCATAGTATCCCTATGTAAAATTCTAAGTCCCCTTACAGGGCCCCTAAATTCTTATCTGCAATCAAACCCCTACACATAGGTATAATTTATGCAAACTATGAACAAATCTGACATACCGGTTCTTAAGAAAACAAATTTAGTAATTCTGAATTTTTACCCTTTTGGGGCCCCTCCTGACCCCTTAAGACAGTGGAACTCAGTCATTTTTACAAATCTGAACCTCCTTCACCAAACAATGCTTCTTTGAAGATATAGTCAAAATCATTTCCATTTTAAAAAAAAAATATAAAAAAATATTATGACGTGTCCCCTAATTGAACCCTCGGGGCAGGGTCATATTTAACCCTAAGGACACCATTTGAACAAATCTAACAAAACTATAGTTGGTCATCATTACTACATAAACATTTTGAAAATCTATTGGGCCGTTCATGAGAAGAAGATTTTTTAAGTTTTGGACTATTTTTAGTAACGGTGGCCATCTTGAATTTCAGATCGAAAAAAAAAAAAAAATCTTCTGTATAGTCTCCTATGCAACAGAAACACCCATGTGAAGTTTCAGTTTAATTGGCCTAGTGGTTTCAGAGAAAGTGCTGCTAACAGACAACAGACGACAGACGTCAGACGACAGACGACGGACGACAGACAACGCGCACTCGCATAAGCACTTCTGGCCTTTGGCCAGTAGAGCTAAAAATGAACAAGACCCATGGAAAACAACAACAATGCTTTAAAGGTAAATAAAAAAAGCTTGGATAGTTGCAATCTGAGTGGGTATAATATTATGGCACACAAACATTTTTTAAGTACAACCTTATATAAGGCAGATTAGGAATAGAAATCCTGACACATAAGACATACCCACCTGGCTAACAGCACTTAGCTAACATTGGTTGAAAGATCAACATATAAAGGGGGGGGGGGGGTAAAAATAATTTAAAAAAAAAGTAAAAGTAAAAAGAAAGTACTCAGTGAATGAAATTACAATAATCAATTTCAACAAATTATATATTTTAGTAACAAACCTGGATGTTACTCCTGGGCACTGTCTATGGAGTTTTATTCATGTCTACATGCATTATAAAGTCTGCATGACAGGATGACAGGCACGAAATTATTGAAGATTAGAAATCAATACAGCCATGAGTCAGCTATGTCTGACTGGCTATCATTTTATCAATATGTTCCACTTGTTAACTGTTCCATACCCCATCATCAGGCCTTCTAAAATTCCAAAATGCAAATCGGTCCAGGTTTTTTACTACCGTAAGAATCACACTTATTTAAAAAAATCACTTAAATTGCTTTACATTATGCCTTTACATGTATGTATACCCCACCCACCATGTCACTGCATCATGTATTTTCTGCGTTTATTTATTAATAAGGAACGATTTCAAGTTTATTTGTGTATTATTTATAACATACTTTACCACAATGTGTACATTTTAATGACTGACATTATGTTTCCGCGTTACTGAATAATTTTCATTATATTAAAAATGATCGATCGAACCGGAAGTGATGCAAGTTCCGGAAGCTGCGTGAAATAATCACCGTGCAAACCAACGGTAATAACGGTTCAACCACCAAAATAAATCATTCAGAACCTGTCCCACATCAAAACAAAATCGGTCGGGTTTTATCACTTTCATTAATTAATGTCATCAATTTTATAATTAAATTATTTTTAAAAAAAAAAAATGAAACAAACAAGTAACACTGCACGTTTTATCAAATATTTTAATGACGCAAACAATATTCGGTCCGACCGTCCCAGCTTTGGTTAGCGGTATATCAAAGACATTACGGACGCAAACACAGTCTTTTGATGAACCGACAGAACGTTATGGATCGCTCGTCACACATCGGAGGCGTGCTTCATAGCGATAGACTCTTCCGATAAACTCCCCTAATACCGTCAATGGTTTGGTCGAAATTGACATCATTTCGCACAGCAGGTGACAAAAGAAACGGATTATTGGATCAAATGATATTGCCGCAAGGCGTATTTCACAGGTCAGTATGGCATGATAAGAGCAATTTATGAGATTTTATACGACCGATAGAAAATATCTGGACCGATTTTTTATTGAACTTTGAAAATATTTGGACCGATTTTTTATTAAACTTTGAAACGAAACCCGGTTTTGAACTTCAGAAATCGGTCCAAAAACCGAAAAACCGGCAATTTTAGAAGGCCTGCCCATCATATGTATTTATTTGTTCGTTTGAATATTTAGCCTTGTTTTTATATACCACTGAGTGCTAACAGAAATCAGTTTACCAAACTGATCCTGGAAGGTTCACCGGTACTCGAGCACACCAATCTCCACAAGTAACTGATAACTTTCCCACTTGAATCAGCGGTGAGAGACGAATGATAATGAGACACAATGGCGTATATCAATCATCACGTAGACTGTTGCCGGGTGGGGATTCAAAACTGCGACCCTGGATTGATAGCCAGATGCGTTACAGACTGAGCTGACCAGGCCCCGACTCATTATATGTTCTTTATATTCCAAGTTTCAGTCAATGCTTCAGCTAAACAATACAATTAACTATATTTTTGTTTCAAGTTTGCTATCATTGACAAATTACATATCTGTTATTATACTGACTTCTTTAAAATCAGAGTAACAAAATATAATCAAAATATGTCAGCACCAAAACAAGTCAATATCTGTAACAGAGACCCATGTATGAAAGTTTTTTGTATCTGCCGGGAATGCATAAATTTTTTCACTTTTGTTATAGGGGACAAATAAGATGTACTCCATTACATAGATGAAAAATATTGAGTGCTGGTTCAATCATGTGCTCTTACAGAGTCTTTGGAGCAAGTTGGACAACAACTTCAGCAGTGAGGTACGTAGTTAACTATTGGAAAGTATCATGGTCTGTCTACATGTATTATGGTCTACCTACATGTATCATAGTCTGTCTACATGTGTCATGGTCTGTCTGCATGTATTATGGTCTACATACATGCATCATGGTCTGTCTACATGTTTCATGAAATTTCATGGTCTGACTATATATGCAATTTTTTTCTTTCATGCATCATGGTCTGCCTACATGTGTCACTGTCTACCTGTCTGTCTACATGTGTCATGGTCTGATTATATGTGCCATGGCCTTCTTTAATGCATCATGGTCTGCCTACATGTGTCATGGTCTAACTATATATGCAATGGCATTCTTTCATGTATCATGGTCTGACTACATGTGTCATGGTCTAACTATATATGCCATGGCCTTCTTTAATGTATCATGGTCTGCCTACATGTGTCATGGTTCAACTATATATGCCATGGCCTTCTTTAATGTATCATGTTCTGCCTACATGTGCCACTGTCTGTCTGTCTACATGTGTCATGGTCTGACTATAAATGCCATGGCCTTCTTTAATGTATCATGGTCTGCCTACATGTGTCATGGTCTGACTACATGTGTCATGATCTGACTATATATGCCATGGCCTTCTTTAATGTATCATGGTCTGCCTACATGTGCCACTGTCTCTCTGTCTACATGTATCATGGTCTATCAACATGTGTCATGGTCTGACTATAATTGCCATGGCATTCTTTAATGTACCATAGTCTGTTTACATGTGTCATGTTCTGTCTACATGTATTACGGTCTACATACATTTATCATGGTCTGTCCCAATGTGTCATGGTATTTCTACATGTGTCATGGTCTGACTATATATGTGATGGTTTTCTTTCATGTATCATGTTCTGCCTACATGTGCCACCATCTGTCTGTCTACATGTGTCATGGTCAACCTATATATGCCATGGCTTTCTTTCATGTATCATGTTCTGCCTACATGTGTCACTGTCTGTCTGTCTGTCTACATGTGTCAATGTCTGATAATATATGCCATGGCCTTCATTAATGTATCATGGTCTGCCTAAATGTGCCACTGTCTATCTGTCTACATGTGTCATGGTCGGTCTACATGTATCATGGTCTGTCTACATGTGTCATGGTCTGTCTATATGTGTCATGGTCTGTCTACTTGTGTCATGGTCTGTCTACATGTGCCATGGTATGTCTATATGTGTCATGGTATGTTTACATGTGTCAAGGTCTGCCTACATGTGTCATAGTATATCTTCATGTGTCAAGGTATGTCTACATGTATCATGGTCTGTCTACATGTGTCATGGTCTGTCTATATGTGTCATGTTCTGTCTATATGTGACATAGTCTGTCTACATGTGTCATGGTCTGTTTATATGTGTCATGGTCTGTCTAAACGTGTCAAGGTCTGCCTACATGTGTCATAGTCTATCTACATGTGTCAATGTCTATCTACATGTATCATGGTCTGTCTACATGTGTCATGGTCTGTGAATATATGCCATGGCCTTCTTCCATGTATCATGGTCTGTCTACATGTGTCATGGTATGTCTACTTGTATCATGGTCTGTCAACATATGCCATGGCATGTCTAAATATGTCATGGTATGTCAATAAGTGTCATGGTCTATTTACATGTGTCAAGGTCAGTCTACATGTGCCAAGGTCTGCCTACATGTATCATGGTCTATCTACATGTGTCAAGGTCTGTCTACATGTGTCATGGTCTATCTACATGTGTCAAGGTCTGTCTACATGTGCCATAATCTGTTTACATGTCATGGTCTATCTACATGTAACATGGTCAGTGTCATGGTTTATCTACATGGGTCATGGTCTATGTACATGTGCCATGGTATGTCTACATGTGTCATGGTCTGTGTCATGGTTTATCTGCATGTGTCATGGTTTGTCTACATGTGTCATATTCTGTGTCATGGTTTGTCTACGTGCCATGGTATGTCTTCATGTGTCATGGTCTGTCTGTGTGTGCCATGGTCTGTCTACATGTGTTATGGTCTGTCTACATGTGTCATAGTCTGTCTACATGTGTTATTGTCTGTCTACATGTGTTATGTTTTGTCTACATGTATCATGGTTTGTCTACATGTGTCATGGTCAGTTTAAATGTACCATGGTTTGTCTTCATGTGTCATGGTCAGTTTATATGTATCATGGTCTGTTTACATGTGTCATGGTCAGTTTATATGTATCATGGTCTGTTTACATGTGTCATGATTTGTCTACATGTGTCATGGTCTGTCTACATGTGTCATAGTCTGTCTTCATGTGCCATGGTCTGTCTACATGTGTAATGGTCAGTTAACATGTATCATAGTCTGTCTACATGTGTTATGGTCTGTCTACATGTATTATGGTCTGTCTACATGTGTCATGGTCAGTTTATATGTATCATGGTCTGTTTACATGTGTCATGGTTTGTCTACATATGTCATGGTCTGTCTACGTGTGTCATAGTCTGTCTTCATGTGTCATGGTCTGTCTACATGTGTTATGGTCAGTTTACATTTATCATAGTCTGTCTACATGTGTTATGGTCTGTCTACATGTATTATGGTCTGTCTACATGTGTCATGGTCAGTTTATATGTATCATGGTCTGTCTACATGTATCATGACCTGTCTACATGTATTATGGTCTGTCTATATGTGTATTAATGTAAACTGAATTTCATTTGAACCTGAGAGAAATGGTCTCTCATTTCAAAAGGCTGACATTTTTTTCTATCCATGCTTTGTTATCAAATAAATATTGAATGTGTATTCCGCATGGGTTGTGACTTATTGTTCAAAGGGAATAATCAAATGTTCCTGTCTAGAGACTGTATTCATGCAAAAATAACAATAAAAAACATTCATGACTAACTCAATGAACAGTCAACACAATAATTTCATGAAAATTCAAACTTATTAATAAATATTTCATGATGAAAATTAAATTCACATTAGAGCACAACATGACTAGGTCTAATGGAAAGGAAAATATTCTACAAAGTTTGTATCAGGCATCCAACTTTTAATAAAATGATGCATTCCGTAGTGACAGCAGTACTGAACTGCATGTACAACTGATGGATTCATGTGTTGTAAGCATGCTTTTTATTTTCAGAAAGTGACTACCGGTACACAGTTCCTGTTTCTTGAATCACTGGGCAGTAATCTGAATATATAATATGTAACCAATACAGGACTCTATAATGTTTTCAGGGGTCAGATCAATGTTAGCAAAATAAATAAAAAAATATTTATTTACCTTTTTTTCACACCAGTGATCACTGACTTCCTAATCGCAATCCAGGTACCAGTCTAATTCCTGCTGTAATGAACAGTATTCTGCACATACCAGTCTAAAGTCATAACCCTTCTCAGCCAATCAAAATGGGTCCAAGGTAATCCAAATTAATGATGGGAATCTGAAAAACATAAGTATCTGAGGGGCATATGTGGAGACTTCAAGTACCATGTGGAATAAAATGTTTCTCAGAGTATAATAGACAAACTCTTTTACATAAATTGAGTGTAATAAAAAGCACAATTTTTCTTTACTGTTGTAGAAAGTTTTATGTGTTAGACAAGCTTTACGATATGTGTCTATAAGACACAGATGCCCTAAATTTGAACTGTTGAGTCATGTACAGATGTACACTAGACACTATGTATGCAAACCATGCTGTCTGCTCCACATATCTCCATCACAACTCTCCATTCTATGTAAAAATGGGACCCATTGCTGCAGACTTATGCTTCAAATAAAAAACTCAATATTGATTTCCTTAATAATCCCATGACTGTCACTTAGAAATTATCCGAATTTCCCTAAGGGTGGGGTCAATTATGAGCCAAGGGACATAATCTGTGCACAAGATGACATTACTCAAAATCTGATTTTTTTTTAATTTTCTCCATTTCAGAATTTGTAAAGGAAGAAAGAAGATGCAGTCAGATAACTCCACAATGACAAGGATTTATATAGAAGGATAGGAAACTTGCATCTTTCTACTAAATGTTTATAAAATAGCATGCGAAGAATTAATAATTTGGCAAATTAATCATTTAAATTTCACAAGCAACTGATTTATTTTACATAAAATGTAAGATGCATGTGACCTTAGATGTTTTATAATGTTTTAAACACACAAAATGATCTTGAATTTAAAATATTGCAGTTTGAAGTAAAATTTCAAGTACTTTCCTTGATTTTTTAGTTGCAGTATACAAATTTTGTAATCATAATTACTTTGACAATTTTAAACACATTTTAATGGAAATGGGCTCATCCATTGTGCAATGAAATAACTTAAATTTGTATTTCTGAGATGAATGGAAGATTGTTAAAAACGAGAATTCGCAAGAATTTGTTTGAATACGCAGGTGTTGATAACATCTCATTCAGTTGCTTTTCCTTCTCTATATAAGTTGTTGACGATGACAAAGGTACCCCCCACTACGACACCAATATGCCCCACTGTCATGTGCTGCAACCATATGTTTCAGTTCATTCCTTTGTTGTTTTTAAGTTCATTACTACTTTCTTAAAAGTGATACGACATTAATTTCAAAATTTCAGAAAATGCATTGTGAATGGCGTTTTACGACATATAAATGGATTATTTTGTGTGCGCAAAGATTAATGAATGTGACGTTAAAAGAATAGGCATTTAAAAAAATTAGTTAAATATATCAAACTAAACAAATATTCTCACTTGGCCCGTATATAAGGATATCTATAAAAACATGCTTGGACACTTACAGAACATCTTTAGAGGGCGTCACACATTACCAATGTACCCCGCCAGGACTAAACCGGAGCAAAAAATTAACAACGGCGAGAAAATAGGCAGAGCTCCGGCGAGAAAGCTGCCGATCCATTATGGGGCGCTACCGGTGCTCTACTGACATTAATGAAGCCACACCGGAGAACTGACATTGTACTGCCTTTGTTATCCCCTTGCTCGCTCCAGCAGCACAACGGCGGAAATTTTTGAGCATGTTCAAAAATATCTTCTGTCGCCTGCAGTTGCAAAATTTTTCGCCAATGTCCTGACGATATACTACCGTTCTTTAGCGATGTGATACCTTTGCGCTGCCGTACTAGTACCGATCCCCGAAAATCGCCAAATTTGTGCTCCGGTATAGCTCTAGGGACACAAATCGGCTAGGTGTGACAGGCCCTTAACCTTTAAAGGCACACACTGCAATTTTGGTAAATTTTCCCTCATAGTCGTTTTTGAAAATTACAGATTTTCATAAATAGTCAATGACCCCCTATTGCCAAAAGGATTTCTATTTAAACATGCCAAAATAATATATTGAAAAGGGCTTTCACTACGCACCTAGGTTAGACTTAAATAGATTTCCCGTTTAAAATTACAACATATTTTGTAACGTTATAAATGAGTGGCATGATTTCATTTTGATTTCAGGTTCACATGTAGTAAAAATTGTTTTATCTTTGAAAGAGTCTGAATGACAATGCGAAGGTTATCAAACAGTATTTAGTGTATTTTGTTTCAAGTTTACCACTCCAATTTAAATGTCGACATGTTTTGGTGGATTTGGCATACTAAACTTTTCACATTATATTTATGATAATGAGATGCTTTTTATCCATTTACATAATTATTTCATTTTTAAGACATTTATAGCATTTTATCCTGGCATACAAATGTACTCTCTTTAATAAAACACTTAATAATTATTTTAATTTCATCAGTTGTTATTATACTAAAGAAATATTAATATATTTTTACACAGTTTTTATGTTTCTGGTGTTGAAGACCTTATTTTGTCCATCAAGTCAGTCAGCCACACGTCACATTTTTTAATCTGTAGCTTGTGATTTCAACTCCTCCTATAGTTGACATTCTATTCAATTAAAACTTGGCATACATCTTCAACATCAAGAAGACATGCGCATATTGTAAGGTTGTTTGGGACTGCTTTTTCCAAGAGTTATATCCATGTCAATAAGCCCGGTTTTCCTTTTCAACTTGACAATATATATTACAACTACACCTGAATGCAGCGGTGGTCCAGAAGTAGAGCGTTCGCCTCACATGTGGAAGCTCAGGGGTTCGATCCCCGGTCAGGTCATACTAAAGAATTAAAAAAAAGTACTTGAATATTCGTCGCTTGGCACTCAATTATATAATTTAGAGGAGAGTTCTAGTTCTGATCGGCCAGGTGTTAGTATAATGTGACTGGGTGGTGTATCATACCATGTGTCTGTGGCATGATACTCCAGAGTGGCAGCGCTCAAAATACTGAATAGCCTGACTATTTCAATGACTTTATATCAAAATAATATAATCTTAGATGTTGGGAAAAAATTATGTAGTTAAAGTTATTTTGCTGAAACTGAATAAAATTATGATAAGGCCATATAAATTAATTGCTATATTATCATCCCCGCCGCCCCCTAATTTTCATGCTGCTCCGACCCTTTTTATTTTCATAAAAACAAATCAGAAATTTAAAAAAAAAAATTCAAAAATAAAATCCTCCCGCCTTCCCGGTTTTTAAGAAAAATTTGGATGTTAATCTAGCAATTAATTTATAATGGCCTTAAATGAAATTTAATGTAAATTTCAGGTCTTCTGTTATTTACGGGCTAACAGAATTGAACTTGGACATTTTCTTGTCCAAAGGACTATAGTCTTGAGATGTTTTTGGCACAGACTGGATCCGCGATTTCAACCCTACAGTTTACCTGCTATTCATTTAAAACTTGGTATATATACATCATCATTTTCAAGAGGACATGTGCATATTCACTATTGGTATGTTCTGGTCAGATAGTTTTTCATGAATTGCATACCCGTTTTCGAATTAACAATATTACAACATAGTAGCACAGTACATCTGTATATATCTATATCCCATGATTTCAACTTCTTCTAATTTACAGAACTTCAGTCATAGTTATGACTGTATTCTATACATTCATGTACAATGATTCTATAAACCTTTGGATCACACATAAATACTTGTTAAAAAAACTAGGGACATGCAATATAGTTTCATTTTAATTTAAATTTGATCCGTCATTTAGGTTTACATGTAAAATTTGTTTCATCTAAGAAAGAGTCTGAATGATGACGTGAAGGTCGTCAGGCAGTATTTAAGAGCTGTCTATTATAAGAATGAGGATTTTGTTTTAAGTTTACCACTCAAATTTAAATATCGATTTTGTCACATTTTGGTTGATTTGACATATCAAACCAATCAGATTTTATTTATTTATGATAAGTACTGTGATTTATCAATTTTAAAAATAATTATTTATTTTAAGACATTTATAGCATTTTTTGCTGATATACTCCTTTTAGCATCAAATTCTGGTAGTCTGCCAAACTTGTAGCTTGATTAAATCAAGGCATGAATGAACAGTTTTTTTATTATTTGGATATCCGCTCTTTAAATGGCTGCTTAGAGATGTGCAACATGTCGTACTAGGCAAACTTGTTGATAACTTTTTAGTAGCCCTGGAGCAAAATTTTGTAGGTCCTGGACTCTGGGCAGAGGATATCGGACCCTGGTTTACATGCGATTAACATCATCAATATCAAGTGGACATATGCATGTTGTCCGGACATTTCACAATAGTACAACATTGTAGTATACCGGTAGGCATCTATCAGTGAGCGAGCTAACCCAGTGCGCTCCATCATTCACGTGACAAAAAACCTGGTACTGGCCATAAAGAGGCCCCAATTACATTACAAAATAGTGCTTAAATTTAAATAACACTTCTTATCATTCATTACAAATGTTTTATATTAAATTTTTACAAACTGAAACAGATCAATTTATTTTAAATTCACCATTCAACCTCAGTGTTTTTGTAAAACAAATAAAAGAAAAGTACTCCAAACTGCCGCGTAATTTGAACATACAACCCACAAATTTATTTGGTATCCTGGCAGTGCACTGGTGTTTTTACCATTCCTGTCCTCTTACTCAAATATTGCAACTAACATTTAAACAAACCAAAATTTTCACCTTTATTCGCTCTAATTGCAACCTAACTGTTTGATGCTTTTTAAAGGAACCAACTTGATTCGTTTACGTTTAGTTACAGTGACCTTGACTTTAAGCAATCATTCTCACAAATAATTTCAGCATATTGAGCGGGAACCATCTTTAGATAAGGGAAACAAATCTGTTGGATTATTCTTAAAACAAATACAGAGTTATTTTCCTTCCATTATAACATATATAATTAAGTCACTGGCAAAACTACACTAATATATGTGCTTTTCGTATACCTTTTATTAACAAGAGTTGTCAGAAGACAACAAAGCTAGCCCATGGGATAAAACTCACCACCCATGCAAAGATTGAGATTGGAGGCAAACACAAAACTTAAACGTATCTAAACGCAAAAGTTTAACCTGGGTGTCTATTGAAGAAAAATTAAGTCCAAAAGGGCCATAACTGCCAAAATGCAACCCCGAATTATGGTTCTTGTCACTGTGTGTATCATCGATGATGTTGAACACACATGCAAAGTTTCATATATATCCAATGAATGGTTTCATAGATATCTTACTTGATAATAACTTTAACCTGAAAAATTAAGTTGAAAAAGGGCCATAACTCTGCAAAAATGCAATCCAGAGTTATGGTTCTTGTCTCCGTATGTTCCAATAATGATGGTGAACACACATGCTAAGTTTCATTCATATCCAGTGAGTGGTTTCATAGATAACTCTAAACTTAAATGCAACTAAACGCATATGTTTAACCTGGGTGTCTACAGACAACACTGACGACAACGACAACACCGACAACAACGACTCCAACATCAAGGCAATAGCTCTCCTTGGACTTTGTCTTGGTGAGCTAAAAAGGCTTTAAACTAGAATATGAATGGGGTTTAATGCCATTTTCAACACATTTCAGGTTATATATCTCATATCCAGTTTTACTTGTGGAGGAAGACATTGGACTGAGTCAGATTGAGCAGAACTAACATCCTTCCGCAAGTAACTGGCAAACTTTCTTACATAAAGTTTTTGGAGCGAGCGGGACTCATACCTACAACCTTAGTGGTGAGAGGTAAGTGATCTTGAGACGGCGCCTTAAACCACTCGGCCACAGAGGACCCTTCTAGAATATGAAAATGTTGTTTCAGCTATAGCAACCATGTTTGATTTCAGGCTGACCTGGCTTTTCATTTAACCCATCTAGACACTAAGTGCAACATTCCTGTAAAGTTCTATGACAACCCCATGGAGAAATCTCCATAAACAAAAAGACTGGGCATCAAATGGCACACAATAGCAAAAGCTTAATAATCTTTCATTACTCAATAGAGCTAAACTTAATAATTTCTAAAATATGAAGTTTCAGAAAATAATGTTGTTGTTGTATGGTGTTTAGCATCACTTTCAACAATTTTTCACGATGTGGCTTCTTGAGGCTAAGTGCTGCCACACTGAAGTATCATACCACAGACACATGGTATGAAACTGCACCATTTTTTAAGTCTTTGGTATGTCCCGATTGGGGATCAAATCCACAACCTTCCGCATGCATGGTGAACGCTCTACTCCTACCACTGCTGTGGTTCCCAGAAAGCAATACTTGAAGACTAATACTCAATACAGCTATGCAACTTATGTTCACTGGTGTAAAATTTTGAAATTTGAAGTGTTTCATTTTGAAGTTAACAACAAATGTGTACATTACACAGTATGAATTAGTAGTGTTAATCCAAGGGAACAAACTCCCAAGATATATCTGTATATAGGCCTTTCAGAGTTGTCCTCTGCTTATTTATCCTTTCAAAGCACAAAGATGAATAACTCTTCTTGGCTTAATCATGTAAGTGCAATATTATGATATATTTTTTTTACGACTTATAATAATAATAATAATAATAATAATAATAATAATAATAATAATAATAATAATAATAATAATAATAAAATAATGAGACTGCATCCTTGCCTTAACAAATCAAACACATAAAATTGACCAGTCTCTGACCAACGCATAGATTTAGTGAAGGATAGCAATGTGGAGATGCCCCTCTGTGGTAGTTTTGCCACTGATAGTTCCTTTTGATGTATATATAATTATAATCTATAAATGATTGTTTGATGTAGCATAACACTCCTTATCTTGACTATTATTCCAATCATTCAATGTTTGTTTTAACACACACGCACACACAGAAAACAAGATAGACAGATAAAGCGACATCAAAATTTATGTGCTCTAGTGGTCAGCAAGCCTGCTCCAAGACCTAGAGGTCCCCCAATTCAAGTCCCGATGTGGTCACATTTTCAAATGCAATCCCATCGTGTTTTATTCGGGAGCTGTGAAGTATGTAGAGGATTTAATTAAAACAATCAGCCACATATGCATGGAAAGTCATACCCAGAGCAAGCAAAAGATCTCTCTGAACTTCTATAATATTAAATCAGTAATTCAAATGCCTGTAAACTTCCCTCTGTAATGAGGCTTCCTGTATTTATCAATTTATGATTGCTGGTTATATAAGTAGATATAAAAGATCAGGCCTATCAGAATCCTGAATTATATATCACCGCAAAAATATTTTATATAAGATGTCTACAGTTAAGTAGATAGAAACGAACCTCTCTCAAGTCTACTTCCTGGGTAGAACCAGTACTTATTGTGTTTTTTTAGAGGCATCGGGTCGTGCTGTGGAGCGAACCCACAACCTCTGGCATCTCTTTCTTCCCTTACTTCAAGCAAAAGTGTCGTTTCTGAGAGAGGCCAACGGGCATTAAATCACTGATTTACATTGTAGTTCAGCAAGATATTTTATGTTGTGCTCGCTACTCAGGACAAACCCTGCTGCCCTTTGCTGTACTCCTGCCAGCTTCCTGATACCTGTCTAACAAACAGGTCCCATACAGGGCTGGCATACTCAACAAAGGATGGACCAGCGTCTTGTTAGCCTGCTCCTTTATTGATTTGGAGACCTTCAGGTTTCTGCACAAGAAGCTGAGCATCTTATTTGTCAGTATTCGAGATGATGTGAATTTGCTTGTTCTAGTTCAGTTTACTCTTAAATGTTGATAATAGATGAATAGAGTTTTACGGCGTACCAACACATTATAGGTTATTCGACGCCAACAGGAAGGAAGATTCCAGGTTCACTCTATTTAATTGTTGAAGATAACTTCCATGCACTTGGCTGCTGTTACTGGCGCCTATATATGACTTCCTAGAGTGTACTTGGTACAATAGGCTTTCTCTTGTTGGTTAACAGCGTGCATTTCGCTGGATGGAACTGCATGCACCAGTCCTCTCTCCGCTCTGCGAGTTTTGACCATCGCAACTCCTTGCATGAGAACAAGAATAGGATTACAACGAAAGTAGGTTTGTAATGTGCACAGCAGTACATATTTGATGCAAGGTTGTTCCATGGACACATACAGCCAAGTGTGTGATTCAGTTATCATTTGAATACTTGTGTGAGACCTCAAGCGATTTTGTAAACAAACACGGTTCATGGAACTCTTAATTTGAGGCAAGCCTAGTTTATCTGTTGCAACCTGATACTTATGGGACATAATATAAACTGACAATAGTGTATAATATTGACATTGTATACATACGTAAATTAATTACTTCAAAATCTTCTAAAATTGTAACTTCTTGCAACTGACAAAGGAGACAGAAAAGCGGGATTCCCCATACTGGTTCCGTTTTAACACACGCATGCGTACAATGCAGTGTTTTCAGTCGAGGTCAGGAATTCACTTGGAGAAGTTTTGTGTGGAGACTTAAAAAAGAAACACAGTATTTAAAATATTTTATTACTTTTATGTGTTATTCAAAGGGATTAATTAATTAAAATAGTATACTAGGTAGGTTTTCATTGCACATATAACCCCGATTTTCCGACCGTTTTAGACGTGTGTTTAAATACACTAGCACATGCGGTTTTGTAATGTGTTTGTCAGTATCGGTTTACACGATTTATGCACTAACAACCTGTATGTAACTTACTTTTTCAACACACTAACATCTCTTATTAATTGCTTTAAACAATAAAGTATGTACATTCTCCATTAACTGCTGTAACACAACAACGAGTCAAAAGTTTCATGATCTGATAAAGACACACCCTTCCATTTTATTTATTTTTTAAATTTATTCATTGAAAATGACATTGACACTGAGAGGTGTGACGTGTTTTGATATTATTTTGTAATGCCACATAGTTTGTCATTTTTAGATCTATTTTAATTATCTAAGTTGTGCTGATGTCAGAATTGAAGAATCCCAATTCAAATGTTTAGTCTTGGATTATATACATAATATTACCACAGTAAGTATTTGCAAATTTGTGAAATATTAATAGATCTGCAATCGGTGGATTTTTTTAAGGTGGTATTGTTCTGTTCATTTATTTTGATATTAAAGTAACTGGCAAAGATTTTAGATATATAAACCAAGAATTTATTATTGGTATCATAATGTGTCCTGTTTTAATACTAAGTAAGTACTGTAGAATGTCATATCCAATAAACAATTAATAAATCTTAATAAAGGAAACGTGAATGGTAGCCTGATGAAAAAAGGTGTGTGAGAGAGGGGGTGCTCCTTTTGGTTATTTGGATATATCTGAAGGGTTGCCAGCCTTTTTATTATATTTGATCATAAGATTAAATAATGATTTTGTTCTAGTTTCAAAAAGAAAGTTGGACCATGTAAAACTAAGGCATGTATACAAGGCATTAATCAGCCTACACCTAAACTGTTGCTTCATTGTATAATCTCCCCACAATGAATGCCAAGAAAAATAAACCAAAGTTGCCTATTGACTTGGCATCATTTAAAATATGGTTAATATTGGTTTGTATACCTGTAGCTTCACAGAGAATCGAGATGCTCCAATCTGTGAAAGACCAAAGACGGACATGCGTTAGGTTTCTCTGTGGTACCAGATAATGAACTATCTTGTTGCTATCTTCCAAGCTGATAACTTGATTCATACAGGCAGTCCAGATATATATGCACCCATTAGCACATAGCCTAATACGGATGACAATCAATGACAGTGTGACACTATGAGTAGAACATTAATTAATCCATATTTGCCCTATTCTACCTGTTTGTTTGTGCTGTCAGCAGAAATTAACAATTCTCTCTGTGATACCACCTTTGCTTTATATTTAATATTGACTTATAATAATTTTTATATCATTCATTCTTTATTATATTAGATATTAACCTTTTCCTCAATAGATACGGCACTTACGTCCGCAGCAGGGGTTTGGTAGTAAAGAGACATACACTTGCATAGATACTTATTTATATACAAGAAAAGGGGAAAATGTTGAATCACTCTTAAATTTAATGATTTGGGGGAAAAAGATATATTTTCAACTAAGAAGTACATGAATTTGTTTACCCGCAGAAACTATGTAATTTAAAGAAACAACTCAAATACATACTAATGGCTTACATAATTAATTCGCATGACACAAGTAATTGTTATAATTTCATCAAAACTGGCACTAAGAAATTTCTAGATCATTGAAGTATTTGTGACCTTTTTTGTGAATAGTGAAACTAGGTATGTCAATAGAGGTCGGCATGATCTTGTTGCACTAGTACCTCAGGGGCCTGTTGCACTTACATTCAAGAGGTTTATGAACTTGTAAGTGTAAAATTTGAAGAACTTTAAGATAAAAAAATCTGGAGATTGAATTAATTAGTGTTTCTCTAATATCATCATGACATCTTTCCTAAGCAATTGTAAGGACCATGTTTCTACTGCCGAACCCGATTAGCTCAGTCGGTTACGCGACTGACTATCAATCCAGGGGTCGTGAGTTCGAATCCCCCGCCCGGCAACAGTCTCCGTGATGATTGATATACGACATTGTGTCTCATCATTCATCTCTCACCACTGATTAAAGTGGGAAAGTTATCAGTTACTTGGGGAGATGGGGTGTGCTCGAGTACTGATTTATCCCAGGAAACAGCGGTTAAGTTAACTGATCGTCTGTTAGCCCTCGATGGCATAAAAATGACGCTAAATATTCAATATCAATCAATTCTACTTCCTGTAACCATAAATGTGTATGAAAATGGCAGTTAATCTACTGGACAGAGCACGGTCATGCATCGTTTTAGTTACAGTACAGTATTTACAAACCAATTTATGCAGTAAGCTGTAATACTATTACTGAGCTAGAGAATGCATTAACTGGTCACAATGAAACACATCTAGCTGTATACCTCTTACACACCTTACACTTTGCAAAAACAATGCTAGCCAATCATTAACCAACAATTGCACTAGCTATGTATACGATGTGGAGTTATGTGGTGTATAGGGAACCAAGTGTATAGTCTGACCTTTTGTAAAGTGTGTTTACCTTGTTCACTGATCTGCTTTCATTCATAACCAAACTATTTTATTTGCTCAGTGACTGTCTTCCTTCTTCATTGGTTTCCATTTTAGCATAAATTTCGATTTAAAAGAATTTAAGATTTGTTGATCAGGTAGGTCACCTGTGACGCTTAAAGAGGTTAGTTAGATTGCTAGGTAGAAGCCGATTGCTATCACCCATCATGGTCAGCAGATATATAAACTTTAATAAAAAAAATCATTGCCCAGTTTTTAATGGTCTTTCTTGGTTTTCAAATCGGGTTTTTACACCTTGTTGTGCTCATTGACTGATTATATGTAGTAAACACCCCCTCCCCCAGGGTAGCGTAATAAAGATGTAGTAAAATAAAAAGTGACAGCTATAAATATCACCTGATGCAATAAGCGTGGGGTAAATGGTATCGTCCTGTAACAGATATGGTCCCAGTACAGGTAAATCTGTTTAAGCAGTACAGGACACTCTTCAGTAGATAAATAGAAGTTATTTAAATAGGGACAGGGTAGTTGTGACAGCTATTATTTGTAACCAGTTGGAGGTTGTAAAGTAGGTTTGAGCTGATGTCTAGCACGTGTTGGTGTGTCTGACATATGTGACTATAAACAAATTTGCTGTATACGTAAATAAAAAAAAACCTGGTTAGCTCAGTCAGTAGTGCATGATTGATATACGACATTGCGTCTCGTCATTCGTCTCTCACCGCTGATTCAAGTTGGAAAGTTGTCAGTTACTTGCAGAGATTGGTGTGCTTGAGTACTGGTTAACCTTCCAGAATTCCAGGAACGAGTGATTAGGTTAACTGATCATTTGTTAGTCCTCAATGGCATTAAAATGAGCAAAGCTTAATATTCAAAATGAAAAATGTCACAATATGTGCATGCAAAGTTCTATAAAAATGTCAATCAACTGTTTTTCATAACTAAGATAGAATTAGCAAAAAAAATAGCCAACTGTTTGTTAGTGTTCTTCTGTATAGTTTTTGACAGATAATTTTTAACAAAGACACTGTAAAATTATACAGTATTGTCCTTTGTTTTGTAGTGTGACGACTGTGCAATTCTGTTTTAAGAACAAAAACAATTAACCCAAACCCTAAATTTAAAAATGTCATTGGCCGGGCAAGCAATGTAAGAATCAATTTATTCAATTTATGACACACATATGTCTTCTACATATATTGTATCATTCCCAAGACATGGTAGAAGGAAATCAAAAGAAATTTTATTTAATCTTGATTTTCTTCTGATATATATCCTAGCATCCTAGAAATCTTTTTTTTTCTTGAATGGGGTTTTATGCCATTTTCAACACATATGGCATATTCAGTTTTATTGGTTGAGGATGAGCTAAAAATGAATCTGAGTAAAACCAATGTCCTTTCACAAGTAACTGGTAAACCTTCTCACATTTATAGTATTACTGTTTGGACAGAGCCGAGCTTGAACCCGTGACCTCAGCTGTGTATGGGATGGTTATACCCTTATACTACATGTGTACAGGTTCAACGTTTTCCCTCAGGCTGTTCTATCTAGAGGCTATAATGAATTTGATTTGTGTGTATGTAGATTATAAAATGATGTTGATTTTCTTCCACGTTCCTGAGTACCTGTCTTTCGTGTGCTTCTTCTAAATTTTCATTGGATACTGTACAATGCTTTAAAAAAGGTGTTCATCACTGATGTTAAATGGAATGTTTTATTTTGCGAAAAAGATATTGATTGAATATTTAGCGTTATTTTTATGCCATTGAGGGCTAACAGACAATCATTAAACCTAACCACTGTTTCCTGGGATCTTGAAAGGTTAACCAGTACTCAAGCACACCCAAGCTCCACAAGTAACGATAACTTTCCCATTTGAATCAGCAGTGAGGGAGAAATGAGAATGAGACACAATGTCATTTATCAGCCATCGCGGGGATTGTGGCCAGATGGGGATTCAAACTCACAACCCCTGGGTTGATAGTCAGACCCACTTACGACTGAGCTAATCGGGCCCGGCTGCGAAAAAGAAACTAAGTGAATCAGTTGGCTGAGAAAGTCGGACATATTAAAAGCAATGGAATTAAATTGTCCATTTCTAACATGTAGGAAGATAAACAATATGGTGAACTTGGTCTAGTGGCAGAACATCGGACCAAAGATGGATAGTCGCAGGGTTGATTCACCGGAAACAAATCTGTACATTCATTTTGATTTCATTCAAACTTAGCCGGGCCCAATCCATGGGTCATGGGTTTGAATCTCTGCCTGGCCACAATCTCCTTAACTGGTATATAAGACATTACATCTCATTGTCATTTGTCTCTCATTGCCTATTTAAGTGGAAAAGTTACTTGAAGAGATGGGTGTCCCCAAGTATTGATTAACCCTCCATGATCCAAACAAAGAGTGAGTGGTTAGTTAACTGATCGTCTGTTATCCCTCGATGGCATAAAAATGACTCTAAATATTCAAACAAAATATTTTTTCATCAAACTTCAAAGAAGTAAAGAATTTTAGTTAGTGACTTACCAAATATCTCATTTAAGTGATTACGTTAGTAGTATTCCTGTGTAACATGCATACCGACATGACTTGGTGATTTGGTAGGTGAAACTATTCTTTTTCCCTTTTTATTTTTTTTTGTTATAAATATATATGTCTTATGATCATGTTTGAAGTTGTTTCGTTGTAATTTTGATTGTCTTATCGAAACGTAGACGTAATTTGAAAGATGTGCATCATGTATTTTTTTCTTAAATTTGATGTCACGAAATTCTTGTTTTTACATAACCTAAATGACAATATGCCCAAATGGATTGGGTTTTATTACTTTCATAGGGCCTAAGTGACTGCAACAAGCCAGTTTGAACATGTTTTCTATCATTGTACATGCAAACCAACACATGTTAAATGCGCATAAAAAGTAAGTGATTGTTGAACTGTTTTATTTGTACTGTATGAGGTACTTTGTTTGCATGGCGTATCAACAGTGACATTAATTGATTCTACATTAAATTGTCAACTGAGTTTTTTTTTTCAGTAATTCAAGAATGATGATTCATAAAACCGTCTGTTTACGTCTGCTGATCTAGTGTCTTAAAGTTAAATGTTGCAGTCACTGTAGTACAAACAGGCCCGTCCTATATTTTCGCATAATTTTGAATAAAGGGTCGGCAGTATTTTGAGATTGACATTTTTTAAATCCTCTTTTGAGAAATCTGGAATTAATAAAGACTTAATTATCTTTTTGACACTCTTCCAAATGTTTTCCTGCTTCCTGTTTGAAGTTTTACTAAAATTAATATTTGAATTTCTTGAGCGTAGCGTATAACGAAATGCTGTATTCATCTTTGACAGTAGAATGAAAGAAGTCGGGATCAGAAATCATTATTAATTTTGATGTCATTTGAATGCAGGTCTAATTTGCTTATTCAGCTTTTCATAGTTAATTTAATTCACAAATGCAGTAGTTTAAAGAGGACCACATTTATTTTAAATGAATGTTCATGCCCTTTAGGGATCATTTATCTCTCGGCAGGGGATGTGGGTTTGAGCCCAGTTTGGTAAAAGTGTTTACAAGTTATTTGCGAAAGGATGGTGGTTCTACTCAGATTGTGTATCGGAGGTCTCTCTTTTCAAATAAAACTGGATGCCATATATAACCAGTAATATAGACGTTGATAAATCCATTAAATAACAAAAGCAAACTGTAATAGCATTAAGAGGGTTTGTTATTGAAAAAAGTCAATATATGCCTGCCTTTGTAAATATTGTACATAATCAGTGTGCGCAAAAACTAAATACTCAATTAGGAACCCAAATGGTTAAATGATAAGCATGGAGGTTTAAGCACCAGAAATACAGTAATATACTTTCCAGCTTTTTTATTGTTGCCTATAAAACTACAACTTCAAATAACCAAACTCGTTAATATAATGATTTGTTCAGTAATACAAATTTGTTAACTGATTTCCAAAAATCAAATAATCGCAATTGATAAGGTCGATAGAGGGTATGAGATCTACCGGTTTTGCGGCTATGTGTAATACCTACATACTGTGAATGAAATTCTTTCGGGTATTTATAAACGACCTGCGCAATAAGTATGACGAAGCTTATGTGGCCTTGTCAGTGATTTGAGATCGTCATAAGATAGTACTTTGAAGTGTTGTAACGCTGCACCTAGGAACTATTTTGCCTTGATTTGGTGTTATTCCAAGTGTATCTGGCCCCTTGATCCATAAAATAGTTGGAATATCACAGCCTTTGTTATTATTGTGACGTAATGGAAAAAAGGTAGTCGTATTATATGTTTATGCAAAATTCGATATCTTTTGAATTGTTGAAAATAAAAGTGAATTATAAAGAACTTTATGGGTTTTCAGTAATCATTTTTATGTGAAATGGTGAAGGAAGAACTTTGCAATTAACCCAACATTGTGTAAAGGGGTTAATTAAGTAGTCCCTTAGAGCATCAAGGTACCTTGTGTCTTCATGTGTCATATATATATATATATATATATATATATGGGACCTTGTTGCTCTACAAGGGGTCGATTATTATTTAAGGTAATATTTTTAGACATATGTGAGATATAAAGGCACATTCAAAGTAGCGCTTCCTTGTGGTTGAAATTGATCCCAAGGGTTATGATCGCTAATTGTTTTTTAATTACCGACTAATGATTGATTATTATTTGTTTTTTAGCCTTACCTGGAAAAACAGGACATTTGGCAATTTTGATTGATATTTTTCTACTTAAAATTTCATTCATTCCTGAAAGATATATACTTTACTGATGAAGCTGTTTAATTATCGAATTGGTGGCCAGCTCTGTTAGCTCAGTCGGTAGCAAATCTGATTATCACTCCAGGGGTTGTGGGTTCAGTTCCCTTCCTGGCCGCAGATAATTGATTAATATATATTTGACATCTCTCAATGTCATTGTCTCCCAGCTATGGTTTAAGTGGGAAGGTTATCAGTTTCTTTTAAAGGAGGGTGTGTTTGGTGACTGACCCCAGTTAAAATTCCCGGATCCTAGGAAACTGTGATTAGGTTAACTGATGATCTATTAACCCTCGATGGCATAAGATGAAGCTAAATATTCAATCAATCTACTAAATTTGTATTTGCTTATTTTTACCTTCATTGTAGATTTACATTCATTTGCACATGAATACAATAATAAAGCAAATGAAACAAGGCTAGACTGAGTTATCATTGATACTCTGGATTAATCAGAAAAGCAATTGCACAAGAATGCTTTTTCTGAATTCTTTTTAGGTCCGCTTTAGTACATGCTGGTACTCAGCTTCATATGGGAACAGTGCAAAGAAGGGAAATCAATCTTCTCAAAAGCCTCACTGAAGATTTATTACAAAAAAGCTTACACAAGAACCCTTAACTGTCTCCATGCCAAATCAAACAACATACTTCTGTGTAGTTTTATGAATACGTATCCTGCCATACTCGCACAGGTGTGAAGAGGAGGTAATTTATTGCCCGGGATTGCCAGCTTATTTGACCGCAAAAGGTCAATTAGATACTTGAGTAAACAGCCCAAATAGCTTATTTTGCACTTTATTCATCACCTGTATCAGCAGTGAGTTGGTCCAGATATTCCCTGGAGTAACCCTTTACCTTGTGAAGTTACTTATCAGATGCTCAGAGATATTTTTAAACTGCTACAATATTTAATGTGTGGCTTAATGTTATGTCAGGACAATGTGCAAACAAGTTATATTCCTATTTTGTAGACGGTGGCTTATAAAATCCAGCTTAACTACCTGTATATTTGATAGAAAGGTAGTTTTACTCTGTCAAAACAGATGAATGGGATTTGGTGGTCCATTCATATTGGTTTTAATAGTACAGAGCTTTACTGTTCTGGTTCGGATATATGCTTTTGTCTTTACAAATTTATTAAATTACTGTGGGTTCTTTTACTGTAACAGTATGTACAGGAAACCATCTTGCAGTTATGTTGGATTATAGGGAACCATCATGCAGTCATGTTCATCTTGCAATTATGTTGGAATACAAGGAACTATCATACAATCATGTTGAATTATAGGGAAACATCATGCAGTTATGTTGAAATACAGGAGAACCGTCATTCAATCATGTTCATATACAGGGTAACCATTATGCAATCATGTTGGAATACAGGGAACCATCATGCAATCATGTTCAAATACAGGGGAACAACCATTATGCAATCATGTTAGAATACAGGGAACCATCCTGCAATCATGTTGAAATACAGGGAACCAACATGCAGTCATGTTGAAATACAGGGAACCATCATGCAGTAATGTTGAAATATAGGGAACCATCATGCAATCATTTTGGAATACATGGGAACCATTATGCAATCCTTGTTATAATACAGGGAACCATCTTGCAGTTATGTTGGATTATTGGAAACCACACACTCCACAATTTCTATTTTTGTATAATTTTAGTATAAATCAACCTGTATTAAGCAACCACATGACTTAAATGGTCAGTTTTGGTCTTTTCCTTGAGTGGCTGCTTCAGACAGGTTTGATTGTATAGATATTTCAATGAATTAAAAGCTCAGTAGAAAAAGTTCCAAATCTGACCCATCTCATCTAAAAGTATTATCAAAATGTTTAATTGTTCGCTGAGTCAACATGGTCCCTTGAGGATTTAGACTTTCTCTTCTGACTTGTTTGTACAATATTGTACCAGTGCTCATACTTTATATTTTATAAAGAGTGCATGTCACTGCATAATTTCCCATATTGAGTGTAGAATCTAATGTGACCTCCCACGTTGAGATACCAGTCACTTTAAAAAAAACATTTGAATATTTAAATTATGATTTTAATTTACTTCAGATGAAGTCGCTGTGCAATTGCGCTGACATTGTTGTTTTTTATGTTACTCTATACGCCACGTTCGGTCACTAATCTCCATGGTGATTGCTACATGCCATTGCAACACTTTGTCTCTTACTGCTGATTCAAGTGGGAAAGTTACTTGCGGAGATGGGTGTGCTCGAGAACTGGTTCACCTTCCAGGATTCATTAGGTTAACTGATCATTTGTTAGACATTGATGGTATAAAAATGACGCTAAACATTCAACCAATCAAACTATATCTAGCATTAGCGAAGAAGATCTATAGTTATATAACTTGAAACCAGTCTGCGATTATTAAATCGAATATAAAACGCACAACTGCAACATATATCAAATGATATTGTTGGGAAATAATTTTGCCACATCTCCATCAAAGATCAATATGGCATGGGTTCTGAGTACTGTAAGTGTCAGTAGTACCTACAGCAACAGCTAGATGCCATTTAAATAGGTTTTTGCCTTATACACATTGATTTTGTCAGGAATGGTAAGATATACTGTCAAACACAACGGCTTAGTCAAAAGTGAAATGTATCAGCATTCTGATTTTCTATCCCCTGGTGTATCTACATGGATATTCGTGTGTCTGGGAAAAACAATAAAGAACACTTAACAGAAACATTGCTTGTCTTGCCAACTTTCCCCAAGTAGAAATTTCTGCGTCTTACCGTTGTTACTTCATAGCAAATACAAAATAAATTTCTGCCCCAGGACCTTTGTTAAGGTAAGCATTGTTGCTATTTTTAGCTCTACTGGCCAAGGGCCAGAAGTGCTTATGCAATTGCGCGTTGTCCGTCGTCTGGCGTCTGTCGTCTGTTAGCAGCACTTTCTCTGAAACCACTAGGTCAATTAAACTGAAACTTCACATGGGTGTTTCTATTGCATAGGAGACTATACAGAAGATTTTTTTTTTCGATCTGAAATTCAAGATGGCCGCCATTACTAAAAATAGTCCAAAACTTAAAAAATCTTCTCATGAACGGCCCAACAGATTTTCAAAATGTTTATGTAGTAATGATGACCAACTATAGTTTTGTTAGATTTGTTCAAATGGTGTCCCTAGGGTTAAATATGACCCCGCCCCAAGGGTTCAATTAGGGGACACATGTCATTATAATATTTTTTTATTTATTTTTTTTAAAATGGAAATGATTTTGCCTATATCTTCACAGAATCATTGTTTGGTGAAGGAGGTTCAGATTTGTAAAAATGACTGGGTTCCACTGTCTTAAGGGGTCAGGAGGAGCCCCAAAAGGGTACAAATTGGGAATTACTAAATTCGTTTTCTTAAGAACCGGTTTGTCAGATTTGTACATATTTGATATAAATTATCCCTAAGTGTAGGGGTTTGATTGCAGATAAGAATTTAGGGGCTAAAATATATATGGGCCCTGTACGGGGGACTTAGAATTTTACATAGGGATACTGTGGGAAAACAGAAAATTCTCTTCTTTTTTCCATTAATTCTGAAACCACTAGGCCAATTAAACTGAAACTTCACATGGATGTTTCTATTGCACAGGAGACTATACAAAAGATTTATTTTTTCTATCTAAAATTCAAGATGGCCAATGTTTCTATTGCATAGTAGAATTTCAAAAAGAGCTATGGCCACTTTGAGTCAGTAGAGCATCCTCAGGCCCTCTTTGGCCTCTTGTTTTATTTATTTCTTCTGACACATGTATCCAACAGTTTAAGGTAATGATGTAAATATATGCACTGATTAAAGAGTTACACAACCTGCATATTAAAGTATGTATGTATGTATGTATGTATGTATGTATGTGTGTATGTATGTATGTTATGTATGTTATGTATGTGTGTATGTATGTGTGTATGTATGTATGTGTGTGTGTGTGTGTGTGTGTGTGTGTGTGTGTGTGTGTGTGTGTGTGTGTGTGTGTGTGTGTGTGTGTGTGTGTGTGTGTGTGTGTGTGTGTGTGTGTGTGTGTGTGTGTGTGTGTGTGTGTGTGTGTGTTATGTATGTGTGTATGTATGTATGTTATGTCTGTCTGTCTGTCTGTCTGTCTGTCTGTCTGTCTGTCTGTCTGTCTGTCCCCCCTCCCCCAAAGCAAGAGGACTGCATGCCAGCTAACAGCTGTGTGTGAGTGTCTGGGTTTCCTTCTTGCTGTTTGAATGGTTTCTGGGCAAAGACACAGTGTAATGGCATAATAGGATTCTGGACTTGGGTTCTTTGGTTCTTTACCATGATCGGTAAATACAGGTGCATTGTTATTTTACTTTTAAAAACATTTTAAACATAAATATTTTCATCAGAATACTAAACATTATTTTAGTAACCCTATACATTGCATTGTCATTTAATTTTTGTTTTATAAAGATTTTATTTTCCTCAAGGGGTTTAAGGGGTCCTCCGGGACAGCACGGTCTAAGGCTCTGTTGTCTATTGATAACTTGCCTCTTATCGGTGAGGTCATGGATTCGAGCCCAGCTTGGTAAAAAAAAAGTGAAAAAGGTTGCCCATTACTTGCGGGAGGATGGGTGTTCTTCTACCCATTTAATCTAACCACTTTCCTGGGATACTGGAAACTTAAGTACCCCAGTCTCCACAAGTAACTGGTAACTTTCCCAATTGAATCAGCGGTGAGAGACAAATGGCAATGAGACACAATGTCACATATCAATCAACACGAAGACTGGCAGGGTGGGGTTTCTGAACTCACGACCTCTGGATTGATAGACATTTACCTACTGAGCTAACCCTAACCGGGCCTGGTGAAGTAAACTTGAACATCGATGTAGAATGCATTTGAGATGCATTTAACTCACATATGTGCAATTCAGTATGTTCTTTGTGTTTAACTATGACAATGATAGATCTTCTGTTATAATATTTAATGCAACATTCATTTCTTTCTTTTTTTTTTGGCCACTTCAAAGGTATATCATGTGTCACTTCTATTTATAACACAAAAGTGAAAATAAAACAGACAAGCTTTACTGGGTAGTGTAGTGTGTCAAGTATACATATAATCCTACCAATAAAGTAAATTGTTTAAAAATGGGGTTTTCTCATCTCTTGGTTGTTGCAATTAAAATGAAAATGGTGAAACATGTCCTAAGTGGATTTATACAGATTTGACTTGACAGAATACAGAAGATAAAGTTATGAATAATAATTTCAGTTGATAACTTGAGTTCACGTAGGTTTCTTAATGTTGTCATTATTATCAAAAAAATTACCCCATCCTCCACCCCCCTTCCTGGCCAGTCTGTCTTAGTTGCTGTCTCAAGATCATTTGTCGTTTGCAGCTGAGGTTCTGGGTTCAAGCCCAATACAACCAAAAACGTTCAAAGTAAGAAAGTTTGTTGGTTACTTACAGATATATATTTATATGTATAGTTTAAAAATACTCAGTTACTTGCAGAAATATTTGAAATTTTCAGAAATACACAGTCACTTGCTGAAATATTCTGTTACTTATAGAAATACTCAGTTACTTGCTGAAATATTTGGTTACTTGCAGAAATACTCAGTTACTTCATGAAATATTTGGTTACTTGCAGAAATACTCAGTTACTTGCTGAAATATTTGGTTACTTATAGAAATTCTCAGTTACTTGCTGAAATATTTGGTTACTTGCAAATATACTCATTTACTTCGTGAAATATTTGGTTACTTGCAGAAATTCTCAGTTACTTGCTGAAACATTTGGTTACTTGAGAAATACTCAGTTGCCTGCTGAAACATTTGGTTTCTTGAGAAATACTCACAGGGCTCAAACTAGAGGGCGACGTGGGCGACAAAGTCGCTTTTTTCTCCTTCACTTCGCTTTTTTTTTTGGTCACGGCGAAGTTTTAAGTCGCCTTAAAATTAACAACATCGCTTTTTTTCTGGTTACTAGCGAAATGCAAATTACAACTAGAAGTAATATTTCGTATAATCTCTAACCCGTGGATAAGTGTCGCCACACATGTGGGAATGCAAATTGCAATAATCGGTTACTTCCGATCCAAATATCCCCAGGCAATTTTCGGCATATATGTTTACACCCCATGCCTACATCGTATAGGTTGCTAGGCAACGCAATCGTTTGGCTGACCAAGATCAAGGTTTCCCTTGCATAGAGTTAAAACATCCAGCGTCTAATTGAAACGGATCATTTTTTTCAACTGTCAATCAAAGTTTTCCATTTCCACGCATGACATAATCATCCTTTGTGTTTGCGAGATGCATAGAGTGTAATTCAATTCTGAATTATACGCTCAAACTGAATAATTTGCGCGTTTGATTTTTAGAAATTACCGATGATTAAAGAGGTATTGATAATTATGTTGCCGCTACCTGTTGTCTATAAATATGTTCGAGTCGAAATAAACAAATTGAACTGAATCGATTATAACAACTGTTAATTCGGTGTCCGTGAGCGATGTATAGAAAGTTGTTTTGCTACCCAATTTGTTTGTTTAAATCAGCTGGTTTAATTACTCTAAATATTTGTGATCCGACCTATAACTACAAAGTTTGACTTCCAAAGAGCCTTGAAATATTGGAAACAACAGAAAGTACGAAATATTTATAAATGAGAATTAAGAAGGTCAAGTAAGGAACAGTTAGTTTAAGCAGTGTGTAGACTGCAGTGGGGATAGCATGTAACACAGCATCTGAAATTTAAAAAATGTGTGTTTAATGTATGTTTCATGTTTTGCATTTTAATAAAAAAGTGTTTATTTGGTAAAAAATAAAAACGATATGTGAAAGAGAAATATGTTTTTGATTACTCTTTCGGAGATAAAGTTATAGATAAATAGCATTTATCTTCTGCTTTTACCAGGTACTAGTGGTCCATGTTTTTTGCAAAAAAGAAAATTAAACAATAATGAGTGGCATGAAGAATACTCCTACCATGAAAGTGCATTTAGTTGTATCTTTATTCAGAAAGTTAAACTCCCTGTTCTTTAAGAATATATCTTACAAAAACCAATTCCTTAATTAAAACATCAGATAAAAGATGAGAAGGCAGTCAACCAATACATTTGATATATATCAAGAACAATATAAAACATAAAAACAATAAAAAACAAAAACACACATAATGACATAGCATTAATTTTAATGAAACTTATTTTTCACGCGTTTAACCGCGTGACGAAATTTACCACTTCTCCCTATTTTTTCTCCACTTCTCCTTTTTTTTGGATGAAGGAGAAGTCACTTCTCCCTAAAATTCAGACCCAGTTTGAGCCCTGTACTCAGTTACTTGCTGAAACATTTGGTTTCTTGAGAAATACTCAGTTACTTGCTGAAACATTCAGTTTCTTGAGAAATACTCAGTTACATGCTGAACCATTCAGTTTCTTGAGAAATACTCAGTTTTTTACAGAAATACTTGGTTACTTGCAGAAATACTCAGCAATTTGGTTGGATTTTCATTTACTTGTACAGCAATTTGGATGAATTTTCACTTGCAATAATTTGGGTGGGTTTTCATTTACTTGTACAGCAATTTGGGTGGATTTTCACTTACTTGCAGCAATTTGAGTGGATATTTACCTACTTGCAGCAATTTGAGTGGATTTTCACTGACTTGCAGCAATTTTGGTGGATTTTCACTTACTTGCAGCAATTTGGCTGGATTTTCACTAATTTGCAGTAATTTGAGTGGATATTTACCTACTTGCAGCAATTTGGCTGGATTTTCACTAATTTGCAGTAATTTGAGTGGATATTTACCTACTTGCAGCAATTTGAGTGGATTTTCACTTACTTGCAGCAATTTGAGTAGATTTTCACTGACTTAATTGCAGCAATTTGGATGAATTTTCACTTACTTGCAGCAATATGGGTGGATTTTCATTTACTTGTACAACAATTTGGGTGTATTTTTACTAACTTGCAGCAATTTGAGTGGATATTCACTTGCTTGCAGCAATTTGGGTGGATTTTCACTTACTGCACTTTAGATGGATTTTCACTAATTTGCAGCAATTTGAGTGGATATTTGCCAACTTGCAGCAATTTTAGTGGATTTTCACTGAATTGCAGCAATTTTGGTGGATTTTCACTTACTTGTAGCAATTTGAGTGGATATTTACCTACTTGCAGCAATTTGGGTGGATATTTACCTACATGCAGCAATCAATTTGGATGTATTTTCATTTTCCTGTACAACAATTTGGGTGGATTTTCACTAACTTGCAGCAATTTGAGCGGATATTCACTTACTTGCAGCAATTAGGGTGGATTTTCACTTAATTCAATTTGGATGGATTTTCACTTACTTGTAGCAACTTGCATGGATTTTCACTTACTACCAGCAATTTGGATGAATTTTCATATGGGCACTTTGACCTGAAAAAAATTACAGAATGATATTCTCCATGTTCAAAAGTTCAGCTTTTCTGTTTTTCAATCATATCACGAAAGTGTCTGCAAGTGTTAACCATTTCTGCAAGTATTTGAACGTTCACGCTTGAATCAGTGGTGAGAGATGAATGACCTGACTCATATTGTCATATATTAATCATCACAGAGACTGTGGCATGACTGGAATTCAAACTCACAACCCCTGGATTGATAGTCAGATAGGTTACAGATTGAACTTACTGGGCCAGGCTAAGAAAATGAATTTTCATTTTTAAAGGTGCTTTACTCAGGAATCTTTTCAAAACAAGTGTCATAGGTGTAGATATTAAGTAAAATAGATTTCGACTTGGTTGTATGTCCCTATAATGCTTAGCTGGTATAAAAGATTATGAAAAAGCAAAAATTGTCGATCTTGTTCCAAACCAATCCTCCAGTGAGGTTATGATTCACTTTAACATTATGACTTCTTCTGGGTCATTGATTTATGGACTTGTTCATTAAAGTGGTGTTTAGGAGGAGTCGTTCCTTTGTAATAAATCTTAACTGTTATTGTATAGTGATCTGTATTGTAAAAAAGTTTATGTTTTTAAATGTCATAACGTAATGTACTTTTATGTCTTTCCAACTGCATCTTTTATTTCTTTTTTCTCTTATTTTAAAAGGATGTAATCATTTTCAGTATTTCCATATTCATTTTAATCCAAAATTGTCACGCAAGTTTATATCTTGGAATTAAAAAGAAACTAAAATTACATAACATTTTCCAGGTTTAAGTATTTTCTATGTTTTTGGTATATTATATTTATGTTCTAACAAATTCGTTCATTTAATCAAGGTATGTTAATTTGTTGTTTTTGTACATAAAGAGTGAACCTGAAATCTTCCTTCCTGTTGGCGTCAGTAACCTATAATGTGTTGGTACGCCATAAAACTATATTCATTATTCATTCATTCATTTATTATACTTCCCTTCATTGGCACAAAGTCTTATGATTATAAACATAACTGTCGGAGTGCAGAGAAAATGTTAGTTAAATGAATATTAAAACTGAGGTCACTCACCCTTTTAAAAACGGATCTGAGGACGTGGTTCTATATCAGGTGGCTCTCTTTAGTTGTTGCGTAGTATATCAAGTATTGGAGGGTTTCCAGACTTTACGTCAGACGAAATAATAGCTGCATACATTATGTTGTAGTATTAAAATGCATATCCATATACTTCACAATGTGTATTGCATGCATGGGTTGGGTGGTTGTATGGTGCCATAAACTTGTGTAATGATATTGTGTTGTGATAGTTACATAAAATTATTTAAGGTTTTTTTTATAAGACGTAACTTATTGACCTTGTTTTGGGGGCAATTCCCCTTTTAAACAAGTTAATTGCCCCCAAAACAAGGGATGGGGTTGGGGAACATGTTTTGAAGGGGAATCACTCTGGGGTTTTTTTATAAGTGAGATCAGTTCTTATGCCAGTGAGCACACAATTGAATAAATTTTTCCACTTTGTCTTCAATGTATCAAAACATCCATAGATCTGTGTCATCATCAATGAAGGTAACTTGTAGAAGCTTCTAAAATATTGCCTGTTTTTGCTTAAGATGAAAATATCTTTAATTACATTTTATTTCTTTTTCAGGTGATGTTTCTAACAATTAATCACTGTTGCTAGGCAACTGGATAAAACATGGAGTTGTTGCTCTTTCACCTGTTGTTGTGTACCCTTCCAACGGTCAACACAGTAACACACCTTATTGAAAATATATTTGACCTTGACGCATCAATGGGCGCAATGAATCACCTGGTTATTGATAAGAACACTGGTAAGCTGTACGTGGGCGCCGTCAACAGAATCTATATGTTGGATAAGAATCTCCAGGTGTCGTCTGAAGTTGAAACAGGAAAAAGGTTGGATAACCCAATGTGCTCAGAGCGAATTCATCAGGCAACGTGTAACATAAAGGAAACGTTAACAAACAGTATAAACAAAGCACTGTTAATAGACTATGATAATGAACGTTTGATTGCCTGTACGACACTATTCCATGGTATATGTGAAAAATATCACTTAGATGATATTCAAAAGAAGGATGATACCATTTATCTGGCAATGGTAGCAAATAATGAAACAGCGACAACGTTCTTGTTTATAGCCCCTGGTCCAGAAATAGGGGAACAAATTAAGAAGGGCAATGTTCTCTATGCTGGCGTTTCACTTACCACCACTGGAAGATCGAATGTTCGTGATCGTATTCCCGCTTTCTGTAGCCGTAACCTTGATGATTTTGCCTTTGTGCACAGTGGTCTTTCAGCAAGCACAACTGTTAAGATAGAATCTTCCCTAAGATTATCTTTCCCAGTTTTCTACATTTATGGATTTGGGTGGGAAGGTTTCAGTTACATGGTCACCATCCAAAAGAAGAATCCTGGAGCAGAAACTTATATTTCAAAAATGTTGCGCGTTTGTCAGGATGATCACAGATTTTACTCGTATGCAGAGGTGGAGCTAGAATGTATGTCCAATGGAGTCCACTATAATCTCGCGCAGGCGGTGTACTTGGGTAAGCCAGGCAAAAAACTTTCAGTAGCCATAGGTATACGAGAAGATGAAGAAGTTATGTATGCCACTTTTTCTGTTGGCCATCCAAATTCTGCAGATGCAGGGACAGACTCGGCTGTATGTGTATATCCTATGAGAAAGATACGTTCCCAGTTTACGAAAAATATCAAATTATGTTTTTCTGGGATGGGAAACACTGGACCTGCACAGATAATCACCCCGGATAACTGCCGTGACACTCCTGTAAGTAAATGTATTGTATTGTATGGTGTTAAGCATCGCTTTCAACAATTTTCAGTCATATCCCGACGGTGTCAACTTGAGACAGTATTCTAAGCGCTGTCACACTAGAGTATCATGCCACAGACACATGGTATGATACCCCACCCAGTCACATTATACTGACACCGGGCTGACCAGACCTAGAACTCTCCTCTAAATGCTGAGCGTCAAGCGAGGAAGCTTCTAGTACCGTTTTTAAAGTCTTTGGTATGACCCGGCCGGGGATTGAACCCACAACCTTTCGCATGCGAGGCGGACGCTCTACCACTAGACCACGCTGCGGTCTTGTAAGTAAATGTTCTTCTCTTCAGTGGCATAGCTGACCTTAAAATGATGTGCAGCCCTACAGGTTCTAGCGGGTATGGGGGCATGCTCTCCCAGAATTTTTTTTTTTTATGCATTTCCTGCTTTCATGGGGCATTACCAGGATATATAATGAAGCATTCAAAAGATAATAAGAAAATTTGTAGATTTTTGCCATAACTTTTTTATATCAGCTATACAATGCACAATATTGTTATTGTATTTGAAATAAATGTTTATGGGACATATTTTGAAAATTTTAGCATGATACGTCAACTATTAAGAAAATAGGGCTCTATTCAAAGCATAGCAGTTAGATATGTCAGGGCAAAGTGATGACGTTGTATTAAAAAAAAAAACGACGTTTAAATTTTAAATACAGGTGCTTTTGTATCAAATTTACTGAGTCATTCCTTCTCAAAATACTCTCCTCCGTGGTCTATACGTTTTTGCTACCATTTACACCATTGAGTGAACATATTAACGAAATCCGAAGATAGTATACTGAACACAAAATTCTGTAAAACATGCTTTAATTCCAATATGTCTTCAAATCGACTTCCCATTTACTCCTTTTTAATGACTGAGAACCGATCATTCTAAAAAAACATTAATTTTGTGAAATTTAAACACTAGAGACTTTGAAACATTATATTAACCGTGCATACTTTTGTTTTCCTGTTTTAGCAGGTGTATTATCTAACATGGAGCAGAACTTTACAGAACTGTGGTATTCCGCGTGCTAATCCATTTTCAAGTGCCCCGACGTCATTTTGTTTCTAACAAAATGGCATACAGTAAAATCATAATGTTGACGTCATGTTGAGATGCGCATAATTGGTGACATTCTTTTAAAGGATGTAAACAAGCATACAGCACACATTGATATTTTTTATTTAAAAATTTTGGCAACGCTACGCTTGTTTGAATAGTAGAGGTAGGAAAAAAGCAAAAACTGCCCCGACTATGTAAATCGACGTTTCCATAGTTACTAAAGAAAATAAACTAATAAACTAATGATGAAAAATTACCAAATTTTTGCAAAATTACTACCTATATGTAGCGGCACCGGCTCCCTGAAAATTATAAGAATACAATTATAAATAAAAAAGTTATGGCAAAATTCTACAAACTTTCTGATCCCCCCTCGTATTCCATTAAATTACAGAAGTTGACAACCTGTATTTTGCAATGGACGTCACGTCACAGCATTTAACTATTTTCAGCTGGCCAAATTTACTAAATGCTCATTAGAAAACTAATATGTATCAAGCTTATTAATGAATGGCTGGATATTTTAAAGATTTTACATATATTTGGTATTGTATGACTGCTTATGGTTTTATATATTGTGTGGGTACATTTTGCCCTGAATATACATTACTTGGGATTACAAACATAAAAAAGTCAATTGATGCATTCAAGTTTCCATCTATATCATTCTGGACATGTAAAAAAATGTCAAAAAAGGGCCCGAAAATAGAGTTATGTTTAAACAAGCATTAGAAAGTCACTAAATACCTCAGTACTCTAAAACCATCCTTAAAAAGTTATTTGTTTGCTGTGCTCGGTCGGACCCAGTATTTTTCATGTGGGTAGCTTTTTTTTTTTTGGCCAAATTTTGATTTTGTATAGTCATTTTTGAAGAAAATGGACAGAAATCATGAAAAAGGAATTAAACACTTTGAAAGTCAATAAAAAAGTTTTGGTATTGGGTAGCTGCAATTTTGAGTGAGAAGTTAGGAGCACTGCAAACATTATATTTTTTAAGGCTCAGCTTGCTTGTGCTAAACTTACTGTTGATGAATATTCGTCATCAAATGTACAAACAATTTAAGGTATTAAGATAGAAAGATTCCATAACGATTCCAGAAATTACTTAGCTCATTCATTTCTTTTCGATAGTTTTTTTTAAATTGTTTATTTTTCAGTCTCACATTTTTTCATATGCTTGGAATTTCAACTCGCATCTTCTAAAATCAGCTCATATTTTGAGTGCTAGTAGACCTTATAATATATTCCAAGTGTACATGACCAACAATCTGTAATATAAAGTGTAGCATGGGATGGATTGCTATCAATGGTGGATTGCATCACACATGTATTCTACTGACATTGTGTCAATTCCATTGTTTACATATAATATAAAATCAAGTCTGCTAAAGAAAATGTTTTGTTTTGAGTTAGGTTCTCTGATGTAAACTTCAAAAGAGAAACTCGCCAATCTATGATTACATCAAACAGGCTCTTGAGGTAACACTGACAAACATAAACACGTCGTCCCAGTTGCAAAAATATGCAATGACTTCACAAGAACATTGCATATATATATATATACACGATGAAAACAAAAAACACAAACTATTGTCCCTGTTCCAAAAATGGTGTCATTGGGACGTTAAGTGTCGATTTCTGCAAATAAACGCCTCCTTTTGCAAAATACATTGTCCCTCTCCCCCCTCTCCTAGTGTCTTGTTTCAGAGCCTTTTTTTCTGGAAACTGGGAAGAGACCCAATCCTTTGAGATAAGGAAAAAACAGCTGGATTGAGGTGAATTTTGTTTAAGGTTTAAGCAAACTGGAAAATAGAGAGTAACACAGTAAGATCATGTTCTAACCAGGAATTATCAGATATTACAGTAATACTCCATATCCAGTCCACTAATGTAAGAATTTTTTTTGGCTTCATTTGGGGAAAAAAACATGACTTGAATTGGGAAGCCACTGAATGTAAACCTCTGTTTAAAAATAAGGTAAAACAAACCGTGTTTATTCATTGTTAGTCTACCAATCAGTTACTATGTAAGCAATTGAAAGTATTAAACATTGTTCTGTTTCGTTGCATACATATTATCTCTATATTATATTTTTGTATGTGTGCTGATATATCTTCATTATAGAAGTCACAGTCATCTTTATCTTTGATAGCTATTTAAACTTACACAAGTTTTATTTCCTTTGTCTCCTGCGTGGCTGAGCCACCAGGTCTCAAGATCACTAACCTCTCATTGCTAAGGTTGAAGGTTAAAGTCCCACTCGCTCCAAAAACTTTATGTGAAATAGTTTGCCAGTTACTTGTGGAAGGACGGTGGTTCTACTCAGATCCATTCTGTGGTCTTCCTCCACCAATAATAACTGGATATGTCATATAAAATTTATAACTTGAAATGTGTTTAAAATGGCATTAAAACTCCATTTAAAAAAATTTCCTTTAGGCCATGATAAATTAATTGCTAGATTATCATCACCGCCCATCCCCTAATTTTCATGCCGCCCTGATTCTTTTTATTTATCCTCCCCCATGTTCTTCTTTTTAAGAAAAATTTGGATGAGAATCTAGCAATTAATTTTAATGGCCTTATCAATACTGTCATTCTATGTTGTGTTTTTTTACCAGTGTCAACAAAATCCTCATCTTATCTCCCTTTGAGGTCACCTACTTTCCTTTCCTTCAGGCACTGAAGATCAGTGATGACTACTGTGGTGAACATGAGGTTAACCAGCCCATTGATGGCACCATGCCTATAAAGGGAAATGCTGTGGTGACCTTCAACCAGACAGGAACAGCGATAACCATGACAACCGTATCTGACTATGCTGTTATTTTTGTTGGTACAAAGAATGGCCATATTATAAAGGTATGTCACAGTTGAAATAATTTTTTTTCTCTGCAACGTAAGTAATGCTTCCTCTGCATGTGAGTATTAAATTTACGCAAAACGGACAGCCGAGGTTTCAGTTGCAGTAAAGTAAGTCAGCCATGCGCTGATTTCTTATTTGACTGGACAGTTTTAGCAGGTAGTGGATTTTTTTTACCCCTATATTAACATTAGCTCCAGATCATTTTCTTTATTTCAGTCTTTTTACACACATATTGCCGTAGACAGGAGTTGAATGTGACTATCATTATATAAAATATATAATGTCTGTTGGTTGTTTTTAAACTCAACTGGCTATGGGCCAAAAGTGCTTATGCGATGGTGCATTGTCCATTGTCTGTCGTCGTCTATAAGCAATTTCAATTTAAAGGACTTTTTATCCAGTAGAAGTGGGGTGGGAGAATTATTTTTTCCCTTCCAAATGGGTTACTTTTGTGAAATTTCAAAAAAATACTGTAGCCACTGTAAAGTAAAGGGTCTTCTGGCCCTTTTGGGTCTCTTGTTCTGTCACCTTTACAAGATGAAGGTCGGGAGACACAAAATGCATGTAAAGCATTCAGATACTTGTGATTCAGCTGACAGGGTTCCACAGTGATGCAACATAAACTATTAAAAATAAAAACATTGGTTTCAGTTCGTCAAAACTAAGTTCTCCTTTAACTCCAATGTTGGCACTTAATTGACTGAATTTCACTGTTCTATTTGTTGACACACAGTTTGAACCATTTGTTGGACTCGCGGTGTTTGATTTGTGAGCCTCCACAATATTTCATATTTCTTGCAGTTTTGCCATCAGTTTCATTATTTTGTTCTTCTGCATTAGCCCACTCATTATAATCACCATCAGCGGCACCATCATCAATAACAGCATTAGTATCATTATCAGCGGCACCATCATCAATAACAGCATTAGTATCAATATCAGCGGCACCATCATCAATAACAGCAGTAGTATCAATATCAGCGGCACCATCATCAATAACAGCAGTAGTATCAATATCAGCGGCACCATCATCAATAACAGCAGTAGTATCAATATCAGCGGCACCATCATCAATAACAGCATTAGTATCATTATCAGCGGCACCATCATCAATAACAGCAGTAGTATCAATATCAGCGGCACCATCATCAATAACAGCATTAGTATCATTATCAGCGGCACCATCATCAATAACAGCATTAGTATCAATATCAGCGGCACCATCATCAATAACAGCATTAGTAGCAATATCAGCAGCACCATCATCAATGACAGCATTAGTATCATTATCAGCGGCACCATCATCAATAACAGCAGTAGTATCAATATCAGCGGCACCATCATCAATAACAGCAGTAGTATCAATATCAGCGGCACCATCATCAATAACAGCAGTAGTATCAATATCAGCGGCACCATCATCAATAACAGCATTAGTAGCAATATCAGCGGCACCATCATCAATAACAGCAGTAGTATCAATATCAGCGGCACCATCATCAATAACAGCATTAGTATCATTATCAGCGGCACCATCATCAATAACAGCAGTAGTATCAATGTCAGTAGTACTGTAAAAACAACATTAGTATCATTATTATCACCATCATTAGCACCATCAACAGTAGAATCACAATATCATTATCATCATCAATACCATTATCAGTATCATCATCAATTGCATTATCATCAATACCATCATTGCATTATCAGCAACTGCATTATTATCATCATCACCACCAGCAAATATTTAAGCAGTTGTTGCACACCTGTTTAAATATGAAGCATTTATATTTTGAACAGACCATGATAAGTCTGGCATTGGAATGCATCAAAGATAAGGATTCCAAAAATTATATATAGAATACAAACCAGATCAGTACATCTTGTCAATCTGTGGTGTTAAATGTATTTGCTGACCTGCACAGACTTGGGCGTAGATAGTAGGGATGATTTCAAAATGTTGAAGGTGTGACTTTTGTAGTTCATAGTTGGATAAGATCCAGAAGGTTGCCCTCTGTCTTGTGTGTTGAATTTCACTAAATCTCAACCTACAGTGGAAACTTCATTAAGTTGATCATAATTATAAATAATTTTTTTTTGTTGCTGCATTTTTTCACTTTTGCACAGGGGAAATTTAAATTTTTTTTATTTACTTTTTTAACTTAAATATTTACTCTGTAAGTTCTGAGCTGTCTTCATAATCTAGCTAAAATAGATTAGTGTTTATAAAACTAATCTTTATGTAACTTACAGAACAGCGAGATAGTCGTCTCCGTCGATGGGTACTTCCATCAATAAAATTGGATGCCATAATATTTATATCATGTAACATATTAAATATACATAGAACCTTATCATCTCATCCCTGTTCACGACAATGGTTAACATCTACTTTGTTTTTCTCTCAGTTATTTACTACTTGTTAACAATCCTTCTTAATTAAAGTGGATTGCTGAGAGAGAGAAGGATAACAAAAAGTGCCAAAAAGTTAAAGGTTAAGAGAGTTTCTTTAAAGATTATATTCCACAGCAGATTAACAGAAGTAAAGGTTGACTTCTACAAACAGTGGCAGTGCTGTGAATTATTGATGAAGGTAAAAATGTTGTTCACAAAAAGAATGACCTTAATCTAACTGAAACTGCTGCTAAGGTAAATAAGTTAAGTAGAACCTGGGGAGAAAAAGGTCAGAAAGTGGCAATGTCTTTATTGATATAAAATTGTTCAGACCAGTAGATTCGAAAATTTTGTAGGAAAAAAACAATTTCTTGAGAATTAAAAGTAAATAAATTTTGAGTATTTTTTTCTATTCATAGATTGACGGTCTTTTGGGCTGTGTCTTAAAACAGTACATCAGTCGCTGCTAAGGGTTAGGATATAGCCTCCCCTCCTAATAATGGAGTGATATCATCCGATGTGAGATGGTTTTCAGGGATGTGTTATTAGGTCTTTCTCCATCATATAAAACTGAGGTTGTGGGTTCAAACCCCAGTTCAGTCCAAAAACTTTCATTTGAGAAGAGTCCTGGTTATTAAGGCCTGAAATAAAATATTGTTTGTTTCCCCTTGCATGACCAACCCGCGAAAAAAGCACCGCCTGAAAAAAATTTATTGAGAAAAATTACTGAGTTTTTTATTTTTTATTTTGACCACTCTGGGCTTGTCTTAAAAATCAGAAAGCAAGTTTTCACAATACACAGGTTTGCAAATATCTCTATTCTAAACAACACATGTGAAACTGTTACCTATAGACCATAACTAATCAGTAGAAACAATTGACCCCCGTGGTGTTTACCGCATGCCCGATATTGCGACTTCAGAAAACCTGTCATTCAAATATCTATTTTTATTCCTCTTATGTGATTGGTGGGTAGCTTTGAATATAAATTAATCTTTTTTTAATAACCGCTATGATTGGTCAGATATTTATGACCAAGGTACACATATATTACCGCGCACCTGAGAAAAAAATTAAAAATAGATGATGAAGTAGTTTGCGGATGTCCCTCAAATCCTGCAATATGAAGAGCATAAAGATATTATCTCCTTTTGCCAAAATGGTTGCAATTTCTAAAATCTGATTATGAATTTGTAGATAATTCGCGATTGATCGCGTAATGTATAATGTCAGCGTTGTGGAATTTTTTTTAGATATTTCGTAGATTTACAATGATTGGAATGAATGTATACATGTACATTTTCTTCTGTGAAAATGTGAACGTTGATATATAAATAAAGTATACGGTAAAGAAAAATGTGGTTGGGGTATTATAGTAATAAACTTTTTGCTTTTTGGTTGTGTAGTTTCAGCGTATAATTTTCTTTGGCAGTCATATCATGATTTAAATATAGTATTGAAAACAACAACTAAGATAAATTGTCTTTATAATATTTGAAATATAGTTGACTAGTTGCACTTTTCTAGATATTTGAAGGCTATCATAGACCCCTTTTATTTTTCATATTGTCAAGTTATCTTGGATGAATTGAATAGCTTTGTAGGCTTGACATTGCCATTGTTGTATGTTGTGACATTCAGCAATCATTAGAAAAGAAGAGAAAGATATTTAAAATAATATTTTGAGTTAACACCTGCTCCCACACTGCCACAGAGTCGACAGAACAGAAATGACAGTCAGTAAAGATACAAAGACTAAATACAACATAATAAGTTGGCCATACTTAAAGGGACATAGTCAGTTCTCCCTGAAATTCTTTCACTTCTCCTGATCTTATTCAAACTCTAAAACTTGTGATTTACACATGCATAATGTTTTGGGGAGCTAACCTTATATAAAAATTAATACATTTAAGTCTATTTATGTTTAAATGTTTTATATTATACCGCAAAGTGTATTGGTAATAAAAATCTGGGCAAGTGAATCGTTGATCAGTGCAAGTTAGTACTACTACTGCTAGTTTATTTTGATATTGAAACACGTTCAGAAACTCTATGTATATATAGAATGACTAATATTAGAAATTTTGACTGCAGCTACTAAAACTGTTGGCAATTAAATATGCATATGAACTATATTAAATAATGCCAACAGATTAATACTAATCATTCTATATACAGTTGCATTTTTATATAGTTCTGCCAACAGTTTAAGTAACTGCTGTCCAATTTACTAATACTTGTTGTTCTGTATACAGTTTCATTGTGTCAATCAAAATAAACACAGTTCAATTTATTTTATATAAATGTTATACAAATACTATTCATTTTTACATTTTTTCTTAGTTTTCAATCCTACACTTTTAGGAGCAATACAGTTAGTATTGGGCACAGTTAATACATGTAATAATTATAAACTATATTGTTTTATTGGAATAGCCATATCAGTTAATAAAATGTTGAGTTTCTCTGTTTATCTTGTACATGCATGTTTTTTATGAATTTCAAAAAAAAAAAAAAAAAAAAAGCCTACTTACCTACCCAGTTCTAAAATTTAGGGTTGGGGCAAAGGGAAACAGAGATATTTTTAAATGTGGCCTAAATGGACTTTCAGAAGGAGAGTGGTTGTATTCAGATTTATTTTGAGATCTTCCTCCACCAATAGAACTGGATATAGATCTAGATTGAATTTATTTTCATTCTGATTTTTTTATTTTTTTTGGCTTAAAAAATCTCTTTAATGATACGATTCTTTTCGAATCTTGTGCCAAGATTTTCACCTGTGATCAATTTTCATGAGCAGCACTTCTGATGAAGTGAAAAAACATTATTTTGTTTCTGCAATTTTTTGTAGGATGAAAAAACAGAAATTTTCTGCCAAACAAATACACAAAGTGAGAGACATGCACTAAAATTCTTTGAGAACACAGTTCTGTATATATAAACAAAATTGTGAAAATAGGTAAAAGAGTGGATAAAGCAGATGTGTACGCTGGATGCTGACAGTGCCTACAGCATTAACACATAATTACTGGCGGCTATGTCTCCGTCTGCCTGCAAATGCAGTTATGTGTCTATACAGCAACAAAGTTTCCATCTAATACACAGAAACTATGTACTGCCAGTTTTGTAAATATAATGTTAGATTCTGTTAAAAACTAAAAAATTTGAATGTTAAATCAGTCATAGTAGTGACGGTAAGCCAGTCATGGTAATTACTGTTAGAGAAAACCAAGAGGATGAATGTCTCCACATAGCATCTGTAAGAATGATTTTGCTATTTCATTGTCTCGGGTGTGCCAAGCAAGTATAAGTGTAAGGATTGAGGGGTACATGTAGTAGGTGGCAGGTAGTGAGAAGAGAGTTTTACTAAACAGGTGGCCCCATAATTATAGAATGTTAATGCGACACCAGTAGGTGACACCTTGCTTATTTCAGAATTGTTTTGTAGATCTGGGCTACCCCTGAGGTTTCAATACTTATAGTTGGTCAGTGGGTAAAGGTTTCAGAAGTGATGTATAATATTATGTCAAAATTTAGAATCGCTGGTGGGGGGAGGGAGGCAGCAGGTCAGGGTGGCAGGTCAAGATTCCAGAAGCAAGGTTTTAAGTCAGGATTTCAGATTTAGGCAGATAGCAGGCCAGCAGTTTTAAATGTTGGTAGGTAGAAGGTGTGTGGGTGGCAGTTGGAAACTTCCTACAAAAGGGTAGACAGAGGCTGTTAATTCAGATGTGGGTAAATAAGGGCAGAGATTTCAGAAGCAGGTAGATCGGTCATTTTTTTGCCTTAACTCATTTGAAATGGGTTTTTTTTTGTCTAAAAATCAAGAAGGGATATTTTTTTGATTAAATATTATGGGTCGAGGTACAGGCATGGGTCGAGGTACAGGCAGAGAATTGGAAGCCAAAAGTTTGTTTATACAATCAAGTAGTATATAAATGACACATATTACACATAAAACATTTAACATTCTAAAATGTGACATGTGTTGCCATACACCTGTTGCAGGTAAAACAAATTTATTCTAGAGATTTTCCTTTTTACTTCCACATAAATATATTGATATCACACAAATGTAGACCACCCAGAACAAGAAAAAAAACACACTTTTATGTTACTGATAGATTTGTTCAATATGGAGAAGAAAATCTGGTTGGTTCATCACTCAGAGTTACTGCTGCTATTGCTGCTAAATAGACATGGTCAATTAATTACTGATTAATGATTGGTTAGATAAAACCAAGCCTTATCAGTGGCTCTCATATCTTAATTAGCTCTTTATGGTCCCACTCTGGTAACAATAGGAAATCATAGGAAATTAACTGGCATTGTGATTGATTGATTGAAGAGAAAATGCAATTTGTTGCAAGGAACAAGAACTAAATGTGTTATTAATCCAGATTCGGAAGATGGAGAAGAGAAGGAGAAAAAAAAAACGTGAACAGAAATTTGAATTTATGTGTGTTCAGAACATATTAAGATTTTCCAATACTGGATTTTCAGAAGATCTATGATATTCTATACTATTGATTCGATAGGATAATTTGCAAGATAGACAAACAAAACCCCAGGGTATGCATAGAATAGCAGTGAGATGGGAAGGAAATTGGAAACAGCCAGCTAATTGGTAAATCAGGCGATAGATTTGCCTAAACTGTGTCAGAAAATAGGTGGCGCTTCGATCAGTTTTTAAAACAATACCCTTCATATTCATTTCCTAATACTCTTATCATCTTACCTCATTTCAATTAGAAGCTTTCTTTTGACTGAGTTTTTCAGTGGCTTTATTCTCATTATAAAATGGCAGGAGACTAGAAGACTGATAATTGAGATGTGTGGAGATTTAAATTGCGCAATCTGAGGGGTTATCCTTTGTTGTCTCCAAGAGAAAGTTCATTCAGTTATACAAAGGGATTAGTTAGACTCACTCTGACATTCTGAGAAATTATGGTCTTTATATCTAACATTAACAATTAACCTATCTGTAAAGGGAAAGAATCCTCCAAGTGGGTGTCATGTCCATTTTTATTTTTTTTCCGTGTTCATTAAAATGTTGTTATATTTTCAATCCTTGAGTGGTTTCAGGGTGCAGAAAGAGTTGTGGCAAGAATAGGACCACTGTCACTCATGCATGTTGCAAGAGGTGACAAATTTAGTATTCAAATAGAATAAACTGAAACTAAAAGCTCTTGTGTCACTCTGCATATTCATCTGTTGATGGATGTTTGTTTTTTTAATCTAAATGTCACTTGTTAGTTTTTGTCGGAAGAGTGAATCTGGAATCTTCCTTTCTGTTTATAGCATACAACCTATAATGTGTTGATACTCCATAAAAAACTGTTTAATCCATTCATTACAAACATAAACTCCACAATTTTCTCCTTAGTTACTGTCATCTCCACCATCCGTCTGTAGTCCCTGCCTTAAACAGAATCTCCACATAACCATGTTTTCCATCATCATCTCCATCACTAACATCTCATCAATCTTCTCTGTTATCATCTTTATCATCCATATCATTATCATCATCATTTCCAACATCATCATGATATCCACTATCACCATGATCTGTAGCATCACCAACACCACTTCTTTCATCTCCACCATCGTCATCATTTCTATCCCCATCATCATCTCTACCATCATCATCATCATCAATTCTATCACCATCATCATCTCTACCATCATCATCATTTCCGCAATCATCTCCATCATCCCTACCATCATTTCTATCCCCATCATCATCATCTCTACCATCATAATCATTTCCACTATCATCTCCATCATCCCCACAATTTTTATCCCTATCATCATCTGTACCATCATCATCATTTCCACTATCATCTCCATCATCCCTACCGTCATTTATATCCCAATCATAATCTCTACCACCTTTTTAATTTCTATCACCATCATCTCCATCATCCCACCATCATTTATATCACCATCTCTCCCATCATCATCATTTCCACTATCATCTTCGTCATCCCCACCATCATCTCTACCATCATCATCATTTCCACTATCATCTCCGTCATCCCCACCTTCATTTTTATCCCCATCATCATCTCTACCATCATCATCATTTCCACTATCATCTCCATCATCCCCACCATCATTTCTATCACCATCATCTTATCTCCCATCATCATCATTTTCATTATTACCAAATGCACCAATTACAGTCATCACCATCATCATCACCATCATCATCACCATCATCATCACCATCATCACCATCATCATCACTTTTAATACCAACCAGACTACCTAAGTAATCATCTACTTGTTTGGGCACCACTCAGGGCACTTGCTACTGCAGTTTGTAATCACCCAAAGAATGAGAAACGAAAAACAAATTATTGTAGTTTTCCCAAATTCATTCGGAACATTAAAATTTATTTTTAACATTTATAGGAAAGTGAAGGATTTAACTGTTTATTATGGCAGAATGCTGCCAAGATTAATTACAACCATCTGTTCACGACATATGGTAGATACCTCCTGCTGCCTGATCCTGCTGATGAAGGCTATTACCAGTGGTATTATGTAACACCTGTTGTTTTGTTGTTGTTGGAACACACCAGAATTATAATAACGCTTAATGTGCTTTTGTTTTTACCATTTCTTGTCATTGCTTTTGTACAGCCTAAAACAGGCGCCATATGACAACTAGCTCAACTCTCTCCCAACCATGCCAATGTATGTCAACTTCCCAACCAGGCCAAACATTGGCTAATATCTACCAACTAGGTCAATATATCATGTCTGCTGTTCCAACAGAGTCAATATTATTGCTGCTATCCCAACCTGGCCAATATATGGTTACTTTTTCAACTAAGCCAATGCCTGGTAACTTTCCCAACTGGGTTAATGTATGGCTACTTTCCCAGCTGGTTCAATGTGTGGTAACTTCCCCAACCTGTTCAATGTATTGCTACTTTCCCAACTGGGCCAATGTATGGATACTTTCCCAATTGGCTTAATGTATGGATACTTTCCCAACTGGGCCAATGTATGGATACTTTCCCAATTGGCTTAATGTATGGCTACTTTCCCAACTGGGCCAATGTATGGCTACTTTCCCAACTGGGCCAATGTATGGCTTTGTATGGCTACTTTCCAAACTAGACCAATGTATGGCTACTTTCCAAACTGGTCTATGGAATGGCTACTTTCCCAACTGGGCCAATGTATGGCTACTTACTTTCCCAACTGGTCCAATGTATGGCTACTTTCCCAATAGGTTCAATGTATGGCTACTTTCCCAACTGGTTCAATGTATGGCTACTTTCCCAACTGGGCCAATGTATGGCTTTGTATGGCTACTTTCTCAACTGGGTTAATGTATGGCTACTTTCCCATCCAGGTTAATGTATGGCTACTTTCCCAACCAGTTCAATGTATGGCTACTTTCCCAACCAGTTCAATGTATGGCTGTTTTCCCATCTGGGCCAATGTATAGCTACTTTCCCAACCAAGGCAATGTATGGCTACTTTCTCAACTGGGCCAATGTATGGCTACTTTCCCAACTTGGCCATTGTATGGCTATTTTCCAAACTGGGCCAATGTATAGTTACTCTTCCAATTGGGCCAATATATGGCTACTTTCCCAACTGGGCCAATGTATGGCTACTCTTCCAATTGGGCCAATGTATGGCTACTTTCCCAACTGGGCCATTGTATGACTACTCTTCCAATTGGGCCAATGTATGGCTACTTTCCCAACTGGGCCAATGTATGGCTACTTTCCCAACTGGGCCAATGTATGGCTACTTTCCCAACTGGGCCAATGTATGGCTACTCTTCCAATTGGGCCAATGTATGGCTACTTTCCCAACTGGAAATTGGGCTATATATTGTTTATATGTTGGTTCTTTCCCCACTGGGTAAATTCAAGTTATTTTGTGACTTTTTCTGTTCTCCAAAGGACCTTGATATGTTATTATTTGATTCTAAAAGCTCTGCATAACATGTAAATGGTTACTGGATTGATTCTTTATAGCTCTGCACAACATGTTGATGGTTACTGGATTCTTTATAGCTCTGTACAACATGTAGATGGTTACTGGATTCTTTAAAGCACTGCATAACATGTAGATGGTTACTGGATTCTTTATAGCTCTGCACAACATGAAGATGGTTACTGGATTCTAAAAGCACTGCACAACATGTAGATGGTGACTGGATTCTAAAAGCACTGCACAACATGTAGATGGTTACTGGATTCTTTATAGCTCTGCACAACATGTAGATGGTTACTGGATTCTTTAAAGCTCTGCACAACATGTAGACGGTTACTGGATTCTTTAAAGCTCTGCACAACATGTTGACAGTTACTGGATTCTTTAAAGCTCTGCACAACATGTAGATGGTTACTGGATTCTTTAAAGCTCTGTACAACATGTAGACGGTTACTGGATTCTCTATAGCTCTGCACAACATGTTGATGGTTACTGGATTCTTTATAGGTCTGCACAACATGTAGATGGTTACTGGATTCTTTAAAGCTTTGCACAACATGTAGATGGTTACTGGATTCTTTATAGCTCAGCACAACATGTAGACGATTACTGGATTCTTTATAGCTATGCACAACATGTAGATGGTTACTGGATTCTTTATAGCTCTGCACAACATGTAGATGGTTACTGGATTCTTTATAGCTCAGCACAACATGTAGACGATTACTGGATTCTTTATAGCTATGCACAACATGTTGATGGTTACTGGATTCTTTATAGCTCAGCACAACATGTAGATGGTTACTGGATTCTTTAAAGCTATGCACAACATGTAGATGGTTACTGGATTCTTTAAAGCTATGCACTACAATTTGTAAAATAAACAAGAGCGAAATTAAATGTTGTCAAAAACAAAACTGCAAAAGGTAAGTGGTAGCATTTTGGTGCTTATATGACTGGGTGTCTGGGTGTATACGACATGATTTAGGAGCTATAACTTCAGTCAATTTAAAATGTTGACTAACTCCTTGAACATTTAGGAACTACTCAAAATTGTGAAGTAATGTATAATGGCATGCTGGTTTTTTCAATATCATTTACACAATGTTAATAATGGTGGTTGATTCCCCGAGCATACTACATATGTCAGCTGATGTTTGTCACCCATCACATGTTTTAAAGGTGCCCTTCCATCCAATATTGCTGATATTAAAGTTGGTCACCCATCACATGTTTTAAAGGTGCTCTTCCATCCAATATTGCTGATATTAAAGTTGGTCACCCATCACATGTTTTAAAGGTGCTCTTCCATCCACTATTGCTGATATTAAAGTTGGTCACCCATCACATGTTTTAAAGGTGCTCTTCCATCCACTATTGCTGATATTGAAGTTGGTCACCCATCACATGTTTTAAAGGTGCTCTTCCATCCACTATTGCTGATATTAAAGTTGGTCACCCATCACATGTTTTAAAGGTGCTCTTCCATCCAATATTGCTGATATTAAAGTTGGTCACCTATCACATGTTTAAAGGTGCTCTTCCATCCAATAATGCTGATATTAAAGTTGGTCACCCATCATAAGTTAAAAGGTGCTCTTTCATCCAATAATGCTGATATTAAAGTTGGTCACCCATCACGTGTTTTAAAGGTGCTCTTTCATCCAATAATGCTGATGTTAAATTTGGTCACCTATCACATGTTTAAAGGTGCTCTTCCATCCAATAATGCTGATATTAAAGTTGGTCACCCATCACATGTTTAAAGGTGCTCTTCCATCAAATAATGCTGATGTTAAAGTTGGTCACCCATCACATGTTTAAAAGGTGCTCTTCCATCCAATAATGCTGATATTAAAGTTACCGTTCATTGTGCTACTTCCATCAGACCATATCAATAAGCGTGATTTCTACACATGTTTTAAAGATGCTGTTGATGCAGTAATGCTGATATTTTTAAGTTTTATTTTATGGATATGTGGTAACATTCTGCTAGCCATATTGACCTGTTCAAAGAAAATTTAACATTGCATAATAATTATTTGTTTCATTTTGTAAAAATGGTTAATTTGACCCAAAAAAAAATGACTAGGCTAATGTCCATTGACGTTTATTAGGAATTTTATTGAAAATGTGTCACAATGTTCCTTTTTGTGGGTGTATATTTAGGTCATCTGAGACTTTGTCTCAAGGGACCTTTTGCAATCACCTTTTCTCTGTTGTTGTGCATTGTCCGTCGTGCATCGTGCGTCCATAAACAATTGACATTTTCTACTTCTTCTCAAAAACTAAGCTCAGTCATAATGGAATTTTGTATGCAGGTTTGGTACCTAAGGATGAATCAAAACTGTAAATTGCATGTCCCCCACCCTACTGGGGCCTTGGGGGCGGGGCCAAAACAGTCAAATTTAATTTAAACTTTGAAAATCTTCTTCTTTCTGTAGGAAGCACTGGGAAACAATCGATGAGCATGATTATGGACGTATATGGGTCCTTTATAAAAATTGTGAATTGCATGTCCCTGGGTCTCAGGGTTTGGCCCTAAGGGTTGGGCCTACTTTATTAAATCTATATAAGAGAAAATGACCAAAAAAAAACGTCATTTCTGATGACTGAATAGACTCATTTGAATGGTTTTTGGTGTGATTTGTTATTGATGATATGAGGATAATGCTGATGTTTTATTGACAAATCAGATGACCTTTAAGGCCCATGGGCCTCTTGTCAGGTTCATGTTTCTTATCTTATCTTATCTTATCTTATCATGTTTAAAGACTCTTTATAGATAATTGTCTTCTTCAACAGCACGATTTTCCATAAAAATTACTATCTCTGTGAGGTGATAATGTTTAAATAACCGTAATACGGTGTTTAAACTCATTTTTTAACAAACAGCATTTAAACCACTGTTGCCAGAACTGTTATGTATGCAATGATATTAAGACAATAAAAACTTTGAATCTGTAAATTATATATAAACTTACATTATTCCTGGAATTCTGCGGCACATTTTTGACATGTATTATTGATGTTTATCGAATATGGTGCGACGCCTTACATAGTTGCTTTGCTCAGTTTTAAAAAGAAAGTCGCTGTCAGTTGCGTCGTTAATCCATCATAAAAGGCGAGGCATCATGTATCTTCCTGTTTCCTCTTCACTTAATTCCAGCGAGGATGCGACTCTGCAAAATCAATTAAAGCATTATTACGTCATTATCGATAACGGCTATACAGGTAACTTCCTCCCATGTCTCGTAGGTCTGCAGCCATGCAATTGTAAGCATGAACAAAGAGCAGAGAAATATTAAAGAGTTTCGCATATGACAGGTAGCATATGATGCATGTTTAGTCAAGCAGAAAATAAGGAAAAATAGAAACCTGATCATTCAGCTGCTTGGAAAGTCGTGACTACATTGTTTGACATTGTTTGTATTGGTCTCGGTTAAATACTTGCCATAGCATGTGTTAAGACACTGACATTTCAAAGTGTGCTGCAGATTGTATTTATGATGATGGTGTGTTATGGAGATAGTTGATAATTGTAGAGTATTGTAGGCTATTTAGTGTCATGTAGTAGGATCAGGTGTCTAGTTGAGACAGTATGCTAAGTCTTGCCTACTTATGTTGCTATAACCCAGACACAGGGTATGATAGATAGCCCAGGTAGTTACATCACTGTGACTCAGATGTGTTAGACTCTGTAGCTGAGGTGTATCTGGCTATTATATAAGTTGTGGGTTTGAACTGAGCCATAGAGGGTTTGCCCAAATGAATTTAGTTTGAAGATTTATCATTTACCTGCAAGCAGCTGCCATATCAGGGTTATTTACTCAAACACATTTATGTTTTTGGTTTACAGTTTAGTTACGCCCCAACCATACACACATGGTCTTCTGTCTAGTGGTAGAGCATTGGACCAAGGATTGGAGGGTTGTAGGTTTGATATTCTGTCTTGGCTATCATTGTTTTCTTTTTCTTATTGGGGAAGGGGGTTGGTGCCTTTTGAAGGGGCTAAAATGAGAGTTTGTAAGAGATCGTAAAATAAATAAAAAAAAGAAGAAATTATAGTATGTATATTTAAAACAGTCAACAGGTCAACATCCCTGTTCTTCATTGTTTTAAACTGTTAAACTGGCATTAAGCCCCACTTAAAAAAAAACAATTTTTTTTAGGCGAATTTTTTCTGACATTAGGGGGGGGAAATACTATTTTGAGGGGGGAATGGGGTCGAATTTTGCCGAACATTTGGGGTAATAACACACTGGCTATGCATGGTATCATTGGGCAAGACACTTTATACACATATGCTTAGTATTCAGTTTTTGGTAAAGAAAAGATCGAGCATGGTCTGTAAGAAGTTTGTACATCGAGATACAAGATACAAAATTAATTTACCGGTAAAGTCTTCAATAGACATAGCTATGTATAGTTGTTGACCAACATGTTTCACAATCACTGTCAAATAAAAAGGCTGAAAACTAGATTATATGGTTCTATTCAGCTGGTTGCCCAGTTTTTGACTAGTTGTGCATCAAAATCCAATTTCACTGCCCTATTTCTGCATTTTCTTTACCGTTTCGTGCATCTTCAATCAATATGCAGGAAGATTTCTAGAACAGATATGGTGCAGAGATAACATGCATTGATGTTTTTTTAAGTTTGAACAGAAATTGAGTACCCCACCTCCCTCCCCTGTTTTCAATACCATTAATTGCCTTCGAAATTGGTGTATAATGAAGATAAAGAGCACTTCATGCAATTACATTGATGAATTATTTCTCTGTCTAATTCAATCATTTATTTTCCTAATGCAATTATCTATTTTCTGGAATTGAAATTCAATTATTGACATTTCTAATTATTGTATATATATATGCTATTGGGATTCCAATTAATTAGCCATCTCTCTTATTAACATTTATTTGCATTACATTTTTACAGCTGTAATTAAAGGGCTGAAATCAACCTAATTATAAGTTCATTCACCCGTTGTATCCAAGCCATTACATATTTTGTTTTCTGGCAGTATTTTCCAGTCATTCAACAATTTTTCAAATATATGCATGTATTTGCAGGGCTTAGTCAGTAGGCTAGTATTTTTAACACGCATGTTTCTATGTGATGTTGATCCAGGCCTGGTTAGCTCAGCCGGTAATGCATCTGACTGTCGATCCAGGTGTCTCAAGTTCACATTCATGCACAGCGTCAGTCTCTGTGTTAATTGATATGTATACAACATTGCATCTCTTTGTCATAGTCTCTCACCACTGGTTCAAGTGGGAAAGTTATCAGTTACTTGAATCGATCTGTGCTCTAGCATGATATTTTTTAAGATCCTAGGAAATAGCGGTAACTGATTACCTGTTAGCCCTCAATGGCATAGAAATGATGCTACATATTCAAACAAACAGACTGAAATAAAAGTAAACAACGGTTAATTCACTTGCTGCATCCAGGCCATTACATATTTTGTTGTCTTGCTGTATTTTCATAAACCTCTCTCCAGTCCTGCAACATCTTTACAAATTTATATATTTTTTGCAAGCACTTAGTCATTTAGCCAGTATTTACAACACGCATGCTTCCCTGTGGTGCCAGTTTGTTTTAATTGAATTATACTTATTTTAAAAATAAAATGAAAATACAACATTTGAAAACCTCGGCATTATAGAATAGATTCTTACACATTTTCACTCCTTTATTTTCTGATAACCTTATGCTTGCTAATCTCTAAAAGATGTATTTTTACATTTTATTCCCTCTAAAGTGGCTGTATTTCAACCTTATCTACACATGTTGGAGATGTAATAATTACAACTACTGGGTACATGTTTGAGAAAAAGTATTAACTGTTCATTTTCTTTTTTAAAAAAAGCAATTTGCTGTCATGTATTCATGACCTAGATCACATGACCTTGACCTGGATGCTCATCACTGTAGTGTTTTTGTGACTTTAGCAATGGATAATGTGCATGTCATCTTCATCTTATTGGGAGAAAAGTAAAAAATGCTGACTGGCAAAATCAAATCCTTCAATCAATGGATAATGAGTGCATGCAATATTTCAATCAATCGTAGGCGGCCCATGTTTCTGTTGGCAGTTACCGGTATGTCATTCTCTGTGCATGTTGTGTATGTGCATGATACTGGTAGTTCTGATATCGTGTCGTCTGTGAAGCATGACTAAATACTATAGGAGTTTGGTCATGTTAATGATGACCTGTCTACTCTGAGCTAGTGGACTAGTTTTTAACTTACTTATTTTACAGTGATTGCAAAACATTTTCTTGCATTTTATACAAATTGTGAATGATGTTGTCCAGGGTAAAACCAGTTATACACATTTGTGGATGAATTGTTTTGCTCAAGGAATATACTGATACATGGCCGTTGTTGGGGTTAGAGTACCCGACCCTCAGATCCTTGGTTTGATAGACTATTTAGTGTTCATAATCACTTTTAACAATCAGTCCATGGATCATGAGTTTGAATCTCCTTGAAGATTTATATGTATATGGATATTGCGTCTCATTGTTATTCATCTCTCACTGATTCAAGTTACAAGTTACTTGTGGAGATGGGTGTTCTCGAGTACTGGTTAACTGTCTAGAACCATGAAAGAGTTATTAGGTCAACAGATTATGTGTTAGCCTTGGATGGCAAATATGACACTAATTATTGAAACAAACAAAACAATCAGTCCTATCACAACAATATCTATTTGAGGCAGTATGATAAGCGCTGCCACAATGAAATGTCATAATACTCCACAGTGTTACATTATACTGAATCAGGGCCAGTTTTGGTATTATCAAATACATTGTTAGCATCAAGACTGCAACTTGTACATTTACATTTTTGGTATGGTCTTGCCAGGAATTAAACCTGTAACCTCGGGTTTAAGAGGGATGTGCTTCAACTACCAGCCCAAATCAACTTCTACTGTATATGAGCTAGTTGGGAACCTTGTAAACTGTAGATTTGTCTTTGGTATGGAATACTGCATTTGCTATATTTGAAAGGATAGCCTTATGACAGCTTAATGGATCCAAGAAAGGATGATTATGTTGACAGATTACTGTTAAATATTTGAAATACTGTTGAAAAAAAGAGTAAAAAAAACATACAAACATTACAGATAAAATAATTGATAGCAGTTACAACTATTTATTTAGAATATCTTTGCTGAGTTAAGACAAATAACAAGGAATCAATGTTATACTTCCCCCAGCTACCTGTAGTGTGCATGGAGTCACAGACTACCTTTCTGTCTCTCAGACTGATTTCAGTCTAAATATTTACACATATGTATGTGTGGTGGAAGATGTTATCTCATGTTTGAAAACAGATCAATGCCTTATCTCACCCTCTGATCACCAGTGTGTCTGTCTGGCTAACTCTTGGAGCGAGAAGGGAAGAGGGAGAGAAATATGAAGAAATAGAGAGGGATGGTAAGATGAACGAGTATGGAGGTATTGAAAGTTGACATGATTATAAGAATGGGATGGAAATATAAAGAATAGGGAGGGATGGAAAGATGAACAAATATGGAGTTATTGAAAGTTGACAGCTATATAAAGACAGGATGGAAATATTGAATATAAAGGGATATGGAAGGATAGAAAGATGAACAAATGGTGGTATTTAAGAGTTGAAGGGATTATAAAATTGTGGTGGCAATATAATGAAATAGGGAAGGATGGGAAGATGACCAAATATGGTCATATTCAAAGTTGAAGGGATTATTGGGATGTGATGGAAATTATTCATTATAAATTGTATAAATTTTATATAAATCAATTATTTATTATATATCATAAATACTTATAAACATAAACTTGAATGCTGGAATTACCCATTGTTTACCAGTAAAATTGACCAGGGAAAGTTGCCCCTCACTCCACTAACCACTCTCACTCATGATATGTATAAACATATTCTACAGACTTGAGAGGTTGGGAGGGACAACATTGGGCAGTAAATATCAGCAGTTTGTGATAAGAGAACATAACTACCTTGTCCACACATATTACAATTTCACCGCAGGCTAGTTTTAAATATAATATTTATATATACATGCGATATGACAGTCAGCTATAAAATCCTCGCACTGACTTTAAATTAATTTTAAGTCTCAAAGTAGAAAAGATACTGAAACATCCAGTAACAATTTGAGAAGAAAATGTAAGACTGTCGAAGCAAAATAATAATTTATTGGCACATAATTTATTGTAGCGTTTATGTGAAGAAAACATAAAATCTATCTAAGGCACAAATTGATAATTTATCAGTACAGTCCCATAATGTTTATATGATGAAAACATAAAATTCTATCTAAGGCACAAATTGATAATTTATCAGTACATATCATCATAATGTTTGTGTGACTCCACTATATAGCTGGCACATTGTATCATCATTTTCATATCATGATAATTGCTGATTAGCTGATGGTATGCCTTTGATGGGAGTTGTTATCTCGGCACCTGTGTTCCCGTGTATCATGCAATGTGCTACTCTCATCCATCTATATGCGCGTGGCAGGTGAGCTGCTGAAGGATAGGGCATGTGTGAGAGGAACAAATAAAAAAGGAACATTTTTGTCACTTCCTCCTTGTTAACCCCCCCCCCCCACACACACACCAGGTGCTCCTATAAACCCTACAGCTTACCCCTTAATCCCCTAATAAAGCCCCCCCACCCCACCCTCCCCCAGCTTATAATAAGTTTTGATTTCTTGGACCAAAATAAACACTCTTCCCCCTTTTACAAAATAAATTCATTTAACATTTGACAATACCAAATTGTATGAATGAAATTTTTATATCAAAGCACATGTTTGTTTAGGCCTAGAAGAGTGCTTAATAGATATATAAGATAGCCGAAATACTGTGCACGAGTGCTCTCGTACTGTGTGTCCCCATTAAAACACTTCGCAATATCGCAATTTAACAAAACGTTTTATTCATTGCCTAATATGATGAATGAGTTGGGTACTATTATGTGCATTCAGTAGATTTTGTAAATAGATTAAGTGATTTACTACTACATGAAATACAGCTTTACATACTGCTCCCTTTGTTTTTTCTCTTGCTGGTACATATGATGTAATATTTGGAGATTTGATTTCTCCAGAGATGTGAGCAGGACCCCAGCTGAGATGAGAATTTTTCATTTCTCCTTGAAGATTGTCAAGATGTGGGTTTTGTGATCCATTAAACTGTTAGAATTATGTATCTGACACTATCACACTAATTTTAGCATGCATGTATGTGATGCATGAGCTGTGATGTAAAGTTATCTGAAGCTATCACATTATATATGTGAATAAAGAGTTTTGATATATATATATATATCTATCTGACACTACAACACTACACATAGCATAATTATATGTGATGTATGAGCTGTGATGTAAAGTTATCTGAAGCTATCACATTATATATGTGAATAAAAAGTTTTGATATATATATATCTATCTGACACTACAACACTACACATAGCATAATTATATGTGATGCATGAGCTGTGATGTATAGTTATCTGAAGCTATCACATTATATATGTGAATAAAAAGTTTTGATATATATATATCTATCTGACACTACAACACTACACATAGCATAATTATATGTGATGCATGAGCTGTGATGTATAGTTATCTGAAGCTATCACATTATATATGTGAATAAAGAGTTTTGATATATATATATCTATCTGACACTACAACACTACACATAGCATAATTATATGTGATGCATGAGCTGTGATGTATAGTTATCTGAAGCTATCACATTATATATGTGAATAAAGAGTTTTGATATATATATCTATCTGACACTACAACACTACACATAGCATAATTATATGTGATGTATGAGCTGTGATGTAAAGTTATCTGAAGCTATCACATTATATATGTGAATAAAGAGTTTTGATATATATATATCTATCTGACACTACAACACTACACATAGCATAATTATATGTGATGCATGAGCTGTGATGTATAGTTATCTGAAGCTATCACATTATATATGTGAATAAAAAGTTTTGATATATATATATCTATCTGACACTACAACACTACACATAGCATAATTATATGTGATGCATGAGCTGTGATGTATAGTTATCTGAAGCTATCACATTATATATGTGAATAAAGAGTTTTGATATATATATATATATATATATATATATATATATATCTATCTGACACTACAACACTACACATAGCATAATTATATGTGATGCATGAGCTGTAATGTATAGTTATCTGAAGCTATCACATTATATATGTGAATAAAAAGTTTTGATATATATATATCTATCTGACACTACAACACTACACATAGCATAATTATATGTGATGCATGAGCTGTGATGTATAGTTATCTGAAGCTATCACATTATATATGTGAATAAAGAGTTTTGATATATATATATCTATCTGACACTACAACACTACACATAGCATAATTATATGTGTTGCATGAGCTGTGATGTATAGTTATCTGAAGCTATCACATTATATATGTGAATAAAAAGTTTTGATATATATATATCTATCTGACACTACAACACTACACATAGCATAATTATATGTGATGCATGAGCTGTGATGTATAGTTATCTGAAGCTATCACATTATATATGTGAATAAAAAGTTTTGATATATATATATCTATCTGACACTACAACACTACACATAGCATAATTATATGTGATGCATGAGCTGTGATGTATAGTTATCTGAAGCTATCACATTATATATGTGAATAAAAAGTTTTGATATATATATATCTATCTGACACTACAACACTACACATAGCATAATTATATGTGATGCATGAGCTGTGATGTATAGTTATCTGAAGCTATCACATTATATATGTGAATAAAAAGTTTTGATATATATATATCTATCTGACACTACAACACTACACATAGCATAATTATATGTGATGCATGAGCTGTGATGTATAGTTATCTGAAGCTATCACATTATATATGTGAATAAAAAGTTTTGATATATATATATCTATCTGACACTACAACACTACACATAGCATAATTATATGTGATGCATGAGCTGTGATGTATAGTTATCTGAAGCTATCACATTATATATGTGAATAAAGAGTTTTGATATATATATATCTATCTGACACTACAACACTACACATAGCATAATTATATGTGTTGCATGAGCTGTGATGTATAGTTATCTGAAGCTATCACATTATATATGTGAATAAAAAGTTTTGATATATATATATCTATCTGACACTACAACACTACACATAGCATAATTATATGTGATGCATGAGCTGTGATGTATAGTTATCTGAAGCTATCACATTATATATGTGAATAAAAAGTTTTGATATATATATATCTATCTGACACTACAACACTACACATAGCATAATTATATGTGATGCATGAGCTGTGATGTATAGTTATCTGAAGCTATCACATTATATATGTGAATAAAAAGTTTTGATATATATATATCTATCTGACACTACAACACTACACATAGCATAATTATATGTGATGCATGAGCTGTGATGTATAGTTATCTGAAGCTATCACATTATATATGTGAATAAAAAGTTTTGATATATATATATCTATCTGACACTACAACACTACACATAGCATAATTATATGTGATGCATGAGCTGTGATGTATAGTTATCTGAAGCTATCACATTATATATGTGAATAAAAAGTTTTAATATATATATATCTATCTGACACTACAACACTACACATAGCATAATTATATGTGATGCATGAGCTGTGATGTATAGTTATCTGAAGCTATCACATTATATATGTGAATAAAGAGTTTTAATATATATATATCTATCTGACACTACAACACTACACATACCATAATTATATGTGATGTATGAGCTGTGATGTATAGTTATCTGAAGCTATCACATTATATATGTGAATAAAGAGTTTTGATATATATATATATATCTATCTGACACTACAACACTACACATAGCATAATTATATGTGATGCATGAGCTGTGATGTATAGTTATCTGAAGCTATCACATTATATATGTGAATAAAGAGTTTTGATATATATATATATATATATATATATATATATATATCTATCTGACACTACAACACTACACATAGCATAATTATATGTGATGTATGAGCTGTGATTTATGTATGTTTATTTAACATTACAACACTGCACATAGCATAATTATATGTGTTGTATGAGTGTGATAACATACTTATATGTGATGTATGAACTGTGATGTATGTATGTTTATTTAACATTACATCACTACACATAGCATAATTATATGTGTTGTATGAGTGTAATAACATACTTATATGTGATGTATGAACTGTGATGTATGTATGTTTATTTAACATTACAACACTACACATAGCATAATTATATGTGATGTATTAGTGTGATAACACACTTATATGTGATGTATGAACTGTGATGTATGTTTATTTATTTAACATTACATCACTACATATAGCATAATTATATGTGATGTATTAGTGTGATAACACACTTATATGTGATGTATGAACTGTGATGTATGTTTATTTATTTAACATTACATCACTACACATATCATAATTATATGTGTTGTATGAGTGTGATAACATACTTATATGCGATATATGAACTGTGATGTATGTTTTTTTAACATTACATCACTACACATAGCATAATTATATGTGTTGTATGAGTGTGATAACATACTTATATGTGATGTATGAACCGTGATGTATGTATGTTTATTTAACATTTCAACACAACACATAACATAATTATATGTGATGTATGAGCTGTGATTTGTATTCATCTGACATTTATATCACAAATAACAATTGTTCATCACAACACTGCTCTATTTCTATATTTGTTTATATGTAGATAGACTGTTTGGCTGAATTCTCAGTATGTGACATATGAACTTAGATTGTGTGTACAATGGCCATATTGGAGATACGATGTCAAATGTATATAGATCTCATTCTATTTAGAAACTTTAGAAAGTAAAGAAAGCATTTCAATTGTTTATGAACTACTTATATAATTACATATATTTGCAAGAGGAAATTCACTGGCTACAAATGGAGACAACAGTGTTGAACATTCCCAATCAGCACTTTCCTTTGTCTGAGCACTTGATCAGTTAAACAGACATATTGGAGAGCTGTGGCCTTGATTGGTGTTTTAATTGGCATCCAGTTACTGTAACTTGCTGATTGTGTACACTGTCACTTTCTCCTGAGATACTTTTGTAAAGGGACCATACTAGTAAGCTGGTCACAGTGTTGTAAATGTTGTACAGCTGAGGTGACTCAGTGATTCCTATAGATCTGGAGTCAGCTGAAGTTGCTCAGTGGTTCCTATAGATCTGGAGTCAGCTGTGGTGGCTCAGTGGTTCCTATAGATCTGGAGTCAGCTGAAGTGGCTCAGTGGTTCCAATAGATCTGGAGTCAGCTGTGGTGGTTCAGTGGTTTCTATAGATCTGGGGCAGCTGTGGTGGCTGAGTGGTTCCTATAGATCTAGAGTAAGCTGAGGCTGCTGAGTGGTTCCTATAGATCTGGAGTCAGCTGTGGTGGGTCAATGGTTCCTACAGATCTGGGGCAGCTGTGGTGGCTCAGTGTTCCTATAGATCTGGAGTCAACTGAAGTGGCTCAGTGGTTCCTATAGATCTTGGGCAGCTGTGGTGGCTCAGTGGTTCCTACAGATCTGGGGCATCTGAGGTGGCCTAGTGGTTCCTATAGATCTAGAGCAAGCTGAGGTTGGTCAGTGGTTCCTATAGATCTGGGGCAGCTTTAGTGGTTCAATGGTTCCTATAGATCTAGAGTCAGCTGTGGTGGCTCAGTGGTTCCTACAGATCAGGGGCAGCTGAGGTGGCCCAGTGGTTCCTATAGATCTAGAGAAAGCTGAGGTGGCTCAGTGGTTCATATAGATCTGGGGCAGCTGTAGTGGTTCAATGGTTCCTATAGATCTGGAGTCAGCTGTGGTGGATCAGTGGTTCCTACAGATCTGGGGCAGCTGAGGTAGCTCAGTGGTTCTTATATATCTGGGGCAGCTGTAGTGGCTCAGTGGTTCCTATAGATCTGGGGCAGCTGTGGTGGCTCAGTGGTTCCTATAGATCTGAGACAGCTGTGGAGGTTCAGTGGTTCCTATAGATCTGAGGCTGCTGAGTGGTTCTTATAGATCTGGAGTCAGCTGTGGTGGCTCAGTGGTTCCTACAGATCTGGGGTAGCTGAGGTGGCTCAGTGGTGTCTATAGATCTAGAGCCAGCTGAGGTGGATCAGTAGTTCCTATAGATCTGGAGTCAGCTGTGGTGGCTCAGTGGCTCCTATAGATCTGGAGTCAGCTGTGGTGGCTCAGTAGTTCCTATAGATCTGGAGTCAGCTGTGGTGGCTCATTAGTTCCTTTAGATCTGGAGTCAGCTGTGGTGGCTCAGTGGTTCCTATAGATATGTAGTCATCTGAGGTGGTTTTGTGGTTCCTATAGATCTGGGGTAGCTGTATTGGCTCAGTGGTACCTATAGATCTGGAGTCAGCTGTGGTGGCTCAATAGTTGCTATAGATCTGGAGTCAGCTGTGGTGGCTCAGTGGCTCCTATAGATCTGGAGTCAGCTGTGGTGGCTCAGTAGTTACTATAGATCTGGAGTCAGCTGTGGTGGCTCAGTGGCTCCTATAGATCTGGAGTCAGCTGTGGTGGCTCAGTGGTTCCTATAGATCTTGAGTCAGCTGTGGTGGCACAGTGGTTCCTATAGATCTGGAGTCAGATGTGGTGGCTCAGTGGTTCCTATAGATCTGGAGTCATCTGAGGTGGCTCAGTGGTTACTATAGATCTGGGACAGCTGTGGTGGCTCAGTAATTCCTATCGATCTTGGGCAGCTGTGGTGGCTCAGTGGTTCCTATATATCTGGGGCAGCTGTGGTTGCTCAGTGGTTCCTATAGATCTGGAGTCAGCTGAGGTGGTTCAGTGGTTCCTATAGATCTGGAGTCAGCTGAGGTTGCTCAGTAGTGGCTCCTATAGATCTGGGGTCAGCTGATGTGTCTCAATGGTTCCTATAGATCTAGAGTCAACTGTGGTGGCTCAGTGGTTCCTATAGATCTGGGGCAGCTGTGGTGGCTCAGTGGTTCCTATAGATCTTGGGCAGCTGAAGTGGCTCAGTGGTTCCTATAGATCTAGGGCAGCTGTGGTTGCTCAGTGGTTCCTATAGATCTGGAGTCAGCTGAGGTGGCTCAGAGGTTCCTATAGATCTAGAGTCAGCTGTGGTGGCTCAGTGGCTCCTATAGATCTGGGGCAGCTGAGGTGGTTCATTGGTTCCTATAGATCTGGAGTCAGCTGAGATGGCTCTGTGGTTCCTATAGATCTAGAGTCAGTTGTGGTGGCTCAGTAGTTCCTATAAATCTGGGGCAGCTGAGGTAGCTCATTGGTTCCTATAGATCTGGGACAGCTGAGATGGCTCAGTGGTTCTTTTAGATCTGTGTTAGCTGAGGTGGCTCAGTGGTTCCTATAGATCTGGGCAGCTGTGGAAGTTCAGTGGTTCTTATAGATTTGGAGTCAGCTGAGGTGGCTCTGTTGTTCCTATAGATCTGGAGTCAGCTGAGGTGGCTCAGTGGTTTCTATAGATCTTGAGTCAGCTGTGGTGGCTCAGTGGTTCCTATAGATCTGGAGTCAGGTGTGGTGGCTCAGTGGTTTCTATAGATCTGGAGTCAGCTGAGGTGGCTCAGTGGTTCCTATAGATCTGGAGTCAGCTGTGGTGACTCAGTGGTTTCTATAGATCTGGAGTTAGCAGTGGTGGCTCAGTGGTTCCTATAGATCTGGGGCAGCTGTGGAGGTTCAGTGGTTTCTATAGATCTGGAGTCAGCTAAGGTGGCTCTTAGGTTCCTAAAGATCTGGAGTCAGCTGAGGTGGTTCAGTGGTTTCTATAGATCTAGAGTCAGCTGTGGTGGCTCAGTGGTTCCTATAGATCTGGGGCAGCTGTGGAGGTTCAGTGGTTTCTATAGATCTGGAGTCAGCTGAGGTGGCTCTTAGGTTCCTATAGATCTGGAGTCAGCTGAGGTGGCTCAGTGGTTTCTATAGATCTGGAGTCAGCTGTGGTGGCTCAGTGGTTCCTATAGATCTGGGGCAGCTGTGGAGGTTCAGTGGTTTCTATAGATCTGGAGTCAACTGTGGTGGCTCAGTGGTTCCTTTAGATCTGGAGTCAGTTTAGGTGGCTAAGTGGTTAATAATAGACCTAGAACCAGCTGTGATGGCTAAGTGGTTAATAATAGACCTGGAACCAGCTGTGATGGCTAAGTAGTTAATGATAGACCTGGAATCAGCTGTGATGGCTAAGTAGTTAATGATAGACCTGGAACCAGCTGTGATGACTAAGTAGTTAATGATAGACCTAGAATCAGCTGTAGTTGTTCAGTGGTTTTAATGAACTAAGAACCAGCAATGGTGATTGAGTGGTTCAAATATATTTGGAACCCAGGGTCAGTTTCAATAGATCAGCCGTCCACTGCACTATTTCTATGGAACCACTGTGACAGCACTCAGGTAACTTCAATAAAGGTAGAGTAAGCTTTCATATATTTAGGGTCAAATAAGATTTGATCTGAGCCGTGTTTGCATCAGAATCTATTATCTGAACATGTTAAAGAATAAAAAATCTTTACTATGAAAAGACAATGCTCAGTTAGACCCCCTCGCCCCTCAATGTGTCTCATAGAGGAAAAATCAGTAATTAGTAGTTTGTAAAATAATAGTAGTAGCAATTGGTGTAATTGGTAGTTATAACAATTACACGCGATGGTGTAATGTTTGCCGTATTTACTGTATTATGGTGTATTTATAGAAATTCCTTGAAGATTCCTATTTCTCCTTAATGTCAGATTACTGCAGAAATAATGGCATTTTTATGTCTGCAAGAAGTACCGGCATAATAGTTCATTTTATACGGCTGCAGTTGTAGTTTGGCGCCACCAGTCTAACTGCATTGTTCCCGGGTGTTGTATTTTTTGCCATGAGACAACCTTTAACGATGGGAATCAATAAGGCGATTTGTGATAGGAACAGACTGTGATTAAAATAATAAAGTTCAATTCATTGTTACATAATGCCAAAGTCGCAGTTGCCTGTTGGCAGTCGCCTATTCATTTTGTTTGGGAAGCTGTTTTGTTCTGAGATGTTGTACCATAGCAGACATGGCGGTGAATTTTTTAAAGTGGTTTATGTATTATGACCTCTGATGTATTTAAATTGTAATTATCAAGAGACAGTAACATTTGTATTGTCGTCAGGTCATGTGACACAAATCATGACTTCTTTAGAAATAGCCTTTTCAACAAAATCTGTCATTACACAGGAGAATCATTGTTCTTTGTCAATCCCATTATTTATACGCTATGGTTAGTTATATTCTTGTTACTTGCGGAGATGGGATGTGCTTGAGTACTGGTTAATCCCAGGAAACAGTGATTTGATCGTCTGTTAGCCCTCGACGGCATAAAAATGACGCTAAATATTCAATCAATCAATAGTTATATTCTTATCCAAGGTCTAATACATTCATGTCAAAGGTCACCCATATTCGTATGCTAGGTCAATCGTCAACCATATTCTTTGTCTCGGGTCAGCAACTATATTCACGGTCGACCTATCCTGCAGTTGACTCTACACTCCTGGGCTTAAACCCTAGACCTCAAAGGTGACCTTGAGATAGCGTTTCAGACGACCTCAACGGTGACCTTGAGATGGAGTTTTAGATATTCAGCTGCAGAGGATAGACCCCTCCCATGGTTTAAAACTAGACCCAATTGGATTATATTAGAAAATTTGTGTAAGAATGAAGGTCATGCTGGTTCCTTTCAAAGTGTGTAAATATGCTTGAATTTGCAAAATCTCTACAGGGTTTTATAATCTTTAGATTTCCAGAGAATAATGTTGCATCATCATAATGTTGCCTTTTGCAGAAACACTTGACGGTGATTCATTCCTCTGCCTTCTTGTATTACAATTGCTAGGTTTTCTGCACATGGTTTTAGGATATAAAGAATTTATATTAAGATTTTTTTATTTATTTGTTTAAATGGGTTTAAAAGTATTTTAAAAACATATTGGGTCATTGTTATAATGATTGTTATATAGCGTGGCAAGTTGAATATTGAATTGAAATGATATTTCTGCATTTGAACGGAAGCAGCATCAATGTGTACGTGAAGTTCATTCTTCCGCAAATCTCTGCATATAATCTAATAGATTTGGACCAGTCTATCTTCTATAAGTGACTATCTAAAATTCAGTCTTGATATCACATCTGAGTTTGTGGGTTAGACCCCAGGACTGTCCATAAAAAAAAGTTTTTAAAGTTTACCAGACAGTGTGACAAGCTGTCATATAATCTGTAAAGTGTTGAAAATTGTGTTAAACTTTATTTAAAAAACAACAACAAAACAACAACAATTATGAACCTCACAGTAATGTGAAGTGACACTGATGGTCAAATTTCTCACTACAATATGAATAAGCATTCCATGAGGTATGAACACTCCACCCTGTTCAATTGGCATTTTGGGAACTCCTTCAAGTCACATTAGGTCACCAGACCAACATGCGGTAATCATGAAAACAGAAAAAAATATTACAAAAACTGTTGTTTAACTACCTGAACATTTCAATTAAATAATTTGTGAGATTTATTTGAGATTCAAGATGTTTTCCTAAATATCAATTGCCGTTAATGGCATGCAGAAACATTTATTATCACTTAATAATATAAATAGTATACAAAACAGCAGACGACACTTCAAGTAAAATAAAGATTTTATGATGAAGAAGCGAAGTATTATATGTGCTATGCTGTGAAGTTACAAATGAAATGATTTAATTATCTGTCTTCTTTACTTCTGTAAATCTATTCAACATACTTTCTGTTAATTAAAGACTGCCGCAGTACTTCAAGCCCTAGTCTGTTGTCCCCTTGTATTAAGCCAATCACCGTCTTGGAATTCTACTTTATTGCATGTTCAATGTACATGCCAGTAATCAAGTTTACTAAAGTGTTAACAGCTACATTGTTTTTTTTTGGCCCTCAAGGAGGAGTTACATATTTTTGTTCACTTCCATTTGATGTACAGATAGATGGTTTATATGGTAATTGTATAAACTTATAAACTCTTATAAACTCTCCTTCAGTACTTGAGCAGTTAATCGTAGATTCTGAGACCAGTTTTTAAGAAATTATTTTATTCATTGAGGTAGATTTTTATATGCCTGTTTTTGTAAGGAAAGTACTATGTTTTTACTCTTAACAGGTGGGCGGGTGTATCAATGTTGAAATACTTGAGTATTTCTTCTTTGATCAAATTTATACAGAATGCAATGACTATAATATACTTGGTCAAGTTCGTTAACCAGACCATTCGGACCAGTATCCCAAAATATTGTGGCACTTGCCACCTTACCATAGTCAAAATGGTTGCTTGTCACTACAACTTGCATAGTGTTGAAGTTCAACATGTAAAAAACACTGGAATATGCCCCCTCTTATAAAAGGAAGCTGGGTTTTGTTTTGAAGTCAATAGTGTCTAGTTCACTGATACTAAAGATATAAAACCAGTTTCTGCACAATAAATTAAGTTTTCTTTAAGATAAGCTGAGGAAAATAAGGATTAGTTTAAAGGTTAATTGGGTCAAGGTCACCAGATTCAAAAAGTGTGTTAATATGTAGGTATGTTCAGATATCTAAAAAGAAGATATGTAAAAAAAACAAACCTGGTAAGACAATAACAAGTTGTCACACACCTGCTATGGTGGAATTAAGGTGTCAGAGTTGAATGTCAGTTAATTTGGATTGAATTCCTTGTCAATTGTTAACATGCTATAATTAGATCTGCAGAAAAAGCTTGTGATGCAGAACTGGAATCTATTTATGCCAACACTTTTTTTATTTGTATTTTTAGATTGCCTTGGAAACACAAGACTCTGGTAAGGCTTACGAGGATGTGCCACTGATGGAAGGAAGTGAAATAAACTCGGATATGTTTGTTCAAAATGATAAAGACGGTGAATCTGAATATCTCTACGCTATGACCGACAGAAAGGTAAGAAAGTAGTCACAGAGTTAAATAGTTATGAGGAAACTGTAGTCACTTTATTTCAGCATTCGGCGATCGTAAGATTGTTATAACTGAATGTTTCTATAAGTACTCAAGCACATTTAGGCTTACTGATTAGCGGAGGAGTAATGTGTCGATGGCAACAGTAGCATTTTCTGGCATACTGGACAAGGATTCCACATGCTTTTATCGGGTACTGAATTATCGTTCTATGCCCCTATATGTGTATCCTACCCTCCTCGCACTGTGACAACGCCATTAATGAAATCCATGCGCTAAGATGTAATGCCATTCATAAAATCGTTGTGCTATTGAGTATTCATTCATTAATACTATGGTATCCTTTGCTTCTATAAAAAATAAATTTTCTTTGTCTCATTACTACCAAAATAGTTACCTCTCAGACGGAATTTTCCATACCCACCTCAAACCCATAAAAGATATTTATAATCTACCAAACATGGAGGGAATTTCTGTCTTGACAAGCACCGCCATTCTCTATGACTGAACAAACATTCTAAGGATTCTGTTGTTCTCGTTTTACATAACCTTGTACTAAAATACAGTTTTGCAAGAGGAAAAGTATTTCAATTTGTGCAAAATAATGAAAATATTTTTTTTTTCACTCTTTAATTCAGTTAAGAATGGTTACAAGCAACTATTTCGTTCCTTGTTCCATCTTCAAGGTTTTATTTTCTTGCACCATTTGCTATAGGGTAGTTAATAAGTGTAAACAAATATGCTTGTGAAAATTGCTCTAGCGAAATTGGAAAATTGCCGGGTAAATGGTTCTAATTGCCACCATCTCGATACAATAAAGCTACGTAGTGAGAACACTTTAATGTGTGGGAAGTATGCATGCTGTATATCTATGTACATATCAAAGAATGCACATAAAAACTCGGAGATGTGTATATCAAGTTTAGTATATATAAAAAAGAACAATATGCGTACCTGTATCTTACATACCTGGGCAATCAAACCTTATACTTCTTGTTTGGATCATCAGGAAGTTTATTTGATAAATGATATTATCATCTCCATTTTATTTGCCATTCCCAAATTCTTTGAAAAAAAATAATGCAAGTCATCTTTTATATTTTAGTTATAAAAAAAAAAAGAAACATTTTACTTTTAGTTTAAAGCTTAAAATATCTTAGGATATTTTAAAGATAATACAAAACTATTTTACGATATGGTATTAAAGACAGAAGAAAGAAAATATTTAATAGTGTTCTTTATTTAAAAATAAATATGTTTAAATTCATTGATGTTTGAAGTTTCACCTGCAGAAACTTATCTGCGGTAACAATTTTTCATTGCATTTCATGGAGTTGTTCAGAAACCGAAAAATTTCTCTGTTAACAGATACCAAAAACCAATGTAGAAGAGAAAAACTAGATTAAATTGTTGGCATGTAGATGCATTTCATCTGATTGAATCTTAACTTTACATGTCTCTATCATTTTTTGTTTGATACAATTTAGAAATGCATTATAAGTAAGCAAATGAAGAGGAGGTGGAGGTAGAGTATATATATAAGTTAGTTGGTTGGTCGGTCGTTCTGTTGGCAACTTATGGAGCAAACTAATCCCACAACTGTCTGACTTGAAACTTTGTAAACATGATCGACATCAAGTGCAGATGTATGCCATGCAAATTTTATGACATTATTGTCTTTATTGCCATATTTCAATTATTTAGAAGTTCTTTCACAGTCCTCAGGCAATTCACTTGAAATTTTGCATACATAATCAACATCAAGTGTAGATATATGTGTGACATACACTTTGTGACGTCGGCATAATTCTGTTCAGTTATTGCACTTGCATTTACCATATATTACAATTCTTGTGGAACTTCTTCTACAGTTTTCAGGCGATTGACTTTCAATGAATTTTTCATGCATGATCAACATCAAGTGTATTTATTATGTCTTGTTTGTCCATGTGACCAAGGGCAATGTTCGCAATATATTTTGACATATATTATTAAAACAAACACTGTGAGGAAGATTTCTGGTACACAAGTTTAGTTTCGATATAAAATATAAGATTTCGTCATCCCTCCAAGATATTTGACTGACCCCCACACCAGGTAACTGGTGATGGATTCTTACTTTCACAAATTGATATAACTCCAGTTGGAATCCCCATCATGATGGTCAATGATGATAGGAAAGGGTTTCCCAATAAATTATTTTGAATATTCCTTGAGTTTCCCTAGTCGCCACATGGTAACTGGTGATGTATTCTTACTTTCACCAATTGATATGAAAAAACTCCAGTTGGAATTCTTATAATGATTGTCAAGGACAATAGTAAAGGGCTTCCAAATGAATTAGATTGAATATTCTCTGTTTCCCGAGTCGCCACATGGTAACTGGTAATGGATTCTTACTTTCAGTTGGAAACCCCATTATGAAGGTCAAGGACAATAATAAAGGGTTTCCACATAAATTAGATTAAAGATTCTCCTTTTCCCCAGTCACCATCATCAATGCTCCAACTACAAGTTGGGTATCCATCTCTGTAAAAGTAAAATATTTAATTTGTGTAGCATGATGCAATTTAATGTAAAAAAATGACAAAAATTATAAACACTTCAGTTTATATCGTATTACCACAAACTGAACCCAAGTTTCAATTTACAACTTGAACATGTTTGAATATGCGCAATCTGTTCTATTAATTGATTTTAATTATGCATATGAAAACAAAGAGCTTTTTTGCTCGCATTGCCTTATGCAAATTAGCTGTTCTGGTGAAATTGATATTTTGATTAGATTGGTATTCATTAAGATTAGCTGCAGACGGAATCAGCACTGGCTTTCTCACACTTCAGAACGGTTCTAAAATGTGTTTTTTATTGCGAAGTTGCTGGTTTCCGTGCAGTTGCAAAGTGTTTTTGGTATTTATTTTTTTTTGAAAATAAATAATTAAATAATAATTTATGCTACATGTGTCACAGAGGCAGATGACTCTCTGAAAGGTTTAAACCTGGAGGTATTGTGAATGGCTTTGAAAATTTAAAAAAGTGTTAGTTTTTCCTCTTACATATTGTTATACATGTATCAAGAGACTATTCATATCTAAATATAACAATAAAATATTGTCTTGACATAAATAATTCAATCATGTTTTATTTCCATGTGTGCTGTAAGAACAGATATGTATTTGAATTATTGATAAGACGAGGATCTCTGTGGTTGATCAGTCTTAAGTTGCTGGTTCAAAATCTCATGCCCTCCCATTACTTTTTGTGAGCGCGAGCCCAGCTTAATACAACAACTTTATGTAAAAAAGCATGGTGGTTCTTGTATGATATAGGATTGTTTAATGGTGATTAAGATGCATTTTTTGAATGAAAGGGCATATTGAATGTAGGCATTACCAACCGTGTGCAGGGTATCAAATAAATTTCGGGTTGTATGTTCAAATAACATGGCATTTCTGAGTACTTTTGCGGGTTTCTCTTTACAGAAAGCACTGAGGTTAAATGCTGAAATAAATAAATTTGTTTCAGTCTGTAAAAAAATCTTATTTTAAAACATTTGTAATTGTAAAATGTGTTATTATAAATAAAGCACTTTTTTTAAAACCAATGGCAACCTCCTACACACAAGCGCCATGATTTAGTCATTTGTTCATGACGTTTCAATATGGCCGCATCCGCAATCAATTTCTGATTAACAGTTATATCAAAATTGGCCCGGTGGTTTCAGAGAAGAAGTTCTTAGAAGCTAAAATTTAACGACAGACGACGGAGACAGACGACGGACACCAGGCGATCACAAAAGCTCACCTGTAAGCCTTCGGCTCAGGTGAGCTAAAAAAAAACTGTGATCTGTTAAAAATGTTTATGCCCATTCCAAACCATGACCTCAGTTAACCCTTTACTCCATAGTTACAAGTTTTCCCGCACCAATCACAAAAGGCTTTTGAAAACAGTGCAGGAAGAGTTCAGATTGCTCGTAACGAGCAATCTGAACACTTCCTGCACTGTTTTCCGCTCTGTCAGTTAATATAAACATAATTCACCCAATAAATCAAAAGCCTTCTTTATTAGGTGTTCAAAGGCGTCTATATTAGGTTTCCAAAGGCGTCTTTATTAGGTGTCCAAAGGCGTCTATATTGGGTGTCCAAAGACATCTATATTATAGGTGTCCATAAGCGTCTATTTTAGGTGTCCAAAGGCGTCAATATTAGGTGTCCAAAGGCGTCTATATTAGAGGTGTCCAAAGGTGTCTATATTAGGTGTCCAAAGGCGTCTATATAAGAAGTCCAAAGCTGTCTATATTAGGTGTCCAAAGGCGTCTATATTAGGTGTCCAAAGGTGTCTATATTAGGTGTCCGAAGGCGTCTATATTAGAGGTGTCCAAAGGCGTCTATATTAGGTGTCCAAAGGTGTCTATATTAGAGGTGTCCAAAGGCGTCTATATTAGAGGTGTCCAAAGGCGTCTATATTAGAGGTGTCCAAAGGTGTCTATATTAGAGGTGTCCTAAGGCGTCCATATTAGGTGTCCAAAGGCGTCCATATTAGAGGTGTCCAAAGGGGTCTATATTAGGTGTCCAAAGGCGTCTATATTAAAGGTGTCCAAAGGGGTCTATATTAGAGGTGTCCAAAGGCGTCTATATTAGAGGTGTCTAAAGGCATGTCCAAAGGCGTCTATATGAAGTAAAGGGTATCACCAATATTTTTTCCATCTTAGTAGTAAAACTGCATATTTATAACAAACTTTGTGTATTATACATATTCTGTTTAATAACTAAAGTTGTATTTTGTCTTTGTGGTATACAATTCTTTAGTTTTGTTGACCAAATACTAAATAAGGACCGGCAATAAAGTCACTTATAGGCCAGTATCAAGTTATAGTAAACATTGACTAATAAACCTGTGTATTAATGACTTTTCCATATATAAGATAAACTACAAGGACGAAATCAACCATTTGCTTCGAATTGGGACCTTCCTCTTTGTTCAAAAAACTTTCAATCATATGCTGAACAGAATGTTATAGGTGATGTATCTTTAATTTATCAATTAAACTATATAAAACATGGGATGATTCGCAATGGCAAGTTTCCATTTATGAAGCACAAATTCTGAAGAGTCCAAGTGCACACCACCCGAACTGAAGAAGTTGCAACTAAAAGTTGCAGCTACCGCATAAGTTAAACTTTCTTGCAAGAGCATTTTATTTAACTTTAAAAAATCTTGCACATAAATCTTCATTGAAAACACATTTTATGTAAGTTTTGGCAGATTGCAACAACTTTTCTGAGTTTGTTAATAATTGTATCTCCATCATTATCGCCCTACTTCTTCTATGTTGCGTTATTAATGGCTGATAGGCTACATAATTTAATTGCCCAAGCTGTTCTGTTCATGGTACGCTGGGGAACTGTACAATAATGGAGATAATTAGCATGCAAGAAGATACATTACTGTAACATGAAGTTTGATTTATGAAATAAGTTGTAAACAATTTCTTAAAACCAACAATAGTAAAGATGGGGTGCTCTTTCCAAGGAAGTCGGAGCCTCATTGTACCATCAGGATATTGTTGTGATAGTGAAGGCTAGGCGAAAAATATCACGGAGATAGCACAATTTAATTTTCTGGTGGTGACTCTTGAAAAATGATTATGATTGCACAGTCGGGAAGATTGTTGAAGTAACTTGTAATTATCTTCTGGTGGCCGTGGATGGTACGAGGGCAGGAGTACATTAAACAACTAGTTATTATGAGTCATTGTTTATAATTGTCGAAACAATAAGTGGTCATATTTATGACACAAGACTTTGTGGTTATTGAAGTTTTATTGTATGTGTGTAGGTGGGGGGCACATTTTATGACTAATTCAAGAGTTTTTGGCTTTCTGTGTCGGTAGACATCGGTCAGCGGTTATAATTATATGGCACTTAAAACAATTAGTGGTTAAATGAATGACTTGCATGTTAAAAGCAATTGAAAAGTTATACAGACAGTTTTTAAATTGGGTACATATCCAGCACGATATATTGTCACTAATTAGTTGTTACATTGTCAAGATATATAAATGATTTGATACGTTGTCAATAATTACTTGATACATTGTCAATAATTATTTGCTACATTGTCAATAATTACTTGATACATTGTCAATAATAACTTGATACATTGTCAATAATTATTTGCTACATTGTCAATAATTACTTGATACATTATCAATAATTATTTGATACATTGTCAATAATTACTTGATACATTGTCAATAATTATTTGCTACATTGTCAATAATTATTTGATACATTGTCAATAATTATTTGCTACATTGTCAATAATAACTTGATACATTGTCAATAATTATTTGCTACAGTATCACTGATTACTTTATACATTGTTAATAATTATTTGCTACATTGTCAATAATTACTTGATACATTGTCAACATATATTTGCTACATTGTCAATAATAACTTGATACATTGTCAATAATTACTTGATACATTGTCAATATATATTTGCTACATTGTCAATGATTACTTGATACATTGTCAATAATTATTTTTGTCAATTATTTGATACATTGTCAATAATAACTTGATACATTGTCAATAATTACTTGATACATTGTCAATAATTACTTGCTACATTGTCAATAATTATTTGATACATTGTCAATAATAACTTGATACATTGTCAATAATTATTTGCTACATTTTCAATAATAACTTAATACATTGTCAATAATTATTTGCTACAGTATCACAGATTACTTGATACATTGTTAATAATTATTTGCTACATTGTCAATAATTACTTGATACATTGTCAATAATTATTTTTTGTCAATAATTATTTGATACATTGTCAATAATTACTTGATACATTGTCAATAATTATTTTTGTCAATAATTATTTGAGACATTGTCAATAATTACTTGATACATTGTCAATAATTACTTGATACATTGTCAATAATTACTTGATACATTGTCAATAATTATTTGATACATTGTCTATAATTACTTGATACATTGTTAATAATTATTTGCTACAGTGTCACTGATTACTTGATATTGCCAATAATTACCTGATTTATTGTCAACATTTACTTGATATATTGTCAATAATTATTTGCTACAGTGTCACTGATTACTTGATATTGCCAATAATTGCCTGATATATTGTCAACATTTACTTGATATATTGTCAATAATTATTTGCTTTATTGTCACTGATTACTTGATATATTACTTATAATTGCCTGATATATTACCAATAATTACTTGATACATTGTCAACAATTACCTGATACATTGTCAACAATTACTGCTGAAGACAATGTATTACACATAAACAAGCTGAGTATTGTGTTACTGTGTGGAAATGGTCCTTATGCTGAGATCCATATTTAGAAGTTGAGATCTAAATATAGTTCTCATTACTATAAAGTCTATGATGTCTTTGACAGCTATGGGTGTTTGTTTTTAAAAAAGTATTTCACACTTCCTGCACTTAGAGAACTGTGAACAAAATATTGTGAATATTGTCCACTGAATTCAATAATGGATTTTGTTGATGATTTATCGTGTGGTGAACTCCATCTAATTAATGTGCTGTTTTGCAGTGGAAATCACAAAAGTTATGGGCAATTAATTGTTATCTTACCTAATAAAATAGTGTCTGCATTGTGATAAAATGTCTAAATAATCAGTTCAACTTCAGAATAATAAATGACAAAGAGATAATCAAGATCCATTATGAATTGTTGAAAAGTTTCAGTAAAACATAATGAAAAATATTATCTTTTGTTAAACATATTTGTTTAGTGTAAATATGGGGCGATGATTTTCTGATTTGTCCGACAGTTTATCAATGTCTTACAAATGCTTGTCAAACCTGCACAACCTCTTGAGAACAGGAAATCTCCACATTTTTACAACACCCAGCTGACTGCTTCGTATCAGTCATTGTCACATGCTTATGTGTCAGTCGCTGATCATTTTTATAGAATATCATAATTTGGCAAACATGTGCGTTTTATATTAAATTTTGAATTTTTTTGTAGCTGTTGAATAAAATGGAGAATTTGTACTATGCATTGTCTGTTAACAAATATAATTATCTGATATGGAAGTTTGGAAACACATGCTGACATATGTCACAGAACTGAGTACATCTGATTATAATCTTGATTTGTCTTTAAGGGAACACTCGAGAACATGTGAAACAGATATTACCTAAGAATATATCTTGAACACCTGAGAACATGTGAAACAGATATTACCTAAGAATATATCCTGAACACCTGAGAACATGTGACAAAAATATTACCTAAGAATATATCTTGAACACCTGAAAACATGTGACACAAATATTACCTAAGAATATATCTTGAACACCTGAGAACATGTGACACAGATATTGTCTAAGAATACATCTTGAACACCTGAAAACATGTGACATAAATATTACCTAAGAATATATCTTGAACACCTGAGAACATGTGACACAGATATTATCTAAGAATACATCTTGAACACCTGAGAACATGTGACACAAATATTACCTAAGAATACATCTTGAACACCTGAGAACATGTGACACAAATATTACCTAAGAATATATCTTGAACACCTGAGAACATGTGACACAGATATTATCTAAGAATATAGTTTGAACACTTGAGAACATGTGACACAATATATTACTTAAGATTACATATTGATTTGTCTTAAAGGAACACCTGAGAACATGTGACACAAATATTACCTAAGATGACATATTGATTTGTCTTAAAGGAACACCTGAGAACATGTGACACAGATATTACCTAAAATTACTTCTGCATCTTTTTCTGAAAGGAATATGGTTACAATATTTTGATAACAACACGTGTGCTGGAAGTTTTCTGACAACATTTATTTGTTTTAAAGACATCTTCAAAGCTGCATTTAGCCACATGGACCTTGTTGGCATCAATTAAGCCAGATAAAGAAAGTTCAATTTGGATCATCATTATACATCTGTAAGTCATATTAACTCCTCTTTACAGATTAAAGAAAAAAGTTGTTAATATCGCTGTGGGGGTTTCTCTACTTTTTCTGAGTCTAAAAGGAGTGCTGTTACATAACAAAGTCATCACATTTGTAGTTGCTGAAGTGTTTTTTCTGACTTTAGGTCTGTAAAAAACATTTTGGAATAGTTTTAAGGGTTATTGTTTTTTTATCTCTTGTGTTTTTTCCCCTTTAATATTTTTGTAAGTGTGGCATGTGTGTAGCTGGTACATTTTTCCCCCATATCAGTTTTTTTTTTATTTTTGTATTATTATCTATTTTTAAGTACGGCACGTGTACATTAAGCTTATAATCATGGAGAATTATCTTGTTAATCAAAGTATTTTATCATTTATAGTTGCATGTAAAATTTGTAAGTCTGCCATTGCTCATAAATGGAAGATAATAGTCCTACAGCTGAAAGGGTTGAGTTCAAAAAAGTGAAGATGGCGTTTATCTAGAAAGGAGTTATTTATCATTATTTACCTTTGAATCTGATTGCAGTTTATTTACTTTTCGAGCATTCGGCACCTTTTGACCTTTTCTGTGTGGTATGTGTGTATGTTCATGTTCAAGACATCTGCATCAACTAGTTTTATTGCAGGGGAGAGCATGATCATCACGCTGGTGATCCCAAATCCCAACTTTTGTTCCATGGATTCTAGTTTGTCATGTGATATTGAAATAAAGTTCTCCTTCTCTCTCTCTCTCTCTCTCTCTCTCCTCTCTCTCCTCTCTCTCTCTCTCTCTCACTCACTCACTCATAAAGATCATTCTAAAAGTATCCAAGCTGGGTTTGTGAAGCTTTGCATGAAGATAAAGTCGAGGGCTTGGCGCAAAACTATTGTAACTAGGTTTTAGCAAATTGTTCAGGAGAAGGAAAAAACTGTTTTTTATTTTCGTCTTTAGATATTTTTGCAAATAGTTTTCAAAATTCAAATGAAAACTGCATTACTTACATTATTAACAAGTGTTATCAATTAAAGCTTTAGTATTACTTGATTTATTTGTAAAAGTTTGAGTTACAATAGTGTTGCGTTGAAAATTCAATAAAACTGAATTTATATTTGGTGCAAAACTATTGTAACTCAAGTTACAATAGTTTTGCACCAAGTTTTACGAGATATATAATTAATTTCTAAATTTAAAAATATTGTAACTCAATATAAAACTGTTTAAAATTATGTTGTTATTAATCCAAAATCAATTTTAATTCTGTTAAAGTTTAACACAAACATATACGAAGTTTTGGAAATAAAGAAAAACATATACAAAAGTATATAAAGCTGTATTATTTTTGTTTTAGCCTATAAATACAATAATTTTGATAGTTCTCATGTTAACAAACAATTAACCTATGTCATTAACATTGTAAAGCATAATATTTCAGTTATGAAAGTATTAAATTATGTTAATATAAGTTAATATATAAAATTATATTTCCAAATTAGTATTTATATTGTGTAAATTTATATAGTATGCAGATACTATCTGGACCACAACATAATAGTAACTAACTGTCATGTTTAAGGATGCAACATTTTGATATTTATAACCAGTAAATATCAAACAAGATAATAAAACTGTTTTTTTCAGTCTTATAAAAAATATTGATGAATTTTTACCTAGGGTGCAATAGGTAGTTGAGATCAAATTGCATACTTCATGATTGTTTTGGTTAAAACCTCATTTATAGACAGACAAATAGACAAAAATAAACCTGTGTTTTATTTAGTTAAAAATTTGGAAAAAGTTATCGTTTAAATTTAAACAAGCAGTAAGTGGGTACTGTGCCCCATGGGCCCACTATACCAACATCACTAACAACTGTACCATCTACATTTGTCATACTGACTCCAATTCCAACTGCACCTTCAAAATCCATCATACCAAATTAATAACACCTTTTAGTCTTCATACATGTACCAACTCCACCACCATGGTACTGTACCCTTTACACCCACAAACTAACATCATTATACCCACTGTACCCTATACAACCACCATACCAACATCATCAACTTTACGCTCTACATCTAGTATACTAGCACCATCTTCAACTACATCCTCAACATCGGCCAAACCAAATCCATAAGACACTGATCCTTTATATTCTTTACATGTATCCACTCCATCGCCATACCAACTCAACTATCCACTGTACCTTCAACATCCACCATACCAACCCCACTACCCATTGTATCCACTACATCCATCATACTGACCTAATTAACCACTGAACCATTACACCAACCAATCCAGTACCATTATCCACTGTTACATCTACATTCACTTTATGAACTCCAATGTTCCCTTTACATGTATTACTTCAGTATATAGGTAATGTATTCTCTCTACCAACCATTATCTATAATACCAACCAGAACCTCATTACTTACTGTACCCTCTACACCCACCATTCAGACTCAACTACATACTGTACCTTTTACATCAACAATACCAACATCACTACCCACTGTGCCCTAAACATCCACATACCAACTTCATTACTCACAATCCACATTATATCAACATCACTACCCACTTTACCCACTGCACCATACCAACATCGCTACCGTCTGTTTCATGGACACTACATCCACCATACCATCTCAACTCTTCACTGTTCCTTCTACATCCTCTATAATTCTTTATTTATTTCACTACTCACAACCCCCTAAATATCAACATCACTACCCATTGCAACCATTACATTCATTATACCAACTGCAACACCACTACTCAATGTCCACTCTGCATCCATATAACTACTCGCTGTACTAACTACATCCACTATACCATATCAACCATCTTAATCACCCATTGTTCCCTTTACACCCATAATACCAACTATACTACCAGCTGTACCCTCTACAACCTACATACCAACTAAACTACTAGCTTTAATATCAATACCCACCATACCAACTACACTACCAGCTGTACACTTTATATTCGCATTACCAACTACACAACAAGCTGTACCCTCCACACCAAGAATACAAACTACACTACCAGCTATACCCTCCATACTCACAATACCAACTACACTACCAGCTGTACCCTTCATACTCACATTACCAACTACACTACCAGCTGTACCCTTTATACTCACATTACCAACTACACTACCAACTATACCCTCCATACTCACAATATCAGCTATACTACCAGCTGTTCCCTTTATACTCACATTACCAACTACACTAACAACTATACCCTCCATACTCACATTACCATCTACACTACCAGCTGTACCCTTTATACTCACATTACCAACTACACTACCAACTATACGTTCCATACTCACATTACCATCTACACTACCAGCTGTACCCTTTTATACTCACATTACCAACTACACTACCAGCTGTACACTTTATACTCACATTACCAACTATACCCTCTATACTCACAATATCAACTACACTACCAGCTGTTCCCTTTATACTCACATTACCAACTACACTACCAGCTGTTCCCTATCGTCTACACCCACCATATCAACTATACTACCAGCTGTACTGTCTACGACTACGATACCATCAACACTACCAGCTGTACTCTCTTCACCCACCATACCAACTACACTACCAGCTGTACCCTCAACACCCACCATACTAACTACACTACCAGCTGTACCCTCGACACCCACCATACCAACTATGCTTCAAGTTGTACCCTCAACACCCACCATACCAACTATGCTTCCAGTTATACCATCCACACCCACTATATCATCTATGCTTCAAGCCATACCCGCTACACCTACCATACCAACTACACTACCAGCTGTACCCTCAACACCCACCATACTAACTACACTACCAGCTGTACCCTCGACACCCACCATACCAACTATGCTTCAAGTTGTACCCTCAACACCCACTATACCAACTATGCTTCCAGTTGTACCATCCACACCCACTATATCATCTATGCTACGAGCCATACCCTCTACACCTACCATACCAACTACACTACCAGCTGTACCTTCTACACTCACAACATAAACAATGCTACCAGCTGTATCCTCTACACCAACAATATCAACTACATTACCAGCTGTACCCTCTACACCCTACATATCGACTACACTACCAGCTGTAATGTCTACACCCATGATACCATCTGCACTACCAGCTGTACTCTCAACACCCACCATACCCATTACACTACCAGCTGTATCATCTACATCCACCATACCAACTACAGTACCAGATGTACCCTCTACACCCACACAACCAACTATAGTACCAGATGTACATCTACCATACCCACTACACTACAAGATGTACCCTCTACACCCACACTACCAACTATAGTACCAGATGTACCCTCTACACCCACACTACCAACTATGGTACCAGCTGTACCCTCAACACCCACCATACCAACTACATTACCAGCTGTACCCTCTACACCCACCATACCCACTACACTACCAGCTGTATCCTCTACATCCACAATACCAACTACAGTACCAGATGTACCATTTACACCCACACAACCAACTATAGTACCAGATGTACTCTCTACATCCTACATACCCTCTACACTACCAGATGTACCCTCTACACCCACACAACCAACTACAGTACCAGATGTACATCCACCATACCCACTACACTACAAGATGTACCCTCTGCACCCACACAACCAACTATAGTACCAGATGTACCTCTACACCCACACAACCAACTATAGTACCAGATGTACATCCACCATACTCACTACACTACCAGATATACCTTATGCAACCACACTACCAACTATAGTACCAGATATACCCTCTACACCCATTATACCCCCTATACTACCAGCTGTACCTTCTACAACCACAATACCAACCACAGTACCAGCTGTACCCTCTACACACATCAAATTAATTCTGAGAAACCAAGGTTTATTGATATCTAAAATATATTGTTTTGGTTCTTTAACAGCCATTTTAAAATAATTAGATAGAGTGTTGACTTCTAGTACTGATATATTAAAAAGAATAATACTGAGTGTACCAGGTAATTAGAATAACATCTCATTTTGGAAGTTTTCAAAAGGGATATATTGGTTAAGTAAAGTTATAATTGGTATACATTAAAAGTATGTCGAGTAATATTGTTTGATTGGACGGCCTTTTTATTATAAAAAAAATGCAAACCAAACAATTTACTGCAAATTTTAATATTCAGATTTTTAAACAATATATCAGCAAATGGCTCTTTTATAGCACAATAAATTATTAATCATCGATTTCATTGTCACTAATGTTCAAATCAATAAAACATTTAACATACTCATCTGACTAAAATTACTTTATTATCAAATTAAAATATTTTCAAAGATTAGTAAAAAAAAAAAAAAAAAAAAAGTCTCTATACCTGTATTTCTTCAAAATCTTGCTTGATTTTTCTGAACTATCATTTGAAACTAATGTATTGCAATATTCTTAGACTAAATAAAAGTGTGGTTATACAGGATAACTGGGTTTAATAAAATTTAAATTCAAGTTACAATAGTTTTGCACCGATATAAATAAAGGTCTCCGAGATATTATTTGGTGCAAAACTATTGTAACTCAAGTTACAATAGTTTTGCGCTAAAGAATTAGTGTAATTGAGATACAATATTTTCACCAAAAGTGAATATTTTCAAAATTATTTAAAATATCAGGACCAAATTTTAACACAAGATGCACATTGTAAAACTACAGTAATTTATGCAAAAAAACGATTTTTGGAAAAAATGGAGTTACAATAGTGTTGCGCTGAGCCCTCGAAGTGCAATAAGGAGAAATTGCAGGTCATTTTATTTTTCCAGTCCGAACAAAAAATGTGGGCAACAAAATTGGAAAACCAGTAGAGGACTTCTGTATTGTTTGCTTGCACCCCATTGTGTGTGTTTCTCTCCTCTCTCTCTCTCTCTAATTTCTCTCTCTCTCTCTCTCTAAACACTAAAATATCCATTTATCTAAGAATTTATGATTGTTGATCTTGTAAGTTTCTTCATGAAGTGGTTAATTCTTTCTTGGACTGTATTTCCTATACTAACAACAGAATCACTATTACTATGACTAGATGTTTGTGATGCAGAATCTGTCTGTTTTTATTCCTAAGTTATCATACAGTCTGTCATAAACACTATCTGGCAAATGCATCTTCCAGCAATAAAAATGACTTTTGTTAGGTGCTAAATGTCATGGTGCTTCATGCTTGTAAAATAAACACTTGGGATACAGAGGTAGCCATTTTGACAGGTCTTCAATACAGGACATGCTCCATACTGCGCTGTTTATGTGAATTCGCATGAAAGTTTACTTTTTCCGAGAAGTTGATGAATTATTGTGCTGATGGACATGTATGGGACATGATTCCCCACCCTGCCAGTATTTCAGAGTTGCCATGAAAGATCAGATTGTTTGAGAAGTGTTTTAGAATGTTATATAACAGGTGATGTCTCGTCCAGATTGTATATTGGTGCCAGTCATAAACTACACCAGAAAAGGACGCATGCAAGTCACTGATATGCAGGGTTTGAGCCATGTCTCCACCCAAATAGTCATGGTGAGAAATTCCCTTTGATTTCTTACGATAACTCTGTCCTTGGATTATTAATGTGTATCTGAGGAGTGCCTCCGCCAATAATGTGACCTTTTTTAAAGTGATGTTGATTATACAAACAAATTGACTATAAAATAGCAATGATAGATGGAAATAAACACAATATAAGAAATTTATGGCCCCAGTTATGTTTTATATCTATAATTTAGATACATTTTAAATATATACAATTAGATACTCTTTGATCATGTCCTTGATACCATCTGCAAACAACATCTGCTCAAACTAGCGTAAAAGTAACTCATACCCTGACGAGGGTCATTGTCGGATACCCACGGATGGCAATTCCGATACTCTCCATCCATCCATCACCAGTGGGAAATTACACTAGCTCTGCATTGTTTTATTTGAACAGAACATCAAAATACAGCTAACGTTAACATCTTATTAAAATGGCATTTGCATGAAACTAGCATTGCGATTGGATAACATTCCCTTCATGAAATCGTGATGGAACCAATCATATGGTTTCATCCAGACTTGATAGAAACGAACCAAAGCTAGTGTGATATCCCAGGGTGATGAATGGAGAGTATCGGAATGGATTACGCGTGGGTATTCGAAGGTGGATGAGGCTACCCATTGTTTGGCTCTCAGTCTAGATCCTAACTATTAACAAAACCCAATCTGAATAATTTCATGAATTGATCCAAAGACATGATGGAAGTGTCTATTATAGAAATACAGGTAGATAAGATCGGTTGATACATCTGACCAACAACATGTGAATATTGTAGAACTGAGAGTCCTCCATTGCTGAGTGGTCAAGATGCAGATCGCTTACTTTTCATTGCCAAGGACATAGATTCGAGTCCTGCTTGCTCAAAAAAAATTATGTAAGAAAGTTTGTCAGTGACTTGCAGAAGGACGGCAGTTCTACTGAAGATTCTTTCTGAGGTCTCCCTCCACCAAACTAGATATCCCATATATATAACCTAAAATGTGTTGAAAATGGTGTTAAACGTCATTAAAAAAAAAAAAATCATATAATAGTGATATGAACAGCTGCCAGGCAAATAAAATATACAGTGTGGAATAATGCTATATATAAAAATCGTTAATATTGAAACGATAATAATAATCATTTTATTCATTCAAGTTTAATTTTCATTCTGAAAAGACCCCTGACTTCCCAAGAACAAGTACTCATCACTCGTTGTTAATCTCGTGTGATCTGAATGACATGAGTAAAGACCTCCATTACGAAGTCCTGTCTTGTCTAATAGATAATGATTGCTTGTATGACTATGGTTAATGCCGCCTTTGAACATATTAATGGAAGGCAATTAAGATGTTTTTTGTAATGATGAAAGTTGAAGCTATGAGCAGCCATTAAGAACATCACTTAATGAGTAATTATGATTTTTAATTAGGTATTTATAGATGTTCTATGTTACCATGTGTTTGTTAATAGTTAAACTATTAGGAGTGAAATAAAATTTTGTTGGAAACAAAATAATTTTGGCTCCATTTCAACTGTAAACCGGTTTAGATAATTATTTGGCACTGAAAATAGCTTCATTTATACCCAATAGACATTGAAGGTGCAGCCGAAATTTGAAAAATCATTGCGTGTTCATGCAGTTAGGGATAAATTTGCATATTTATTTTGTTGTTACCCCACAGTGTGTAAGTGTGTTGTTATTTTCTGGGGGAAATTGAAGTGTTGTCAAAATACTGCCAAAATTTTAATTTCAAAACGCTTGTTTTCGGCTGCACATTTGGTAAACCAATGGAAGTATTGAGCACTGTTACATCAGGTCAATAAATGCAAAATAATACACAGTAGCGAGTTATGAGTCACATTTTGTTCCGACTTATTACTGAATTTGTACCCATTTCTCCAACTTAAGGATTTTAAATGAATTTATGACCATTTCTCGAATTTGTATTACATGTGTATTCAAAGGCTGTAAGATGGCATAATTTTTGTTCCCAGCTGAAAACATATACATTGTTAGTCTTTTTTTTTTTTTTTAAATAAAATTTTGATGAATTTTGATCAATGAGAATTTTACGTTAAAAGAATTTGGAGGACATTAGGGTGAAAAATGTAAATTTGTCTGGTGAATACAAATCTACAAGTTAGGGTTACATTCAGTTTGGTTACACATCTGCTGACTTTTCCTGGTCACCGGCTCAACCTCAAATTAGCATACAGTACTTGATAATTTTAGGGAACCAGGCAGCAAACATTTTTGCTGTTTGACGCTGCTGAACTCAGCCCAGTATTATCATGGCGGACATTAGTTTAAACTTATTATTTTTAATTTGATTGTGAAACAAGTTCTTACAACTTAGACAAATCACGCTCGAAGCCTTCCTAGTTAAAACCAGTACTAAGCATATGCGGATAAAGTGTCTTGCTCAAGGACATCACATAGCCGCCGCAGAGGATTGAACCCATGACCCTCCGATCATAGGGTCGGTTCGCTAACACTTGACCACGCATTCCACACTTAATATTGTGCCATACATTCAGGATTCGGTTTCTAAAATTTGTACTGTATGTCACTGAAGCATGACTTCTGCACTTACAAAGAAACCCTGTTTATTATCAAATTCAAGATTATGGAACATGAACTCAAACTTAACGTTTATCTGTTTTCAAAGTCACACATTTTATGTATAATTTGTCAATCTTTATCTGAAATTTGAATATGCCAGACTTCAAGTTTTTTGTGCTGTGAAACTATTTTTTTGTCCAGTATTCAAAGATGACTACTTCAAGATATTTCGTGTTTTTTTTACTCCTATCTCTGTCTTAAAAAATACAAAAAAAAAAAAGAGTAAATTTCTCTTTACATGAGTAATTGAAACCCCTTTACCATTCCGTATATAAATAAACAAAAATGCGTGGATGTAATTATTGCATTATCTGTTATTCTCCGACAAAATGTGGTCTGTTTAACATAAGGCCTAAATTAAGATATTGTTTGTTTGCCCTTTACCATCCCATAATTTTCATCTTTGGTAGGTAGACCGTATGTAACTTATATCATATTTTACATTTTGTATTTTGTCGGATGTAACTTCAATTATTACCTTATCCTGGCATATTATCTCTTTAATTAAATAACCAGTAACTAAAGATGGTCATTCGATAAAGAAATGAACAACATATTTTATGATTGATAAACATTTTCATGAATTTTCATCACCTTCAGTGATGATTTTTTGTCCCGTTCAAACTAAATTTTATGGATATGAGAAACCGTTTATGGGGTGCTGTAGAAAAAGAAAATCAATTTTGTAGATAAAATGGAAACGTCGGATGTTATCCAACAAACAAGAAAAATAACTATTTATTTGTGAATAAAATAGAATGGTTAGAGTAGGAATATCGTCAGGTAGATAAGTAAACGACAAACAAACAATATTTTATTTTTGGCCTAGTCTGACCTGTCATCATTTTCGTAATTTCTTAAAATAACTACAGCTAGCACATGCAGGTAGAAAATGCACATTGTGATATTTATATACAGACTAGATCATTTTGTTTACGCAGTTTTTGTTGCTCTGATTTGAAGGATTCATCTGGCAATACAATGTAAATAAACCAAATCTAAAAAGTCTGCATGCATGCATAAATGCTATAAAAATCTTTGATATTGCAGTTGCATGTGAATTAATTAAATATTGTCAGTTTAATTTTCCCACGGTGCTTCTGTTACTTTGAAGAATATAAAAATATATGTTTATAATGGAAGCAGGAACTACAATTATTCCTGTACTCTGTATAAAGTTGAGATTATCATTAATGGTCTACTTTGCCAACAAAGTGTCCCAGTAGGACAGAGCCTTACATGGGCTCTGTAGAGAAAAAGTCTCTGCTATGTCCCGACTTGTAGGGTGGGGCAGGGTTGCAATTGACCAGTGCATTAATTGCATATAAGCTATGTTTTGAAAATGATGTTTAGATAAGACAAAATTCAAAGAACAGTAGAAAGTTGGATATCAATATTTAAATATTCACTTCCTTCATAGTGGATAGGTCTAAATTACCATCTGAAGTTATCATCTCTCACTGCTGAGTATGCGGGTTTGAGTCCTGGGTCTGGCACAAAAACTTTATATGAAAAGTTTGCCAGTTGACGGTTGATATACCGGTATATACATCTGGGGTTTGCCTTCACCATTAAAATTGGATGCTATAATGGAACAAGTAAAATGTGTTGCTTTATTTCGCTTTTAAAACAAAAACCAACTGTTCACTTGTTGACATGGAGTCAGTTGTTTAGGTTTAACCATTGCTCTCAGGCTGAGAGCAATAATTGTTGTTAAACAGAGAGCATGATGGGAGTGAATATTTTTTTGTGTGAAATCCAATATAAACCCTGATAACTTCTGAACTGTAATTTATATAGTATATAATATAAGCATGTTTGGGTGGAACATGTATAATAGACTATGAGCCCCTTCGTTCTCCCATAGTGCATTGCTTTCCTCTATACCAGGTCATATTTGTAAGCAAATCTCCACCCCCAACCACTGGAAGTAAACAATTTTTTTCAGAATCCTAAACCAGAGTCTGACAATAAATTTTGATTGTGAAAATGTTCACGACATGTTTTATGGCAATTTTATGGCTTTGGCTTTTCGCTTGTCATATTTTATTTAAAAAAATTGACATTGTATATTTGATTACTCTACACTTGTGAAACCTAATGCTTTTAAAGTTGTAGGGTGTTTTTGCTCCATTAGATGTAGTGTTTCCTTTTTTTTTCTTTTTGCGTAATATAAAGTAGTCTCTTTTGAAATTGAGATTTTTATGGAAAATAATTTATTATAATGGTTTTATTAAATTCTTAATTTCAAACAGGTAGGTAGCAGAAGCCGGGCTCGATTAGCTCAGTCGGTTACGCGTCTGACTATCAATCCAGGGGTCTAGAGTTCGAATCCCCCGCCCAGCAACAGTCTCCGTGATGATTGATATACGACATTGTGTCTCATTCTCATTTGTCTCTCACCACTGATTCAAGTGGGAAAGTTATCAGTTACTTGCAGAGATGGGGTGTGCTTGAGTACTGGTTTATCCCAGGAAACAGTGGTTAGGTTAACTGATCATCTGTTAGCCCTCGATGGCATAAAAATGATGCTTAATATTCAATAAATCAATCAAACAGGAAGCACAGTTAACACATCAGTCACTATTATATACCTGGTGGACCTCAAATATAATGAACGTTTAAATATTTTGAATTATAAGAAAAGTGTAAAAAAGTAACATTGCACTTGAAATTTTCAAACAAAATTCTTCATTACATATTTATTGCACACATACACATAAAAATTCATTCATTCTATGCAAAATTTATGAGGAAAAAAATATGTATGAATGAAGCCATTTTCATGTCTGTTGGTAAGCGGTTCCATATATATATATATATATATATATATATATATATCTCCGGCAAGAACTCAGTTAAGGCCATATCACATGTTTAATTGCTAGATTATCATCAAATCTTTTCTTAAAATGATGGAGTGGGTGAGGATTTATTTTTTTATGAAAATAAAAAGGGTCGGGGCGGCATGAACATTAGGGGGCAGGAGGGGATGATAATCTAGCAATTATATTATTATGGCCTAAGGTTTAACTGAGGCCTGTTTCACTAACAATGTTAGTTTACAAACTTTTTGGTGTAAAATATGAATAAAAAGTCAAGAAATTCATTTAGTGTTTCGCTTACATCATTTTACAAACTTCAGTAAACCTTGTAAATAGTCTCCTTTGTGAAATTGGCAAAATGAAATGTTCCTGGGTGTCACAATTTGTTTGTACGAAAATCTTTAGATATACGAATGTTAGTGAAGCAGGTCCCAGTTCTTAAATTCCAACCCTGGAATATAATTTTGTTGATGTTTCTTTGTAAACTTGGCACAGTGATACACTGTACTAGTTTTATATTTAAATGACATTATTTTCAATAATTCTAAAATCTAAATGATTTTTAAAAAAAAACACAAAAAAATTCAAAATTTTCTATTCTAAAATCGAGAAAATTGCAGAAGTTTTGACGGATTGTATGAAATGCCTTCATTGCGTCAGTATGAGACAGGATGTTCCTATGCCAGCAAGGCATTGTCTTTGTTACAGTTAATATAGAATTACGAGGAATGGTAATTTCCGTGTTCATGATTTCACGTCCACCACGGGAGCCGTTAATAACTGGTTATGATTATCAGTCTAATTCCCCGACAACTCCTTAAAAGGAAATGTGGCACGTTAAGTAGCTAGCATAAACAATGGAGGCTCCCTACGAATCCTCGCGGTAGACACAGACATAGGAAGTTGGGATATATTTCACAGTGTTTCCTGCACAATAATCTCACATTATTAATGGTTATATTAAGATCTGTCTGCATTCAGCTTTCTGTTCTTCTTTCCGAGCATTGAAAGCTAATATGTTATTAATAATTCAAAACATGTTTTCATTTACTTGCACTGTCGTTTATGGCAAAATGGTCAAATATGTAAATATGAGAGATATAAACAAAATAAAAACAAACTAGATTCTGAGTAATGATTTCCACTGTTAGATGATGTTTGACCACAGATTACTGTCAGACAGGTCGGCTGTTTGTATTCTGTTCTGTATTTTAATTGGAAATGCAAGATGTACTATCTGTCCCCAGAGAGGAACTCTGGGTTTTGTATTCAACGCTGCAGTAAGTGGATTTACTATTTTATTGAGCAGTTGAAGGGAAAACATATTATTGGATTGTCTTTGATAAACTAACTTTGAGAGCAGTTCCAGACATACATTAATAGTACTTGAGTACTAGATACCAACATCAGTACGTTACGAGCAATCTGAACTCTTCCTGCACTGTTTTCAAAGGCCTTCTGTGATTGGTGTGGGAAAACGCGTATCTATGGAGTAAAGGGATAATCAGGTTGTAAATGAGTGCACTTCATCATTCCCGTACAAGTGCACCCTGTTTGCATCTTGAGTACACTCCGTTTGTGTCCCAAAAATATTCTGCTTTTGTTCCGAGCACATTCCATTAGTATCCAATGTACACTTTATGCTCCGAATATGCTCCGTTTGTGTCTCGATTACATTTCTTTTGTGTCCCCAAAATATACATCATGTGTATCTATTTGTGTCCCAAAAACACTTCATTATTGTCCAGAGTACACAACGTTTGCCCCGAGTACACACTGTTTGTGTCACAAGTATACTTTATTTGTGTTTCGAATGCACTCTGTTTGCCCTGAGTACACACTGTTTGTGTCACGAAATCATTTGTGTTCCAAGTGCACTCTGTTTGCCTCAGAGTACACACGGTTTGTGTCAAGAGTATACTCTGTTTTCCCCAGAGTACACACGGTTTGTGTCAAGAGTATACTCTGTTTGCCCCAGAGTACACACGGTTTGTGTCAAGAGTATACTCTGTTTGCCCCAGAGTACACACGGTTTGTGTCAAGAGTATACTCTGTTTGTCCCAGAGTACACACGGTTTGTGTCAAGAGTATACTATGTTTGCTCCAGAGTACACACGGTTTGTGTCAAGAGTATACTCTGTTTGCCCCAGAGTACACACGGTTTGTGTCAAGAGTATACTATGTTTGCCCCAGAGTACACAGGGTTTGTGTCAAGAGTATACTCTGTTTGCCCCAGAGTACACACGGTTTGTGTCAAGAGTATACTCTGTTTGGGTTCAGATGGAGTACTTGAATGGTTTCCCATTTGTAACCACCTGTAAGGTGATCATAATAAACTTTTTGAAAAAACTCTCAAGTCGCCAAAGTTCTGTATAACTGAGAATATCGTCTGATGCACTTTTAACCTGCAGCACTCTTTGTCAGGAATCAATGCATCATATTTTCCATTTCTATAGTTGTTACATTAGCCCCATTTACTCTTATACTTGCATAAATAAATACTATCGCTTACAATTTCTCCATATAGATAGCCATCTAATTTGTGTCATTTACGTTCCTGATTGCTTTTATTTTCACATGCATGATATTTGTCTTGCCGCAGAATGGAATAAAGATCTTGTTGTAACGGAAAACTCCGCAGGGAATTCCACACGTATTACCATTGCACTAGTTAATGTTGATTGAATTTGATCAAGTCACTAACTTGTGTGTTTTAAGAGAAAGAAATGTTAAAAATCAATTTTTGTCCATACCCAGGGGACATTTGTTGCTTCCAGCATTTATGGTAAGGAATAATTTCTTGACGTGGCTATTTAAATAAAGTTTCTATTCACCTTATAAACCTTCTGTGGTTAGAAATAAATATGATAGACGTCACGGTCAAACATTTATTTTTCCGAGATAAAATTGATTCGCCGTCGCTGGTTCTGTTCTGAAGGATAATTTGGTTATCTTGAACATTTGGCCCGCAGATTGCCATATTTGGCAATGGAGTCTCATTCTAACAAAAGCTGTAAACGTTTTGTTATTTACTTCAAAAGGTTTTCAGATATTGATCTTTTTCGAAAATTTAATTAAAAGAAGTTTCGGTACTACATGTGAAGCATTATGAAAAGTTATTTTGTATATTATGATTATCTCTATAGATGTTATTTATAGCTGTCATGATTACACCCGATATGATTATATCAACACAAGAAAATATGCTTCTGTTTGAATGGTTTAAATCCCTGTCTGCTCCCAACCATTTCTTTAGCTTTCATGATTTGACTTTTCATCTGTATAAAATTTGAAAGTAAATTTCTTAAACTCTTAGATTAAATGTAAACTGATAGTTAGATCAGAATTTCACACTAACTACACAGATTGCAGGGTACCAAGATAAAGCCAGGGGTCAGCCATTATTAAGGGTCAACATAAAAATGGAACCCAAAAAAATTGAATTTTAAAAATATTACCAGGAATTATGGGTAATTTTTTCCCAATGCAATTCATTTTCAAGTTAGGACACATCCATTATTACAGATACATAAATACCACTTAAAAGGAAGCTACTTGCCTCATGTTCTTATTGTATAATACCAGTCTCAAGTGCTGGAATGTATCTTGAAGGATTATCAAGTTAGTGCAAAGGAATGCTTCACTTTCATTGGATAGTTTTTCTGTACATGTCGCTATTATTAAACATTGGATAGCAATCTGTTTTAAGTGGCTGTCACATGGTCTTGATTGCATACTGCTTTCAAACTCGTATTTAATTTCTTTTTGATTCTTTTTACAAATTTTTATAATCCCCTGTTGTGTGTCGCTGATCTCAGACAAGATGAGGATAGGTTTGCTTGCTGGTTAGGTTTTTTTCTCATGTGAGTGAGTGTTAAATTATTTTAAAAGAATGTAGTGTAAACATATTCTGTATAAAGTATTGAAAAGAATAAAATAATTTACGTTTTTGTATTTGATATTTATTCTTTACTCAAGAACTTTTCGAGGGAACCTCCCAGGATACCTCTTAATGTGGAACATTGCTCTGAGCATGGGTCAGCCTGACCTCCAGAGGTCAAATACTTTATTGAAAGAGGATTTTAAAACAAATATATATTTGTGAGCAGAAGACTGTAAATGGCCGGCTTTGATCCATGTTCTGTAGATATCAATATCCTGGGTTTTGATGATAATGAAGGTATGGCATTTGTCAGAAGGAGATGGCATTACAGCGCAAACACAATGGATTCCATGTTTAGCAAGGGCAATAATTGTTCATCAAACCAGTCTTCCATTCTTTAAAAATATCGCTCTTACATGGTTATTGACTGTGGGAGGATAAAAGAACATTTTTATGCAACTATGGATTTATGGATAACCTGATACACTTGTGTGTTAATGACGTGTATGATTGATAGTATAAACACACATGGAAGTCCATTCTGGTGACCTTGTGATGAGTAAGGTCAGCTAGGATACTTAAGTGGGGGTCTTTAACAGACAACATAGTGAAGGAGGGGGAAAATAAAAGAGGAAGTCAATTTAAATGACTAATGAATTTTGACATCGTCACCCTAGGTAATAATTTCACTACTGTGTATATTTACAAGATTCAGGGAAGAAATCTAAAAGCTTATATAAACCACTCTTTACTTCACTTTGTGGGTAGAACCAGTACTGAGTGTTCTAGGTAGAACCAGTACTGAGTGTTCTGGGTAGAACCAGTAACCCAGTACTGAGTGTTCTGGGTAGAACCAGTACTGAGTGTTCTGGGTAGAACCAGTACTGAGTGTTGTTTGTTTTTGAGAGGTACAGGGTCCAGTTGGGGATCAAACCGGCAACCTCTGTAGTGAGCAGTGAATATTCTTTCCACTACACCACAGTACTAAGTATATATTTATATCACAACTGTAATGTAAATCACTGTCTCAGATGTTTCCTAACAATTTCAAACCCATGCCATTGTAGAACCTAAAATGGTGGTTTCAATTTTGTCTCACGAGACAGCATTCCTGCCTAAATTAACTTGCACCAATGAGAGTGACTTGTATATATGCTGAATTTTCAGTATGAAATAATATAATAAATTCATTCACTCAATTTACAAAAAAATAATATTTAAAAAAATCACTCACACACACACTTGCTCACTTACTCCACACACACTCTCTATTCACTCCCTGGCACACATGCTCACTCACTCGTACACTTACTCACTCACTCCACACATGCCCTCTACTCACTCACTAGCTCATATGCTCACTCAATCACTTACTCATTCATTACACACACACACACACACACACACACTCTACTTACTCACATGCTCACACACTCACTCATTCCACACACATTCTCTACTCACTGGTTCACATGCTCACATCCTCACTCATTCCACACACTCTCTCTACTCACTCACTGGCTCACATGCTCGCTTACACACTCACTCACACATTCACTCACTCACTCATTACACACACACTCTCTACTTACTCACATGCTCACTCTTTCCACACACTCTGTACTCACATACATGCTCACTCACACACTCACTCACTCACTCACACACTCACTCACTCACTCATTCCACACACTCTCTTTTCACTCACTGGCTCACATGCTCACTCACTCACTCACTCATTCCACACACTCTACTCTCTCACTGGCTCACATGCTCACTCACTCACTCACACTTACACACTCACTCATTCCACACACACTCCTTACTGACTCACAATTTAGCTCACTCACTCAATCACTCACTCATTCCACACACACACTCTACTCACTCACTGACTCACATGCTCACTCACACACTCACTCACTCATTCCACACACACTTTCTACTCACTCACTGGCTCACATGCTCACTCACTCAACTAACCCACTCACTCATTCCACACACACTCTCTACTTACTCACTGGCTCACATGCTCACTCACTCAGTCACTCACTCACTCCACACACACTCTCTACTCACTCACTGGCTCACATGCTCACTCACTCATTCCACACACTCTACTCTCACTGGCTCACATGCTCACTCACTCACTCACTCACTCACTCATTCCACACACACTCCTAACTGACTCACAATCAAGCTCACTCACTCATTCCACACACATTCTACTCACTCACTGGCTCACATGCTCACTCACACACTTACTCACTCATTCCACACACACTTTCTACTCACTCACTGGCTCACATGCTCACTCACTCACTCAACTAACCCACTCACTCATTCCACACACACTCTCTACTTACTCACTGGCTCACATGCTCACTCACTCACTCACACTCACTCACTCACTCACTCACTCATTCCACACACACTCTCTACTTACTCACTAGCTCACATGCTCACTCACTCACTCACTCACTCACTCACTCACTCACTCACTCACTCACTCACTCACTCACTCATTCCACACACACAGTTTCTAATCACTCACTGGCTTACATGCTCACTCACTCAACTAACCCACACACTCATTCCACACAAACTCTCTACTTACTCACTGGCTCCCATGCTCACTCACTCACTCACTCACTCACTCACTCACTCACTCACTCACTCACTCACTCCATACACACTCTCTACTCACTCACTGGCTCACATGCTCATTCTCTCATGCATGTATTCATCCTTTCATTCCTAAATATGGCAGATTGTTTGACATTTAGGCAGTGTCTCTGTTTTTCTGCTAATTTGTTCCAAGAAGTTTCATTGGCTGCAAACCTAGAATTATAGTACAATAAATGTTGTAGGTCAGACAGGTTTAGTTTTCCCAGAAGTCTTCTGACTATGTCTTCTGTATATGTCACAGATCAAAATAGATGCCCAAAATAGGGACATAGTTGCATAATTAACTAATGAATTTAAAGCTACAAAAGCCAGTTGCCAGTTAATTAGGGAGTCGTATACTGGGTATATGCCATATATGTGGTAAAAACTATGTTAAACCCCATTAAAACAATGTTTCTGCAATTTATCTGTGTTACGCTTGTAGTGACGGAGTGGTCAGCAATAACATATCAAGATCACTTTCTTCTCGCTGCTAAGGTTGTGGGTTCAATTTCAGCTTGAAGAAGTTTTTACACGAGAAGGTTTGTCAGTTGTTTGTGAAAGGGCTGGTTGGGTCTAGTCGGAGGTACTTCATCATCTGAGGATGCTATAATGGCCTCCTCTATTAAATAATATAACTAAACACTTTAGGTTGTCATTTGTCAAATATGCTGATTAATCAATGTATGCATTGACTGATTGACTGAGTGAGTGAGCGAGTGGGAGTGAGTGAGTGAGTGAGTGAGTGAGTGAGTGAGTGAGTAAGTGAGTGAGTGAGTAGAGAGTGTGTGTGGAATGAGTGAGTGAGTTGTTTGAGTGAGTGAGTGAGTGTGTGTGTGAGTGAGTGGAGAGTGTGTGTGGAGTGAGAGTGAGTTAGTTGAGTGAGTGAGTGAGTGAGTGAGTGCATTCAATAATTATTCATTCTTTCATTTTTCTTTATTATATTTTTGCTTGATTCCAATGCTTCCACTGTCAACTTGTAGTTTACATTAATGTATTCAAGTGAAATAGTCAAAATGTTTATTTAAAACTCTCACGCTGATCAAACATTGACATGGAATGAATGGCGATAAAAATTTGTTTCTGTGGTTCACTATGAGATTTGTAGAATCCCCTCTCATGGTAATTACCATCTTTATATATGATTGACCCCATATTTAAGTTGAAAGGGTTCCCTATTATATTGTCCTGTCGTATTTACCTCTTCACAGTTCAAGTATTTTGGCAAATATGAATGCAAATTTGAGAATTTTGTAACCCAACGGATAAAAATAAAATTTCTTCATTCATGTGAAAAACAGGCTAATTATTGAAGTGGTAGTTGATCTTGAATATCAAACCGACCCAGTGCAAGAGAATGAAAAGTTATGGCAGCCCAGCACAAGTGAATGAAAAGTAATGGTGGCCCAGCAGATGAGAATGAAAAGTAATGACAGACTAGCACAAGAGAATGAAAAGTTATAGCAGCCCAGCACAAGTGAATGAAAAGTAATGGTGGCCCAGCACAAGAGAATGAAAAGTTATGACTGCCCAGCACAAGAGAATGAAAATTCATGGCAGTTTTTACAAACTGCAGTTTGTACTCCATTCCCCTTTCCCATGGAGAAAATTTTTCTTATTTTGAAAAGTTGATGAAGGGTATGTGAGTGTGTTGAACGGGGTGGGGAACATTTCAATAGGCTAAACTTAGAAGCTTTAATTATATGACAGTTATTTAAAGTGAAACTCACTGGTTCACTACATTACATATTATTGAGGAACAAATTTGTGCATCTGCAGGGTATAATTGATTGCTACCATTGATTCAATGCGATGACACAATCATAATGCTAAGCCATTTGTAAAACTCGCTCAAAGTGGAAAGTTATAAAGGGGAATTAGGTGTAATTATTAAATAGAAAAGGATTTTGTTTGATTCTTCAGATAAGAAAAACCCATCAACCAGACATGTTTTGTGATCAATGTGTTATGATATTTTGATAAAGACAGATCAAACAAAACATACCCAAATACCGAACAGTTTCTTAGATCAACATTACATGTAATATTTTGTCATTTGGTTATCGTCCATTCCTAGAGAAAGCCGATGTTCATCTCAGGAAGACGTTTATTTTTTATGCCAATTTTAGTATGTTTTTATATCCATAGTTTCTCTGAGGTCAAGTATTTCTGCTGTAGTCTCAGTATATGGGACATGGCATTTGATGCAACAATAATTGAGCTTAGATTGACAATCATGTCCACTTTTTATTGTCTTAGACGTAACATAGTCTGCGGCAAAGCGCCTCCAGAAAGACATCTCTGAGTGCTTACGATACCAGGCTGATCAATCGAGGTTCGATTAGGTTAATTTATGCGTAGCAAACACATTGAATAATTATTTCAACTGAATTGGAGCTCAGTTCAATCCAAAAATTTTATGTGAGAAAGTTTATCACCAAGTACTTGCGGAAGGATGGTTGTTCTGCTAAGATCTATTCTGAGGATACTCCAGGTCGCAGTTTCTATAAATATAAATTAATGAAGGTCATTTTGCACACAATGACCTGGCTCCTGTTTTACAGACACATTTAAGTATATACAGGTGACCATTATTTCAGACTGGTTCCAGTAAAACTGCATTATAATATGGTTTCATTGATATTGATTATATAATAAATAAATAACTGGTCTAAATTGAGTGAAGTTTTAAGTATAATAATACTCAAGTAAATATTAGTGAAATTGGAGCATTGTACCAAAGCGGTTATAGTTTTATGTCAATCCAATTTTTATTTTGTCATATTTCATTATGAGCTGGCATTACTCACATTGGGTCGCCCCAGTTGTTTAATGATTGAAGATAATGAAATCATCGGAGTTTTATTATCTTAAAATCATCAGGGTTTTATTATCTTAAAACAGTAAAAAATATCATTTATAGCTCACAGATTAATTTTAATGATGATAATGATGATATTGGCACTGTGGTGAAGGGGATCATGTGACTGACACAATACATCCATCACTGAGAGAAAGCTGGGTGAGGCAGAAGCTCCATTAGAAGGTGTCCATTATCTGATATGTACTGGTGTCTGCCATGTGTTTCCAGGGAGTACTAAACACATTCATAATCATGGTTGCAAGAAAAACCTGCTGCCGGATCTGAGTTTTTCAGTAGAATAATGGTCGAGTTGGTGTAATACAGTATCTTTTTTAAACACATGGCATGTTATATAATTATGACATATCCAGTTTTGATTGGTGTAGGAAGACCTCAGAATGTATCTGAGAACCTCTGAGTAGTGGGTCTGAGCTCAGTTTGGTCCCAAAATATCATGTGAGAAAGCTTGCGAGTTACTTGCAGAAGAATGGTGGTTTTTCTCAAGACTTATTATTCAGCTATAATATTGGGAGCCATGTACAATTTGTTATGTGAATCCCTTAAAACACATAAAACTTCAGATTGCTTGCTTGATTGAGTATGTGGCATCATTTTCATGCCATTGAGGACTAACAGATGGTCAGTTAACCTAACCACTCTTTCTTGGAATCATAAAAAGGTTAACCAGTATAGGAGCACACCTCCATCTCCACAAGTAACTCTTGAATTAGCCATGAAAGACAAATGACATTGTATATATATATATATATATATATATTTATATATATATATTAGTCACCACTGTGGCGGGGATGGGGGAGGAGTACCAGGGGTGGCGAGGGGTACCGACTCGGCTATAGCCATACTTGAATTATTCAGTGTGTAATAAGATGTTATGAGTCAGTATACCACATTAAGGAGAAGACAGTGATCCTCCCCATACTAAAATGTGAGTAATGTTCAGATGACCAGAAGAATGACTGGAGCACATGCCTTGCCAAGTAACATAGAGACTCCGTAGCATCGCGTACACTGAGCTTGGTGAGAAAACCCGTGTTATCGCATTGTGGTTGGAAATAGGAACCTTCTATAGATTATATCTCATATATAGCAAAAACAGCAGCTCTTCTGTAGAGGGAGTCTATGACATTTGGTATGCTGAGATAATTCCTCTGTGTGTGTCTGGAGTCAATCAGAACAATGCGGTTATCTCACTTCACGTGATACCACCCCTCCTCCACCCACTACCGTGGTGATGATGAGTCAGCTGGCAGTGGCAGGCTGAAGTCCACTCACTTTGTCATACTGTCTTCATTTAGTTAATTGGCTTGTTAATTGGTTATTATGGTGAATCTTCAAGGATCTGATAGAAGTAAAACACCTATAACTCAAGTGGTTTGCCAATCAAAACATATATATACATATATAATAGTTCATCTGTCAAAAACTGATATACTCGGAATATGTATTGCTATGTGCTGAATGGGTACTAGCAGACTAGAATCTGTTATTCTGCCAAGCTCCTGGGTACTTAAATACTAGTAGATGAGGCTGTGGTAACTATACAAAATAGACATTGATTGTGAAAGAATATTACGATTGTTGTTATGTGACATCATCGTCGGGACCACTACTAGGCACATGCCTTAGTGTAGCAGCCAGTAACACAGTACAGCCATTGGCTAGACCTTTTTATTTGTTGTTTTACAGATTGTTTTCTAAAAAAAAAATTGGATGTTTGGTCGAAAACAAAATATAATAATTAAATTATTTAAAAAAAATCTTTTAAAAAATGGAGAAATAATTGTTACAGATAAAACAGCTATAGGTTAATTTTTGACAATTTCTAATTTTGGTCTGTGCGTCTTCATTGCAATATCAGTATCAGAATAAAAAATCAAAAAAGTGAGAGAAAAAAAATAATTTTAGTACAGATTGATAGTGTAAACTAAAAATTCAGTATATAAAAAAATAAAAAAGTCTGGCTGTGGTCGAGTTGTCTAATGTGTATTTCAAGGTCACTTACCTTTCACCTGTGAGATTGTTGGTTGGAACCAAGTTGCTTTGTTTGAGAAAGTTTGCAAAAGGAAAGTGGCTGTACCTCCAACAATACTGGTGGCCACAGTTAATCTGTCATGTTTTGGGAATGGTGATAAACCTCAGGCCTGTCCAGAAATAGATTGATCAATAGTTGTCACAAGCCTACGTTTTTGTGAAACAATTAACTCTCGATTGGGCAGATTTGGGATACATGCAACCACCTGTACCAGGGGTCCTCCGTGGCCGAGTTGTCTAAGGCACTGTCTCAAGAGCTAAGGTTGTAGGTTCGAGTCTCACTCACTCAAATAACTTCATGTGAGAAAGTTTGTAAGTTATTTGTGGAAGGACGGTGTTTCCACTCAGATTCATTCTGAGGTCTTTCGCCACCAATTAAACTGGATATGCCACATATAACCTGAAATGTGATGAAATGGGGTTAACCACCTATCTGTACGATTTGGTGGCAACCATATTTATATTGTAAAAGAGAGGAATCAAACTTGATATAGAATTTATTTGCAAGAGACGTTTGCACTTCATATTGCTTATGTATGGTACTTTCTTATATTTTAAGTTTGGCTGTTAGTCCTTAAGTGTTTGCAACATCAGAAACTAAGAAACATAGTATTAAGTGCATTCTAAAAACATTTGAACAGTTACATAAGTATCAAACGTCGTTCAAAAGACATTTTGCTGTTAACAACTGTTGTAGTGATATCAGAATTGAAAGAAATTAATGCTTGGCGATCTGTAATGGCTAGACCCATGCTGTGATTGCCAGATGCCAGAATCTGTATGAACATAAAGAGCAACAAGTGGTAACAGGGAACACATCAAACAAACTGATTGTCTCCCACCTCTCCATTCCGTTCTGCTCACTTTATGCTTACATAACCAAACATTGGCCTTCTGCTGGAACAACCAAAAAAGTCATTATACTGTGAAATATCATACTTGATCCTGTAGTTGAGAAATGTTCCACTCACTTTGAAGCAATAGCAAGACCACTTCTCTCAAGAACCCGGCACCAGAAAAGTTTGGTCTTAAGTTGGACATAAATTCTGAAATTGGAGGGAGAATTGGGTGCAAGCAGATTTGATCTTCTGACTGGAGAATTTATTCTAACTGTAACTTTATTAATTTATTTAAAAGAATCTTCTGCCCATGTTCTTGGATTGTTTGATTATCATTAAGAAGTTATGATAAAACTAATTTACAGACTGACAGACCTTGATCAGACCAGGAAAGACCTTGACACTGGCCTGTATTTAAATTGTATGCTAATGACATTTTGATATGACAGAAAGCTAAGAGTGTATGGAGGTTATTACTGTTGTTGAGAAAAAAAGTACTAATTTCAGAAGGTTTGGATATAGTTGTAATGGAGAAATTGGAAAAAAGACGAAGCAATGTTAGGAAACTGGGTCATGAAAGTCAAAACAACATGAAATGTCTTTAAGAGTGACAGAAATTTCCAATCAATTAAAGAAAAGAATAATTGATAATGTTCTATTATGGTTTCGAAAAACAGCTTGTCTTATAGCCTCATTTAAGAGCTTCAAGATGGCTGGCTCTCCAGGAGGTTTTATATAATTCTATACATGATTCAAATCAGAGAACTCTTTTTCAGAATGTCACAGTCACCAATGCATTGTTCATTTTACAGTGTTGCGCACTACTAGAGTATTATTGATGCATTTAATTGGCAAAAAAATTTTTTTCAAAAATTGTTTGTTGTTATAAAATTATGCAGTTTGAATAAAAGCTGGCAGTAATTGAAAGTTTATGCACTCTAAATTGTAAACAAATACACATGGATCTGTGTTTATACACCTTCAACAGACTTAAAGCATAAGATTAATGGTGTATTTTAGCACACTTGCAGGTACAGAAAACAGCTGTTATGCAATAACCACTCCATTTCATCCCACTTTGTGCAAACAATACATTACATTTTCTCTTGGAGTTCAGTAACTGCTTCTTCAAACCATTGTGAGCCAGGCCAAATTAGCTCAGTCATTAACATGGCTGACTATCAATCTAGGGGTCGTAAGTTTGAATCCCAGCCCAGCAATAGTGATGACAACATTTGTCTCATCATCATTCATCTTTCACCGCAGATTCAAGTGGGATAGTTATCAGTTACTTGCGGAGATGAGGTGTGCTCGAGTACTGGTTAACCTGTCTGGATCCCAGGAAACAGTGGTTAGGTTAACGTGGGTAAGCCCTCGATGGCATAAAAAAGATGCTAAATATCCAATCAATCAATTCAATCAAACCATTGTTTAACACAATCATGAGCAATATGCCCTGGCGATACCTCCTGACACAGGTGTTTATACCTTTTTCTCAAATATGTCTCGCCGCACACTGTTAAAACATCCTCTAGTTACCTTTAAACTTACAACTGAGAACAGAATATGTGTATGGCTGCTTATAATAATTTACCAGGTAACTTTGGAAGCAACATACAGTTTAGATCAGAATCTGTTCTATTTTATAATAAATCACATCACACTGAGAATAAAGTATTGATGGAGATTGAAATATTCCTGTTTATTGTATTCACCTTTTTATACCATTGAATGATTGAACATATTATCTAGTAGCTGCTCATGTTCTGCTTTTATCTCTTCAAATGTCCCATCTATTCTCCTGTGTCTATCTGTCTATCTATAGTTGTAGCCATAAAGATGATTTAGGAAATTCCTAGATAGCCCTTGCTGAACTGTGAACAGGGTTTGACCCTGGTTTTATCATGCCAGGTTCCCATGACAACAGACACCTGATTGTGTTGCATAGTAACAACTGTTGCAATATCTACATTTAGAAGATGTATTTAAACATAAAGATGTCAGTGGTTTTACCATAGAAATATATTATTAGTAAATCAAGGACTGTTTGATTTCAAATCATTTCATTGGGTTAGTAGGTGAGCATAAGTTGAGAAAAACTTGGAAAAAAGCAAAGTAACCATGAAATGTTCAGAAAAATGTTTCTGGGTCAAATATTTACTCTGTCTAGTTCTCTTGTTTATTTCTCAAAAATAGTTCAGGAGACCTATAGACCTGGGTAACATAAAAACTAATTCATATACATGCATAGAATTATGGAAAGCTCAGAGTTGGTTTAAACTTATTTATTTTACTTCTATTGTGTAACAAGTTCATACAAGCTAGGCACCAGTACTAGGCATATGCAGAAAAGTGTCTTGCTCATGGACACCACACATTGCTGTGGCGGAGGATCGAACCCACGTCCCTCCGATCATGGGTACGGTGCTCTACCACTGGACCACCACACATGCAGAGTTCGGTGATATTCAAATGAATAATACAATGTTTGGCCACACTGTTTTGTCACCAGCATTAGATAGTGGTAAAAATTGTTTCTGTTCATTAACCCGCAGAGATCTGGAGACAGCAATAATTGTTGTTAATTAGCTATTTCATTAACTAAAGAGAATGACAGGGGTTCATTGGTCACATTGTGCTATTATAGTTTGTGTCAGGCCTCAATTAAGAGGTATTTTATCAAAATTGACGTCATGTGACAATAGCAGCTATCCCACCAAGGCCTGAATTAGCGCCAGTCTTGACAGATTTTATAACTGCAAGTTTGTTCCTGATTAGATCAGGCCGACAGGACAACAATAGCCGAGGACACGTAACCATTAGCACTGGCACTGATTTATTCTTTCTCTCTTTACTTTTTATTGTCTTTATTTAATTAATAGTCTGGGAATATCAGATTGGAATTGCATCCTGACCATTTCAGTTTTAATATTGTAAACAATTTTTTAACCTTACATTACACTTATGGTGATGTCACTGGCACAGAAATAGTGATGTGACATTGATAGAGGTGACTTCTCTCTTCTCTCTCTCTCCCTCCCTCCCTCCCTCCCTCTCTCTCTCTCTCTCTCTCTCTCTCTCTCTCTCTATTCTCTCTCTATTCTCTCTCTTTCTCTCTCTCTCTCTCTCTCTCTTTCTCCTTTAATCTTCTGGCAGATTATATATATATCACTCGCCAGAAACTGTTGTCAATTGTTGTTACACCAATCTGGTCCTGTGTTAGTATTGCCTCTATCACCTTGCCACCTCAGGGAAGCTGCTTGTCACCTTGGGGACACTGCTTCCCAACATTTCCCACCATTATGAAGCAAAGACTTGTGCCTAATAAAATATGTAGGCTGTCACCTTGTAAGTGGTACTAGGATCGGTCCAATTCACCGATTGTCGGAGAATCGGACTGTATCTGTTTATGTACGTGTGATATTGGTCAGATCACGGATCAGACTTCTGTGACACAGCTGCTCAAATTTACTTCACAGTCTGAATGTGACGGTAGGCTCAGTGGTTCTTGAGCATTGTGGTCCAGTGGTAAAGTATCGAACCCGTGATCAGACGGTTGTCACTGGGTTTGATCCTCCACCACGGCTATGCTTGGTTTCCTTGAGCAAAACACTTTTCTGCATATGTTTAGTACTGATTCTACTCAGGAAGAGAATGAACGCGAGTTGAATTGCTTCACAATCAAAGTAGAATAAATAAATTTAAACTGAACTCGGTGGTTGTGTGTCATCCTTACTTGCAGGTGATGGTTGGTTCCATTCATAACTAGGGAATAACACTCTAATATGATATTTGTTCGGGACAGTGTCAAGGCAGTTTGCGGATACCTATCTGTATGCAATTATGTATAGTATGAAGAGTGGTCTGTGAGTGCAGTGTCAGTATTATGTGACTAAAAGTATTGCCTATGATAGGATATTTTGGTGTGACATCAGACAGAATAATGTGACATCACGCAGAATAGTGTCTCCAGCAGACACTCATGCTATCACAGAAAACTTGTTGAGAGTATGACCAAACACTTGGACAGTTCAATATATACCTAATATGTATCAAGCGCAGTGGTAGTGTGGTGGATAAAGTGATGGTCATTGACACCAGAAGTTTCTTGTTCGATTCTTAACTCTGAACTCTAAAACATATCACTCAGTATCTACTCAGGAACAAGACTTGAGGGTGTAAGTAAGCTCTGGGCTTTCTCCGCAATCTGGCTAAAAAAAAATTATATAAACAAACATGTACTTAAAAGTCCCAAAAAATAAATTTACAAAAACTAATTAACAATTTACAATTAACAAAGCTGATCACTAGTTTGTATGTATTTTTAAAATATATATCTATACGGCATGGATGGTTGACAATATGATTTAAAAAGCGAACTTGTCACCATCTTATTTCTTGCAATGATTGTTATATATAAACAACTGAGTCAGCTGAGAGACTGCATGATTCCAAGCATCTACATGTACTGGACTGCTCTGTAATGTAATCTCGAGGTAAGCTTTTTGCACTCTGTCTATTTGGCAGGAAACCATTTTGTACAAATGCTCGATATTTGGAATTGTTTTTATTGCTTTTAAATTAAGTTATATTCTTATCATGAAGGGCATGCAATTATTGTAAAATATTTCAAGTCTGGGATGAATTAAATATTAGCTGCAGAGCTGGCATTACAAATATTACATCTGGTACATTACCAGCCGAAATGCTGGGAACTGTGAAGGTCATAGAGGTCATAATGACTTAAGTGATCTTTTTTTTTTTCATGCTTAAAACAATTATTTGTCAAATGTTTTCTTCATTATAATTTATTCATGGAATGGAGGTTGTGCACCCAGCTGAGTCCAGGGAGCAGGGAGGAATCATTCGGGAAGGAAATATTCCAGAAATGCTCACATCTCACCAAAAGTTGAATCGTATTCATAGTGTGGTTGTAGTTTTTGAGGAGATATTATTGTGAAATGTCTGAAACCTTGTTGCAAAAAAAGACAAAATAACACTGTACATCTAATCTGTCAGGTATTATAAACATTAAGTAAAAAAAACTTAAAACTGAAATGGTTCCAGCAGTTTTACCCTTGCTTGACTGGTGATACATGTATTATAAATTACGGTATCATTTCAAGTAACATAAAGGAAGCAAGCGATCTGGTCATTTGTTCTAAAACAGGTGTGCAGTTTGATGTGATATAAAATTGGCTTCTGCTTCCAGCTTCGTTGATTCAGAAAATAACAAGACTTCATTTAGAGAGAGCAGGCAGAAAGCCTGGTTGAAAAAAGTACTCTTGGATCATTAAGAGAGATAAGTAGGATTGATTGAGGAAAACAGGTGTTTGGATATTGTTGTTAGTTTTTCTTCCATTCAAATCACCCAAATTATAGAACATTAATATTCAAAGTATCTCTTAGAAATTTTATCAGGCAGTTATATAATGTAATGTTGTAAGTATTTTATTCAAGTTAAAGTAATTTTAATTAAATTAAAAACTCATTCTTCATGAATGTGTATAAAATTACGTTATTTAAATGGTCATGTCATTTCAGGCGTCATGTTAAATATGTTACACGACATAATTATGTTAAAAAGTATCTATTTAATCACATTAGTTGGCTGCATAAATACTAGTAAAATGAGGTGTTTAAAAAGATATCTGCACTTTTGTTATATTTTCACAATTTAATATAGCCAATGAATAAAAATTATATTGCCATAAAAAATAATAGTTCCTCTATGCAATTGCCAAATTTCGTATTGATATATTGAATACCGTTACATGGCAACATCACTAGAAATATACGTATAATGGCTTCAAAGCACTTGTATGTGAATATTTTCTTTCCATGTGTGTTTAAACTCATTTGGCGTTTATCCTTTTTGGAAACATTTTCTCGAAAAAAAGGCAACTGCCTACCATGAGTGCTTTTTGGAAACCTATTCTTTTGAAACCTTTTCTCAGAAAAAGGTAACTGTCTCAAAAAATTTTTGCAGCCATTTAGTGTTATTTTTTAAAACTTTTTTCTTAGAAATAGGCAACTGCCTGGCATGCAGAGTTTTTTTGGAAACCTTTTTTTTTTTTTTGAGACCTTTTTGCAGAGAAAGGCAAATGCCTGCTATGTGGTGCTCTTGGTAAAAAGCAAATGCCTGCTATGTGGTCCTCTTGGTAAAAAGCAAATGCCTGTTATGTGGTGCTCTTGGTAAAAAGCAAATGCCTGTTATGTGGTGCTTTTGGGTAAAAAGCAAATGCCTGCTATGTGGTGCTCTTGGTAAAAAGCCAATGCCTGTTATGTGGTGCTCTTGGTAAAAAGCGAATGCCTGCTATGTGGTGCTCTTGGTAAAAAGCAAATGCCTGTTATGTGGTGCTCTTGGTAAAAAGCAAATGCCTGTTATGTGGTGCTCTTGGTAAAAAGCAAATGCCTGCTATGTGATGCTCTTGGTAAAAAGCAAATGCCTGCTATGTGGTGCTCTTGGTAAAAAGCAAATGCCTGTTATGTGGTGCTCTTGGTAAAAAGCAAATGCCTGTTATGTGGTGCTCTTGGTAAAAAGCAAATGCCTGTTATGTGGTGCTTTTGTTAAAAGCAAATGCCTGCTATGTGGTGCTCTTGGGAAAAGGCAACTGCTTGCTATGTGGTGCTCTTTGGGAAAAGGCAACTGCTTGCTATGTGGTGTCCTTGGGAAAAGGACACTACTTAATTGCTATGTGGTGCCCTTGGGAATAGGCAACTGCTTGCTGTGTGGTGTCCTTGGGAAAAGGACACTACTTAATTGTTATGTGGTGCCCTTGGAAAAGGCAACTGCTTGCTATGTGGTGTCCTTGGGAAAAGGACACTACTTAATTGCTATGTGGTGCCCTTGGGAATAGGCAACTGCTTGCTATGTGGTGTCCTTGGGAATAGGCAACTGCTTGCTATGTGGTGCTCTTGGGAAAAGGCAACTGCTTGCTAGGTGGTGCCCTTGGGAATAGGCAACTGCTTGCTATGTGGTGCTCTTTGGGAATAGGCAATTGCTTGCTATGTGGTGTCCTTGGGAAAAGGACACTACTTAATTGCTATGTGGTGTCCTTGGGAAAAGGCAACTGCTTGCTATGTGGTGTCCTTGGGAAAAGGACACTACTTAATTGCTATGTGGTGCCCTTGGGAATAGGCAACTGCTTGCTATCCAAGGACACTACTTAATTGCTATGTGGTGCCCTTGGGAATAGGCAACTGCTTGCTGTGTGGTGTCCTTGGGAATAGGCAACTGCTTGCTATGTGGTGCTCTTGGGAAAAGGCAACTGCTTGCTAGGTGGTGCCCTTGGGAATAGGCAACTGCTTGCTATGTGGTGCTCTTGGGAATAGGCAACTGCTTGCTATGTGGTGCTCTTGGGAAAAGGCAACTGTCTGCTATGTGGTGTCCTTGGGAAAAGACAACTGCCCACTATGTGGTACTCTTGGGAAAAGACAACTACCCACTATGTGGTGCTCTTGGGAAAATGCAATTGCCCACTATGTGGTGCCCTTGGGGAAAGGTAACTGCCCGCTATCTGGTGCTTTTGGGAAAAGGCAACTGTTTGCTATGTGGTGCTCTTTGAAAGCTTTTTCATAGAAAAAGGGCAACTGGCTGCCATGTGTCCTTCTACCAAAGTGACAGACATCTACTCTAGATACCACAGTGAACTTTATTATGTGGATGTACTTATACACCATAAGCTGACATTTTATACATATATTCGTAATTTGAATGACATGCATGTAGGGCGGGCGGCTTCGTACTGGCTTGTGAAGCTGTCTGCGGAATCTACTTATTCTTCTCCACTTCCTCATGAATTATTTATCAGCTTAAAATTCTACAGTTTCTTGGTCGAGCTACAGCACGTGAAATTATGACCAATAAATATAGGATCTTACATGAGTGCTCATTCATTATTGAATTTATTAAACAAGTTGACAAAAAATACATTATAATATGGGGTTCATGATTGTGTCCTTGAGCAAACCACTTTATCCGCATACTGGTTCTGTCCGGAAAAACTTTGAGTGTGATTTGTCCAAGTTGTAAGAACTTGTTTCATAATCGATATAAATAGATCAGTTTAAAAGAAACACACATAAACTCTAAAAGGGACTAGACAATGGTTCAAATGGGAAAACTATCAGTTACTTGCAGAGATGTGTGTGCTCAAGTACTGATCAACATTCCATGATTCCAGGAAAGAGTAGTTATGTTAATTCTGTTAGCCCTCGATGGCATAATTTATGATGCTAAATACTCAAACAAGCACACAATTCTCAGATGGACTGTATGTGGAAAACACTTACATGTATCGTCCTTGGCAGAAGGACATGTGTGGGTAATTCAGACTGAGTTTTATTCTATTATATAAAAGTTAGCGCTGTCCCTGAGGGACGTAACATGTCGGGTTTAATATTTCTATTTAATGTGCCTCAAAAAGCATTTATTACATTTACCCGTAGGGAGGATGTTTCCGCTTTGTTTACCTTTTTACATAGGGGGATTTGGTTGCGATGGTAATGCTGGTGTAAATTGATGCCCTTATTTGTACATCCATTGTGTAAGATATGTTCTGAGTATTAGTTGCATTAATTTACAATTAATGTATGATGTTAATATAGAAAACGAAATGAAGGGGGGCAGCAACAAGAAATCGTGTTGTTTATTTGGAACCTTGAGTATTTGAAACCTTGTTATGTATTTGAATCCTTGTTGTGTATTTAACTTACACTTTGTTAAAGTCATTTTGACTTTGATACATGTAATACAGTTTCCACCTTAGCTTCTGGACATTGAAATAGAACTGCACTTGTCTGAAACCAAGTTGCCTTCGTGCCACATTAATGAAAAATGGCGCCGTTATTTGTGCATACCAGCACATAATGTTTTTTAAATTTTTGAGTTGAACCATTCATTTCCTTGTATTAAATAAATGCTAATAGAAAAACAAACAAAAAAAAACGAGGAAACTTTAGAATACATTTTAAGATCAAAGCTGTTAGAAGATTGGAGACGTTGCCAGTTTTTATCATGCGGTCGGTCTCCATTGTGGAAGTAGAATGTATATCAGTGAGAAGAAAAAACAACTAATTTTTAGCGTCAGATTTTCATTCTCGCCTCCGCGAAGGCCAGGAACACGAACACGCCAATATTAAATATTTTATTGTCAACAGTTAGAATCTAGAATCTAAACAAAACAAAGACATCAGAATAAGGCAATGTTTCCAATTTCCTCTCCAGTTCATATCCGATAAATCAAGCAACAAATGTTTTTGGAAGTCAGCTGGGGAATTGGTTTAATAAAAAGACAGACAATGAACGGCAGATTCGGTTGTATTGGAACGTAAATTGGAGCCTCTCTTCTCGTCCTGAATCTCATTTTGTCATAATTGTGGAACGAGAGTAGTAAATCATCACAGTTATGGTGGGATATCACACCATGGCTATCCAGAATTTATTCTTTATTCCAGCCGATGTTTGAATAATTTGTTTGTTATTGTTCCACAGGAACAAAAAATGAAAGTAAATGTAGTAATTAAGTCATTTATCAGAATTTGTTACAAACGCTAGCTGAAGGAGATGTTTATCTCAAAGTCTACATGAAGATAAGACTGAAATAAAAACATGAAGTTAAGGCTGAAATAAAAACATGAAGATAAGGCTGAAATAAAAACATGAAGTTAAGGCTGAAATAAAAACATGAAGATAAGGCTGAAATAAAAACATGAAGTTAAGGCTGAAATAAAAACATGAAGTTAAGGCTGAAAAGTTAAGGCTGAAATAAAAACATGAAGTTAAGGCTGAAATAAAAACATGAAGATAAAGCTGAAATAAAAACATGAAGATAAGGTTGAAATAAAAACATGAAGTTAAGGCTGAAATAAAAACATGAAGATAAGGCTGAAATAAAAACATGAAGATAAAGCTGAAATAAAAACATGAAGATAAGGCTGAAATAAAAACATGAAGACAAGGCTAAGGCTGAAAGGGAAAAAAAAACAAAGATCAGGTTGTCCTTATAAAAAATTGTCTGCCGTGTTCCTTCCTATCGACTCAAAATTTTATAGCTACCCATAAATTTTCATTTACTTTCAAAGTGTCAATTTTTTTTCAGGATTTCTGTTTAAAATTACCATGCAAAATCAAAATCTGGCAAAAAAATAAATAGCTACCTACCTACCTATATGGTATATAGTGTTTATTTTCTGAAGATTTTTCTTCATTTTATAAGATTTTCAGATATAGATTTTTTCTCAAAATTACCACTTTCTAGGAAAGAAAGAATGTGCTTAATGCCATTTTCAGCTGTGACAGGTCGTAAATGGCATTTCCAGTTTTATTGGCTAAGGATGATGCCAGATTGAATCTGAGTAGAACCTCCGTCCTTCCACAAGTAACTGACAAACTTTCTCACAAATATGTTTTGGACATAGCTAGGCTCGAACTCACAAACTCAGTGGTGAGAGGTAAGTGGTCATTAGCCAACACCGTCTTAGACTAAGGTACTTCTCCAAGGATCACTCACATTATTGGAAAGAAATGTATATGTCCAGAAGTCTATATTGCATCTAAACTGACTCAAATCATGCATGCTTGGGTTTTACTTCTTGACCTTTCGCAATTGATTTCTTTTGGAGAAAACTGGCCTGTATGAGAAAGTCTTTTGTTCTGATTGAAAGTCTCTGAGCCAATGCTGGGCTAATTTTGAATAGAAAATGGAAGTGCTAGCAATGTTTCATCTGTGTAATGAAATTAAATGTGGATTGTATGGCCCGAGCTTCTAAGCAATATTGATCAAACTTTAATCTCCGCTTTAGCAACATAGATTATCTATGATTAAATAGACATGGATCTAATGAGTCCCCACATGTGACGATCTATACTGTTTGTCTCGTAAGCATCATGTGTTCGCCACATGTCCTGGTTTGATTATAATGTTAGCATTGTCTGTTGCTTGTCCCAGCCTGGTTCTAGATCTATGCTTGTCTGCTGCTAGCCCCAGCCTTGTTCTAGATATTTGCTTGTCTGCTGCTTGTCCCAATCTGGTTTTAGATATTTGCTTGTCTGCTGCTTGTCCCAGCCTGGTTCTAGATCTATGCTTGTCTGCTGCTTGTCCCAGTCTGGTTCTAGTAATTTACTTGTCTGCTGCTTGTCCCAGTCTGGTTCTAATGCTTTAGTTCTAGTGTTTGGAGTACTATGCAACTGTAGCAGTACATCTTTTAGCATGGAGCTGTAACGGAACATATTTTAGTTTCGTACCGAAGTAGTACATACAACTGGTTTAATGAATGTTTTTTCTTGCTATAAACTAAGTGCCCTTTATCCATCTAACAATTAAGATGGGTAGTACTGGGGCTTGTTAATGTACATACATCAGTTTAGATTCATTTAGGTACATGTTTTGATTTACAGTGTCTGTATAAATACTCCATCAAATTTAAAATCTTGGCAACAGAAATGAATATTTGTATGAAGGCTACGCCATTAATGCTATTAATGAGCAGGTTTATAGCCAGCCTGTCTTATGTTACAGATGAGTTCAGGGAAGTTGGAGCTTGTTTCAGTAATGCTTTTATAATTAAATAAAAATCCAAATCCAAAATAGAAGAAACTCAAATGATTTCTTCACAAGTAAGTTTTAAACTGGCATTTTGACGAAACATTAGAGATTTGATTGTTTTTTTGTTTTTTTTGTGCTGTTTTAATTTTGTTGTATAAAAAAAAAACTAAAATGGGTGGTAATATATACAACAATAATAAAATATATGATAAATAAGTCTTAATATAGCCCCCACCACACACACACACACACACCACCACCACTTGCCCCCCCCCCCCCCCTCAGAGATGACAGTATTACTTTGTTGAGAGACAGTGACCCCCCACCCCCACCCCCACCCACACACACACACACACACACACACACACACACACACACCGACCACCACCACCACTTGCCCTCCACCCTCAGGGACGACCACTGGCAGTATTACTTGGTTGAGAGACAGTGATCACCCACACACACACACACACACACACACACACACACACACACACACACACACACACACACACAATGACCACCACCACCACTTGCCCTCCACCTTCAGGGACGACCACTGGCAGTATTACTTGGTTGAGAGACAGTGATCACCACCCTCCCACCATTACACTTCTACTTTTTAATACATATATATCCAGCATGCAGGGTAACACATGCAGCTCTCTCACGCTCAACTATGGTATCTACTTGTAATACAGGGTACATAGTTAGTGGGAAATGTCCTATGTCACCCATATCATCAAGTAGTGTTTACATTACTTCATCAAACACTTCAAAGGAAGCATGACACTGTTTCGGGTAATTGCCTGGTAGTTTTGTAAGTGTTAAATATTCCTTATTGCTTTAGAGTGCAGCTGTATATCGTGTTTTTATTTTGGTGTAATATTATGATGGTTGCAATTACAGCATCTCCCCCAATACTATCTCCGGCTCAGATGGTTATAATAGTGACTGAACAGAACATAATAGGCACAGCTGATCCAGGCTGGTATGTAGTAGTAAACAGGACCTAAATGGGCAGTCAGACCTATCACAGAATAAAACTGATCATATGCTTATTTCCAAGACTTTATGGTCTGATAATGGCTGATCCAGATTTTCAGATCCCTGACAAACCTGAATTTAGAGATTTTAAGGTGGTGTAGTAGCAGCATACTTGCTCTCTTTAAAACCACCGCTTTATTATCAAATCTACACATTCTTTCTACGTAAGTGTCATTTTTCAAATACTTAAAATCAAATAAATATTAATGTAAGTTTCAAAAATGATACTTGTCCTGGAGAAATGCTTATTGTCATGATGAACGGTAGAGTGGAATTTTCAAACTCTGTAAAGCAGTGAAAATTTAACTGATGAGATTTTAAGACAAGGGATATGGGACCATTTTGATTGATGACCCTTTTTATTTTCAAAAAAAATAAAAAATTAAAAAAATCAATAAATAGATAAAATAAAATCCTCCCCCCTCTCCACCCTCTTTTTAAGAAATTTATAATGGCCGTATGTCATTGATTATATATTTTCTTTTAGATATAAAGTGTGGGTGGGGCTCATATGTTTGAACAAACCTTGTATAACCAGGCCTGTTATGTTGTATTAAAAGAAAATTATCAACTCACTTGATAATAAAACATACTTTAATTTGACGGTCTTCATCCCCTTTCATCTCCTCCATTTTCTGTATATTGAATATAAAACGTAAGTGTTGTGTCATACTTGTAAGTGCATGCTGTCACAGTTGTTCATTTCTGGTTATCTTTATATCTGTGCAAATTTCAAATTTCTCTTTTGCGTTGAAAGGAGATTAGATTGTGTGCATTAAATTAAACAAATGTAAACATCAATTTCCTGTGTTTCTCTTTCATAATTCTTTCTGTGCACCAGTCAATGTTTGCTCTATGTTTACCGTACATTTTCTACGACAGGGACTGTAACTGTCCCCATCTTAAACATTATAATTTAGTGATCACTTTGAATAAAATAAATCAAAATGTAGTGTATGTTTATGAAATTTGAATGCAGAGTTACCACAGTGATTATGTACTTTTGACAATTTAGTGCTCTCATTGACGATTAAGTTCACTTAGTGAATATATGGTGCACATTTAGCTATGACAATACAATTTAGTGCTCACATTAAATTGTATCAGTGAAATTATAGACTTTATTTAGTGCAGCACTACAAAAGTGATATTTACTGGAACAATTGTACACCGCATGCTTTAATGTGGTAATAAAGTGCATACTTAAAGCATTGTAAAACACTGATTGTTTGATGATATAGTGCTTATCATGTGACAATTTACTGTGTAATGGAAAGCGACTTGAAACTGTTTTGTTTATTGGAGAAGGAAATTATAATGCAATATATTTTTATTAATTTATTTAAGTTTTACCGAAAGACAAAAAGTTTTAAAAGGCCAGTTTTTATAGTATGAAAAATGACACTTGATGGATCTTTGGTAGCAATGTCCTGTTAGCATGTGTTTTATCAATTACAATCAATTGGTTTGAACATTGGGCTCATTCATCAACAGTTTGTTTAAATTTTTAGTGACATTTTTATGCTATCAAGGGTTAAAAGATGATCACTTAACCACTGTTTCCTTGGATTGTGAAAGTTAGCCAGTACTTGAGCACACCCATCTCCCCAAATAACTGATAACGTTTCTAATTTGAACCAGATGCGAGAAATGAATGGCAATGAGATGCAATGCCGTATGATCATCAATCATTATGGAAATTGTGACTGGGATTCAAACTCACTACCCCGGGATTGATAATCAGACGCACTGCTGACTGAGCTCAAGATTAGAAGTGTAAAAGAGGTTGATTGGGTAAAACTGGTTTTAAAACTGCACACAGAATAATCAATCTGCTGTGGATATAGTACAGTGTTGTGGTTGTTGTGACATTTGCTTATCCGTCTTATGCAACTGTAGATATGCACCGTCTGTTTGTTTTATAAATGATAAAGATCTGATTTCATGGTGCAGTTTACATAGTCGCTATTTTTCGCCCAAGTCTATTATCAGATTGTATAAAAAACATGAAATATCACTTGCAACATTGAATTCCCAGTAAGTCGGCATGGGAACAGCAAGTCAAATTTGTTTTGCTGATATTTGGCAGGGCCCGGAGGAACCTCCACTCTCTCCAACAGTTATGAATGAATGAATGAATGAATGAATGAATGAATGAATGAATGAATGAATGAATGAATGAATGAATGAATGGGGTTTTACAGTGTACCAACACACATTGTAGGTTATTTGACACCAGCAGAAGGAAGATTCCAGGTTCACTCTGCACATACAAAATTAACATACAGATTTAAAAAATCACATCAACAAATGAATATGCAGAATGAACCTAGAACATTGATACCTGCAGAACTGCAGAGTTTCAGCAAATTCTATCGTATTACTCAAATTGTCGCTTCTTTCAACATGCATGAGCCACAGTGAGTCAATTCTTGCCATCACTCACATGGCTCCCTGGAACTACACAGGGGTTGGTAATATTACCACACAACCCAACAGTTATATGTGAGGAAGTTTGTCAGTTAGGCCAACATTATAATTATATCGCTTTTTTTTCGCTCTTTCTTGATCCTTGATTTCAAAATTGGGTAGGTAGAGCTGTTTAAAAAATAAATTGTTTGCAGTGCTCCTACCTGCTCACTCAAAATTGAAGCTACCCAATATTTTTTATTGACTTTCAAAGCTTTTTTTTTTTTTTCATGATTTCTGTCCATTTTTCTTTAAAATGACTATGCAAAATCAAAATTTAGCACCAAAAAAAAAATAGCTACCTACCTACCCACATGAAAGAAACTGGGTCAGAGCACAGCAAACAAATATTTATTTTGAAGTTGGCCTACCAACAAGTCATATTTCTCTGACACTACAGTGATTTAAAAATGTTGTATGATATTTATTATCATGCAAAAAAATATAACAAAAATAATACAAAGATTATCTTCAAAATGTGACGGAAAATTTTCTTTTTTAAACAAGCAGTTTTTTTAATGAGTAGAAAGAAAAAACGCAAACAAACAATATTTTAATTCAGCCTTCGTTGTGACTTTTCGGCGACTCATTCAAGTGTGTTTCTAAATAATTAAACCTCCATTATGACTTTAACTTAAAAACCGAAAGTGAAATGAAGATGATTATTTGTTTTTTTTACTTTTTCCCAAATTGTTTGATTTTTATACTACCGCGAAGTGACATCACACAAGGGAACTATTTTCCCTGAATAAAAAATATCATATTCATGTTCCTGCAAATCTTGAAGCTGGCTGATAAAAGTGTGATAAAAAAATAAGCTTGGCATGTCATGTTATACACCTTGGGGGTTAGTGAGCTTTAATAATGCATGGATTTTACCCAGTGTTCAAGCAGAAACATCATTTTTAGTGAGATGATACTAAATGCAATATCCGAGATTGACATTTTCTTCTGATCTGTGTAATTGTGTGGCAGTTTTGTGGTGAAATATCATGCAAATTGTTGACTTTGTAACATTTAGGTATAATTGATTAAATAATTACTAAAAGCTATTCAAATATCACCACTAAAACAGTGTTCTAAAAAATGGATAAAAGCCCTGAATATTTTGATATAATGACAGAAAATCAGGCAGTTCAGGAATGCAAGGACAGCTGAATTATGAAATTCTGCACATCAGTAGTATTTGGAACCAGATATTTAGGGACAAATTTTCCATATAATGGCATTCCATCATTCTTTTTTTTATTTTCAACAGAATTAAAGAGAGAGAAAACATTGAGAATGGACAGTACATATATAGTCCTGTCCAATCTATTTGAAGGCACCCGTGATGCATTCATGCTAGTATTCTAAACAGTAAAAAAAGTTATAATGTTACGGCATACCAACACCAAAAGTTACAATGTTACGGCATACCAACACCAATAGTTATAATGTTATGGCATACCAACACCAAAAGTTACAATGTTACGGCATTCCAACACCAAAAGTTACAATGTTACGGCATACCAACACCAAAAGTTACAATGTTACGGCATACCAACACCAAAAGTTACAATGTTACGGCATACCAACACCAATAGTTACAATGTTATGGCATACCAACACCAAAAGTTACAATGTTATGGCATACCAACACCAATAGTTACAATGTTACGGCATACCAACACCAATAGTTACAATGTTACGGCATACCAACACCAAAAGTTACAATGTTACGGCATACCAACACCAATAGTTACAATGTTATGGCATTCCAACACCAAAAGTTACAATGTTACGGCATACCAACACCAATAGTTACAAGGTTATGGCATACCAACACCAAAAGTTACAATGTAACGGCATACCAACACCAATAGTTATAATGTTATGGCATACCAACACCAAAAGTTACAATGTTATGGCATACCAACACCGAAAGTTACACTGTTATAGCATACCAACACCAAAAGTAACAATGTTACGGCATACCAACACCAATAGTTACGATGTTTTGGCATACCAACACCAAAAATTTCAAAGTTATGGCATACCAACACCAAAAGTTACAATGTTTTGGCATACCAACACCAAAAGTTACAATGTTATGGCATACCAACACCAAATGGTTACAATGCTTTGGCATACCAACACCAAAAGTTACAATGTTATGGCATACCAAAACCAAAAGGTACAATTTTTGGCATACCAACACCAAAAGGTACAAGGTAATTGCATACCAACACCAAAAAGTACAATGTTACGGCATACCAACACCAAAAGTTACAATGTTATGGCATACCAACACCAAAAGGAACAATGTTTTGGCATACCAACACCAAAAGGTATAAGGTTATGGCATACCAACACCAAAGGGTACAATATAATGGCATACCAACACCAAAAGTTACAATGTTTTGGCATACCAACACCAAAAGGTACAAGGTTATGGCATACCAACACCAAAAGGTACAATGTAATGGCATACCAACACCAAAAGCTACAATGTTATGGCATACCAACACCAAAAGGTACAATGTTTTGGCATACCAACACCAAAAGTTACAATGTTTTGGCATACCAACACCAAAAGTTACAATGTCATGGCATATCAACACCAAAAGTTACAATGTAATGGCATACCAACACCAAAAGGTACAATGTTAAGGCATACCAACACCAAAAGGTACAATGTTTTGGCATACCAACACCAAAAGTTACAAAGTTATGGCATACCAACACCAAAACATAATGTTTTGTCATACCAACACCAAAAGGTACAATGTTTTGGCATACTAACACCAAAAGTTACAATGTTATGGCATACCAACACCAAAAGTTACAATGTTTTGGCATACCAACACCAAAAGTTACAATGTTTGGCATGGTTACAATGTTATGGCATACCAACACCAAAAGATACAATGTTTTGGCATACCAACACAAAAAGTTACAATGTTATGGCATACAAACACCAAAAGGTAAGGTGGTCGTGTGGGGTACTTTATTTTATTTTTTTTTATTTTATTTTTTTTATTTTATGAAAATAAAAAGGGTTGGGGCCGCATGAAAATTAGTGGGCTGGTGGGGAGGATTTATCTAGCAATTCATTTATTATGGCCTAATCTGTTATACGTTGAAAGGGGAACTAAACACCATTATTCAATAAATGTTGATATATCCATTATAAAATACAACCATTTTTTTTTTGGTAATTCAAAATAATTAGATTAATTATTTCTTTGTATAAAATAAATTCAAATATCTTTATATTGTGTAAAGCAGTGTTCCCTATGACTGCCTTGGCTGCAGTGGTTTTAAAAGCATTAAATTAACTGCATATTTAATATTTAATCGAGTGCAGGAATCAGCCGTGCAACCAAATACTCATAATTGGTACAATTAGCAGTGTAAATTCACAAAATCCCGTCTTAATATGTTTTACTGCACTTTCTTGTAAAACGCTTGCATTTAAATGCATTTTGTATGCAAATGAGCATGTGGATGATGTAATGGTGCCCCTGGAACATTATTTTCGATGCAGCCATTTTAAGTTTTGAGGCTTTAGTACTCTAGTATGAGTCATAACAGACATATCTGTATCTATGAGACATTGGAAGTTGCAACTTATAATAAGTCGGTGAAGATCGGGAGAAAGATAGATGGGTCCCTGCTATTATTGGTGTTTAAATTGATTCAGCTGTCAAAAATCATGAATAAAGTCATGGATCTGCCCCAAACTGAATCAATACTTCATAATCAAGCCCAATGAGTAAGTGTAACTCTTGTAGATGGAAGGACATTTTGCTTCTTTTTTTTGTATGAGACTGCATTACAATTGGTTGTATGGTAATATGGAGCTATCTATTGATTTTGAAAACTGTTTTGTTACTGAAGCAGAGGATGCTAAAACAATGATAGATAGACTGGTGTAATACCACTGAAATAAAGGAAGACAATGATAAAAGTTAAAACAATGCCAGATAGGCTGCGATGCTTCTGAAATTAAGGAAGACAATGCTTAAAGTTAAAACAATCCCAGATAGACTGTGACTCTTCTGAAATGAAGGAAGACAATGCTTAAAGTTGAAACAATGCCAGATTGACTGTGGCTCTTCTGAAATTAAGGAAGACAATGCTAAAAGTTGAAACAATGCCAGATAGACTGTGGCTCTTCTGAAATTAAGGAAGACAATGCTAAAAGTTAAAACAATGCCAGATAGACTGTGTCTCTTCTGAAATTATGGAAGACAATGCTTAAAGTTAAAACAATGCCAGATAGACTGTGACTCTTCTGAAATTAAGGAAGACAATGCTTAAAGTTAAAACAATGCCAGATAGACTGTGACTCTTCTGAAATTAAGGAAGACAATGCTAAAAGTTAAAACAATGCCAGATAGACTGTGGCTCTTCTAAAATTAAGGAAGACAATGCTAAAAGTTAAAACAATGCCAGATAGACTGTGACTCTTCTGAAATTAAGGAAGACAATGCTTAAAGTTAAAACAATGAGAGATAGCCTGCGATTCTTCTGAAATTATGGAAGACAATGCTTAAAGTTAAAACAATGAGAGATAGCCTGCGACTCTTTTGAAATTATGGAAGACAATGCTTAAAGTTAAAATAGTGCGAAATAGCCTGTGACTCTTCTGAAATTAAGGAAGACAATGCTAAAAGTTAAAACAATGCGAAATAGCTTGTGACTGTTCTGAAATTAAGGAAGACAATGCTAAAAGTTAAAACAATGCCAGATAGACTTTGACCCTTCTGAAATTAAGGAAGACAATGCTAAAAGTTAAAACAATGCGAAATAGCTTGTGACTCTTCTGAAATTAAGGAAGACAATGCTTCAAGTTAAAACAATGCGAAATAGCCTTTGACTCTTCTGAAATTAAGGAAGGCAATGCTTAAAGTTAAATCAATGCGAAATAGCTTGTGACTCTTCTGAAATTAAGGAAGACAATGCTAAAAGTTAAAACAATGCCAGATAGACTGTGACTCTTCTGAAATTATGGAAGACATTGCTAAAAATTAAAACAATGCAAAATCGCCTGTGACTCTTTCGAAATTAAGGAAGACAATGCTTAAAGTTAAAACAATGTGGGATAGACTGCGACTTCTGAAATTAAGGAAGACAATGCTAAAAGTTAAAAGAAAATGCCAGATAGACTGCGACTGTTCTGAAATTAAGAAAGACAATGCTAAAAGTTAAACAAGAATTCCGCGGAATGATATGTCTCGCCGTGTCCGCTTTGACTGTTAATACACACATGGGAGAGAAAAAAATTAAAATATTATATTCATACAAGATTTATCTAACTTAGTAATTGTAGTAGGTTTAATGACTAAGAAGTATTGTGTGAAGTTTCGATCAAATACATTAAGTGATTTTTGAGATATGAAGTTGATGGTAGTTGCATACAAAACTTTGACCAGTATTTGTACCGGTAAGTAAAACATATTTTAAAAAAACAACAACAAAAACTTGAAAAATGAAGACAATGGTTATAGTTAAATAAATGCTATTGAACTGAAGCAGCCGATGCTAATACAATTTGTGAGATATGTTGTGACAGAACTGATGGAAAGGTATTAGTGTTGAAAAGCCTTTACAATGTTTCTTTGCTTGACTGACAGCATGTAGAGGTAATAATATGACTATATGACTTAGTGTCTGTATAATGTGACTGACTTGGTGGGGTATCATGTCAGACGTCGCGGCATGATAATTCAGTCTGACAGTCACCGGGTTATCATACTGTCTGGTATAGCCACTGACGTGATCCACTGAAACTTTGTTGCAATGTGAAGCAGTACAATACAATGTAAAACTACGCACTTGGAACAGTTTTAATATGATTCTAGAAACTACATTAAATGGAGTGAGTGGATAGTGGTCCGGCATAAGTTTGAGGATTGGCGGGTTGTGGATTTTAAGAATCTTAAACATGGGTTCTGATAGAAAATTCATCCCAAAGAAAATAATTGTTTTGGGGAAAACATGGCCTTGACGAGTTCTCACGAAAACAGTTATCATAAGGGACAGAATTGTCTATCGGATCTGAAAAAGTCATGTAAGATTCTTTTTTCTTGCATACCAAACACATTGAATAATTATTTTAATTTAAATAATCATTATATTTTCACCATGATCACTTTTTAAGACGTCAAATTAAGTAACATCATTTACCTTTATACTTCTGGTTATATTTGTTTCCAGCGCCACAGTGCGATAATTTTAACTTTGCCATATATAGGGAAAGATAGAAAATTATCTAACCCCAGTAAAACTAGATAATCTTTATCCAGTATGCAGGAATAATCCAGTCTTCCGCCAGGGTCATCTATGTGCCGGTGTGCAAGATTCGTCTACATAATGCTGCACTGCTTCTTCTGGTAATCCAGGAAAACTTTGATAGTGTTTGTTTTACAATCAATGTAAAATAAATCAGTTTAGAGTTATAAATGACAGACATTCGGAGACTTTGTTTCTGGGTCATTCCCAGCATTTTTTATGACAATTTGTTAAAACATTGCGCATTTAATGCTTTCATGGTTATAAAAAAATGGCAAGATCAGCATGGTTGCACTCTTCATTAAATATGTATCGTGGTTTCTTTTAGAAGTGTTTTGTTTCCCGTTTAAGTGGCAGCCTCACTTAAGTTGATGTCATTCATACAATCCTCTAAAATACTCTTTAAGCACATGGTTATTTTATAGAGCAAATTTGTATATGCATTTAAGTTGTTTTGTGAAACACAGACCAGATCGTTTGGGGTCGCATAAACTTTAATGATTGTACATGTTGCATGCAAGCCATCAATTTTAAACAATAATTATTGTCAGAGAAAGTACATTTTTAATTTATTAGGTTCTAAAAGGTATATGTTACAAGAAAAGGCATGTTTTTAATACTACTAAGAAATCATTTGTGATGATTTGAATGGAAAGGGGGAATGTTTATGATTTTCAGTCACAATCACCGCCTTCCCCCTTTCATTCAAAATCACCGCCTTCCTCCCTTCAGTCAAAATTACCACCTTCCTCCTAACAGTCAAAATTACCATTTTCCACCTTTTAGTCAAAATTAGAATCTTCCTCCTTTCAGTCAAAATAACTGCCTAACTCCTGTCAATCAAAATTACCATCTTCCTCCTGTCAGTCAAAGTTACCATCTTCCTCCTTCCAGTCAAAATTACAATTATTCTCCTTTCAGTCAAAATTACCATCTTCCTCCTTTCAGTCAAAATTACTGCCTTCCTCCTGTCAGTCAAAATTACCATCTTCCTCCTGTCAGTCAAAATTACAGTCTTCCACCTGTCAGTCAAAATTACCATCTTCCACCTCTCAGTCAAAATTACAATCTTTCTCCTTTCAGTCAAATAACGCCTTCCTCCTGTCAGTCAAAATTACCATTTTCCTCCTTTCAGTCAAAATTACTGCCTTCCTCCTTTCAGTCAAAGTTACAATCTTCCTCCTGTCAGTCAAAATTACTGCCTTCCTCCTGTCAGTCAAAATTACCATCTTCCTCCTTTCAGTCAAAATTACTGCCTTCCTCCTGTCAGTCAAAATTACCATCTTCCTCCTTTCAGTCAAAATTACTGCCATCCTCTTTTCAGTCAAAATTACTGCCTTCCTTCTTGCAGTCAGAATTACAATCTTCCATCTTTCCATCAAAATAACTGCCTTCCTCCTGTCAGTCAAAATAATGACCTTCCTCCTTTCAGTAAAAATTACCATCTTCCTCTTTTCAGTCAAAATCACTGCATTCCTCCTTTCAGTCAAAATAACCGCCTTCCACCTTTCAGACAAATTTAACACCTTCCTCCTTTCAGACAAAACTACCATCTTCCTCCTTTCAGTCAAAATTACTGCCTTCCTCCTTTCAGACAAATTTAACACCTTCCTCCTTTCAGTAAAAATTACCATCTTCCTCTTTTCAGTCAAAATCACTGCATTCCTCCTTTCAGTCAAAATAACCGCCTTCCACCTTTCAGACAAATTTAACACCTTCCTCCTTTCAGACAAAACTACCATCTTCCTCCTTTCAGTCAAAATTACTGCCTTCCTCCTTTCAGACAAATTTAACACCTTCCTCCTTTCAGTCAAAATTAACACCTTCCTCCTTTCAATCAAAATCACTGCCTTCCTGCTTTCAGTCAAAATCACTGCCTTCCTCCTTTCAGTCAAAATAACAGCCTTCCACCTTTCAGTCAAATTACCACCTTCCCCCAATAGCCTTAACAGTAGGTGATCAATTTGTTGGCGCTGCCAATGTTCAAAATGTTTTTCAATCGTGTAATCTATCATTAAAAAAATGGATGATGACATTTGGTATAGTTGTATTGATATACTGGAATATGGGTAATATTAAAGAACCATTCTGGTGATTTTTAAATGTAAATCTTTACAAATTATTATTTAGTACTCATATTGTATTTGACTTTCATTTGTATGTTTGTTTATTTTCAGTTGGTGAAGATGAAGCTGCATGAGTGCTCCCAGTATACAACATGCGGCACATGCCTTGGTGCCAATGACCCATACTGCGGCTGGTGCTCCCTCGAAAACAAGTAGGTTCCTTTCTTACTCAAAATATCTAGAGAGAATAATGACCCAACATCACTGAGGTCAAAGTCGTACTGTCACTTTATTTCATGATTGTGTCCTTGACTTGCACAGGAGTCTTATCAATAGAGCATGTTAAAGAATTATAGAACATTAATTGTTGACAAGTGTAACATATAGATCCTACTTATCCTTTGTCTTTCTAAGCTGCCAGGCCCGATTATCTCAGTATGTTCTGTAGCATGTCTGACTATCAATCCAGGGGTCGTGAGTGGGAACCTCCACCCAGCCACAGTCACCATGATGATTGATATACAACATTGCATCTCATTATTATTCATCTCTCACCGCTGATTCAAGTGGGAAAGTTATCAGTTGTGGAGATGGGGTGTGCTCGGGTACTTGTTAACCTTCCAGGATCCCAGTGGTTAGGTTAACTGATAGTCTGTTTGCCCTTGATGGCATAAAAATAACTCCAAATATTCAATCAATCAATCAATCAATCCTTTCGAAGCAATAATGAGCAGTTAAACAAATTTGGTTATGACTTCCATTATGAATGAAACTAAGTTACAATGTTACTTGGATAATTGGAACGTGTTTTTTTTTGTTACTCCAACAATCCAATATGACCAATGTTATTAAAATAAATTTTAAAAAAATCATAAAGTTTTTTTACCAGAAATACTGTCCCTGAATCAGTTCTCTCATTTATTGCCTTGCTACACACAACAAGATTGACTCCTCCTTTTGCAAAGTAATTGAATCAAATGTACTAAATCACTCGGCCACTAACTCAAGAGAATACTTTTACTAGGTCAACCTGACACTGTTGTGAAATTTAATCATATTGGGCAAAATAAATTGAATTTTTAATGACACTTCTCTTCACTTGGAGAGCTAAGAAGATTTATTAAAAAACAACTGAACAAAAACAAATAAGAACAAACTGGAATATTACTGACAAGCTTTCAAGCAATTTGATTAATGATCAGTGTAAGGAGAAGCTTGGTTAATTGGTAAATCAATAAAAGAAGATGGAGAAACAATGTAGAAATAATTAACATTAATGGAGTGTGTAACTGTCTAACTGCTGCCTCATTGCTCAGTGCCCAACATGCTAAACGTAGGTTTGCCTGGTTTGTGCCAGGAGAGGATATGGCCAACATCTGATACCTTTGTGTGGTGTGTTTGTCAGCATTGATTGAGAGGTGGCGAAAAATATGATTAGCATCTTCCTGAATGTGAAGTGGGGTGTGAAGAAGATAATAAATTATGTATTGCTGGTGTGGCTGATAAAAACACACACTTGGGTCCTCTAAGGCCACTGTTCTCTGTTCTGTGCTATATAAACATATATCTAGAACCCTGGATTTGAGCTAATCAATTCGTACAAAAATGTTTTAGCTGTTTATACATGTTTATTTTAGCTTGATTGAGATGAAAGTTCAAAGGTTATATGACCTCTCAAATCCATTTCTGATACTTAATAATGTCTTTTGAAAGGCATTGACTCGAATTGGGATTCAAACCTGTGACCTCTGATGTGAGCTGCCAACACTATCTACTTTCCCTACTGTCCTGTTAAAATATTTTAGATGAGAGATTTTCTTCAAAAGTAATTATTTTGCATCTGAGACTTCATAACTCACTCTGCGCTGCTGATGTTATGGGTTGGAGCCAAGCTTGGTTCAGTTTTCTAAGTTTACCAGTTTCCCATATTAATTGAGAAGTTTTGTCAGTTTCGTGCAGAAGGAAGTTGGTCTGTCTCAGTATTTTATACAATCATAAATGGTTTTCCTCAATCAATAAAACCTGTATGCCATGTTGAACCTGTGATGTGTTGAAAATGGCATTATACATCATTCAGACAAAAAAAACAAAAAACACCGCCATTAAAACTAAAATAACATTGTAAATATTGCTATAGCAGTCAGTCAGTAGCTTGGCAGATCTAAATTAAATGTTTTAATTTCAGTTAGTTACTTGATTGCCACGCTTCACTATGTTTTAACTCTGGCAAATTAAAATATTCATTCTGTGATTTTAAAGCAGCAGTGAGTGATTGGTTCACCTGTAAGATGTAATTTTTTTGTGTTTCGAGACATTGCCGTAGTGCATTTTCTTTTGCTGTTTCCAGGGGTCGTTAGTTTGAATCCCCAATAGGTCACAGTCTCCATGATGATTGGCTGATGATGTTTTATCTCATAATCATTCATCTCTCACCGCTGAATCAAGCAAGAAAGTTGGCAGTTACTTGCACAGACATGTGTTCTTGAGTACTGGTTAACTTTTTAGAATCCCACAAAAGAGTGGTTAGATTAGCTAATCATCGGTTAGCCCTCGATGGCATCAAAATGACGCTTGATATTCAATCATTCAATCAGACTTTTACTGCTCTCCTCCTCTGTATTATTCATAAATTACCATGCAACACTAATACTAAACTTGATCCTAAGATTTCAAGTAACAGATTACCAGTTACTTTCTAAAGGATGGTGACTATACTTTGAGTCATGTAAAAGCATCAACATCCACCAATAAAATTATAAATAATAAATGTATAATGCATTGGAAATAACTTTTAAAACCACAATTAAAAAATATTGACATTTCGCGGTGTCTTGATTTCTATATAGAAATGTCACTCCCGCGCTGATCTAGTTCTCGTAAAAAGCCGGATGTGATATATAACAAGTTTACTCCAGTCCAGTCAATCTCTTCATGCTTAGAAGATTAATTATATTAAAGTGACACTAAGCAACTTCTATTAAAGGGACACAGGGACATTTTTCAAAGTTAAAAACCTGGTTATTAGATTGGCGAAGTTGGTGGGCGTCCATGTATTTGTGCATCAATTACACCATGATAATTCAGACTTAAATGATAAGTTCTTATTGTTATAAACAATATCACTTTAAGTTGATTTACACCGACAAACAATGGTTTGTCATATTTATCACACGGTATTGTGTGTTTGTTTACAGTTCTTTGACCAGAAATAGTATTGCCAAATGGTGTAACATATCTTGGGATATTTATAAAGCGGTTCCATGTATATCGCAGTTTCATCCCATTGATGCCAGCTGCTGCGTTATAACTGGACCAGAGAAAACTGGTTCCATGTATATCGCAGTTTCATTCCATTGATGCCAGCTGCTGCGTTATAACTGGACCAGAGAAAACTGGTTCCATGTATATCGCAGTTTCATTCCATTGATGCCAGCTGCTGCGTTATAACTGGACCAGAGTGTATAAGTGAAAATTTATCAAAATTGCCATGTGTCCCATTAAAAAATATATGATATGATTTTGATAGAATGGATGAATTTATCAGAAAAAAAACAACACCTTAGTAATATTTTCATGTTTTCACTTATTTATCATTATTTGTGTGATGTTGCTGTGTTTCCATGGTTACTGCCTATATTCAACAGCATTGTATTCTATTTCAATTGGGAGACTTCCATAATGATGACTGAAATTCTATTTATGCATTTTGGTCGATTGAAAAACACTTAGACATGATCTTTTCCCTATTTAGTAATTGCACGCTAGCTTTGATAATGAAAATGGTTATCTGATATGGGGTATAGCATGAATAATATTGAAAAAAAATGTGGTTTGATAAGATCAGCCGCATGATTGAAACTGCTTTTTGGGATAGTTTTATAGGTGTCGTCTGCCATAATGGGGCGAGTCATCATGCATCCTGAAACAGGTAAATTATCTATGTTCTGAGTGCAAAGTGTAATATTTGTAATTAATGGCTCACATAACAGGATGTTTGCCTGCCTTTGCAGTAGACCCACGGAATGGTCCACTGTGTCTTCAAACAGTGTTGTAAGAAAATTATACAGATACAGGAGAATTGTGTTTTTTTCCACTGAGATTTGGGTCTTAAAACATGGATGCTCGCTATACAGAGTGCAACTATTTGTGAGAGGAAATGGTGTTAACTGGTTTCCAAATTATGAAGTTGACTTAATATGCTTTTTAGGTCACCTGAGACTTTGTCTAAAATCTAAATCTACAGTCAAACTTTTCTTAAGCAGCCAGTCAAGGTAAGGAGCAAAAGTGACCTTTTAAGACAGGTTGTTGCTTAATACAGGTTTATTTGCTCTGAACGCATGGAAATGGGAAATAGCAAATGTGGCTGCTTAAGACAAGTGGCTGCTTAATAGAGGTGACCACTTCTACAGGTTTGACTGTATATAAGAGGAATTGACAAACAACATTATTTCTTATCACTCAATAGACTTTTGTGAATGTTTTTTTGATAACTAGGTGACTGTTTAGCCCATGGGCCTCTTGTTTAAAGGGAATCCATAGCTTATGTGAAGTCAGTCCAGACAGGAAGAAGCTATGTATTTACACACATGTATATGACAGGTTACAGTCACCCAACTTTATTTTTAAGTGGCATTTTATCAATCAACACACATAGAAAAATACAGAACTTAATAGAAACAATAGAATATTAATATCAACTCAGTTTTAAAGATAATTGGATGTTTGAAAGTCTTTCAATAGGACCAGGTCCTAAACTCTTAAACTTATGGGTTTTTGAAGCAGGACAAACTGATTTTTATGACCATTTGAAGAGACATGCAAAGTTCATTTTAACTGGGCAAATGACAGGTTGCGAGGCACCTTTCATTAAGTATTTTATTTATTGACTGGAGCAGTATGAGATACACTCTAATGTGGGAGACAAGTTTATTTTTACCTTATTTATAATTGATTGCTGATAGGTTAACTTTATCATTTTTTTTTCTTGATGAAAAGTTATTCTTGCACATCATTCTGATTTTATCGGACAGACAGACAGACAGACAGACAGACAGACACAGACAGACAGACAGACAGAGAGAGGCATTTCATTGATGTTGTAAAGAACAATTCCTTGTATAATATTATTCCTGCAGACTATATCTCGATTTAAAGTTGATGGATGCCCTTTTCACAGATGCATGCATTTTAACTTCCTGTTGCCCCCATCATGGCACCATCTAGAACTGTGACATTTCCTTGAGCACTTTTCTCCTGATTGTTTATCGAAGTCAGTGTCCCCTTCATCACCATGTGGAGAAGCATGCCCGTTTCCTGTTGCCCTGCTACTCTCGCACTTGAGATCTGATTGTCATTCTTAATGTATTCCAACAATCCATTTGTTTGAGAAGTGGAGCGCCATTAAGGTGGCATTCTAACATTATCTCCGTGATTTCACTTGGAGGAGAATCCAAGAGGCCTTTTTGTCGGAACTAGCTCATTTCCAAATGACAATATCATATAATGGTGTCTCCATTGTAGTATGTGTTCTTCCCCGTTCATTGCCATCTTTTACAAGCAGCATTTATTTGTAATGTTTTGTTTGACAAGGAATTAATTGCAAATAAAAGTACAAAATATTCGTATTTGTTTATGGAATTGTTATAAAAGTTGTAACTACAAGGGAAAAAAAAAAGATTCTGCTACGTCTGGTTGCTAATGTGCAGTTTAACAATCAGTATCTTAAACAGTTATTCTTGTTCTGGTGACTACCTTGATTTAGACTGGTATTTTATTTAGTGTTGTTCTGTAACTGGTGTTACTCGCTGAAAACACCTGGAGTCAGTCTGTAATCATGTGTACATGGGTGTTTTAATTGATCCCTGAGTACATAATGATGCTATTTGCATTCATTTTGAATGTGCCCATAGCTAACAATTAATATTGACTGTTGAATTTAATTTTATCGGCATCACTACAATGGACTGCTTTAATATCCAAGGGTGCATATCCTGTCAAAAAACAATATTTCATGATCTGATGCACTAATGCCAGGGTGTGTGCTGGTCAAATATAAACATATAAATAGCATTATAATTATTCAGGATTAAAGAAATAGCTTCTCTAGCGTGTACATTTCAAAGGGAGCTAACTCTACTAAAAAAGAGAGAAACAGAGTTGTCTTTCATGTACTGTTCTAAATGTAACTAAAATGATCTATTAGGTGTTGATTCGATACCAGTTATTAATAATAAAAAAAATGTCAAAAGATTGAGATAAAGAATGCAATCTTACTACTAATGTGTGTGTTAATCATGAACTAGGGTCGTCTGACTGGTACGGAACGTTTACAAAACTATTTTATCAGAAAAACATGCATAACCTGATCAGTTGCGTTATCCTTTAATCTTTTTGATGAGTGTCATTGAAATAATCTCCATTTACATGCACAGAAACAAAAAAATCATTTGTACCAATCCTTTTGTGCTTCGTCACACAAAGACAAAGTATGTGACAAACAGTTAATAATGCGGAAACTCAGTAATCATTGGTGGGTGGGGGGGGGGGGGGGGGGGGGGTATTTTTATGCCCCGTCTAGACTGATTTGTTACCACTATGCATGCAATGCAAGGAAGGGTATAGGGTATTTTTTCTAAATGCGGTTAAGTAGTTAATAAAAACAATACTAAGTGGAATGTAAAGATCGCAATCATGGCTGTAACATTTTCAGTATGTGTGTTAGGTTCAATATTTAGCACCATTTTTATGCCATCGAGGGCTTAGAGACTGAAAGTTAACCTTACCACTCTTTCCTGGGATTATTGAATGTTAACAGGAACTTGAGTAGGACCATCTCTGCAAGTAACTGATAAGTTTGCCACTTGAATCAGTGGTGAGATATGAATGATAATGAAGCGCAATGTTGTATATTATGGAGACTGTGAATGGACGGAGATTCCAACTTGCAATCCCTGGATTGGTAGTCAGAAATGCTACAGACTGAGCTTTAACTGGGCCCAGCTAACTTGCATTATGGCATGGTTAGGAGCCAAAATTGGGACGTTATTAATTAACGGCAGAGTAATCAGCATCTGAAGTAATGAATTATTGTCTAGTTGCAACCAATAGTAGAGTCCAGTTGCAACAGAGAGTAGAGTCCAGTTGCAACTAAGAGTAGAGTCTAGCTGTAACCAAGAGTAGAGTCTACTTGTAACCAAAAGTACAGTCTAGCTGTAACAAAGAGTAGAGTCTAGCTGCAACCAAGAGTAGAGTCTACTTGCAACCAAGAGTAGAGTCTAGCTGCAACCAAGAGTAGAGTCTACTTGCAACCAAGAGTAGAGTCTAGCTGTAACCAAGAGGAGAGTCTACTTGCAACCAAGAGTAGAGTCTAGTTGCAACCAAGAGTAGAGTGTAGCTGTAACCAAGAGTAGAGTCTAGCTGCAACCAAGAGTAGAGTCTACTTGCAACCAAGAGTAGAGTCTACCTGCAAACAAGAGTAGAGTGTAGCTGTAACCAAGAGTAGAGTCTAGCTGCAACCAAGAGTAGAGTCTACTTGCAACCAAGAGTAGAGTCTAGCTGTAACCAAGAGTAGAGTCTGCTTGCAACCAAGAGTAGAGTCTAGCTGTAACCAAGAGTAGAGTCTAGCTGCAACCAAGAGTAGAGTATACTTGCAACCAAGAGAAGAGTCTACTTGCAACCAAGAGTAGAGTCCAGGTGCAACCAAGAAAAGAGTCCAGTTTCAACCAAGAGTAGAACTTCTTCTTGTACGTCTTGTGTCAATGTCTTTCACCAGCATTTCTGGGACAGCTCCATGAGACCTTTTCATGTGTCAATGAGTTGAGGAAAAATTACTCTTATAGTTCTTTAGAGTACTCAAGTTTACCTAAATACACTGATACTTCTGTTTTCTTGCTTCATCATAATGACATTATAACAAAATTATGATGTCTCAACAATGTATCAGTCAATGACATTTATGATGCCAAAGTCTGCTTTGGATGGTTTTCTTGAGGTATCATACCACAGATGATTTAAATAGAAATATAACTAAGCAGTAATTTAGCATCACCACTAACCATGATGGTAGATTTATTTTAGATCATAGTTGAAAATAGTCTTAGATTCATGCTAGTAAAGAAATCGTTATCACTATCGCCCTAAATGAAAACTCCTTGGTGTGTATTCATAATGCGCCTTAAGTAATATCCTTATATCATTTTCTAAACTGTGTTTTCAGCTTTACAGCATTAAATAAATATGATATATTTATGGAATAAAACTGTTTCCAAGGTAATGTTTAGAAGCTATTTGAATACCAGCCAGTATTGAACATTGTATTGATCTGGGAAGTCGGAAAACATCTTAATTTGTATCAAAAAAGGAACCAGAGTAGAGAATAATTTTAACTTTGAGTTTTGGAAATTTGAGATGGGATAATAGTCCCATTCCTTATCATGTCATGATGGTGAGAAGACTGGCCAGGTTTGCTCTTTCTGTATTATGTCTGACTGTCAATCCAGGGGTCATGAGTTTGAATCTCATCCTGGCCAGTCTTCTTCATGATTGGTATAATTATGACACTGTCTGCAATTGTCATGTCTTTCACAGATGGTTCAAGTGGGAACGTTACCAGTTACTTGCAAAGATGGTTGTACTTGTACTTGTTAACCTTCCAGGATCCCAGGAAGAATTGGTTAGGTGCTCTGATTGTCTATTATGATGGCGTAAAAATGACACTAATTTAGTATTAAAACAGACAAACAAACAAAAACAAGATGGTTGAAAATTATAGCAAATATATCAAATATGACAGGACTACCATACAAAAGTCACTTAAAAAGGATTTTACTTGATGGATTTCAACAGAAACAATATTGTTCCCATGTTTTAAGCAGCCATATTTGTCTTCTGCAAAACATTGCCAGTATTTAATTATATAAATGCACATTAAATTTGTCTACCGTCATTTTGACGAGAAAGTAGTTCTGGGATGTTTCTGTTTTAAGCTGTATCAGTAATAGGAATTTTCTGGCCATGTAAACATCAAGTTTGGAACATAACAAAATTTTGTCAGTTAATACTTGGAATTAAAAATCATGAATTAAAATTGGTATTAAATTGGCAGTTTTTTTTAATAATTTTTATTACAGTCTGTGTCGGCCCAAAAGTATGATGGCAGAGAGGGGAGGGGTGGGGGTATCAAATATGCATTTTTAGATGGCTGGTAGTGGGGAGTTTGACAAAAAATAAAACATGTCTAAAGAATTTAAATGTCGTTTATTGCAACAAAAAGTCTTAATTCTTCTGATTTTTACCTGGGCTTTATGCTAAAGATATGACCCTGCTTATATCATTGTGATGAAGCTTTGCAGGATTGATCACTGCCAAAATTATCATACAACTTTTTATTCCTCAAACTTCATGTTATAAATGCAATAAGAATATATTGTGGACATTGTATTTTATCATTTTTAAATAGGTTGCATAAAATGAATCCAATGCTACAATAATATTGATCAAGTTAGGAAGGTGTATGAATATTAATTAAATCCCAGCGGTTAGTACTTTCAAGTATTTTGATGTTTTTAATTTTACTAGAATAAGTTTCTTGGAAGACAGACCTGATTATAATTCATGATAGGAAAGAATGTAGCCATGGCTTCAAGAGGTGTGTAAGAATTCCTGATGGGTCAGAGTTCCCTATCAAAATAATTATAATGGTTTCCATCTGAGAAAACAAATTAGATTGTGAAGGGCAAGGCAGGAAGATGTAGATGTCAGATATGTCAATGATCAAACGTGGCTCATGCCTAATGTAGTTTCTACATTAATTGTTCTTGTGTGAGGAGGAGGAAGGGGTATGGGTAGAAGAAACAGCTTCTGATGTACAAGTACTATCAGCTGGTTTGATGCTACACCTACCTGCTGTATGTGTGAGGAGGAGGTGGTGGTGGAGTGGGGGAGGGGGTGGAGGGGAGGAGAATATGTACAGTGTGGAGAAACAGCTTCTGATGTACAAGTACTATCAGCTGTTTTGATGCTACACCTACCTGCTATATGTGTGGGGAGGAGGAGGTGGTGGAGTGGGGGAGGGGGTGGAGGGGAGGAGAATATGTACAGTGTGGAGAAACAGCTTCTGTTGTACAAGTACTATCAGCTGTTTTGATGCTACACCTACCTGCTGTATGTGTAGGGAGGAGGAGGTGGTGGAGTGGGGGAGGGGGTGGAGGGGAGGAGAATATGTACAGTGTGGAGAAACAGCTTCTGTTGTAAAAGTACTATCAGCTGGTTTGATGCTACACCTACCTGCTGTATGTGTAGGGAGGAGGAGGTGGTGGAGTGTGGGAGGGGGTTTAGGGGATTGGGTAGGAGTTTATGTACAGTGTGGAGAAACAGTTTCTGTTGTACAAGTACTATAAGCTGTTTTGATGCTACACCTACCTGCTGTATGTGTTAGAAGTTACCTGGTGCTGCGTATCTCTTCTTATATTTAATGCTGTCAGATAATAGGATTGCAGTATATATTAAAATGTCAGGTGTTTTGCAAGGGAGATAACCGATGTACAAAAAACTTTACGTTAATTACAACCATTTTACATTTCTGCACTTGTTTACAGTCATCACACTATGATAAATGGCAGGGCAGAATGTATTGGCTATTTATAGTATATCACAACTTTTATCTGTATATGACAAATATTGTATACAACCGACTCATCGGCAAATGATTGTGAGAAAAAAATGCATACATAATGATTTAGAGAAATTTTGTAAGACTGTTTCCTAGCAACAGTTTTGATCTATTGGATACTGTTTTTTTATTTGAATATTTGAATGATAAACAACACAATTATTCAAGGTTGCCATGCAACAGAATGAATACCATTTTCACCCTTCTATCGTTGACCGTATTCCTCTACCAGTGCATTATAACTTTTAGAGCAATCGAGACCGCATGAATCATGATTGCTGTTATACTCGTAGTATCAATCATGATAAATATGAATATAATCATGATCATCGTGACTCATGGTTCCCTATTCCAGCATCATGGCTCATTGTCATACTCAGTGCCATTTGATAAATTGAGCCCCAGCTACAGTAATCATGCACTAATAATGTAAACGACCTTCTGTTGGCCCTTCTCCACAAGTGATAGGAAAAAATATTGTGAATCAGTCTGTTGGGGGGAAATAAAGGATTGGAACCAGTAAAAAAACTCATGATAAAAAGACATTCTACAAAAATAATTATGATGCACAATCAATTACAGACATTGAGATGAGTTAACAATAGAAAAGCTGTTCAGAATTCCGTTTCTAAGACCTTAGAAAACAACTGAAACAGTATCTCCTGTGTATTCTAGCAGCTGAGCAATGTCTCCAGGGCAATTGTTTCTCACCACTGAGGACTTGAGTTCAGATCAATTTACCCCATTGGTACCATGGGCTCACTTTGGAGATTGCTAGTCCAACCATTTCTCGTACATAGGTATAACCTATATAACCTTACAACCATTTCTCATACATATGTGTAACCTAAACAACCATACAACCATTTCTCATACACAGGTATAACCTTTACAACCATTTCTCACACACAGGTATAACCAATACAACCATTTCTCATACACAGGTATAACTAAGGTATAACTGGCTCGATTTTAAGATAATTTCACAGAAATGCTCCTCGGAGGACCCTTCACAAAGTTTGTTCAAACTGTAGTGATTCGTCAAAAAACATGGCAGCCAGGAGATGGGGCTAGGTTACTATATAAGCTATAGTAAAAACTTAAAAAATCTTCTTGTCAGAAACCACCAGATCGATTTTAAAACAATTTTGCAGAAATGTTCCTTGCGTGACTCTTTACCAAGTTTGTTCAAGCAGTTGTGATTTGTTAAAAAACATGACCGCCACAGTGAGGTGCTAGTTTACTTTATAGGCAGCTATAGTAAAAACTTCAAAAGTCTTCTTGTCAAAATCTACTGACCTGATTTCTATGTAATTTCACTGACATTTACCATGGGTGAACCTCTACCAAGTTTGAACTCTTCTACACATCTGTTACATCTTCAAAGCAAATCAAAATTTTAACTACTCGCCCATCTCGTTTTTTTATGGAATTTTGAGTGTACATGTATTATATAATCTACTTAAGTTGGTTGACTCAAGGTCAGTCAGGTGAGCGATATAGGGCCATCTTGGCCCTCTTGTTCCTTTTTCTATGCTGTTTCCTTTTATTGCTTTTCCTTGTTTCCTCGAGTGGTTGCTAACAGTGGGTTTCACAGTAATATGATTTAATTCCTTCAGATGTTTATGTCAAATTATAATACATGTATTCTCCGAGGCATCATACATGTACAATGCCAGGCCCAGCCACGGAGATTTTATCATATTTAGAGTTGTATGTATGTAATAAAACAGACAAATATTCTCCGCAGCAATAAGATGTGTGGGTTCAGGCCAAGCTAAGTACTATAAGATTTTATCCATATACAGAGTTGCCATTCTTTGGTTACGTCGATGACCTATAGATGAAATCTTCACATGCGATCCGCCAGTTGCTGTGATCGAGGATTTCAATTTCAATAGGAAAACAGCTTTCGTATTTTGTGGCAACCAGTCAATCTTTGAGGAGATTCAATCATTTTAGAAGATTCTGCATTGATTTATGAAAGGGTATCGTGACTTTTTGAAGTGCTTATAACGCAACAGAACAAATGTTTGGAGAATCTGTTTTTCGTAAATGTGAACGGAAGAGCCCTTGAGAAATATTAAATATCAAACATAGAATAAGTTAAAAATTAAGTTTATATTTATTATTCAATTTATGATATTGATAAGCATGCATGGTGTGTGCCTCTGTAAATAGTGTCAGGATTTTACTTCATTTTATACATTTTTTCATTATCAAGTTTATTGATCTCATCTTCATTAAGTTTATAGTTCCCATTGTTATCTATTCTTCATCTCTTCATTATTTAGTTGATAGTTCCCATTGTCATTTAGTCCACATCTCTTCATTATTTTATTGATAGTTACCATTGTTATCTATTCTTCATCTCTTCATAATTTAGTTTATAGTTACCATTGTTGTTTAGTCTAAATCTCTTCATTATTTAGATAATAGTTCCCATTGTTATTTAGTCTAAATCTCTTCATTATTTAGTTCATAGTTCCCATTTTATTTAGTCTAAATCTCTTCATTATTTAGTTCATAGTTCCCATTGTTATCTATTCTTCATCTCTTCATTATTTAGTTCATAGTTCCCATTGTTATTTAGTCTGAATCTCTTCATTATTTAGTTCATAGTTCCCATTGTTATTTAGTCTAAATCTCTTCATTATTTAATTTATAGATCTCTTTATCATTTAGTGTATAGGTATCATCTTTATAGATGTGCACCGCCGAAGAAGTGAGTGTATATTGATTTGGATTTTGTCAGTAACCCGTCCTGATTTCCTAACGATAACTCAATGCTGCTTTGCCCTATAGTCCTCAAACTTTGCAGGGTGGTTTGTCTTGGTAAGCAGATGACCCCTATACATTTTGGGTCAGTAGGTCAAAGCTCAAGGTCACAATCATGTTATTAATAGAAAATTGGTTTCCTTCTGATAGTTTAGGAAAGGTAAAGGGGCTTTCACAGTAGATAATCCTAATTTATTTCAGAGTTGTTAGCTCAAAAATCAAGGTCACAATGGCTTTGTATAAAAAAAGTTTTTCGATTGATTACTCAATACGGCTTCAAGGCCAAAGTACCTCAAACTTTGTAGAGTAGTTTGGCTTGATAAGTAGATGACCCTTATTCATTTTAGTACTGATAGGTTACCGTGGTGACTGGTTGCAGTTTGATCTGCTGTTATGTAAGATGCAAAGGCCAATAGTATCGTGGGTGTTTATTCTATGATCTTCAACATTCTGTAAGACTTGAAGCAGTCCGTGCTGTCATCATGATGCCTTTGTTCATAATGATTGCTGACCCACAATGTTCTGTTTTCAGATGCAGTTTACGTACAGAATGTAGCGAGCCCGAGCAGGAGTTGCGCTGGTTGTCATACAGCAGTCAGTCTTGTACCACCATCACCAGTGTCATACCTGACAAGATACAGAAGGAGCATAAAAAAACTACACAGGTAAATATTTACTACAAACTACACTGGTAAATATCATGTAATAAAGTACAAACTACACTGTTAAATATTATGTAATGAACTACAAACTACTCAGATGATTATTATGTAATAAACTACAAACTACACTGGTAATTATGATGTTATAAAGTACAAAGTTTAACTACACTGGTAAATATTTTGTAATAAAATAAAACTACACTTGTAAATATTATGTAATAAACAACAAACTACACTGATAAATATTATGTAATAAACTACAAACTAATCAGGTAATTATTATGTAATAAACTCAACTACACTGGTTAATATTATGTAATAAACTGCACTGGTAAATTTTATGAAATAAACTACAAACTACACTGGTAAATATTATGTAATAATCTACAAACTAATCAGGTAAATATTATGTAATAAACTACAAACTACACTGGTAAATATTATGTAATAAACTACAAACTACACTTGTAAATTTTATAATAAACTACAAACTTTACAGGAATAAAATATGGAATCAACAACAAACTACAAAAGATTTGTTTCTGAACAGAAAATACTGTTCCTATTTAACAAAAACAGAACTTAAATTTATGATTGGTTGGTGTATGTTTAAGGTTATTACTGGTAGGTGAAATAAAATACTTGTACACTCGTATCCAGTTATAACGCTGTTCGATATAATTCGAAATTCTTTATGTGTTTTTTCTATGGCTCCCAAATTTAAAATTTCAACCAGATTTATAAATAAGGACAGTATAATAACTGATCAAAAACCACAACTAAATCTGTAAGTGTTTGTGTTTTCAAACTGTGACCATGAATTTGTGCATCAGTTACACATTGATCAATCAGACTGACATGATAACAACTTCTTATTGTAATAAACAACATTGCTTTTTATTGATTTACACTGACAAACAGTGATCACAGTTAAATATGAAGTACTGCTACACCAACTATACAGGTAAATATGAAATACCTGCTACACCAACTATACAGGTAAATATGAAATACCTGCTACAGAAACTATACAGGTAAATATGAAATACCTGCTACACCAACTGTTCAGGTAAATATGAAATACCTGCTACACCAACTATACAGGTAAATATGAAATACCTGCTACACCAACTGTTCAGGTAAATATGAAATACCTGCTACACCAACTATACAGGTAAATATAAAATACCTGCTACACCAACTGTTCAGGTAAATATGAAATACCAGCTACACCAACTATACAAGTAAATATGAAATGCCTACACAACTAGCCACACAGGTAAACTATACAGGTAATTATGATTTACCTGCTACACAAACTACACAGGTAATTATGATGTACCTGTTACACAAACTACACAGGTGAATATTATGTACCTGTTACACAAACTACACAGGTTATATGATGTACCTGTTACACAAACTATACATGTTAATATGATGTATATGTAACACAAACTTTACAGGTGATTATGATGTACCTGTTACACAAACTGTACAGGTAAATATGATGTACCTGTTAAACAAACTATACAGGTAAATGTGACATACTTGTTACACAAACTACACAGGTAAATATGATGTACCTGTTGCACAAACTACACAGGTAAATATTATGTACCTATTACATGAACTACACAGGTAAATATGATGTACCTATTACATGAACTACACAGGTAATTATGATGTACCTGTTGCACAAACTACACAGGTAAATATGATGTACCTGTTGCACAAGCTATATAGGTTAATATGATGTACCTATTACATGAACTACACAGGTAAATATGATGTACCTATTACATGAATTACACAGGTAAATATGATATACTTATACAGCTAGTCACACATTTAAACTACACAGGTAAATAAAAAAAACAGCACAAATAAAAAAGAATGAGCATTTTGTGAATGCCAGTGTTTTTATTTTAATTATGTGAAAATGTGTGAACTCTGATGTTTCTGCCATGACTACACGTCATTCTGATATTTGCAATATGTTAATAATCACCTTAACAGTGGGTTCTTATGGCAGTATCTGTTATTTCCGCAGCTAGATAAACAAATTAGAAAAAAAAAAACGGTTTAGAAATGCAAATGTAATACGAGCAGACGTTTACAATGGAAATAGATACAAAAAATGGATTTTGAATTTATTATATGCTCAGAGTGATACCAAGCTTTCTCCTGAGACATGTTACGTAACAAGTTTATCACCCAGCATCACAGATGTGCGCCAGGAATTTATTACATTTTAATGTTTTTCATGAAAGATTTTTGTCAAGTCTTACATTGAGGTTTCCAATATCATAAACAACTTCACTGATGTGGTTTTCTGTCGCTTTCTTCCAGATATTAGAAAATAGGGACACACAGACTAGAAACTTAAGTACACAAGTCCTTTCTTTGCTTGGCACACTCATCTTTTATAGCCAGGCCTGGTTAGCTCAGTTGGTAGCACATCTGATTATCAATCTTAGGGTCTTGAGTTGAAATCCCCACTTGGTCACAGTCTTCATGCTGAATTGTATAATGACGTTGTGTCTCATTGTCATTTGTCCCTCACCTTTGATTCAAGTGGAAAAGTTATCAGACACTTGTGGAAATGGGAGTGCTCAAGCAGTGATTAACCCTCCAGTATCCAATGAAAGAGTGGTTAGAATTTCTGATCATCTGTTTACCCGCGATGGCATAAAAATTACCCGTAAAATTCAAACAAACAAATCATTATTAATGTCTGAGGTATGCTCTTTCATTTTCAAAAAGTATTGGCTTCTTTAGCATTGTCTCCTCTGCCACAGGCGAGCGATTTAAAGCCATTGTGTGGCCCTCCTGTTCTTTTTGCTCCTGTTTTTTTGTCAAGACAAATTTTCATCATTTTGCTACTGTTTATTAAACAAAATGTGCAGTCTTTTCATTTTTTAAATTAACATTTCCACCTTACTATCTTGTCTTGTACTGAGGACTGTGCTAATCAAGGAACTTCAAAACTGTGCCAAAAGCAGTGTTGTCAGGCAAAATAGCTTTAAATGTCTAAAAAATATATTTAATTTTTAAAAAAGATATATTTGGAATTTCTTATATTTGGCAAAACGCAACAAATCTTTTTTTTTATTTTAATTGGAGAAGTGAAATGGAAATTATACAAAATAAATGTCACACACAGACTGCGTTTTTTTTTTAGTGACCTTCAGCTTGTCTTTGAGATGTGTCGAGTTAATCAATATGAAACAAATACAGCGGAACAAAATAAAAATCAAATTGAAGTCATAAAACTTCATTTGATAATCCCACAATGCAATTTCAAGTGTGGAATATTATTTTAGTCTAACCTGGGCGTGTAGGTCAAGTCTGAAAATCCATTTTCAGTATATTATTTTGACATATTTAAGCTAGACATCAGTATTGCAGTAAGGGCTCAGTGAGTTAGGCTGATTTATTAGGGAAATGTGTGTTTTGCCAATTCTACGATTTTTGAAGAAAAAAAAACACAAATAAATTGGAACACTGTCATTAAAATCAGAAATTTTGTTTCACAGACAAATATCTGAAATGTGAATCATAATCGATGCGCGCTAAGAAACTGTAAAATTAAGTTTTATTCTTATTTCCAGTAAAGTCTAGTAAATCTTCCAAATGTCTGCCAGTTCTTCTTTGAACTGCAAAGAACTTTCTGAAATATTGAAGTTTCTGTTTTCTTGTTGAAAACATAAAACTGCGTTTTTCAATTCATAAAAGAAAATGCAAAAGATAAAGTGTCTTTATTTTGGTCATAAATCTACGTCTGTAACTCCAAAGGGATATATAAATGTTTCCTGTGTGCTGGGTATGGATTTCTGCATTTTTACCATAGTTAAATATTTCTTTTTGTTCTAGGGCCAAGATAAGATTTTCTTGCACACCGGATAAGGATGCATTTTTATCATGTCAATGAATTCATTTCTGTTGATAAACTGCCTGCCTGATAAACATAGGTTTATCATGTCATTGCAAGTATATCAGGCACATGACGTCATTATGTATTCTTCATGACGTCGTTTTGTATACTTATACATTTTGACTTGGACGGAACTACTTTTAACCTTAATTAAAATGAATAAAAATTAGCAAGAAATATTGACAATATAAATAGAATACCATGTAAATGTCTTATATTATCAACTTCATCACGTTCGGCACGATAAAAACAAGGACTTGGCAGAGTCTAGTCCTGTTTTTTTTCTAAGCCTCACTTGATAAAGTTGATGATATCAGACACTAACATGGTGATCTCTATTTACCAGGGTTAGGTATTTCTATCTCGCCCTTGGGCTGATAAAATTTTCGCGCTGTGCCACAGCGCCATTAACAAATTCCTCGCGCTATGATAAAACGCCATACATAAAATCTTCGTGCTATGACGTATTCATTCATTAATACAATGGTACTCTTGCTCTACTATAAAAGCTAAATAGGAATAAAAATCTTAAAATATCACACAGTTAGGTTTGAATACAAGAAAACAAGCCTCGTTACCGTTTAAACAGTTCTTCCTTGGGTTGGAATTTTCCATCCACACCTCAAAACCATAAAACATACTTATAATTGCTCTGGGATGTTGACGTGACATATAAAAATATATGACATACGTTATTTAATTTGATGTCCTAAAAGCAATCATGGTCAAAATATAATTACTAATTAAGTTAAAAACGTATTCAATGTGTTTGGTATACAAGGAAAAGACTCATTCATGACTTATTTGGTTCAGATAAAAAATAACTGCATTCGAGGTAGCTGCAGAGTCTCATTTCCGCAAAAAAAACAACATCCCTTTGGATCAAATTTCTATCGTTAAACTCAAATCCATGTAAGATCTTAATAATGAGAACTAGCTGTGATGGTCTATAGTGTTTCCCCTTCAGAATCCTTACTATGAGAAACTTACAGCTTCTCTCAAATGTTTCATGAACACAATAGCAAAACTGACAGATTTCAGAAAAATACGTTCGTGGGAAGGTGTCCTCCACTGGGAGAGGCAGGCGTCAGATATTACCACAAAAATCATGTTCTTTGAAATTATATGGGTGCTGTTTCACCAACATTTTACTTAAAAACTTTGCTTAATTTTGACTGGTTGTTTATCTATTATATAATCAAATCAGTAAAACTACATACAGTTTTATGGGAACCAGTCTAAAATCATCATCGCCTGACTGCTTTGTGTAGCTTTAAGATTTTATGACAATGACAATAGTTTATTAAAGTAATTTAGGTCACATAAATACAAATATACACAAATATAATAATACAACAATGTGCCAAAAGGATAAAGGCAATATCAGGAATAAAAAGAGAAAACACATATGAATTATCAAACATAGAGTGTCTAAAATGTTATATCATCTTTAAAAGTGTTAATTGTATCTTATAACGGTGTAGCATAATCATATTTTAGTTTGTATCAGTTTGGACTTGAATAAAGTATTTTTGTTTATTAAACATTTCTCGTACACATTTGGAGAGTTTTATCAACGAATTATCGTTTTGTGTACTCAATAATTTATAGAATAAATTTAATCCATTATGGTTACCATTCAAAAATTCTGAAAGATACTGATTTCTCAAATTATCATAATACGCACATTTCATTATTACATGAAATTCGTCCTTTATTTCTTCAAAGTTTCATAAAAAGCATATTCTTTGTTCATATGGTATATTGGTGTGTCTTCCAGTTTCAACTAAAAGTGAATGAGCTGAACATCGTAGTTTAGAGAGTGCTATTTTCAATTTAATTGGAATTTTCAAAGTGAAATCCTTTTTACATCTACGTTTTTCATCGCCTTAATTTTCCGATATCCAGACATGAAAAGTAATGATTTAACATGTGTTACCCATGTATCCCGTCCTACATCATCAAAATTACGAAGCATGATATAGCATTGTTTGGGATATTTGCGATTATCCATATGGATAAGACGCAACCAATATTTTACGCATTTACAATTATATGTAATATATAAAGGAAATCTACCACATTCACCGAGCGAAAAGGGCATGGAAACAAGTCTTATACAATTTTAAATATCTTGTACAAAAGTATTTTCAATAATTTCAATTTGAGTTGCATATTCATATCCTCAAAGTTCAGATCCATATGTTAATATCGGCACAACCAAAGCATCAAACAATCTAAAAAATTCAAAATGGTCAAAAAATCCAACATTTCTTTGAAATTTATATATTGATATCATAGATTTTTTACTTTGAATTGCGAGCATTTCTTTGGCTTTAGTCCATATTTTATGTATTTAAGTGTATGTTGGTGATACAGGAGCCAGATTTACTTATTTGCAATTAGCTTAATGATACACGGCATAAAAACTTATCATTTTTATTTTTATTAAAATTCAAAACGCAAATGTCGAAACTCATTATCTTGATACTGGAGGGACTGCAAAAAAAAACTTGAGATATCCGAATATCGGCATAGATTTTGACTCAAAATCAATAATTATTTTCATCACCTGATAATTGTAATGAGTCAGTTGTCCTTTCGTTTCGTATTATGGTCCGTTCAGAAGAATTATACTGTCGTGATAAATGCTGATATCCGGGTCCTTCTTTGAATTTCTTGGCAGTGTGAGATATAAGTTGATTGAATCAAATGATATTAAACAATTTACATTAAACAAATCATCCAATTCGATGACATGATGTTTGCAACATTCTATCAGTCATTAAAACTGACACCTTTGTCGTTGACCGGTTATTAGTGTCGCGTCTTATAGAAACTGGGGAAAATGGCACACATAGATACGAGTGGAAAAACACGCACTATTATGTCAACAATTATTATATCAAGACAAACATTCAATTAAAGGTGTGAAATGATCAATCGGGAACCAAAACTTGGAATGAGATATCTGAAATATCGACACAGACAATATTGAGTAAAAAGGAATATATATTTACATACACAAAGAAGGGAAAAAGTTGGGGATGGCAAATAATATCGACACTACTGGAATGTCGACTCATGCGATATCAAGATAACAAGTTTCAACTGTATATTATACAAAACGTTATTTATAGACTGTTGGAAAACAGATTTTTCCTATTTTCTTATAGACGAGCTGAAAAAAGAAATAGTATGCCAGTGTATATGATATTTATAAGTTATGTGATAAAAAGACTATAACAGTCATGCCCATTGATTATTGAATTTATTGAACTTGTTGCCAAAAACGATGTTAAGCTCGGCCAGAGCCTTGCATAATATATTGCTGCAGCTTCTTCCAGTAAATTCAATAATAAATGATTCTCTATATAGCTAGCACACGCAATAGCACGGTCATTATTTGATATTTATAGAAAATGTTCAAATTGTATCTGAATTATTTGTTTAATATTCAATTGCTTACATTTTTTTTTTTAGTGACCTACTTTCATCTTTTTAAGTTGAGATTTTTTCTAAAAACATTTAGTCATTAACAACTGTTTTTGCTTATTTCCTTTAATTGGATTGCATATAAGTTCAAAGCTGAAATGAATTGCTTGCAAGTTCGTTTCTTGAGTAGTGTTTTGAGAGGTCATCTAGTCAAGTCTAGGATCTAACCTGTGACCTCTGGCAGGAGTGGTGAACAATCCACCTGCTGCACTACACTACACTATATTTGTAAAATAATTTTTGCATTAACAAAACAGGAAAAAAATTATTATTAAAATTTCATTATGTTTCAGCTTCAACTGCATGTGAAGAACCTGCCAAGTTTCAGTGGAACTTACGAATGTGTGTTCAGCGGACTGGGATACACCCTACCTACAACAATCACCACTGTACAGTTACAACACCAGATCACATGCGAGACACCGAAACCAAACCTGCTGCCAGCCATACCCACAGGGGAAGGTACGAGACATATTAATCATGTTACAGATTTATTGTGAATTTTGATTGTTTACAAATTTGTGGGAATCAACAAAAGTTGGAAGGCGATGAAAATTTACTATAATGATCGGGATTGGTTTCTACTTTACTTTGTTGTAGTTGATCATAATTTGTTTCTACTTAACTTTGTTGTAGTTGATCATGATTTGTTTTTACTTTACTTTGTTGTAGTTGATCATAATTTGTTTCTACTTTACTTTGTTGTAGTTGATCATGATTTGTTTTTACTTTACTTTGTTGTAGTTGATCATAATTTGTTCCTGCTTTACTTTGTTGTAGTTGATCATAATTTGTTTCTACTTTACTTTGTTGTAGTTGATCATAATTTGTTCCTGCTTTACTTTGTTGTAGTTGATCATGATTTGTTTTTACTTTACTTTGTTGCAGTTGATCATAATTTGTTCCTGCTTTACTTTGTTGTAGTTGATCATAATTTGTTTCTACTTTACTTTGATGTAGTTTATCAAAATTTGTTCCTGCTTTACTTTGTTGTAGTTGATCATAATTTGTTCCTGCTTTACTTTGTTGTAGTTGATCATGATTTGTTCCTGCTTTACTTTGATGTAGTTGATAATAATTTGTTCCTAATTTACTTTGATGTAGTTGATCATAATTTGTTTCTACTTTACTTTGTTGTAGTTGATCATGATTGGTTTCTACTTTACTTTGTTGTAGTTGATCATGATTTGTTTCTACTTTACTTTGTTGTTGTTGGTCATGATTTGTTTCTACTTTACTTTGTTGTAGTTGATGATAATTTGTTTCTACTTTACTTTGTTGTAGTCATTCATAATTTGTTTCTAATCTAATATTGTATGCAGACAAGCAACCAAATTAGGACAGTCGAAATGATTTGCAGCTTATGGGTTTATTTAAGTTGCTAATTTCAAGCAGTATTAAAAAAATATTGTTATATTATATCAGAATGATGTAATACATGTATTTATATAATTTTTATATTCAAAACGAATCTGCCGTATAAACGGCACGGTTTTGATTTGTGCAAAGCACATGTATGTGTGCTCACCTTTTACAATCATCAGACAAAATTTCGTTTTATAGATTTTATTTATGCTGTGTCCATTTGAATAATAGTTAAAGGGCATAAAGTGTTTCCTCTGTCCATCCGTTTTTTCTATGTGCGAGTCTATGTGTTTTTAAAAGCCAATGTCATGGACAAATGTTTAAAATTAAATATTTCAGCCCTAACAAAACTAATTGACTGCGTGCCTGTTGTTATGTATGTACGACTAGCAGCAAGTTTGTCTTGGGTATGCAGCCATTATCTGATACATGGGAACCTGTTTCTTGCTGTCATAAATGATTGATACGGACTTCTACACACTTGTCAATCACACATAGTGTACCAGGCTAACGCTCCCTTTGAACCATTCTATCATTCTATCAAGTTCCAAATCTGTTTAACAGACACAGTAGTAATATATCGCCTCGGTAGTTTTATATATGTTTCGCTGTTATAACAAGCACTTGTTTATAGTCCAGAATGCATTGAAAAATGTTTGATATAAGAATCTTACACAGGTTTGAGGTTCGGTAAAAATCTCAAGAGATAATTGTTTTGACAAAAGTAAGTCTCTATCGAGTTGCCAAGAAAACAGTTTTATCCAAAGGGACGGAATTTTTCATCTGACCATAATAACTTTCTCACTAAAAATGTTTGGACTGAGCCAGGCTCAAACCCACGACCGACCTTAGGGAGGTGAATGAAGTGGTCACTTTAGATGACTTGGCCGCAGAGGGACCCCTTAAACATAAAAATTAAGTTTTTGCATGTTGCTTTTAAAATTCTATATTATGTTTGTATCCAGATTTTATCGAATTGAAATTTAAATTAGAATTCCATGTCTATGATACAGTTGAGCCTATATGGAATGCTGCAGAATCAGTTAACAGTAAAATGTAATATTGTTCAAAATTTGGTTGCCATGGCAATAGATTATAAACAAAGAGTATAGGAAATGAAAGCTTCATAATCACGTCATTTTGATTGATTAAAATGTCATGTAGTCGGATCAAAATAGACGACCATCTGACTGTGAAATGGAAAAAAAAAAGAGGTTCGCAAATAGATCGTCACAGAAGTCAGTGTACTAGATTTATACTTGTGTGTAATTTTGAAGAATGAGTATCAAGTATAAGTTTTCTTGGGTTGTCCCTGGAGCGGTAGGATATTGAACAGGAAAGGAACCTTGGTGGGAAGAAGACTTACAGCATGTGTCAGGAGAGGAACCTTTGACAGAAGGAGACAGACAGCATGTTACAGGAGAGGAACCTTGGAGGGAAGGAGATTTACAGCATGTAACAGGAGAGGCACCTTGGAGGGAAGGAGACAGACAGCATGTTACAGGAGAGGAACCTTGGAGAGAAGGAGACGGACAGCATGTGTCAGGATAGGAACCTTGGAGAGAAGGAGACTTACAGCATGTGTCAGGAGAGGAACCTTGGAGGGAAGGAGATTTACAGCATGTGTCAGGAGAGGAACCTTGGACAGAAGGAGATTTACAGCATGTGTCAGGAGAGGAACCTTGGAGGGAAGGAGACAGACAGCATGTTACAGGAGAGGAACCTTGGACAGAAGGAGATTTACAGCATGTGTCAGGAGAGGAACCTTGGACAGAAGGAGACGGACAGCATGTTACAGGAGAGGAACCTTGGACAGAAGGAGACAGACAGCATGTAACAGGAGAGGAACCTTGGAGGGAAGGAAACTGACAGCATGTTACAGGAGAGGAACCTTGGACAGAAGGAGACTTACAGCATGTGTCAGGAGAGGAACCTTGGAGTGAAGGAAACTGACAGCATGTGTCAGGAGAGGAACCTTGGAGAGAAGGAGATTTACAGCATGTTACAGGAGAGGAACCTTGGAGGGAAGGAAACTGACAGCATGTTACAGGAGAGGAACCTTGGAGAGAAGGAGATTTACAGCATGTGTCAGGAGAGGAACCTTGGAGGGAAGGAAACTGACAGCATGTTACAGGAAAGGAACCTTGGTGGGAAGGAGAATGACATCATGTAACAGGAGAGGAACCTTGGACAGAAGGAGACTTACAGCATGTGTCAGGAGAGGAACCTTGGAGGGAAGGAGACAGACAGCATGTTACAGGAGAGGAACCTTGGACAGAAGGAGATTTACAGCATGTGTCAGGAGAGGAACCTTGGAGAGAAGGAGACGGACAGCATGTTACAGGAGAGGAACCTTGGACAGAAGGAGACAGACAGCATGTAACAGGAGAGGAACCTTGGAGGGAAGGAGACTTACAGCATGTGTCAGGAGAGGAACCTTGGAGGGAAGGAAACTGACAGCATGTAACAGGAGAGGAACCTTGAAGAGAAGGAGATTTACAGCATGTTACAGGAGAGGAACCTTGGAGGGAAGGAAACTGACAGCATGTTACAGGAGAGGAACCTTGGAGAGAAGGAGATTTACAGCATGTGTCAGGAGAGGAACCTTGGAGGGAAGGAAACTGACAGCATGTTACAGGAGAGGAACCTTGGTGGGAAGGAGAATGACATCATGTTACAGGAGAGGAACCTTGGAGGGAAGGAGACTGACCTTATGTAACAGGAGAGGAACCTTGGAGCGAAGGAGACTGACAGCATGTTAATGGATAGGAACCTTGGAAGGAAGGATACTGACATCATGTAACAGGAGAGGAACATTGCAGTAAAGAACCTTAGTGTATTCCCATCTTCAAGCATTTATATTTTCTATGCCTTGATCCTGATTGTTTGTGTTAGATAAAACAAACCTGTGTAAGGAGATCACCTCTGCTTTTGTTATTTTCATGTTTATGATTTGTGTATTTACAGATCACATCATCATGGACCTGGCCATACAGATAGGGGGTAGTGACTTTGTAACCACCCAGTTCACCTTCTTTGACTGTAGTGTACATACAGAGTAAGTACTAAACTCTACTATAATTTAGCAGTAAGTCTCAGCAAAGTCACGTTTGTTTGAACTATAGTTGATGATAGATATACAAAAAGCTGATTAAATGACAAGCTCTGTAAACTAACAGATTTGAACAATAGTTGATAATAAATTTACAAAAAAAAAACTCTACCAAATCGACAAGCTCGGCAAACTGACAGATTTGAACTATAGTTCAAAAAGGATTTTAAATAATAACAGCTGCCTTATAGAAAAACTCAGCAAACCGACTGATTTGAACTATAGTTGATAATATATGTACCAAAAAAAACACAAAAAAATGCCTAATCGATAGACAAGCAAACTGATAGGTTTGAATTATAGTTAATTAAAGATTTACCCAAAAAAAAAATCCTGCCAAATTGACAGGCTCAGTAAACTGGCAGATTTGAACTATAGTTGATAATAGAAAAGGCAATAATAAATTAATTGCTAGATTATCATCCCCGCCCACCCCCTAATTTTCATATTTTCATGCCGCCCCAACCCATTTTATTTTCATAAAAAAAAAATCCTCACACCCTTCCTGTTTTTTAACAAAAATTTGGATGATAATCTAGCAATTAATTTATAATGGCCTATACCCCCCAAAAATAGGTTTGAACTATAACTGATAATAGATTTACCCTAAAACTGCCTTTGAGGCAGACTCGGTAAACTGACAGAATGGGAACAATTTATGTATTATAAAATATAACTTGCTTGTTCAAGAAATGAGCGCCAACATATTGCTGGTGGAAACTGTTAAGAGACGTATTTTGTGATTCCGTCAATTCCGTTTTGGACAACTGTTACCGGATACATTCCGTGTTTGACAATGATTATATAAACAGAGCTTCTTCTTCTGTCACTGCAAACTTCCTGATATTAGATTCTAAATTGAACGCATAACAGAATCTATTTCTGTGTCCTGTGTGTGGAAAACATCTTGGCAGTATTGTGGTATAGTCCTAATTGAATATACAGTTTATACAGGTCTGTATGTTTCTGTATAGTAGTTGCAATCAGTCCTTAGCATGTCTGACTATCAATCCATGGGTATGACTTTGAATCCCAAATCTGTCACAGTCTCCATGATGATTGATATTGTCATTTATATCTCACCGCTTATTTAATTGGAAAATGTATCAGTTACTTTTGGAGATGGGTGTGCTCGAGTACTGGTTAATCATCTAGGATCCCAGGAAAGAGTGGTTTGGTTAATGGATCGTCTGTTAGTCCTGGATGGCATGTATATGACACTAAACCCTCAAGCACAGAATCCCTATCACTGCCTCATCACTAAGGATTATAGACAGGAGGAAGGGAAATCCCACTCTCCTACCCCACTAAAGACTATCATGAGAACCTTACTTGTTAATTATGTTTATTCACCTCTCCACACATGACAACCAGTAGCAGAATATCTGCAGCTACTTTTGTGTCTAGTGCTCTTATCCATACTGCTTAATTGGTTTGTAAGTGCTCCCGTCCTTGATAATGTGTCTTTATCTGTTGCTTTGCTTGAGGTCATAGATATAAAAAAATATTTTGCTATTTTTTTTTTTTTTGTGCGAAAATAAATTGTTACTTTGGCATAATCTACTGTATGTTGGTGATTATCTGTTATGTGTGTTTTATTAATTGGAATGTTAATGGAGGTAAAAAGTCTCCATGGTAGGACTGTTATTGTCTGTTATATGGCTGCGTGTAAATTTGGGAGATTTGAGCACTTGTTGTGGATGCTGAGTAAAACATGTGGGCTGGAAATGACTGATTACATGTATATTATATGTCTGATTATATGTATATTATATGACTGATTACATGTACATTATATGTCTGATTACATGTATATTATATGACTAATAACATGTATATTATATGACTGATTACATGTATATTATATGTCTGATTACATGTATATTATATGTCTGATTACATGTATATTATATGACTGATTACATGTATATTATATGACTGATTAAATGTATATTATATGACTGATTACATGTATATTATATGACTGATTACATGTACATTATATGTCTGATTACATGTACATTATATGTCTGATTACATGTATATTATATGACTGATTACATGTATATTATATGATCTGGTATTTTGTGCTAGCTTTTGTCATATTTTATCATGGTTGTGTCATGTCATGTCATGTCAGGTCGCTTCATGTTGGTGGCAGTGGCGTAAATTGTATTCAAAAGCTTTCTTACTCTTGTGGATGTTATATACCAGAAACTAACCCAGAAGTTTTAAAAGTAACTTAACCTACTTAAATAAAAATTCATGGATTATACAAGCTAGATGGTAATACATTATACAAGCTAGATGGTAATGTATGATACAAGCTAGATGGTAGTACATCACACAAGCTGATGGTAATACATTATACAAACTAGATGGTAATGTATGATACAAGCTAGATGGTAATACATCACACAAGCTGATGGTAATACATTATACAAGCTAGATGGTAATGTATGATACAAGCTAGATGGTAATACATTATACAAGCTAGATGGTAATGTATGATGCAAGCTAGATGGTAGTACATCACACAAGCTAGATGGTAATACATTATACAAGCTGATGGTAATACATTATACAAACTAGATGGTAATACATTATACAAGCTAGATGGTAATACATTATACAAGCTAGATAGTAATACAGTATACAAGCTAGATAGTAATACAGTATACAAGCTAAATGGTAATACAGTGTACAAGCTAGATGGTAATACATTATACAAGCTAGATGGTAATACATTATACAAGCTAGATTGTTATACATTATACAAGCTAGATGGTAATACAGTATACAAGCTAGATGGTAATACATTATACAAGCTAGATAGTAATACATCACACAAGCTAGATAGTAATACAGTATACAAGCTAAATGGTAATACAGTATACAAGCTAGATGGTAATACATTATACAAGCTAGATGGTAATACATTATACAAGCTAGATTGTTATACATTATACAAGCTAGATGGTAATACAGTATACAAGCTAGATGGTAATACATTACATAAGCTATATGTGAATACATATTACTAGCTAGATGGTAATACATTATACAAGCTAGATGGTAATATATTAGACAAGCTAGATGGTAAAACATTAAAAAAGCTAGATGGTAATAAATTATACAAGCTAGATGGTAGTACATTATACAAGCTAGATGGTAATACATTATACAAGCCAGATAGTTATATATTATACAAGCCAGATTGATAATACATTATACAAGCTAGAAAGTGATACATTATACAAGCTAGATAGTAATACATTATACAAGCCAGATTGGTAGTACATTATACAAGCTAGATGGTAATACATTATACACACTAGATGGTAATACATTGTAGAAACTAAAGGGTAATACATTATACAAGCTAGATGGTAATACATTATACAAGCTAGATAGTAATACAGTATACAAGCTAGATGGTAATACATTATACAAGCTAGATGGTATTACAGTATACAAGCTAGATGGTAATTTATTATACAAGCTAGATGGTAATACATTATACATGTTAGATGGTAATTCATTGTACAAGCTAGATGGTAATATATTATACAAGCTAGATGGTAATACAGTATACAAGCTAGATGGTAATACATCACACAAGCTAGATGGTAATATATCACACAAGCTAGATGGTAATACATCACACAAGCTAGATGTTAATACATCACACAAGCTAGATGGTAATACAGTATACAAGCTAGATGGTAATACATCACACAAACTAGATGGTAATACAGTATACAAGCTAGATGGTAATACATTATACGAGGGTTGATCCAGAAATAACCAGACTGCCCCTGTATCTTTTTCATTTTATGGATTTCTTACATGAAAAATTCATCAAGTACACCTCTCTATTCATGCTAAATCTATAAATAGAACGATTTTCATTTCAGAAAAAGATATTGTCATTTTATTCGTTACTATAGCAACCCATTAATTTTAAAGTGGGGCTTGTGTCTTTTTATGCTTTTAAGTGTAAGATTTAAGTTAAATTGATCAACTTCTAAATGTTATATTTTAGCACTGAAAAGCATGATTATTACTCGACGTCATATAACAAAATCTCAACGTCATACCTGTTTCCATTAGTAGTCATCAAGGCATTAACAAATACTACCGGTTGTTTATTATGGCGTCATTTGAGTCGCAAGAAAAGCGTGCAATTATCAAATTTTGTTGTCAGCTTTGATATTCGCCAACCAAAACGTATGAGATGATACAGCAGGCATCTATGGGAAAGAAATTGTCACTGACACAGGTTTTTGAATGGCATCAGAGATTCCGAGACGGAAGAGTGTCACTAGAAGATTAGAATGGGCGGGGTCGTAAGACCTATGGATGCGACGTTAGTGACTACAATTAAGGACGTCGTATACAGCGACAGGCGGTCACGGTACGCGATGTTTATGGTGGTACAGGTTACAGCTATGGTACTGTTCAGCGAATTCTTACAGAAGAATTAAACATGAAAAAGGTCAGCGAATATGTTTGGTCAGTGGATTGCTCAGCACGAGAAATGTATTACACTCAAAGGAGATTATATAGAGAAATTACTGATATACGTATTGTGACTGAGTAACACGACGTCACTCGACGTTATTCCCAGCATTACAGGCTGTGTGTTTATGTATGTAGCTTCATGTTTCTTGTGCAAACGTCTTGAAATTTCAGGTATCGTGTATTAAAGATTGTACATCATGTTGGATGTTTCATTAATGTAACACATAACATACAGAAGTAATAAACTCAATCCGGTTATTTCTGGATCACCCCTTGTACAAGCTAGATGGTAATACATTATACAAGCCAGTAGTACATCACACAATCTAGAGGGTAGTACATCACACAATCTAGATGGTCACAATCTAGATGGTAGTACATCACACAATCTAGAGGGTAGTACATCATACAATCTAGATGGTAGTACATCACACAATCTAGATGGTAGTACATCACACAATCTGGATGGTAGTACATCACACAATCTAGAGGGTAGTACATCACATACTCTAGCGGGTAGTACATCACACAATCTAGAGGGTAGTACATCACACAAGCTAGCGGGTAGTACATCACACAATCTAGAGGGTAGTACATCACACAGTCTGGATGGTAGTACATCACACAATCTACATGGTAGTACATCACACAATCCAGATGGTAGTACATCACACAATCTAGATTGTTTTATATTATACATGGTTTCTATTTATTTTACAGTTGTTCCAGTTGTACCCTGAGTGAGTATCCCTGTACCTGGTGCATCAATAATCATATGTGTACCCATAATGCATCACAAGAGTGTATGGAGAATATTCTGGTACATGATAAAAAAGTAAGTATACATTGTACAAAACTTCTATACCAAATCTTTACTGTTTCTGTTACAAAAAAAAACAATATAAAGTCTACTATTGCTTTAACAAAAATGTCAGCCATGCATTAATCCTCAATATTCTATTTCAAACATCATGAAATTATGAAGCATTAAAGCAGAAAATGTTCAAATGATGTTCTGTGACTGTTTCAGATGACGCGTCATCCGTGCTCTCAGATGTCCGAGTAACATTATGTTCTGTATAGAAAATTGAATCGAAATGAGATAGGTCCCAGGAGATTTATTAATGGAAACGTCACATGCTTAATTGGGAGTAATTGTCTGATATTGCATTATTGATAACTAATAACACCCAGTGAGTGTGCTTAGGGGGTTGATCAAGCCGTATGGGGATTCCTTTTTAGATTTCTTGTTGATACATGCACTCATTTGTTGTTTTTGTCAGTTTTCCATCATTACAAATAGTAGTAGCTCAAGTTTCTTTGTATAAATGTGTTATGTTTATTATTTAATGATAAGTCCATTATGCTGTAAAATTGATCATGCAATTTTTTAAATAATTAATAACATTTTAGCCCACCTGTGTTGATGGCTCCCGCAGTTGATTGTATGCTGTCTAATATGACTTTTTTAGTGTTTGATTGTGCTTTCATGTCGTAGAGTTTGATTATTGGTTTGGTTTAAACTTACTTCGATGTGAAACAAGTTCTTACAACTTCATAAATCACGCTTGAAGTCTTCCTGGATAGAACCAGTACATAGCATATGCAGAAAAAGTGTCTTGCTCAAGGACAATGAGTTTGATTATGCTGTCACATGTCATAGATATGATTTTGATTATGCTGTCATATGTCATATATATGAGTTTGATTATGCTGTCATATGTCGTAGATATGAGTTTGATTATGTTGTCATACGTCATAGATATGAGTTTGATTTTGCTATCATATGTCATAGATATGTTTGATTTTGCTGTCATATGTCATAGAAATGAGTATGATTATGCTGTCATGTCATAGATATGAGTTTGATTATGCTATCATATGTCATATAAATGTTTGATTATGTTGTCATATGTCATATATATGAGTTTGATTATGCTGTCATATGTCATATATATGAGTTTGATTATGCTATCATATGTGATATATATGAGTTTGATTATGCTGTCATGTCATAGATATATGTTGGATTATGATATCATATGTCATAGATATGAGTTTGATTATGCTGTCATATGTCATATAATTTATATAAGTTTGATATTGCTATCATATGTCATAGATATGAGTTTGATTATGCTGTCATACGTCATAGAAATGAGTATGATTATGCCATCATATGTCATATAATTTATATGAGTTTGATTATGCAACCATATGTCATTGATATATAAGTTTGATTATGTTGTCATATGTCATAGATATGAGTTTGGAAATGCTTTCATGTCATAGATATGATTATGTTATCATATGTCATAGATATATGTTTGATTTTGCTATCATGTCATATAATTTATATGAGTTTGATAATGCTTTCATATGTCATATAATTTATATGAGTATGATTATGCCATCATTTGTCATATAATTTATATGAGTGTGATTATGCAACCATATGTCATTGATATATAAGTTTGATTATGTTGTCATATGTCATAGATATGAGTTTGGAAATGCTTTCATGTCATAGATATGATTATGCTATCATATGTCATAGATATATGTTTGATTTTGCTATCATATGTCATATAATTTATATGAGTTTGATAATGCTTTCATATGTCATATAATTTATATGAGTTTGATTATGCTATCATTTGTCATATAATTTATATGAGTGTGATTTTGTTATCATATGTCATTGATATATGTTTTATTTTGCTATCATAGGTCAAAGATATATGTTTGATTTTGCAATCATATGTTATAGATATATGTTGGATTTTGCTATCATATGTCATATAACTTATATGAGTTTGATTATGATATCATATGTCATATAATTTATATGTGTTTATACGCTATCATATGTCATAGATATATGTTTGATTTTGCTATCATATGTCATAGAAATTAGTTTGATTATGATATCATATGTCATGTAATTTATATGAGTGTGGTTATGTTATCATATGTAATTGATATATGTTTGATTTTGCTATCATATGTCATAAATATATGTTTGATTTTGCTATCATATGTCATAGATATATGTTGAATTTTGCTTTTATATGTCATATAATTTATATGAGTTTGATAATGCTATCATATGTCATATAATTTATATGAGTTTGATTATGTTATCATATGTCATATAATTTATATGAGTTTGATAATGCTATTATATGTCATATAATTTATATGAGTTTGATTATGTTATCATATGTCATTGATATATATGTCATTGATATATGTTTGATTTTGCTATCATATGTCATATAATTTATATGAGTTTGATTATGATATCATATGTCATATAATTTATATGAGTTTATATGCTATCATATCTCATAGATATATGTTTGATTTTGCTATCATATGTCATAGAAATGAGTTTGATTATGCTATCATATGTCATATAATTTATATGAGTGTGATTATGCTATCATATGTCATTGATATATGTTTGATTTTGCTATCATATGTCATAAATATATGTTTGATTTTGCTATCATATGCCAAAGATATATGTTGGATTTTGCTATTATATGCCATATAATTTATATGAGTTTGATAATGCTATTATATATCATATAATTTATATGAGTTTGATAATGTTATCATATGTCATATAATTTATATGAGTTTGATTATGTTATCATATGTCATATAATTTATATGAGTTTGATTATGCTATCATATGACATATAATTTAAATGAGTTTGATTATGTTGTCATATGTCATATAATTTATATGAGTTTGATTATGTTATCATATGTCATAGATATGAGTATTTTTTTTTTGTATGTCACAGATATATGAGGTTGTTAATAAAACATGTTGACTTTTGTAATACTTTCAACATTTAATATAGCACATGAATGAAACTTATATTCCCATAAAAAGTAATATTTCCTCTCTGATATTGCCAAATTTCGTATCTATATTGCATAGGATTATGTAGCAATAGTGCTAGAAAATATGCATGTAATGGCTACCTCCTACGGTCCAATGACATCAACAACATCAATCTTTTGCATGATGTCACATCTTGCCAAAGTAGCCACTGGGCTAAAGGATGCACTACATATATGTCCTTTTATCCATTTATCATACATGTCTCTATATCACTCTGCCTTGAACTGTGCAATGATTCAATGAGTTTGAAACTGAAATTCTTGTATATTTCGTTGGTAAAAAATTGTGCAAATATTCGATGTTGTTGAAGTCATTGGACAGTTCCTGGTAGTCATTACATGCATGTTTTCTACCGCTTTTGCTAAGAAATGCTATTCAACATCAAAATGAAATTCGGTAATTGCATAAAGGAAATATTACTTTTTATAACAATATGTTGAAAATATTACTAAAGTCCACATGTCTTTTTTAACACATCTCGTATGTTTGAAATTAATTGCTAGATTATCAGCCAAATTTTTCTTAAAAAGGGGGAGTTGGGGGAAGGATTTAATTTTTTTTTTATTTTTTTTTTATTTTTTTTTTTATGAAAATAAAAAGAGTAAGGGCAGCATGAAAATTAGGGGGCGGGCGGGGAAAATATTCTAGCAATTAAATTATTATAGCCTTATACAATAGATTTATTCTTTTTTTATCATTATGGACAGGAACGCTTTCAACCAGATTCAATGGAACATGATGTAGAACAAGCACATTATGTCATAAGTAGCGCAGGATTATTTTGATCTATTGATTCTTTTACTTCACATATGCATGTGCATGCATAGCTTGGGTAATCAGCTGTCTGGACTTTTATGTTGCAGTCGGAAACCTCAACGGAACTCGTTGGTCCAAAACAGTGTCCGAGGATAGAGATCGACAAGTCTAAACAGAATAGCATGTTCCTGGTACCATCGGGAACCAGCAAGAAGATCATTGTTAGCGCAGTTAACTTACAAGATATCCAGATGGCAAATATCAAGTGTTATTTCATGATGGGCATCAGCGGGAAAGAGGTATCGGCCAAGGTGACACAGGGAGATTCTCCGGATTTATCAACAATAGAGTGCCAGTCAGTCGATGTGAGTATACGTTATTATTATTTGTAAATGTGTTATGCAATTGTTTTATATAGTATCGAGGGTCCTCCGTGCCAGAGTGGTTTTAGGTGTGTCTCAAAATCACTTTTAATGATCACCGTTAAGGTCATTGGTTCGAGTCTCGCTTGCTCCAAAGTTTGCCAGTTACTCAGGGAAGGATGTGGTTTTTCTTAGATTCATTCTGAGGTCTTCCTTCACCAATAAAACAGGACTAGCTATATATATATATATCTGAAATGTGTTGAAATGGTGTTAAACCACATTAAAATAAAATAAAATGTCACAATAATTGTTTGAAAAGAGGATTTGGCAATGTATTCATTTTCTTGCCCTTCCATTTAACCAGTGGAAAGTAGTATTAGACTGGTTTAACCCTTTACTTCATATAGATGCCTTTGGACACCTCTTATATAGACACCTTTGAACACCTTTTATAGAAGGCTTTTGAATTATTGGGTGAGTTATGTTTATATTAACTGACAGAGTGGAAAACAGTGCAGGAAGTGTTCAGATTGCTTGTGACGAGCAATCTGAACTCTTCCTGCACTGTTTTCAAAGGCCTCCTGTGATTGGTGAGGGAAAACGCTTATCTATGGAGTAAAGGGTTAAAGGGACTGGGACTATTACTGGGTCTGTTAAAAGATAGATGGGTTAAACACAGGATCGGGACTTCCATTCGATATAATGAAAGGAATTAACTTCAGTGACTTTCTTTGATTGATTGATTGATTGATTGAATATTTAGCGTAATTTAATCCAATCGAGGGCTAACAGACGATTAATTAATCTAACCGCTGTTTTCTGAGATCCTGAAAGGTTAACCAGTACTCTAACACACCCCATCTCGGCAAGTAACTAATAACTTCCCCACTTGAATCATTGGAAAGAGACGAATGATAATGAGACACAATGTCGTATACCAATCATCATGGAGACTGTTGCTGTGCGGGGAATCGAACTCATGACCCCTGGATTGATAGGCAGAGGAGTAACCAACTGAGCTAATCGGGCACGGCAAGTGACTTTGAGATAACTAGAGTTGACTGTATGTACGGTGCTATATTGTACTTCTAATTCCACTTTAATTATTAATTATAATTCCATTGCTGTGACAAGTTAAATTTTCCATTCATTTCATTGGTAGAAGCGTCTCATGTGACTTGTTTAAATTTTGTTGAAAACTCAAAAATAAAGTTGAGTAATCTCACATCATTTTCCGATATAGATTTAAAAAAAATATCTGAGACTTTGAATTCTAACTAATTTTCCATGCATTTGGACATGTGTAAATATTTCCAAATTGTGCATAATTTTTACATAAAGTCTAGACTTTATTTAATTTGTGCATGGTATGGCTAAGTTTACAATGTATGAATTCATTTATAAATGAATTTAATCCTATAGTATTAAACAGTCACTTACCAAGATTGGCAGTTACAGACATGTTTGACTGTATGCCAAATAAATATAGATTTCCCCATTTAAGTTAAGATGCACTCAGCTTACAGGATGTATTTTAGAATTAAATTAAATTGTTCTTGTTCATGAATGATGCAGAAATGTAAACAGGTGCAAGCAGATCAATAATGTAGGTTTTCTGTATAGTAATTTAGGTGGCAACTTTTGTGCTAAAGGGATTCCAGCCTCTTTACCTCATTTTGTTTTAAAGGGATTTCAGCATCTTTATCATGATATTTTGTTTTAAAGGAATTCAAGCACCTTTACCATGACATATTCTTTTAAATGGATTCAAGCATCTTTACCATGACATTTTGTTTTAAATTGATTCCAGCAGCTACCATGACATTTCATTTTTAAGAGATTTCAGCATCTTTACCATTTTTTTTTTAAAGAATTCTAGCACCAGGTCATTTTGTATTCTGTACATATCAGTAAGATTTTAGTGTGTGTTTGATTACAAGCTTCTCCCTAGAATTTCAATTTTTGGCAGTTGGAGTGTTCACTTTTTTTTTTAAAGTGTATAAAACAAACACTTTGGAAAATATATTTTGCCAATTAAATGTGTTAACCATGATCTAGAAGTTAGTATGCAATATTATAACAAAAACAGTGCAATAATGACTGAAATTTTTCTCTGATTTGAATCATATATAGAATTATGTAAAACCTTTTTCAGGGTCATCTTGCTGCTTTTATATGCCAGTATTAAAACTACATTTATTTTATGTTTCAGTTCTCCTACGGAGAGAATTCTCCAAAGATAAATGTGCCATTTTACATCAACTGGCGCAATAACATGGCACTTGACAACCCAGAGAAAATTCAAGGTAAGTGTTGGTTGCAAAGCTTTGGCTCACAATAGCTGAATACAATATCTGTCATGTCTGTAGACTTTAATTCAATGTAGGGAATATTGTGGTGCCATATCAGTCATGTGACTGCATGTCTGGGACTACACGAAGGTTTTGGTGTCCGTACTGTAAAATAAGATGAAACCATTGATTAAATGGATAGGGAATATGTAATGATACGTTTCTGGTGATTAAATTATTGTTGTTTCTCAGAATTTAAATCCAATTGAATTAAGAATTTCTGGTATTCGTCATTGTGACAGTGAAACAAATTGATTTTATGATATGAAAAGTGACAATTCAAATTCTTCAATTGAGGATGTAAGTTTACTCTTTATTTGTATCAGAATATGTTAAGTAGAGCATGTTAAATAACAATAGAAATATAATGATTTAAAATGTCCTTACCTCTCTGAGTTTTTCTTTACATGAATTTTAGTCATAGTATTTTCACTTTACCAAAACAGTTCCTCTATGCATGAATTTGGACTGGAGTATTTTTTACTTTATCAAAACAGTTTTTCTTTGTATTAATTTGGACTTGCATATTTGCATTTAAGTTGACAGTTTTTCATTGCAAGAAATTTTACACATTTCCAGTCTATGTGACTTCTGCTTGGAGTGTTTTCACTTTACAAAAACAGTTTTCTATGCATAATAACTTTTGGCTAGAGAAGTTTACTAACCAAACAGTTTTCTATGCATGACTTTTGGCTAGAGTATTTCCGCTGTACCCAAAGTTTTCTATGCATCACTTTTGGCTAGAGTATTTTTGCTATACCAAACAGTTTTCTAAACATGATTTTTGGCTAGAGTATTTTCAGTTTATCAAAACAATTTTCTTCTTCTGTTTCTTTTTAAATATTTTTTAATATTCATTTATTTAACAATTTTGTTCAAATAGGCCCGCCATTTGGTAAGTTGTTCTGTAGTTTTCACCCATGATTTGGTCTTTTAATAAAGTGGACATTGGAATATATATACAGGTTAATTGAATAAGGGATGTTTAACTATTGATGTCATTATCTACTATACTAAAAAAATTGAGTTTCAAAACAGTATTTTACTTTTTGCCATAATGTTTCTGTGTATTTTTGTTAAAAGTATACTTATGCAAAACAGCATATTACTGCAAAAGCAAAACAGTATACTAATTTCACAGAGGTATTTCCTCCATTGGAGAGGTTAATGGTTCATTTTGGGAGAAAGGTGATTTATTTTGTAAATATGTAAGAGTAATATCATTCAGTGCACAGGGTGTGCATTACACTTTTTTACACTTTCATTCATAATTTTTTTTTTTTTTACCCAAAAAGTTTGTGTTTTCCTTATGCAAATGGTTTTCTTTTAATGGAGAAGTCTTTGTTCACTCTGCACAGGGTATTGATACTGTATATGTTTTATTTGTTTTTACAAACTGTTTTGATGCAGTAAAGAGCTTTTATTAAATATAGACATTGTGAAAATGAGCGGCTAAACATCTCGCTCAAAGCATTATGTTTTTTAATCAGTAAAAGGACTTTTTTATTTTACAAAACATTCGTAGTGTCCTCCATGACTGAGTGGTCTAGGATTCTGTTGTCTAAGCACCACTGATCTCTCACTGCTTAGGTCATGAGTTAAAGCCCGGCTCGGTTCAATAACTTTATGTTCTACCCAGATTTATTCTGAGGTCTTCTTCCACCATTAAGAATGGATATGCCACATATAACCAGTTATTTGTTGAAAATGGCGTTAAACCCAATTAAAAAGCAAAAAGAAAAACAAAAATCTAGTGCTGCTTGCATTTTCATACACTGGAGAAGTGTTTTGTTCACACTGCACAGATTGTTACGACTTGCAAACTGTTTTTATTCACTAAAAGCAAAGATGTTTAATGTTGCAAAATGTAGTAGTTTGTTTGTTTTACAATATATACGAGGGGGGATCAGAAAGTTCGTAGACTTTTGCCATAACTTATTTATACCAATTATACAATGCACAATAGTGTTACTGTATTTGAGATTAATATATATGGGACATATTTTGAAAATTTTAGCTTGATACGTCAACTATTAAGGAAATAAGGCACTTTTCAAAGCATAGCAGTTAGATATGTCGGGGCAAAATGATGATGTTGCATTCAACAAAAAACGACGTCAATATTTTAAACAGGTGCCTTTGTATCAAAATTCCTAAGTTACTTCTTCTCAAAGTACTCTCCTCCGTGGTTTATACGTTTTTTGCCTTTATTTACACCATTCAGTGAACATGTTAACAAAATCAGAAGATGGTATACTGGACACAAAATTCTGTAAAAGAATGCTTTGATTCCAATTTGTCTTCAAATCGACTTCCTATTTGCTCTTCTTTAATGACTGATTCCCGGCCATCTCAAAAACATTAATTTTGTGACATTAAAATACTAGAGACCTTGAAACATTAAATTCACCGTATATACTTTTGTTTATCTTTTTGAGCAGGTGTATTACCTAACATTAAGCAGAACTTTACGGAACTGCGGTATTCCGCGTGCTAATCCATTTTTAAGTGCCCCGACGCCATTTTGTTTAAAAACAAAATGGCATACCGTAACATAATATTGACGTCATTTTGAGATGCGCATAATTGGTGCCATTTTTTTTAAGGATGTAAACAAGCATACAATACACCACACATTGGTATTTTTTATTTAAAAAAAAACGCTTGTTTGAATAGTAGCGATAGGAAAAAAGCAAAAACTGTCCGGACTACGTAAATGGACGTTTCCATAGTTACTATAGAATATCAACTAATGATGAAAAATTATCAATTTTTTTACAAAATTGCTGCAAATATATAGCGGCACATGCTCCCTGAGAATTATTAGAATACAATGATAAATAAAAAAAGTTATGGCAAAAGTCTACGAACTTTCTGATCCCCCCTCGTATATATATGCTACAAGAGTTCATTCTTCAAAGGTCAGTGGTTTACATTCAAAGTTTTATTCTCTGCAAACTCATATCATTTTCTTCACATGGGATTTTATTGCGACAATATATTTTTTAAAAACTGGGTTGCGACAATATATGGGTCCATTCATTCACTTAGCAAGAAACAAATCATTGTTAACGGATTTTAATTTACCGAAAAAACATGATTTCATTTACCATGAAAGGGTTTCATTCACAAAATAAGATTTACTCCCTAACTTGACATTATATCAAATTACCATCAATGTTTATAGGTGGCATTCCAGGTTGATGAGATTAACTTTACGAAGTCAAGGGTTTTAAGTGTAGATTACCCTGATCTTGTTATAGACATCTTTGTACGGTTTGTAAACAATGTCACATGCATCCAACTCAGGGCATATCGACTCTGGGCATATCTTGTTTGCCTCTCTGTCAATTATTATTCACCTCTTAACCCTTTACTTCATATATATGCATTTTCCCGCACCAATCACAGAAGGCCATTGAAAACAGTGCAGAAAGAGCTCAGATTGCTCGTAATGAGCAATCTGAACACTTCCTGCACTGTTTTCCACTCTGTCAGTTAATATAAACATAATTCACCCATTGCTGATATGTGATGAATAAATGCTTTCAATATTATAGGTGTCTATATGAAGTAAAGGGTTAAAAATAATGGAATGGCCCACTGAAACCTTCACAGAAGTTCAGGGCTTCATAAAGTTCTAAAATATTTCATTCATACAAAAATTGTGGTTGCTACCGGTAAACCAATGAACTCTGTGATCTGTCTATTAAAAAAGAAGGTGTGGAAATTTATAAGTTCAACACATAAAGTAATCATGAGCCATCACATGCAGCAAGAGCTGGGTCAGATTAGCTCAGTCTATACTGCGTCTATCTCTTCAGGGGTCTCAAGTTTGAATCCCAACCCAGCCACAGTCTCTGTGATGATTGATATATGACATTGTGTCTCATTGTCATTTGTCTCTTACCATTGATTCAAGTGGGAAACTTAACTGTTACTAGTAGAAATTGTTGTGTTCGATGGCTGGTTAATCTTAAAGGATCCCAGGAAAGAGCTGCCAAGTTAACTGATCGTCTGTTGGCTCTTGATGGCATTAAAATGACGCTTAATATTGAAACAAACAACACATAAAAAACAAATGGATAACACATATCTTATTTTTAATGGGAGTAAACACAATTTTTCAAGTACTAGTTAACCATCCCGGACTCCAGGAAAGAATGGTTAGGTTAAATGATCGTCTGTTAGCCCTTGATGGCATTAAAATAACACTATATATTCAAACATATTCAAATAGGGTTCATTCATTCTTATTACAAAATCTGCAATCCAACTGCATTTGCCACCACAAGGTATCGATAGACACATTTACCAGAATTACATTTTAAATCTTGTTCATGGAATCCAATATTTTGGTGTGCATGCAAGTGTGTGTGTTGATATAATTTGATAAAACTGTTAATGTAAAAGGGAAATGAAATATTTGAAAGTGCAATTTTTGAGATCAGACGGATAACAGTAATTATTTATATATCTGTCCATGACATCTGCTCCAAATATAGATCAATGTACTTATGAAACACTGATAATTTTTTCACATATGTTAGTAAAGTTGGCAAACAATTTTGACATAAGATTGATTGCTCAGAGTGTAACCAAGATAATTTCAGAATTTTAAATTCTTAATATGTTTTACTGACAAGAAAAATGAATCTGCAATACTGTATATTAGAAAAGGAAAGAGGACCTAAAACTTTCTGCCTCAGCAACAAGATTGATTGATTGATTGATTATTTAATGTCATTTTTATGACATTGAGGGCTAACAGACGATCAGTTAACCTAACCACTGTTTCCTGGGATCCTGAAAGGTTAACCAGTACTCAAACACACCCCGTCTCCCAAAGTAATTGATAACTTTTCCACTTGAATCAGCGGTGAGACACAAATAATAATGAGAAACATAATGGAGGCTGTTGCTAGGTGGGGATACAAACTCACCACCCCTGGATTGATCATCAGACACCAAGTGACTAAGCTAATCGGGCCCACCCAAGCAACAAGAAATTTTTTGTTCCAGTAACAAGCAATTGTTTGAGTGGTTATTGTATAAAAGTTGTTTTCTGTAACTGTCAGTTAAGTTTCAGTGTGCTAAAAATACACCATTCATTGGCTGCTTTAAGCCTGCTGCAGGTGTAAAGACACAGATCCATGTGTGTTTGTTTACAATTTAGAGTACATGAACTCACAGGCTCCTTCTTTGAGTTTTGATTTTGTAGCAATTGTAGTTAAAAAAAATACAAACTGCATATAATGCACACTTTTTGGAAAATATTTTAATCTAGTAATATGCAAAATTGTAACATAAATAATAGAATGGTGACTGTGAATTTTGAAAAAGGGTTGTCTGATTTGAATCTTGTATAGAATTATATAAAACCTGCCCCTGGCAGCACGGGCTTCAAATGTAAGATAAACTCCGAGAATATGGGCTAGCAGATTTTGGTGTTTATGGATTTATAGCAGTAAAGGATGAGAATATCTCACAGGATTTCTGTAAAATAAATATAAACACTGAAATTATTCTCAAGGTATACAGATGTACATGCAGTTACTATTCTGCTGTGGGTTTCACCTGAGGGGACTCTGTCTGTCCGACGTCTGGTGCCCATCATCTGTATGTTCGCCTCGGCCTGGAAAGATTACTAAAAAAAATATCCAAGCTAGTGAAGCTAGTTTGTGAGATTTTGCATGGGGTTAGAGGGCAATTTGGAGATTATGCAGGTAATTTTATTTTTTCAGTCTGACAAAAATTGTGGTTGCTGCCTGTAAACCAGTATGTGGCATCTGTATTGTTTGCTTATTATCCGATTATGACACAAACTGTTGTTTATTCCAGTGAGCATGTACAAGTGTGAGGAGATGGCAACCACGTGTGGTGACTGTATCTCCATGGAGGTCTGGTACAACTGCGGCTGGTGTCAGAATGACAACACCTGCTCCATATACCTCCATTGTAAAACAGATAAAACATGGCTTCCGAGAGAACAAACATGTCCCAATGTGCAAATCACCAGCGTAAGTTCTTTTGTTTTGAATTCATGAAAGAAATAATGGTTGCCTAGACGACACATATACACTGTTCCAGTGTTGAAGTAAATGGTAGATTTTATCAAAACATTATTGTTTTCTTTGAGATAAATTATTCTCCTTGAAATATGCAAGCTAGCATTTATGGATCTTCTAAACACAGTTTAAATAAACTTGTGGAGCGCATGGTCCATTGGTAGAGGATCAAAACCAGTATCAGAGGGTTGTGGGTTCGATCCTCCTCCACGGCTGTGTGTGGTGCTCTTTAGCAAGACACTTATTCTGCATATGCTTTGTGCTGGTTTTAGCCAGGAAATCTTCAAGTTTTAATAACTTGTTTCACAATCAAAGTGATCAATAATGAGATGCTTTTTATCCATTTTAATTTTTATTTTTTATGAAATTTATTTTTTCCTCATATACTCCAGTTAGGCCATTATGAATTAATTGCTAGATAATCATCCAAATTTTTCTTAAAAAAGGGGAGTGGAGAAGCTTTTATTTATATATTTATTATTTATTGAAAATGAAAAAAATCTGGATGGCATGAAAATTATAGCCTTAAATAAACTTGTATTTGAGACATTATCTGCTTCTTACTTTGTATTTCAGATCTACTCAGATACCGGTCAAAAGGACGGTTGAACTTTCTTGTATTTCAGACATTATCTGCTTCTTACTTTGTATTTCAGATCTACCCGGATACCGGTCCAAAGGACGGTAGGACTCTTGTATTTCAGACATTATCTGCTTCTTACTTTGTATTTCAGATCTACCCGGATACCGGTCCAGTGGACGGTGGGACTCATGTATTTCAGACATTATCTGCTTCTTACTTTGTATTTCAGATCTACCCTGATAACGGTCCAAAGGACGGTGGGACTCCTGTATTTCAGATATTATCTGCTTCTTACTTCGTATTTCAGATCTACCCGGATACCGATCCAACGGACGGTGGGACTCTTGTATTTCAGACATTATCTGCTGCTAACTTCGTATTTCAGATCTACCCGGATACCGGTCCAATGGACGGTCGGACTCTTGTTTTTCAGACATTATCTGCTTCTTACTTTGTATTTCAGATCGACCCGATACCGGTCCAATTGACGGTGGGACTCTTGTATTTCAGACATTATCAACTTCTTACTTCGTATTTCAGATCTACCCGGATACCGGTCCAATGGATGGTGGGACTCTTGTATTTCAGACATTATCTGCTTCTTACTTCGTATTTCAGATCTACCCCGATACTGGTCCAATGGACAGTGGGATTCTTGTATTTCAGACATTATCTACTTCTTACTTTGTATTTCAGATCAACCCGGATACTGGTCCAAAGAAGGGTGGGACTCTCTTGACAATCAAGGGCATAAATCTTGGAACAAACTTTGCCGACATTATTGGAGGAATCATTGTAGCGGGGGTGTCATGTAACCCTATAAAGGATTATTACGAGCCACCACATACGTAAGTCACATGCTGTTCTTCTGTCCTTCTGTTGTTAGCTCTTGCTTCAAACGACTTGGAAGCTCTATCATGTTTGTTCAAGATCCTGAAGACAAATCCGTGGGTCAAATAGGACCCACTTTAGGTGCATTTTTTTCAAAATATTAAATTGTTCCTTCACCAAAACTACAAGATATTTTACTTGTAGTATAACCTAATGATATTCTCACATTTATTCAAGCCATGTAGTATCAAGTTGGTCCTGCCTTGCGCTTGAAGGGAGCTTGGCTTATAAGTTAATATAAAAACACTTCAATTTAAAAATCTGTTTCTCAAGAACTGAACAGCCAAAATTGTTTATAATTGACATAAATTATCCCTGATAGAGTTGAGTCCATTAGGGACCAGTAAGTTGACTTTAAATTTTAAATAGGAATACTATGGGAAAACAAGAAAACTCTCTTTTTCACATCTATTTTAAGTATCATTCTAATCACATTGATATTTGGAGCATTGTTTAGTCATACCACTTGAGACTGGATCCTTTAAAGGGCATTTAATATCCATACAGGACCAATAGGGGTCCAAAAAGGGATAAAATCTTCAATTTTCAAAAAATCTTCTAAAAAACGGACCTGCTAAAAAATTTTTTAAATGATCTCTAACCCCCTTATCCTAGGGTTTCAAGATGTTTAGATAAAGGAAATAGCATTCAAAATGTCCCAAGCAGGGGATTTTTACTTTGGAATACTTATGGGAAATAGTGAACTTGTTTATTATTTTAATTCATTTAAAGATTTGAATTATTGTTTAATCATGACAGTTGAGACTGGATTTTTTAAAGTGGATTAAATATCCAAAATTGGATAAAATTGTGATTTTTCAAAAATCATCTTCGCTCGGACAGACAAGCCAAATTAGTTAATATTTGATATAAATATGGTTTTATGTTTGTTTAAGTAAATAGGCTAGGGTCCATTGGGACCCAGTATGGGGAATTTTATTTTTACATAAGAATACTTAATAAGGTGAGCAACTTGGGTCCTTTTGAGCCTCTTGTTTATAAATAATATGACCTGTTTATTATATTAATACATTTTTTAATAAGATCAGAAATTAAGGGAGTTGTTTATTGTTGTTGTTTTATACATATACATGTTTGTATTATATATGTAACACATGTTTTACAGAATTGTGTGTAAGACTGGATCCTTTGATAGCATACAGACGGGAACGGTGCGTGTAGACATCGGCAATAAGTACAGTGCAACTGCTTCACAAAAATTTACATATGTGGTAAGTCTTGTAGGGTCTTGAGTTCCATCAGTATCTCACATCGCCAAAACTTTGTAGAAAATTGTTATCCCAATATCAATATCCATACTGCCACACTTACAACCACTTCAATGCCCAAAAAGGTTTACAGGTATTTAAAAAACCTGTGAAAGTAGAATATGCTCCTCCCGCACACATCCCTTTCCAAAGGAGTAAAAAACCTGAGATGCGACCTCGCTCAGATTATCAAACCATTACTCTGGAGATGAGTGAATCTGTGTATTAAATATGTAGCTATACTTCATTTACATTAGTGTTTTAACTGTAAAATTATTTTTTTTCTCATTTGCTTTTGCAGGTCCCAGAAATGAAAAGTATGATACCAGTTAAGGGACCGGTGTCCGGGGGTACAAAGGTGACAATAACGGGCCGTTACCTGGATGCTGGAACAGACGTAGACATTAATTTTGGCACTTATAAATGTGAAGTGCTTGAGTAAGTATAAATAAACGTAACAATTTTGACCTGCAGTGACAGGGAAAACTTGACAACCTATAATTGCTCAGATATAACGGGGCACTTGTGTAGTGGATGTTGACCTCTTACACAAGAGATTATGGTTTAGTTCCAAGGCGGCTTGACCCAAATGACCTCTTACAAGCAACATTCAGTACTGGCTTCTGTTTCACATTTTCTTTAGTTTAAGTTATATATTAAAAATCTGTACTTAATTTTGACTGGTTACTTCAATATTCTTCAATCTTTTCAATGAAACAAAAATAATCAAGAAGTTTTTCTGGAACTCATGATTACTTGGATGACTTTCTTTAATAGAAGTTTTCAAGTATATATGTTGGTGAAACAGATTAACGCCTTTAAAATCACAAGTATAGATATTATATCAAATCTAGATCTGACATGAATGATAAACCAAGACAAACTTTCTTACTTCGTTTTTCAATTTTATTCCATCAATTTCATCTCTGTAAAACACAAATTTAACAAATTAACTGCAGTCAACATACATGAACTAGACAATAATGATAGCAGATCTGGGATCAAAATATGTTATAACTAGTGTTTTTAAAGGTGTTAAGTATATTGAAGGAACTTAAAAGTGATTAATCTTCTTTGCAATTAAACAACTATTAATTAACAAATTTTTATTAAATATATGTTCATTGTTTCATCTGAACTGAAAAAATATCAAATCTAACTCTTAACATCTGTTTGTTTCTTTTTTTTTTTAAATATATTTTGTTATTTTTTATTAACAGACGTGAAAACACTCAGATAGTGTGTAGAACTAGCAAAGCTATCGAGCCCTCTACTGAATTGAGCGTTCTGGCAGAGTTTGACCACCAAAAAGTAGAAAGTACTGTAACATTTGAGTATATTGAAGACCCCCGGATTGACACAGTGACCCCACTGAAGGGAATCCAGAGCGGTGGCATCTCCATTACTGTGACTGGGCACCACCTGGACTCCATACAGACCGCATACATTATAACACGGCATGAAAAGTATGAAGCTTTGGGGAATGCTCGACGGCGGAGACGACGACGAAGGAGGACAACAGTTGAAGAGTACAGGAGTGTAAGTTTCAGTGAACCCTTCTAAGTGTAATGTACAAGAGCGTAAGTTCCAGTGAACCCTTCTATAGTGTTGGGTCATTATAAATTAATTACTAGATTTTCATCAAAATTTTTATTATTATTTTTTATATATTAATTTTATTTATTTATATTTTTTTTTGGCAAAATAAAAAGGATAATAGTGGCATGAAAATTAGGGGGAGGCAGGGTTTATAATCTAGCAATCTATTTATTATGGCCTAACGGGTGTTCTTTTTTCTGAGGATATCGAAGTCTTGACGTCTGTATACCCAACATGATGTCACTGCATGATCCCACTTGCAGCAAGGATAAAATCTTGCACTGATCATTGCTTATTGCTGGTTGAATTAATTTTTACAATGGTAAATGGAGAACATATAACCCAGCTAATATTGGCAAGTTAGAGATGAATGAATGTGAAGCTGAGGTGCATGGTCAAATAATGAAATGTATTTATATTGAGCATTTATATTGAGTATTTTAATCCCTCGCAATGCAGTTTTAAATTATATTAAATGGGGCAGCATCTATGCGTGTTTCTGACTGTGAGTCAAAAAGGATATCTGGAGCACAACTCAAAAACCATTCACTGTTCAGTTAATTTCATAAAACTTTTCAGTCTAATAGTCAAGAAGTGGCTTTTGTTATAAGGGAGTTTTCATTATCAGTATTTGTTCTCTTACCATGCAAACAATGTCGGAGCAAAAATTAAGAAATTCTCCCTTTCCAAAACCTAGTGGTCTTGTATTGCCTTTTGCTGATAAGGAGTTTACATTTTCAAGTTTCAGAGCTCAGAACATGTAAGTAAAATGCCCCATGGTGGGGTATATTGACAAACTACCTTTTCTTGTTTTCATCTCTTGTTCTACTCTGGAAGATATCTAATTTGATTTGATTTTTGTACACATCATAAAATGCATGTTTTACAGTTTTTGGAGAAAAAAAAGTATGAAAAAATTATTTTCCGTTTCATTTCTAGAACTGTGAGGTGCCCAAGGTGGGCAACACGGTGATGTATTGTTACTCACCCAAGGTCTCCAACACCACGGTAACACCAGACAGGGTCAATGGGGTTAGATTCTGGTATGGCTTCAAACTTGACAACATTGAAATCAACAGAACAGGGATGACGAACGAAGTGTTTATGGTCTACCCAGACCCAGTCTTCGAGGGTTTCACTGGCAACAAAGAGAAGTCGTTTCAAAGTAAAACTGACAACTATCTTACGATTAATGTAAGTTGTTTTTGTTTTAGCAAAGGTGTTTTTTTATGCCCCTGCCATTTGGAGAATGGTAATGGAGCATTAAGTATTATCCCTGTCTGTCCCCCATCCATGTGTCTGTCAGTTATATATTAAAATATATAATTGTATTTGTCAAATTTTGCAGGAGTTATGGCCCTGTTTCAGCTAAACTTTTGGTGAAATAGGTGAATACTTGTATAAAAAATAAATTTTATTTATTGAGTATATATGTTTAGGTTAAGCTTGTGATATAGTGATAGAAATAGTGTAAGAAATGTATGTATAGTTAACCTAATAATTGCTGAAACCATTTTCTTCCCCACAAAATACAGGGTAGAAACCTCAACCTGGGGTTTAACTCCAGTGATGTGACGGTACGTATTGGCAAGGCCTACTGCAATGTTACATCTATTGACAAGCACGGTAACCAGCTAAACTGTAAACCACCTAAAGTGCAGCCAGAGCCAGCGCAGGGCCACAAATACCCAGAAATTATAGTAAGTCCTTCATCTTCACCTCGCTTTGTGTTTTTAGTTTTGATAAAATAAGTTTTATCTTTAAAGATGTATACAGTTCGCCCCATGTTAGTGTTGATCTCTGCCATATGCAACCTTATTTCCTGTGTATCTCTGTCCACCATAAGTATCTTAGAAGTTTCAACAGTATAAATTTGTCTGTATTCAGTATCTGTATTTAATGGTCATTTTTTTTCTTAAGATATAAAATTTCATAGCCAGTTTGACTTTATATCTGATAAAAAAAAGTCTATATCAAGATAAAGTATAAAAAGTTCTAAGTACAGTCGAAACTCGTTATTTCGAATTCTGTGGGACTGTAAAAATAATTCAAAATATCCAAAATTCTATTTATCAGGAATCTTTTTTGTGCAACTTTTTACCATTACCCGACCCACTTCATAAATCATTGAAAATATACATGTTGTACATCAGGCCTTATAAAATTGCTGGTTTTTCAGTTTTTGGACCAATTTCTGAAGTTCAAAACCGGTTTTCGTTTCAAAGTTTAATAAAAAATCGGTCCAGATATTTTTCAAAGTTTAATAAAAAAATCGGTCCAGATTTTTTCTATCGGTCATATAAAATTTCATTAATTGCTCTTACCATGCCATACTGACCTGCGAAATATGCCTTGCAGCAATATCATTTGACCAAATAATCCGTTTGGTTTGTCATCTGCTGTGCGAAATGATGTCAATTTTGACTAAACCATTAACGATATTAGGGGGAGTTTATCGGAAGAGTCTATCGCTATATAGCACGCCTTCGATGTGTGATCAGCGACCCATAGCGTTCTGTCGGTTCATTAAAAGATTGTGTTTGCGTCCGTAATTTCTTTGATAGACCGCTAGCCAAATCTGGGACGGCCGGACCGAATATTATTTGCGTCATTAGAATATTTGATAAAACGTGCAGTGTTACTTGTTTGTTTCATTTTTTTTTTTAAAAATAACTTTAATTATATATACGAGGTGGTTTTGGTAATAGTACGTAGTGGCTAGCTGCAGCACAACGCATATCAAAAATAAAAAGTTGAATGAACCGTTACATTGGTTCCTCCACAGTGATTATTTCGCGCAGCTTCCGGTACTGCGACACTTCCGGTTGTTCGAGCATTTTTAATATAATGAAAATTATTCAGTAAAGCGGAAACATATGTCAGTCATTAAGATGTACACATTGTGATGAATTACAGCATAAATAATACACAAATAAACTTGAAATAGTTTCCTATTAATAAATAAACGGAGAAAGTACATGGTGCAGCTGACATGGCGGGTGGGGTATGCATGTAGTGATTTTTTAAAAAATAAGTGCGATTCTTACGGTAGTAAAAAACCTGGACCGATTTGCATTTTGGATTTTTAGAAGGCCTGTTGTACATGTAAATACCTCTATTTGTTTTTTTTTATTCAATATAACACGTTATATTTACACATGGTATAAACTTTGTTTATATTGATGTGTAATGTGGATTTATCTTAAGTCGTGGTAAATTCTACTGTTTACAAAATGTATTTTTATTTTTTATACCTTTTATTAACATGAATATAAAATAAACAGAATATGCAACAGAAATATAAACACAGGTTATATACAAGCAATGGTTACAGTAACTTTACAAATAAAAAATAAGATGAATAATAGCACATGTCAAAAACGTCTTCTAAAACTTAGGCGTTGTTTGTCTAATTAACGTGTGTCTCGAGGGACAAAAGAACAGATTCAAAATAGTAAATAATTCAAATTACTGGAATTTGATATATCAGGAGTTAATTAATATAGAAATAGGAGGGGAAAAAATGGGACCGAACTTCAAATTTGAGATAACGAAAATTTCGAAGTATAAGAGTTTGAGTTGGTGAGTATCAACTGTAGAAAGTTTTATAAAGTTGAAAACTGGCTTGAGATTGTCTAAGGGGAGATATTGCATGAAAAATGTCTTATTTTTCGTATTTAAGCAAAATTTCATATATCTGCTACAACTTTTGTAATACGTTCATGCACGGAAATGTTTCAGGTGCAAAAGAAATGATATCTTACGATGCTATTGTTGCATTTTATCAGGTTCAGGTTGGCAGAAATCTGACTACACTGGTGGGCTTCCTGAAATACGATGAGCCCGAGACCCTTCCACTTGACGTGATAATTGGGCTCGGAGTGGGTGGTGGTGTTTTGGTTCTGGTTGTAGTCATCTTCTTTGTGTTGTGGTGTATCAAGGCTCGCGAGAACACAAGCATGAAGAAAAAATGGCAGATACAGATGGACAACCTGGAGGTCAAGGTCGCCAAGGAATGTAAAGAAGGTAATCAGAACTTGGGATTATTTATATATATTTTGTAATGGGGTTTAACCCTTTACTCCATAGAGACGCGTTTTCCCGCGCCAATCACAGAAGGCCTTTGAAAACAGTGCAGGAAGTGCTCGTAATGAGCAATCTGAACACTTCCTGCACTGTTTTCCACTCTGTCAGTTTATATAAACATAATTCACCCATTGCTGATATGTGGTGAATTGATGCTTTCAATATTAGAGGTGTCCAAAGGCATCTTTATGAAGTAAAGGGTTAAAGCCATTTTCAGCATGTAACTGTTATACATGTACCTTCATGTGGCATACTGTTTTGTTGATGTAAAAAAAGCTCATACTGAATCTGTATACCACTATCCTTCTGTAAGTAACTGGCACATAGTTTATTTTACCAGGATAGGCTCAGACCCGCAACCTCTGTCATGAGAGGTTAGTGAACATGAGAAGCCAAGTTCGGCTGCTCTGACATGGAGCATCACATAGACCGCTGATCATTTTTAGCTCTACTGGCCAAAGGCCAGAAGTGCTTATTTAGGGGACACATGTTAATATAATATATATATTTTTTTTTTTAAATGGAAATAATTTTGCCTTTATCTTCACTAAAGCATTGTTAGGTAAAGGAGGTTAAGACTGGGTTCCTATGTCTTAAGGGGTCAGGAGGGGCCCCAAAAGGGTACAAATTGGGAATTAATAAAATTGTTTTCTTAAGAACCGGTATGTCAGATTTGTACATATTTGATATAAATTATCCCTAAGTGTAGGGGTTTGATTGCAGATAAGAATTTAAAATTTAAAATATATAGGGACCCTGTAAGGGGACTTAGAATTTTACATAGGGATACTGTGGGAAAACAGAAAATTCTCTTTTTTTTTTCGTTTATTCTGAAACCACTAGTCCAATTAAACTGAAACTTCACGTGAATTTTTCTATTGCATAGGAGACTATACAAAAGATTTATTTTTTCTATCTAAAATTCAAGATGGCCACTTTTACTAAAAATAGTCCAAAACTTAAAAAATCTTCTTCTCATGAACGGTTTAACAGATTTCCAAAATGTTTATGTAGTAATGATGACCAACTATAGTTTTGTTAGATTTGTTCAAATGGTGTCCCTAGAGTTAAAAATGACCCCGCCATGATGTTTCTATTGCATAGTATAATTTCAAAAAGTGCTATGGCCACTATGAGTCAGTAGAACGTCCTCAGGCCCTCTTTGGCCTCTTGTTTTTCTACTGCGACAGATCTAACCATTTTAATGATTTGTCAGGTCTATGTTTTACATTTGTTTATGATTGAAATGTGTCATTTATTATTTGACATTTAATCCAACAGAAATAAAGTAACAGTCTTTACTTTCATCATATTAAAATATATCAAGAATTTCTGTTCTTGTCTCAACAAGTGGCGTGGGATAAGCATGTCTGTGCCGGGGAACATTGCCCTGCATCAGATAACAATATTGTAGATCTGACAATAATGCCTTGTATCATTTCAGCTTTTGCTGAGCTGCAGACGGACATGACTGAGCTAACAAGTGACCATTTTGGACAGATTTCAATACCATTCTGGGACTATCGCACATACTGCATGCGTGTTCTGTTCCCTCAAGATGAAGATTCCCATGCCGTTATTAAAGAACTTGATGTGAGTCAAATTGTTATAATATTACATGTATGTAAATTGTAGTGAAAATGTCACATTATGTACATATGCCAGAATGAGAAAAAAAACTCGGAGCTTGTATGAACCACTTGGGAGTCTGCGTCCTGGGTAGAACATGTTCTGAGTGTTGGTTTTTGAGAGGTGTCGGGTCAAGCTGGTGATTGAACCCGCAACCTATGGCATGAGCGGCCAACACTATCTGCTGCATCACCACCCCACAAATATAATTTCATAAATAGCGTTATATTGTATTTTTTAAAATTGCCTTGTTTCTTTTTATGTATATTTTTAACCTTAGTAACTACATAATAACTAACTCTTTCTGGATAAAGTGCACATTCTTGTCTGTCCAAGTAATTACATTGTATAACTTGTTATCAGTTTATTTTAATGTTTATTTTTAAGGTTGAGTTTTCACGTCGAGAACAAGTCGACCAGGGACTGAAACTTTTCTCACAACTTGTTGGCAACAAAACCTTTTTGCTGACATTTGTGCGCACCCTTGAAATGAACAAGAAATTCAGCATGAGAGACCGAGTAAATGTGGCATCTTTAATATCTGTGGCCCTGCAGACCAGGATGGAATATGCCACAGAGTAAGTAAAGTTTGTGTAACATACCAAGTGATGTCATGCTACATATCAGGTGATATTCATGTTACATACCAAGTGATGTCATGTTACATATCAGATGATATTCATGTTATGTACCAAGTGATATCGTGTTATGTACCAAGTGATATCATGTTATGTACCAAGTGATTTCATGTTATGTACCAAATGATATTGTGTTATGTACCAAGTGATATCATGTTATGTACCAAGTGATATCATGTTATATACCAAGTGATATCATGTTACAAAACCAAGTGATACCATGTTTTGTACCAAGTGATATCATGTTACATACCAAGTGATATCATGTTATGTACCAAGTGATATCATGTTATGTACCAAGTGATGTCATGTTACATATCAGATGATATTCATGTTACATACCAAGTGATATCATGTAATGTACCAAGTGATTTCATGTTATGTACCAAGTGATATCATGTTAAGTACCAAGTGATATCATGTTACATACCAAGTGATATCATGTTATGTACCAAGTGATATCATGTTACATACCAAGTCATGTCATGTTACATATCAGATGATATTCATGTTACATACCAAGTGATATTGTGTTATGTAACAAGTGATATCATGTTATGTACCAAGTGATATCATGTTATGTACCAAGTGATTTCATGATATGTACTAAGTGATATCATGTTACATACCAAATGATATCATGTTACATACTAAGTGATATCATGTTTTGTACCAATTGATATCATGTTATGTACCAAGTGATATCATGTTACGTACCAAGTGATTTCATGTTACATTCCAAGTGATATCATGTTACATACCAAGTGATATCATGTTATGTACCAAGTGATATCATGTTATGTACTTAGTGATATCATGTTACATACTATGTGATGTCATGTAATGTACCAAGTAATGTCATGTTACATACTTTGTGATGTCATGTATTGTACCAAGTAATGTCATTTATTTACTAAGTAATGTCATGTTTCATACTAAGTATGGTCCTGTTACCTACTATGTGATGTCATGTTGCATACTTTGTGATGTGCACATTATGTAATATTTTGTATTTAACAATGTATAAATTATACACTGTTGTTAAATTACTTTGCCAAGACAGTGCTTTCTACCCATAACATATCCAAGACAGTGCTTTTTACTCATAACATAACCAAGACAGTGCTTTCTACTCATATAATAATCAAGACAGTGATTTCTACCCATAACATAGCCAAGACAGGTGTTTTCTTTCCAATGTGTATTAATGTATGACATTACCTATTATTAAAACATAATGCTCTATTCTCTTCTTTTTTTAGAATACTGAAGACGTTATTAGCAGAGCTTATAGAAAAGTCTGTTGAGGGTAAAAACCACCCCAAGTTGTTATTACGAAGAACAGAGTCGGTCGCGGAGAAAATGTTAACCAATTGGTTCACATTCTTATTGTACAAATTTTTAAAGGTAAGTGATGTCATCTAAAACATTAATTTAATTGTGTTTGTAAATATATTGAGACAATCTCATCTTGCTCACAGGTACACTTATATTGAAAGGTTAGGTATACCATTTCCAAGGTTAATTTAGTTTATACAAATTTATTATAGCTCTATTGCAAGAATGCTCAGAGCTGTGCTTCAGTAAATAACTTGCGATAAAAATTGACAATTTAACAATTTCTTTGATGTCTGTTCAAATTTTGATTGACTTTTAAAATGATTATATTTTCAAAAGGTAGCTGATTTCCTGCACAATTTGAGTTAACTTTGGGCTTATTTGAATGAATATTAAATATATTGTGAATCGTTGTTGATTTACATTTACTACGATTAAGTAGTAAGTTTTTTTCGTGAAACCCACCACAGAGCTTTATATGAAATCACTCTAGAGTCCATTTTCTGGGTAGAACCACAACTGAGTGTTGTGTTTTGTATTAAATCAAATACTCTGACCTCATTCAACTTTGTTACCGACCCAAAGACCCTCACCCCTAACCCCCCATCCATCCCCACTCATTTTATTTTTTTTAATTTTTTTGTATTAAATCAAATACTCTGCCCCATTTCAACTTTTTTAGCGACCCCAAGACCATAACCCCTTCCCCCAACACCCATTCCCATCCCCGCCGATTTTTTTTTTTTTTTAAATTTTGTTTTGTATTAAATCAAATACTTTGCCCCATTTCAACTTTGTTTCCAACCCAAAAACCCTCAACACTACCCCCCTCCCCCCCACCATCCCCGCCAATTTTTTTTTTGTTTGTTTGGGGTTTTTTTGTATTTTTTTTGTATTATATCAAATACTCAGCCCCATTTCAACTTTGTTACCAAACCAGTTAATAGTATTGATTTTTTAAACTAATCACCATCATGTTTAAAAAGTTAATTTCACTGACTTTGACATTCATAATAGATATGAAAAAAGACGAGCGTCTGCAGTCACTTGCGGTGCTCTTGTTTGATATGAGGTATCAGTTATATAATATTTTAAAAAAAGAACTGTGGTAAATATGATGATCTGATGTAATTAAAAAAATATGTGGAATTCATATTGGTATCAATTTTCATTTTACGAAAGAGTCAGTTTATGGTTAAATCTTCTGTTGCATAGAGATCTAACTATCAATGTCTGTTTCATTTATTCTATTGTGTTGATTGCAGGAGTGTGCTGGTGAGCCACTATTCATGTTGTACCAAGCCATCAAACAACAGACGTCAAAGGGACCAGTAGATACTGTGACTTCTGAGGCAAGATATTCCCTCAGTGAGGACAAGTTGATTCGACAGCAAGTCGACTATAAACCAATGGTGAGTTGGTGACTCAGATAATAATTATGTGAAAAATCAGGACTAGGTTTTGTGTAAGAACTTGTATTTTTATCTTACATGAAAAAATAATCATACTATATGGGAAGGATTGGGTATTTATGCATTGTACAAATGCTACATATATATTTTATTGAACTCTTAATTACAGGCACACACCATAAAGTTGATAATTGTTCACTGTATTTTGAAAATTATATATCTGCCTGATGTATGTATGAAATTAGAGTACGTCGATATGTGTGCAGGCCCTTAATATAGTTTCTGTTTGTAAAATGAAAAACTCTTGTAAATAGTTGAAAAGCATCATAAGTGCATATTTGTTATACATGACCAAAAATTAAGTCTAATAAACATTTTATTTCCATCAGTTTTATGAGTTTATTAGGTAAAATTCCAAAAAATTACAAAGAAAGATCTTCTTATTTTTTTTTTTTTTTTTAATTTTTTAATCATATTGTCAAAACTAGTGTGACTTAATAATTAACCATTTCTTAACTCTGAATTTCAAGATAGTGATACTTAGAGACTAATATTTTCATATAGTTATACATCTATATTGTAATGGTGGATTTGGTGTGTCAGCATGAGTAAAAATCTTTTTTAATACTGCCATTTTCTTCCTGTAAAACATCCAAAGTACAATTTTGTTTATGTGACCAATCAGAGATCTACATTATATTAACACTGTCTTATTTTAATGATAATAATTTTATTTATGGTCGCCACTGGTTTCCCATATGGGCGACACCTCCAGAAGAGTATTAGTAATTATAGGTCTTTGGAGGGTAATGCAGAAAGCATACAGGAGACCTTTCATAGCATCCCTGGTTCTTTTACATGCCTGGTGTTAAGCACTGATACATAAGACCTTAATTTTTTGTTAAAAGACTGATAAGTATTTTTAGTTGGAAGAGCAGGGTATCAAACCTGCGATCCTGAGTTCGCAGTCTAAGGCCTTAACCACTAGACCACTAATCAGCTCTCTATTGTCTTGTTTTTATCTTACAGACCATTTATGTAAAGGATCTAGACCAGCACGTCAGTGGTCAACAGTCACAGGCCGTGAAGGTGCTCGACTGTGACACTATATCACAGGTGAAGGAGAAAATACTAGACTCAATCTATAAAAATGCTCCATTTAGTAGCCGACCAATCAAGCAGAATGTAGATTTAGGTAAGTACAAACTATGACCTTGGTGTAAAACCAGTCTATTTTGCCTTCTCAGCTCACCAGAATGTCGAAAAAACAAGCTTGATCTGAACCGTGAATATAAATGTAAATAACCTATCTGCTACAACAAGTAAATAACCTATCTGCTACAACAATGTAAATAACCTATCTGCTACAACAATGTAAATAACCTATCTGCTACAACAATGTAAATAACCTATCTGCTACAACAAGTAAATAACCTATAAATAACCTATCTGCTACAACAATGTAAATAACCTTTCTGCTACAACAATGTAAATAACCTATCTGCTACAACAATGTAAATAACCTATCTGCTACAAGTAAATAACCTATAAATAACCTATCTGCTACAACAATGTAAATAACCTATCTGCTACAACAAGTAAATAACCTATAAATAACCTATCTGCTACAACAATGTAAATAACCTTTCTGCTACAACAATGTAAATAACCTGTCTACTACAACAATGTAAATAACCTGTCTGCTACAACAATACTGAGCAGTGAATATAAATGTAAATAACCTATCTGCTACAACAATGCTGAGCCGTGAATATAAATGTAAATAACCTATCTGCTTCAACAATGCTGTTAACTATTTATGAACAAAGTTGATTTTAAAAAGAAGTCAAGTCTCTCTTTAGTGCATTTTATTGTGATATACATGTACTTTTAATATATACATGTACTGTTAATATATACATGTACTGTTAATATAATATTAAACATGTATGTGAAAAAATATACCATAATAAGTATACTGACATTCTTTAATGTGTTTCAGTTTTCATTCTTCACACTTGACTATAAAGGTTTTTAAATTATAGTGATACATCATAATAATATAAGATGACTTTAAACAGTAAAAGTGATATATTGAAAAATTCTGTTACAGACATGTGTGCATCGATATACATAATTTTATATACCGGTAGACTTTAAAAATCAGTAACATAATACCCAATATTAAATTTAACAAATGAAATAGGACGTTCATAGTTGGTTTTATCTTTAGAACATTTACACACACTTTACAACTTCATTATCTCGACCACTAACGTTTGTTTCCATGGTTACAGTGTTGTTTGCTCAATCGCCATCGCCTGAGTGGGAGCAGTCGCACGTGGAGAGGATGATACTGTCGGATGTGGACAACACGACGAAGCTTGAGAGCGACTGTAAACGTCTAAATAACCTAGCGCACTACCAGGTAGGCTGCACAAGCATCAAGATTAACTTTTTCTAGTATTGAAATACTGTTGAACCTGTCTTAAGCAGCCATTCAAAGAAAAGAACAATCAGACCACTTAAGACAGGTGGCTGCTTAATACAGGTTGATTAAAATTTAAAAAAATTAAGATAGTAAATAGAAAATGTGGCTGTTTAAGACAAGTGGTTGCTTAATAGAGGTGACCATTAATACAGGGTTGGCTGTATTACACTTGTCTGATAATTGATTATGCTTGTCTGATAATTGGGTTCTTTAATTCTTTTAACATTAAACACTTGCATATACCAAATACACAACTGGCTAGTTGGACATAAAGTATTTCATGGACCATATGAAACATAATGTTTTTTGTTGTATGGGACAACCTGCCTAGTTGAATGTTGTGCATAACAAACAGAACCCAGGTTGACCATGAAACATGTTTTTGTAATAAACATTAAATTTATCGCGAGTAACATGTAAATCTTCTTTCTGTTTCTGGACAACTCCTCCAGTTTGCATCGGTTTGACATGAAACTTGGTCCACACATGAAACTGGTCAATGTAATTTTTTCTTCACGTTTTGTCATGTAAAAACAACTGAATTGATCAAAGTGGACTTCACTTTCTATTGGTGTTTAATAATAATTTTAATTCAAAATTTTGTGTTTAAGAAATAAAAGTTGATAGTATGTATTAAAGATGATTTTAAATAAGTCAATAGTTCAATATTTTAAAAAAAACAAAACAAATATTTTTCAGGTTCCGGAGGGAGCATATATGGCATTGGTGTCGAAGCAGCAGACGCCATCCATCTATGATCTGTCAAACTCATCAGAGAAATCAAACAATTCTAAAAACTTCGACTACAAACGCTTCGGTAAACCTGATGATTGTAAGACATATACACCCCCTGCTTGCTATATAAATGATTGACAATTCTACATAGACAGAATAGGGTTAAATGCCATTTTCTCTATGTTACAGATTATAATGCATGGCATCCAGTGTTATTTTTGGAGGAAGACCCAAAAATCGATCTGATTAGGACCATCATTTTCCACAAGTAACAGCCAAACTCTCTCATATAATGTTTTGTGAACCAAGCTGAGCTTGAACCCTTGACCTCAGCCATGCGAGGTTGGTGATTTTGGCCATGACCTCAGCCATGCAAGGTTGGTGATATTGGCCATGACCTCAGCCATGCGAGGTTGGTGATATTGGCCATGACCTCAGCCATGCAAGGTTGGTGATTTTGGCCATGACCTCAGCCATGCAAGGTTGGTGATATTGGCCATGACCTCAGCCATGCAAGGTTGGTGATATTGGCCATGACCTCAGCCATGCGAGGTTGGTGATATTGGTCATGACCTCAGCAGTGGGAGGTTGAGAGTCTACAGACAGTCACAGTCGCAACTGCACATACAGTGTACTGTTAACTTCTAACAGTGCAAATCCTAATGTCCTTTAATGAACATAGACTGAGTAACAACCTAAGATAAGACTGAGTAACAAAAACCTAAGATTAGAAAGCTGTATAGCACATGTGAGGATAAAGTGTTATAGATAAGTCATTGTTTTTTCCAGATAATACCTTGATTTACAACAGTAGAAGTCCATCGTTAAATAGAACAGCTTCTCCGCAGAATGTACAAATAGACATAGATAACAACAGTAGCAATGGTGTCAAGTACTATCATTTGGTAAGCTCTTGTTGTTATTTTATGTTAGTAATTATTTAAGATATATTTTATATTTGGGTCGTTGAAAAATCAATTAATGTAGGGATATGTATAGTTGAACTTAATTATTTTACTACCAACAAGTTATTTCAACTTATACAAATTGCTCTCAAGTCTTCCTTGGTAGAACCAATGCCAAGCACATGCAAAAAAAACTGTGTTGCTGAAGGACACCACATAAAGCTGTAGGGGAGGATCGAACCAAGGACACCACACATAGCTGTAGGGGAGGATAAAACCAAGGACACCACACATAGCTGTATGGGAGAATCGAACCAAGGACACCACACAGCTGTAGGGGAGGATAGAACCAAGGACACCACACATAGCTGTAGTAGAGGACAGAACCAAAGTAACCACACATAACTGTAGGAGAGGATCAAACCAAGGACACCACACATAGCTGTAGGGGAGGATTGAACCAAGGACACCACACATAGCTGTAGGGGAGGATAGAACCAAGGAAACCACACATAGCTGTAGGGGAGGATTGAACCAAGGACACGACACATAGCTGTAGGAGAGGATAAAACCAAGGAAACCACACATAGCTGTAGGGGAGGATTGAACCAAGGACACCACACATAGCTGTAGGAGAAAATAGAACCAAGGACACCACACATAGCTGTAGGGGAGGATAAAACCAAGGACACCACACATAGCTGTAGGGGAGGATAAAACCAAGGAAACCACACATGGCTGTAGGAGAGGATAGAACCAAGGAAACCACACATAACTGTAGGGGAGGATTGAACCAAGGACACCACACATAGCTGTAGGAGAGGATCACACCAAGGATGCCACACATAGCTGTAGGAGAGAATAGAACCAAGGAAACCACACATAGCTGTAGGAGAGGATCAAACCAAGGACACCACACATAGCTGTAGGCGAGGATCGATCTAAGGACACCACACATAGCTGTAGTGGAGGATCAAACCAAGGACACCACACATAGCTGTAGAGGAGGATCGAACCCATGACCCTTTGGTCTGTGATTGAATGACACCACACATAGCTGTAGGAGAAGATAGAACCAAGGAAACCACACATAGCTGTAGGAGAGGATCACACCAAGGATGCCACACATAGCTATAGGGGAGGATCGAACCAAGGGCACCACACATAGCTGTAGGAGAGGATAGAACCAAGGGCACCACACATAGCTGTAGGAGAGGATAGAACCAAGGACACCACACATAGCTGTAGTGGAGGATTGAACCAAGGACACCACACAATTGTAGGGGAGGATTGAACCAAGGACACACACAAAGTTGTAGGGGAGGATCGAACTAAGGACACCCCACATAGCTGTAGGAGAGGATAGAACCAAAGAAACCACACATTGCTGTAGGAGAGGATAACACCAAGGAAACCACACATAGCTGTAGGAGAGGATCAAACCAAGGACACCACATAAAGCTGTAGGAGAGAATAGAACCAAGGAAACCACACATAGCTGTAGGAGAGGATCAAACCAAGGACACCACATAAAGCTGTAGGAGAGAATAGAACCAAGGAAACCACACATAGCTGTAGGAGAGGATCAAACCATGGACACCACATAAAGCTGTAGGAGAGAATAGAACCAAGGAAACCACACATAGCTGTAGGAGAGGATCAAACCAAGGACACCACACATAGCTGTAGGAGAGAATAGAACCAAGGAAACCACACATAGCTGTAGGAGAGGATCAAACCAAGGACACCACACATAGCTGTAGGCGAGGATCGATCTAAGGACACCACACATAGCTGTAGTGGAGGATCAAACCAAGGACACCACACATAGCTGTAGAGGAGGATCGAACCCATTCCCCTTTGGTCTGTGATTGAATGCTCTACCATTGGACCACGGACCCCACTGGAATATATATATAGAGCTTTAGGTCAAAAGTTGAGATTCACAGATTGAGGTTAATCATCTACACCTTTCATTTTCTGAAAGTCAAATAGTCGCAAAGACAATACCATTGTTAACCAAGCATGACTATGTCATTTTTTTGTTTTGAAAAAAAAAAGCAGTATCTATTTATAACTGTGTGATATTGTAACAGCTGTTATACCCTAACAAAACATTTTGTGGAGATAAAACAGTTACTGTTCTCCCTTGAAGAATTAACTGATTGTCCGTTAGCCCTCGATGGCATAGAAATGATGCTAAATTTAATCAAACGTTGTTGTTGACAGGTGAAGCAACATGACCAAGATGGAACCAAGGAGGGGGACAGAAGTAGTAAGATGGTATCAGAGATTTACCTCACCAGGCTCCTCGCTACCAAGGTAACATAGAGGCTTATTTAATGTATTACGAAAGTTGAATTGCATCAACTTTGTTGAAAATATTTCCATTTTTTAGACCACTGCTTAAAGTTTTACGGATTTGTAAAAAAGAACTGAACTAAGTGTGTCAACAACATTTATTTCCTCCAAAAAGCAATATTATGAAGTGGTGAACATTGATTTAAAACATTTTAATAAAAGTAACATTTTGTTGAAAACCTGTAAAAATATCTAGATCTAATATATTTTAGTGAAATGTAAAAAGGTAAAATTTAACTACAATGTTATTTTTATATATTTACTCTTTGTTTATTCAACCATCTCATCTCTTCCTCTCTGAGGTAATTGTCCAAATATTTCCCTAATTATGATGAACTGAAAATAGTAACCTCATGCATTATTTTTGTCTGTTTGATCAGGGTACATTACAACAATTTGTGGACGATCTGTTTGAGAGAATCTTCAGTACGGTACACCGGGGTACCTCCCTCCCACTTGCCATTAAGTACATGTTTGACTTCCTTGACGACCAAGCATTGCTGCACAATATACAGGACCCAGATGTAGTCCACACATGGAAATCCAACAGGTCAGTTATAAATTGTGTCAAAAACGGGACAATGGGTAGAATGTTGGCTTCTCACTGGAGAGATCAACAGGTTTGAACCCAGGCTCAGCCTGTTGACCTCTAGAAAAAAGCAACACCCAGGAAATGGGCTCGAGTATAACTCTCAAAAACTCTGAGCTTAACCCTTTACTTCATATAGACGCCTTTGGACACCTCTAATATAGACGCATTTGGACACCTCTAATATAGACGTCTTTGGACACCTCTAATGAAGACGCCTTTGGACACCTCTAATATAAACGCCTTTGGACACCTCTAATGTAGACACTTAATATAGAAGGCTTTTGAATTATTGGGTGAATTATATTTACATTAACTGACAGAGTGGAAAACAGTGCAGGAAGAGTTCAGATTGCTTGTTACAAGCATCTTCTGTGATTGATGCGGGAAAAAGCTTATCTATTGAGTAAAGGGTTAACATGCTCCAATTGTCCATCAGATGTAATCATTATTAATGATATAATCAATATAATCATAACTGAGTTTGTGGAGATGGCCATGAAGGTTATTTTCATCCTTGCTATAATGTAAATGTAGATATTTATGTGGAGCATGTGGTCTGTTTAGAACCAAGGGATCAGGAAGTGGTGGATTCGATTCCTCTTCAGAACCATTTGGTGTCCTTGAACAAGACACTTTATCTGTCTGCATTAGTACTAATTGTACCCATGAAGACATAGAGAGTGATATGTCAGAGTATTAAAAAATTAATTGTTTCACAATCAACGTAAAATAAGGCTGTACATGTACATTCGAAACTACTAGCATGTGAGTAACAGAAATGTTTTTGTATGATTGTAAAATAGCAGGCTGCAATCGAAGGATTTCTTTGATTAAGATGTAGTATAGAAAAGAACACTTTTCAAAATAGCCAGGAATAGAGCAGATTATTAAATTTTTAATTTTAAATTAGGAAAACACGATGAATTAATTCTTTGATTCAGTAAAATTTCAAAGAAGGTTTTTATTTGAATACTTTAAAAGAGTGGCATTTCTGAAGGTTGAGGACATTTGGATTTCCGTCATACTTGATTCAAGTTTACAAACAAACAATGTAATTCTTGGTCAAATGTAATTTTAAAAGCTAAAAATATTTTTGGTTTCCATTGCAGTCTTCCTCTACGTTTCTGGGTGAATGTGATAAAGAATCCTAACTTTGTGTTTGATATATACAAGTCGAATATTGTTGACTCGTGTTTGTCGGTTGTTGCTCAAAACTTCATGGATTCGTGCTCCATGAGCGAGCACAAACTTGGAAAGGACTCGCCTTCCAGTAAACTGCTATACGCCAAAGATATACCTACTTATAAGAAGTGGGTTGATAGGTAAGCACAATTCTTTTTTTCAAATAGTTTGAATTTTATTTCATATATAATGATATCAAGATAGATTAATAGTATAGAAAGCATTGAAAGTGTTAGCATTGAAACAAATTTAAGTGTATATAACCAATGTCGCTATTTATGCAGGAAAATTTATTTCTGGAATTAAGGAATTGTTTCTATTTTTCATATACAAATGTGTAGCCAATGCACTTTTAAAGTGGCCAGTCCTTTTTTGTGTAGCCAGTGCACTTTTAAGTGGCCAGTCCTTTTTGTGTAGCCATAGCACTTTTAAGTGGCTAGTCCTTTTTTGAGTGGCGAGTGCACTTTTAAACAACCAATCCTTTTTTGTGTAGCCAGTGCACTTTTAAGTGGCCAGTCCTTTTTTGAGTAGCCAGTGCACCTTTTTTGAGTAGCCAGTGCACTTTTAAGCGGCCAGTCCTTTTTTGTGTTTTCAGTGCACTTTTAAGTGGCCAGTCCTGTATTTGAGTAGCCAGTGCACTCTTAAGCGGCCAGTCCTTTTCTGTGTAGCCAGTACACTTTTAAGCGGCCAGTCCTTTTTTATGTAGCCAGTGCACTTTTAAGTGGAAAGTCCTTCTTTGTGTAGCCAGTGTTCTTTTAAGCAGCCAGTCCTTTTTGAGTAGCCAGTGGACTTTTAAGTGGCCAGTCCTTTTTTGTGTAGCCAGTGCACTTATGTGAGAAAACTGCAGTATCTGAATGTGTGTATGTAAGATTTGTCTCTGGTAAACCATGATATTAATTTAAGTCTTTAAGCGTCTTTAAAAAATAACATGATAACTTTTGTATATAAACGGACTATAGCCAAGCCCAGCTCAGTCAGTTATGCATCTGACTCTCAATCAGGCGGTCGTGAGTTCGAATTTCTGCTTGGCAACAATATCTGTGCAGATTGGTCATGATAATTGTTCTCGGTCGTGAGAATATGCAAGGAAGTATCCAGTGACTTGCAGAGATAAGATGTGTCTATTACTGATTAATTGATTAGCAGATCCCAGAAATGAAACACTTTTGAAAAAAGAAAAAAAACCTATACAAATAAACGAAACAAACATTGTATAATATGTGACTGTTTTCCTTTAAATTGCCAAAAAGTGAGAATCTTGCGCTACTTATTATCGTTTATTTATATGATACTGGCATTTCTGTAATTATGAATAAGTATACAATGTTGTGACATTTACATGGCAGGTATTACCAAGACATCAAAATGATGCCAGCCATCAGTGACCAGGATATGACGGCCATGATGACGGAGGAGTCGAGGGTAAGTAGCAGTACAATTATCACACATTTGTTAAATACATACTTTTGCATGCATTCATTTTTTTTCACACATGTTCTTGTACATGAGCGTCTTGCATGTCAATTAATTTTGTACTGTTCTAATATAGAGACATGCACTTCTGGAACACTGAACGTCTCACACGTCAATTAATTTTGTACTGTTCTACATATAGAGACATGCATTTCTGGAATACTGAACGTCTTGCACACCAATTAATTTTGTACTGTTCTACAAATAGAGACATGCACTTCTGGAACACTGAACACATTGCAAATGGTTCTAAAATAGTGATGTTTCTGTAGTGCCTCTATTAGTCCAAATATACAGGAAAAAACATGAGGTTGAATATGTTACTTTTTCATAATATTGATGTTTTGATGACACCCCTTCTGTTTGGCAATTCTGCCTATTTGTGGCAGTGTATTCATTACTCATCTTGCTCCAATGTTCTCGTATGTACAAATAAACATGACCATTTTAAACATTTTCAACAAAAATAATGCCTTACAGATTTACACAGTTCTAATTTCTTGGGCACAATAAATTGCTATCATCACTGGGGGTAGGGAGGTAATTGGGAATCGAGACCTGTAACAGTATTGGAGGCTTGATGGCCAAGTGGTTAAAGTCTGCGTAAGATCATGTAAATATCTCTTCTGAGGTCATGGGTTCACACAAGCCAAGCTTGTTCCAAACACTTTATATGGGAATATTTGCAAGATATTTGTGAAAGAAGGGTGATTCTACTATTGACAGATTCATGTATATTCGTCTAGGATCTTTCTTCAGCAATAAAACAGATTGTTGTATATGACCTTGATGGTTCATTCAGCACAACAATATTTTATTTCCTTATTTGTTAATATGTAAATAGAACAGTGTTGCACTGAGCCATCCAAGGTGTTATGATGATAATGTGTTGAAATTGGTGCTTAATCCCCATTTAGTGTGAAAGAACGGTAACTTGAGTTTACTATAGTGGTCTCAATCAGTATTCATAACATTATCTGTGGAAAGTTTGTTTTTTACTAGAATGTTTTATGAATTCAGTAGTCATATCCAAGTATAATTTGCTATATTTGGAATCAAAAATGTGTTGTTTTTTTTATTGTCAGATTTATACAAATATTTATTATTATGTCTCAATATTTACCATGTCAAATTATACCTCTATTCAATTATATCAGTATTTACAAGAGTTGTTGCCCTTAACACCTTTAATCTTTACACAGTCCAGGTAATCTATTGACTAAGTTTTAATTGTTTATGGATATTCATATTTCAGTTTTAACATGGTCTTTTGTTACAATTATTTTATTTTAAATTTGCCCATTCAAGTAAAACAGCTATAAGTAAAATTATTGCAGATCCCAAATATTGTCTTTCTCTTACAATTTCTATAGTTTAGAACCAGTCAAAAAAATTTTTTTGTATATTTTCAGAATCATTCAGATGAATTCAATGTTAATGCTGCCCTCTTCGAATTGTACAAATATGTCAACCAATATAATGAAGATCTCACAACCGCACTAGACGAGGATGAATTTGCGCGAAAAAATAGACTCAATGTCAAACTAGAACAAGTCCACGCGGCCATGAATGGCCAGTCACACTGCTGACAATGATCTGAATGCTTCTAGTTAGTAACACAGAACAATTTTAGCATCATAGAAATCATTCATCGTATACAGGTCATCATAATTAAAGCATCTTATCAACTGTGATCATTATGAACGCATTCATTTGACTTGGATCTGTATGAAAGCATTTGTCCATCAGTGACTGATCATTGCTGAATATACATCTGGTGCCTGTGTGTTTTTTAGCATTCAACTAATATCAATGACAAAAAAAAATGAGTGAGAAATTAACAGAGAATTTCCCCAAGAAATGGATGACATTTGATACTTGCCAAGAGAATGTAGAATTTATTTCCAAAGAAGTGTTTCTTTGAAAATCTGACCTTCAAGCCATCAATGAAAGACAGTATTTTTGTGAGAAAAGTATACTGGAGAGTATTTTACCAGAAATTGATATCGGTCAGACTTTTACAGATGTGGCTACGTGGCATAGAACCATAACTGTAATGTGTTATAACCAAGGAAACTACATTAGTGACCATGTGTGAAGAAAATATAACCAAGGAAACTACATTCGTTACCGCTTGTGAAAAACAGATAACCGAGGAAACTACAGTGGTTTTCATGTGAGAAGATAAGATAACCAAGGAAACTACATTGGTTACCATGTGTGGAGATAAGATAACCAAGGAAACTACATTGGTTACCACATGTGAAGAATAGATAACCAAGGAAACCAAACTAAAGAAACATCAGTAAAAATGACAAGCATCATCATGGAATATTATTTAAATAATTGTCCAAGCTACTTGGGGCAACCATTTAAAAGAAAGAGTAAGCATGAACTCTAAAGGCAGAGAGATGGTTGCTTTGTTTAGGTTTATTGAAACAAAATCACAAAACATGGCTAATAGAAACTGGACTTGAACATGGGTGTCTGCTTAAAAGAGTTATGGCTAACTCTACAAACTGGTAGATACACTTCTACCCACCTGTGACATGTATACCCACCTGTAACACATGTATATGTATAAGTTAACTCTGCCACAAGTTTTAGTTGGACCAAATATTCAGAGTTGTGAATGGCATAGGTGACGTGATTGTTTTATCATTATGTCGGAATATTGCGCTTACTGTGCCATACGTGTTTTTGTACCTGGTTGTAACAGACTTTATTGAATAAACAAATAGTGCTTCATTTTTATGATCAACTGTGTTAAAACCCCGACGTGTATAATGTTAAGCTGTATTAGGTTAAGTGTAAACAATGTATATGCATCAATACAGCGTGTAAACAATGTTTATGCATCAATACAGCGTGTAAACAATGTTTATGCATCAATACAGTATGTAAACAAGGTATATGCATCAATACAGTATGTAAACAATGTTTATGCATCAATACAGTGTGTTAACAATGTTTATGCATCAATACAGCATGTAAACAATGTATATGCATCAATACAGTGTGTAAATAATGTATATGCATCAATACAGCATGTACACGATGCATATGCATCAATACAGCATGTACACGATGTATATGCATCAATACAGTGTGTAAACAATGTATATGCATCAATACAGCATGTACATGATGTATATGCATCAATACAGTGTGTAAACAATGTATATGCATCAATACAGCATGTACACGATGCATATGCATCAATACAGTGCGTAAACCATGTACATGCATCAAATCAACATATTTTATGAAAATTAATGCTAAGTTAGACATGAAAAATCCTGACTTACAGTTAACTACATAATATTTAGCTAATTACCTGATTTGCTTATTTAAACTAGCAAAATTATCCATTACACAAACTTAGGCTTGAGTAATTGGCCAATACATTGATGGAGTAATTGTTCATTGTAGCAATCATGACTCAAATTAGGACTTCATCCGAGTTGAAGTGCCATGTCTAGTGAGATATCTTGTGGATTTTAGATAATTTTATACAAACTTTTTTTTACGACTTCTCGAACAGTTGAATTCATGTAACCAATTTAAATATAATATATAATTTATAAAGAGAATATTTTACATTTGAATACCTGAACAGTTTCTGTTTTTGTACACTAATAAAAGTGTGCACTAGTGAAAGTATATATGTGTACGCTAGCAGATGTGTATGCTAGCATAAATGTATGTGTGTAAACTGTACACTAGCAACAGTGTATGATTATGTGTACACCAGTAAATGTTTTATACATGTGTATGCTAGTTTATGTTCACTTAGTAAAAAATTGCAATATTGATGTGTGCAGACGAATCATAGGTTGTGTGGGGAATGAAATGTCTGCATATCATCTGTGTGCAGTATTTGAGATGTACTGCTAGTTAGTGGAATTTTGCACGCGTGTTCAGCCAATTTTATGCTAGACATAAACTGTAAATATTACCATAGTGTCTTTCATATTTTGATTGTAGATAGTTATTTGCTAAGAACGTTACCAGTAGTTTAGTATTCTTTTTTATAGTTACCGAAGAATGTACAAAATCGAAAGTACTTTTCTTCAGTTATTTTTCTATATTTTTTTTTGTTACTCATAAATTCTTATTTTGTTCTTTCAATAAAATTTAGCATTAAAAAATCAACAAAAATATAGATATATATATACTTCTGCTGACCTTTGATATGTTTCATATTGACCTCTGTTGAGGTCAAATTTATTAACCTTTCTGGTCGGTTGTCTAAGCTGGGAAGGAGTTAGGATTAATTTTTATTACCGGTACTTAATCTTTTATTTTTAGTTTACAAAATGAAGAGTTTCCATAATCATAGAATACAATTAACTGTGAGATTAGCAAGTATAAAAATAAACTTACATGCATGTTGTCCAGGATATCGTAAATTTTCTTATACATTTCTTATACTCCTGCAAGGCAACATAATGCTTAAATTAAAAAAAAAATTAAAAACTCTGATAATAATAATCAGTTAAAAATTTAATAATTATTTAATAGGAATTAAATGATATGTTAAGGTATGATTAAAAACAACTTTGTATAGTCTTATCAGCCCCATTTCTCATCAATGTTCTCTAAAGTTATGACAACTTTGTGTTTTCTTGTCTTCTTATGTAAAACAAGTGCAACCAGTAAAATATCAGACTTGTAAAATACAAACATAAACAAATGATAGTATGAAGGGGGAACTAACGGGGATGAGGTCATTTTATTTTTATGAGTATTTTTAATTTTTTATATTGCATTTCTGTGAGGTGGGGTTGGGCATATTATTAACTTCTAATAATTGTTTGTTTGTTGAATGAGTGGATAGTTATACAGTTGTGGCCGGGATGTGTTGGCCATTAGGCATGTACCAGGACATAAAACTGTGAAAATTATATCCAAACATAATAATGGTTTTACTTGTCTAGCTTCAATTATATACAGTAGTCATGTAGATATATCCGTGTTGTGAACTAGAAATCTCCAGTTTGTTGTCACGTATAGTGCTTAACATTTGCTCAAGACACTTAACTGTGAAGTTATTTTTTCATTGCTTGCTAAATTTCATCATATGTTACTTCAGGAATGGTGCGTCTCCTGGTACTTGGGGAGCAAATGTATTTGCAAATTTATTTGTCATTAGTTATGAATTTCGCCATTTATATATTCATTTTACTGTAAAAAAATGTGTAGAAAAGTTTTAAACAGATAACCAAACAGTTTTTGCCTGTTTCTTTTGCTAGTATTAAATAATTGTGTGTAAATAAGATAATTATTTGTAATAAAAGTAGGGCAATACATAACAGATTTGAAGCATGTTTAGGTTGTCATTCATTGGTTATATTATGTTACATTTTGATACATCATGTTACATTTTGATACATTGTGTTACATTTTGATACATTAGGTTACATTTTCATACATTACATTACATTTTCATACATAACGTTACATTTTGATACAGAATGTTACATTTTGATACAGAATGTTACATTTTACATTGCCGTATATTAGTTTACAAAATTGGGAAACATTCTACACATGTTATCTGCTCAAGGCTGTGTATTTATCATCACTGAATTCAAGTTTAATCAATACCATTGTTTCAAGGTCATGTTTGAGGGAGAAAGGTTAGTCTATCCCAAATCAGGTCTATTAAGTACCATAGAGAGTGTTTGACCACTACACAAGGCATACAACTGTTTTGTACCATATCAGTCAGCACTGTACCCTAAATGAACTGTAGTACAAAATGGTACCCTAAAAAGACTAAGGTACATGAATCAGTAATAATTCAGTGAATTAAATGTTGTAGTTTAAATACTTGAGGGGTCCTCTGTGGCCCAGGGGTCTAAGGCACCGTCTCCAGATCACTTACCTCAAACTGCTAAGGTTGTAGGTTAGAGTCCCTCTCGCTCCAAAAACTTTATGTGAGAAAGTTTTCAGTTATGTGTGGAAGGGCGGTGGTTCTACTTAATCTGAATCAGTATGAGGTCTTCCACCACCACTAAAACTGGATAAGCCATATATAACCTGAAATGTGTTAGAAATGGCGTTGAACCCCATTAAAAAAAAAATGAAATCATTAATGAACCTGTGTGGCCGAGTGGGTCTACTGGCCACTTTTCTTTCACTGCTGAGGTTGTGGATTTGAGGCAGCCCAGTCAAAGAACTTATGTGAAGAAATTTGCCATTTACTTGCAGAAGGTCGGTGGTACTTCTGAAATTCATTATGAGGTCTTCTTCCACCAATAAAACTTGATAGACAGTCCCTTGTATTCAACAGTAGATGTGGATTGCTACATAAGCACTGACTATAGATATCAAAATTACCTGTTATCAATAGTTTGCACATGACATTAAATTTTACAGTTCATTTCTCAGTTAAACTGGTTCTGAATGAAATTAAATAAGAAATGGATCAGTGTATAATTATATCATAAACAGGCCACCCTAGAGGGTGGGAAGCTGCAGCGGAATTGAGGAATACTGTCTTAAGCGTAATATCAATAAGTTAAGTTACTATGGTTCATTACTGTGCTTTGAAGATACAAGGAGCAAGACAGCAACAGGACTTTCCATTCATTTTGTATACATATAAATTTAACAAGAAGGTTTTGTCAGATGATCTTGTAAATGAAGCGTATTTCTGCAATATACATGTAACATAGGGCAACAATGATACTTTGTATTTACAAAATGTCTACAAAAGTGGATCTACTGCTGGAATTCATACCCATGTTCTCATATAAATGATAATCTACGATCAATGTTTTCATATAGTTTTACTTAAAAGGTAAATGACAGCCTGTGTAAACCTTGTTGAGAATTTTGACCACAATTTTTTGAAGTGTATGTATATCTTTTTTGCTGTCTAAGGGGTGAGATGGATACTTGAGACGGGAAAGTTTGGAGATAAACAGGTGAAAGGAGATGTGAAATAGATAATGGAAACTGGTCAACCTGGGCTACACTATTTAGGATTTGGGGAGGTACCAGTCAATATAGTGGGGAGGTTTGCTCAATCCCATCTCCTGTTCCTTTGTTACAATATCAGATTAATGCATACATTTTACATGGTACTGAACAAGACCAGGCATTAACATGATGGTTGTGGTCCAGTCAATTTTTGCCGACGACGTTTGAGCATTTGAATTTGTGTGAGAAGCAAGTTCTTTCTCATTAATATCTTTTTACACAAGAAATTCATCTTATTTTATAGCCATAACAGTATTTACATTGAACCTTTTTATATGCTTAATCGTAATGCATGGATTGGATTGGCAATTTGTAAATAAAAGGTAACGGTAATAAGTTATGACAGTACTTTTATGTACAAGGATGCAACATGTTAATCAGTTAGTATCAATTAGACAAATGATATTAATCATTGATTTGAATTTTTATTTTTAAGACAAGAATACACAAAATTTAAGCTTTAAATAGTTAAATTTCATTAGGTCATCCCATACTTGACTAAAGTCAAGGAGTTGATTTCTAACACCAATATTTACACTTGTTACACGTGCCATTTATTTGCTTGATTAAAAGAATGATTGAAATTGACTTTTTACGAAATGTCCCTAGTTATTGTGTCCTTTTGTTAGTTGGGGCATGTATGAGTAAAGGGTTTTGAGCAATACATGTTATTAGCTTAATACACTAAGTTATCCAAAACATCTTAATCTGTTTAGAGTAGAAGAAACATTTTACCAGTATAAAATGTATTACCTGAAAAATTTCACATAAAAATATGTTGTCTATACACAGAAAAGTGTTGCATTGAAATGCTGTGACAGTCAATCTTTGCAATCTTTTTAAAATCGTTACAATTATATACCACAGAAAGTTGACTTTTTCTAATTTTTAATTTTCATTTTTACCTCTCCAGTTATGCATACAAAATTTAAAAAAAAAAATTCTTCAAATATGCACCCCGCATTGGATTTATGATGGTGTTAAATAAGAAACGATGAATAATTTAAATGTACAAATTCTCATACCATGTTTTATATTTGTGTATGTTATGTAAGAAAATTGATACATGCGTGTAAAAATAATTTTGTAGTTCATCATGTGGGCGCTTGTAGCCATATCTTAGATAAGGAAGTTTACGTTTTGTAAAGATTTATGTTCAGCGTGGCTTGTATGAACGGCAGTAGTGTGAATGTATGTTATCTACAACAGTTGAATGTGTGATCAAGGGCACAAGGTTTCATGTCATATGTAAAAAATAATCTTTGGACAAATTCGTCCATATATATATACTAGTATATATATACACATATATCTGTATTTGTGTGTATATATATATGTTTATGTATATGCATTTTTGTTATGCAATTACAATTATTTAGAATGAAAATACCTGCAATTTATACAAAAAATAATAAAATAATGTAAAGAAATGTACAGTTTGTTATGTGTATGGTAACCAGCTATGTATATGTAGTTCTACTCTTAGTTTAACAGAAAGTGATGGAAATAGACAAGTGTAAAAAAGTAGACAACCAGGATGAAAACATACCTGGGGGTGAAAACAGACACAGGGTGAAATCAGACACAGATAGACAACATATATTCATGGTGAAAATATACTTGGGGTGAAAACAGACACAGGGTGAAATCAGACACAGGCAAGATGGGAAACAGACACAAACAGGGTGAAAACAGACACAGACAGCATGAAAACATACAAAGACAGGATTGGGACACAGACATGGTGCGCAAACACAGACATGAATAAACGGACAGACTGAGCAAAAGCAGACACTGACGGAGAAAACAGTCAGTGAAAACAGATAAAAACGGGGAGAAAACGCAGATATGGTGAAAAGGAAAAAAACCTATTGTACCTAAACCTATTGTAATTTGTACCTATTTCTGATTTCTGACAATGAACCTCTAAGTGTGACGTTACCGACGAGAGGTGGACCTGGGTCTTGCACACGAGACATCCTCTGATTATGTTGAACATTTGTGCTATTATTTCAAAATCTGTTAAGGTAGTGGTTTACAAAATATGGATTGGACATGGAATTTTATATTTATTTCTGACCTTGAACCTCCAAGTGTGACCTTGACTGTTGAGCTATGAACCTGGGTCTTGTGCGTGTCATGTCATATGATCATGGGGAACATTAGTTTTGTGCAATGTTATTTTAAAATCTGTCCATTGGTTTACAAAATATGAAGGGGGACAAGAAATTGTGTACCTAATTTTTACCTAGAAATTGTGACCTTGATTTATGATCTATGGACCCGGGTCTTGCACACATGCTACATCCTCTGATTATAGTGAGCATTTGTGCCATACCATTTCAAAATCTGTCGAGAAGTTTGCAAGACATGGAGCGGACACAAAATTTTGTACCTATTTCTGACCTTGAACCTCTGACCTTGACCTTTGAACTATGCATCTGGGTCTTGCGTGTGACAATATTTTGAGTATGGTGAACATGTTATATCAAAATTCTTCTATGCATGCTTGAAACTGTTATAGCCCCGACAAGATCAGATAGACGATTACACACAACTGCCAAGCGGGCTCAACAAAAATGGTTTTGGCTTAATAACAAGAGTTCCTCGAAAGTTATCATGATGCAATTTTATTGGTAAATTCCTGCATATAAAGCGAGCCTGGGCATGTTCTCAATAGAGTAGACTTCATCCACACCTGATGGAAACTAGAAAACACTGCTGAAATGAAACAGATCAAAGCCAACAAGGGAAAGCTGACCTCACAAATTACATATCCATATTGGAATTAAAACACTCTTGTATCTATATATGTAATACATTTTCCCTTTTTGCTCCATTTATATTGGTCAAAATATCATTTTTTAATGGAGTTCAACCCCATTTCCAACATATTACCAGTGGTATAAATTGTATTCGGTTTAATTGCTGGGCGAAGACCTCAAATAGAATAGGAGTAACCATTTTGTTCTTTCACAAATATGTGAGACTTTCTGACCCAAGTTTTTAGATCAGATTGGGCTCAAACCCTTAGCTTCAGCAATGAGAGGCAAGTCTTAGACCACTTATCTAAGGAGAATCCTGAAAGACAATGACAAGACAAATATATTCGCCTTATTAAAAAAAAAGTAAGTTTTTGTAGTACAATGTATATACATCGATGCTGACCACACTTAAATATTCAATGCAACAATTGTAAAATAGATTCCTAATTCCTTTTTCAAACAAAATCCTTTCATTTTAAACCTACGCTGGGAAATGATTAAAGACTGACACTATGATGTAATAAGCAAGAACATTTTAATACTTTCTATAGATATTCAATGCAACAATTGTAAATATTGTATTGTATCTTTATTTCATTCATTTTTTTACATATTTAAACAAATCAACTATTCAAAAACGTCTTGCTCGGGGCACTCGTTTCAGCTATAGTTTTGTATGACTTTTATAAATAAAATTTCAGTGGCATGCTAGTATATATAAATGAGTTATCAGAAAGCTATGCATTTTACTGGAAAATAATCTTACTTCTGAAATCTGTCCAGTAAAACAAATTTTATTGCAAAAACTGATTTTAATTAAATGAGGAAAATAAAAGCAAATTTAGTGTTGTCAAAATAGTAAACATTAAGATATTTTGCTATGGCCTCCAACTGGCTTCAAATACGGTAAAGCTTTTATATAGGCATTTGACACATTCTTAAACAAGAGTTGTCAGAAGACCAACAAAGCTCGCCTCTGGGTGTCTAAGTCCAAAAAGGGCCATAACTGTGCCAAAATGCAATCCAGAGTTATGGTTTTTGTCTCTGAGTGTTCCATTGATGATGGTGAACACACATGCAAAGTTTCATTCACATGCAATCAGTGGTTGCATAGATATCTTAAAACTTAAATGCAAAAGTTTAACCTGGGTGTCTACAGACACCGCCGCCGACAACGCTGACTACGACATCGGGGTCATGACAATAGCTCTCCTTGGACTTCGTCCTGGCAAGCTAAAAAGTTTAAAATATTTTTCAGAATTTTTTTTTTTTTTTTCAAAATAATCGTCCATCAAATACATATTTTTGAGATATTTAAAAAAATATTCAACTGATTTATAACTCAATAAATTGTCATTACAAAATCAAAACAAACATTTGGCTGAACCATGCACCCTTAACAGTAATTACCTGAACTACCTAGTTCTTGATGTCAATGGTGAAACTAAAAAACAAACATATTCTGCCTGATTATATAACATGTGATATTTACATGGAGGTAATTCATAACAGATCTACACTGGAATGGTGAGGAGTAAAGCAATAATAAAGAAAGCGCATTTACATTTACTTACTCAGAGCCCAACAAAGTAGACTCCTCAGGCCCATTTCACTAACCTTTATAAGTCTTAAGATATGTGCATGAACAAATTGTGACACCTAGAAACGTTCCATTTGCACAGTATTTTTGCAAATAGTTTTTTTTTTTAATTTCTTTTTTCGTAATTTCAAGTTTTACAGTAAAAAGTTCATTAACTTGCAAATGTTAGTGAAACAGGCCCCCGGTGTTAGCAGCAAGTGAAACTGAGATCAAAACAATCATTTTAGCAGAATCCTAAAGTAATGTTGATAATAGTCGTTTGACAGTAATATGCCACGGTTAAAAAGAATTGACTATTGGAATTTGTTTACAAAATGGAAATGGAACCAGACAATTTTGCTATAAAGTCACCAAACCATTCCTATCTAGATATTTAAAGGACATGACAACTGCAACAAAAGGATTGTATGAAACTATACACTTGATTCTGTTTGCAACACGAAAAATAAATAATTACACAAAAACTGCTGTCACTGGCACACTCACATGTAGGAAATAATATAACACAAAAACTGCTGTCACTGGCACACTTACATGTAGAAAATAATATTACACAAAAACTGCTGTCACTGGCACACTCACATGTAGAAAATAATATCACACAAAATCTTCAAAACTGCCACCAATGGCATACCTACATATAGGTTAACATATGGCAAGTCAGGGGATGGAAAAGGAAACATCACAGCTTTGATCAACTTTTTTCATGCCAGAGAATCTAAATCATCCACCAAGAGCCATCAGAAAATAGACATATACGTATTATTTCTATATTAATTAACACACACCACAATTTCAGTATCTGGCCCCTTATTCATTAACTACTTTAACTGAGTACATGTAATACTAGGTTAAGAACCACTTCATGAGACTATAGAAATGTTTCTGTTAGCACGAACGTCCACTCTGGCATTGATCGGAAATGATTTTTTTTAACAAAAATTAAGTGGAAGAGCCATAACTCCTGTAAAGCTTTAACTCATGTTTGACCGACAATGACAAATATTAAGCTTGACATGTATTTAATAATTATACAGGAAAACACAAAAAAGTTATCAAATACATAATTTTTAACTAGGACATGCAGACAGACAAACAGAAATAACACTTAATGCTCCTAATGACAGGAGCATGCAAACATATAAATACTTTACAACAAATCTAATTTATATCAATGGATGTTTTGTGACTTGTGACCAGATCAAAGTAACCTGGGTATATAAGATGCTCAATGACTTGTATTAAGGCCCGTCCACATGTGAAACTTCATGAATTGTTAAATGGGGCTTAAAGTCATTTTCCACACATTACAGGTTATATAGTTATGGCATTCAGTTTAATTGAAAAATTTAGACCTAATAATGAGTCTGAGTAGAATCACCATCCTTCAGTAAGTAATGATATACTTTCTCATAATGCACAAAGTTGTCATGAGACATAACCTTAGACAATACGCACGAGGACCAATGCTAGATGAATAGTTCATTAGTTACCTTGACCTTTTAACAAACTTGCTGTATAACATTATACAGAAATACCTGCACGAATGTAACAGCATTCCTTATTATTCCAATAATTGACTTAAATGATAAACAACATTCAATTCATTAAATACTTAATAAGTATGTGTATTCTATGGATCTGATTATGATAAAAGATAATTTAACAAATCTTCGTATGAGTAAAAGCACCCTTTACACAATTACAATACATGGACTAATCAAATATATTTTCAGCAGAAGCAAAATTTGTGTGAACACATTCAATATCAAGGCCGATTTTTTTTTATATTTGTTAGTTTACAGGTATTTATTTTTAAAAAATATTGTTGGATGGGCCATCAATTTTTTTGTATTAAAATCAAAAATTTTGTATTGAAATTACCTGTAGAACAAATGATTTTTAATACAAAAAACATAGATAGGCATAAGTCTTAAAAAAAATTGTGGTACACACGTTTAGTTTTGGCAAGAAAATATCTTTATTTTTACCCCGTTTTATACCATTGGCAGAACAAAATTGAAAGAAAAATATTGTTACAAATGGAGACAAAATGGGGATTCTGTTAACCAACAAAAATAACTGGAGAAATCTACAGGGACAACAATAAATCTGTTTTCAAATTGGATATAAGGAAGATAGGGAGACTTTTTTCATAGTCAAAAAATATTATCATTAAAAATAAATAAATTAAATATTATACACATACATGTACATGCATTTATCTGGATGATATAAAAATAAAATCTGTTTCCATATTTTTTTGAGTAGGCAGTTTTTTTTATCAGCAGGTATGTCGACAGGAAACAAACAGTATTTTTATTTGGCCTAAGCAAACATTTAAGTAGAAACAAAAATAATGTTCTATATAATGATATGCAAGAACAGAAAACAGTCATATACAAACATAAAACAATATCATTTACATATTCAATATCATGAAAATAAATGAAAGACTAAAGTATTTTGTGAATTTTTGAAATAAAACAACTCGGATAATTAAACTGTTTTCTGTACAACACATCTCTGGTATTATTTTGTCTGTATTTCAAGCATGGAAAGCAATCCAAGACAGACAAGCCTTAATGTTTGAACATGCCTAACTAAATACTTGTATCCATTTATACATGAAGTTCTATCTATACCGTAACACGTCCTCCCAACGGACACCATGTCAGTCTTTTATAATGACATACATGCCTTCTTAAACAAAACTATGTAATTATATTTTAAACTATATTTCCTTTGCAAAACCAACACAACATTCAACTTCTTTATTACATGTTTCCATGTACACTCGGGTCCAGTTATAACGCGGTTCTTGGGATCCACAAAATGAAATCGCTTTATAAGCGAACCGCGTTATAGAGATAATTACCTTGAAAAAATCAATTGTCGGTTATTCACACCTATCATGCTGACCGACTCTAAGAGATTGGTATTGTTTGCATTGTAATGTGATACAACACGTATTTGGTTACAACAGATACACATAGATATGTATATTATTAACAAAAAAAAAAGAAAAGAAAAACGTTTTAAGTGTTTTGATAAAACTAAAACTGGCAGCCATTTCCATTTAACACGGAAGGAGAAAAAAAATGTCTATATAAAAAATAGCGCTTCAATTTCAACTCAACGTATTAGTGTTAAAATATTAATCAAAGGCCTGAGGGAAGGCTCGCTGCTTGTGTTAATTTGAAAATGTAGGTTTGGAAAATTGGAAAACTTAGTTAGATTCTGATATGTTAAAAGGCAATTCATTGGGATTTAGAAAAGAATGTGGTGTGTTTAATATTTCTTTTGTGTATCTGTATAAATAATCTCCTGCATACAGTACTGAGTCCATATCAATACTTTTCCAATAGTAGCTATCAAACAGTTTTAATAATGCATTTGAAAAAAATGCAAACACCATGGTACACACCGTCTTCCCTGTGAAAACTGACTAAATATTTGATGACCCTGGTGAAATATCCATTTCAGGACATTTTGTAAACTGGTAACGTGGTGGTCCAGGATTCCTTTCCACATCTCCACATAAAAGTTATCAACATGAACAACCTATATTAAAGCTTCACAAACAAACCTTCATATTCTGATGTTTGACTTTTTGATACAGTACTAATCGACACATGCTTCCAAGAAAAACTACCAATTTTACATCTCCACTGCTCAATATCTATCCCCATTATTTCATCAAAAAAAAGAATGTACCGCTTTAAAGTGTCTTTTAATAAGTGCAAACAACCACCAACAATGAATAAATACTTGTTTATTTAAAAAATTGTTAAATCCTTTAAAAAAAACTCAAATATACAATTCAAATGGGTCATCTGAATTCTTAACTTGTCCAACTCCTCAAGCAAGAATTTCAATGATTCAGCTCCAGATATATATTATGTTTTAACTTCAACTCTTGAGTTTGTTTTTCCATGTCTGGCAATCATATATTTTGTGCTACAGTCAAGGGACATAATTATTCGCCACCTGCTAAACAGCTGATTTACCAGGGAGTGTGTACTGGTTTAAATTATACTGTGCGCTATAAATAGGTGCATATAGTTTATAGTGAAATAGGTCAACGGAGAGTTTAGCATCACTTGATGACATAATACACACTGTTTAAGCTGTCTACTGTGTTTACATGTAAATTTTTTATTGTTAGAAAAATGGTTCCAAAATCAAAAGAATTGAGTAGTGATGTACAACTCCAGTCAATATTAATATCTCCAGTTCAATAGTTACAATTTATGGATAACGAAACGCATTCAGCACAAAATGTTCTTGATTGTCCGAGAATATACGACACATATCCATAACTCTTTGTCTAGACCAAAACAAACATGACCTACTTATAGATTTACGTATATTGACTTGAGTTATGTTCGATTCTCATATAGGTTTCAATCAACAATATAAATAATCAATTAATAGCATTATAAACGGTGTTGCATGACCTACATTTAATCAATCTAAAAAATACAACACAGAAACACAACAAACATAACGGTTGGATGACCTAATTAACCGTTAAATATGTTCATCAAAACACTGCCTGCATAAGATGACAGATTGGTGCGTTTTTCTATAAACAACAAATGTAGCCCCGAACCTTATTTCATTATTTTACTATCAAAATTAAGAGGCCAATCCGTTGTGAATAAAATTACACTAACAATCACTGTTTACTCAAACTATGTGTTATTATATTGAAAACATGTCAATAATGATTACATGTTGAATGGTGTAAGAGATTATATCCCCCCACCAGATGACGTCACTATGCATAGTAGTAAATGTGTAAAACAATTCTTTATGAATGAAAATTGCCGCTTATATAGTGCACAGTGAGATTAGTGTATTCTTCCGCATTTTCCATGGAAATTGTATGCTTCCTGTATCGTATTTTTAAACATTTGTAAAGAAAAATATCTGCAATAAATTAAAAAACTTTGAATCTTTTGTTGTATAATACGTCCTCTGCAACGGTAAATGCGTTTTGAAACTTGTGAACTACTTTATCGGTCGGATGAGTATGGCGGTTCCTGCCAAACATAGTTTGTATAACAGATTGCTAGGGCTGCACGACAGCTATGGAAGTCCAAAAATGAGATCAAGGGTATCTACAACAATAAAATAATAGAAATAAGTTTGTGTTTATGATGTGATAAAATACCAGCGGTATATTTATACCTGTCATTTGTGTGGTTGCTTGATCACTCGATAATAACAAAGTTTGCATATGGCTTCTGTGTTTGGCATGTGTCAGCATTTATTGAAGCACTCGGATTACTACAAACTGTTAATAGTCAATGCTGGCATGAATCAATCACTTACACTATCCTTTAAACCACCATTATAACGGTTTGTTCTAACAAAGCTAATTGGTGAGTATGAAGATGAGCGATTATCAAATCCAAATATGGCAACGATATATTGTTTGGTTGTCATTTTATCATTCACGCAGATTTTCAAGTATTATATCATGTTATTCCCCCCCCACCCTCCCCTGCCGAAAAAATATATAACACATCTCTACTATGCTGTAGCCAGAGACCAAAATAACACATCATTCAACTTCTTTATGACAGGTTTCCGTGTGTTATCTACTTTACTATTTTGAGCCAGAGACCAAAATAACACATTCTCTTCCATTTAAACTACATACAGACCTTCTTGACTAAACCAGCATAGTGAACCACATACTGAACCATCAAAACAAAATGTCTTTTGTGGATTATAGAGTTTTAAACTACAGCCTTCCTGGCTATACCTATTAGAACAAAACATTAATATATACAGTTTTAAACTACAGCCTTCCTGACTATACCTATTAGTAACAAAACATTAATATATACAGTTTTAAACAACAGCCTTCCTGACTATACCTATTAGTAACAAAACATTAATATAAACAGTTTTAAACAAGTCTTCTTGACTGAACCTGTTACAAAATGTCTTAATCTTCTATTCAGTTTAGCCCTTTACTCCATATATACATTTTTTCCCGCACCAATCACAGAAGGCCTTTGAAAACAGTGCAGGAAGAGTTCAGATTGCTCGTAACAAGCAATCTGAACTCTTCCTGCATTGTTTTTCACTCTGTCATTTAATATAAACATAATTCACCCATTACTGATATATGGTGAATTAATGCTTTCAATATTAGAGGTGTCCAAAGGTGTCTATATGAAGTAAAGGGTTAAACTACAGCTTTCTTGGCTGAACCAACATAACAATAATGTAAAACAAAATGTCTTTTGATTTAACTGAATGACTCGCAGTTTTAACTATAGACCTTTCTGACAAAACAAAAATAGAATATCCCTTCCTCTTCTACTAGAGTAGCCTTCTTCTCTGATCTTACATAATATATATATTATACAAGTACTTCTTTAAATATGGCAGAACTTTTATAACCTACTTTACATTGTTTGCATATTATTTATATGTAATATTAGAGAGCATGTTTAATGCCAGTATTTGTATTTAAATCAAAACACATATATGGAGACAATTATTTGTTAACAACCAGACATAAATATACAAAGTGATAGACTATGGCGAGCACGCCTAGTTACAATGCTAATCATAGGTGTGCTTGTTGTAGACTGGTCTGTACATTTATCTTTGGTTGTTAACAAATAATTATCTCCATATATATAGATCAGATTGGAAACTATGCAGGTTCATTCACCTGCCCATCTCTGAACATTCCAACAGTGACGGTCATTTGTTTGCCGATGTAATATTACACTGCATTGATCATGATCCAGATTGGACTGACGAGCAAAGCAAAGATCGTGAAACTTATTGGATTAGACGATTCAATACACTTTATCCATTAGGTATAAACAAAAGCAATGGTTCTGCATAATTTGATGTTTGAATATACTGTATTTTATATACATACGTTGCAATAAAACTCTACTTCATTTCTCTTATTGGTGTATACAGGGCAATCTTTTTAACAAAACTAGTTGCATTTTTGACGTTTAAAATAAATGTTGCCGTGTAAATACTTACGACGTCATGGGGCTAAAGAGTACAAGACATTGTGTGAAGTCACATCAGAGTGACGTTTTCTTTAATAAAAACTTTGCGTTTCACATTTTACGCATCAGTTTGAATTTTACCAGCGTATTTCACTGAAAACACAGTATTTTTCAAATAAATTTCACAATTTTCCTAAAGGCGTACATCATAATTTGTGAACATTTTCACAATTCTAATAATTTTTTATAGTGATTTTTTCATACTACCATGTTTTTATCATCGTAATTGTTTGACATTTTAAACATCATCATTGATCTTTTCATATATATATATATATATGGGAGAGATAATAAATTAATTATTAAAAATTAATTAATACACCCAAACAATGCTAAATTCTTTAAATTTATTTTTAAAAAAACGAGCGCATTCGGAATATATATTATATAGATATATCATACATCGTGAAGGTGCATTTGAAAAAATCCCAAAAATCTGAAAATCCATTGTGATTTCAATTATCTCCCTTTATATACAGATATATTATTAACAAATAATAACATATTATATTCAAATAGTTCATCTTTTAGACATTTACCATTTGAGAAAAGACAAACAAGGGTGTAATTATTGTATTTTCTACACAAATTATTCTACATAAAATTTTGCATAATACACAACATATATACAATATCTTAGACTTTTTTTTAAAGTGGTTTTAACGCCATTTTCAACACTTAATACATTTTATAAATGGCACATCACATTTTAGTGGTGGAGAGACGTAATGTTAGGATAATATCCAACAGACTTAACAAAAGCTTATGTGTAGCTATGAATAAAACTAGCCAGAATACTAGATTTTTAAGTATAGTTCATAGATCGAAATAGGAACATTTTAGTAAATCTTTTAAAATCCACATTTTTATGATTTCTTAAGTTTCCACTGGTCGGTTCTTTAACTCTTCCCCACCCCCCACATGAGGGTTTCTGTACACCTTCTGTCACAATTAACTTGCCTTCTTGCATCAATACATGATACCCGTACCTTGAGCCAAATACGACAAATGGCACTGATGGCTAAGTTTGTATATGTATCAATATACTGTGTAAATATGTATTGACAATATGATGATATATTGATCAATTAATAAAAACATGGCTATCCTTTAAAAAATGTTTGTTTGCTGTGCTCAGATCAAGTATTTTTCATGCATGTAAGAAGGTAGCTAATTTTTGTTGCCAGATTCTAATTTTGTAGTCATTTTAAAGAAAAATGGACAGAAATCATGAAATAAAATCAAATACTTGGAAAGGCAATAAAAACGTTTGGGTAGCTGCAATTCTGAGTTAGTAGGTAGGACAATGGCAAACAAGGACAGCCCAACCTTCATGTCATGCGTAATTTATGAAGGAAGACAAGTGAACATGCTGCATGTATTAGTGGTGCAGGCAATGATGATATTATAGTCAGAATATTTCATTTCAATGTGTTTCTTATGTATACAACAGAGGTAATGATTATGTATGTGGTTGTATCAATACTGGTATGTTCATGTACATGGTTGTATCAATACGAATATGTTCATGTGCATGATTGTATCAATACTGATATGTTCATGTATGTGGTTGTATCAATACTGGTATGTTCATGTACATGGTTGTATCAATACCGATATGTTCATGTATGTGGTTGTATCATACCAGTATGTTCATGTACATGGTTGTATCAATACCAGTATCTTCATGTACATGGTTGTATCAATACCGGTATGTTGTAATTTGTATCATATATGCTGATTTTTGTAATGTTACCAAATCTCAAAGCACAATTCTGCAGGCCGAAAGTTCTAGACCTTGCTCTCAGAGTAAGGAAAATCAAAGTTGACTTCACCCTTAATTTGCCATTAAAAGTTTATACAAAGTCCCTTAAAATTGACTTGTCATTTTGACTGTCCCTTTATTACAATAAACAATCAATTTACACTGCAATCATCAGATTAATTGGCGCCAAGCTGTACTTGCTACTGGTGATCACAGGACTCGTGTGTGTCTCCCAAATGTTTAAAAATAGACTACTGTAATACCAACAAGCTGTGCCTACAAAATTGACAACCATCCGAAAGTCATTTTTTATTTGAAAGCTTGACTGATAGTCTATCAACCATTCAGATAAAAGAGTGACTATGTCTCATACAAACTGTAAATGCATATGAATTACGAATAATGAGAACAAAACATCTTTGCTTTCATTGAAGAGAAGGAAAAAGGAAAATAATTGTTCAAGCAATCAGAATTCATACTTTCATCTCATGAACTGGCTGGAATGTTCGTCATACTTATTTCCTCAAAAGACGAGGAAGAATCATTGCAATCGTTATCACTTGAATTTCTCGTATCACTCAATTCTACTGCCTCGGGAGGAGTAGTATCACTAGATACATTCATCTCAGTTGGCACAGCAGATGTACGTCCAGAACTAATCCCTGAATCATGCAGACTTCCATTGTCTTCTCCCAGTGTGGAATTATTTTGTGTTTCTGGAATGCTAGTCGAGTCTGTAGCTATCGCCTCTTCTTCCAACAGATTTGTTCTTGCCTCGGATGCGCGTATATCCACACTGGAGGTAACTTCACCATCTTGAATATCAGACTGGTCCATGTGCGACTCACAATCGTCCTCGTCTTCTTCACCAAATGTTTCCAGCAGCTGTCTACTGCTGTAGCTAAATGAGGAGACACTGCGTGAACAGCTGGATGACGGAGAATCGTCACTAAATGACTGTAGGTCGTCAGAGTAGTCGAGATTACCCTGATCAGCATAATGTTCATTTGCATTACAATCTTTCGCTTCTTGGACATAGAACTCCTCTTGTTTTGCCAGTGGGGCCATAAAATGAATGAAGTTACTCTCGTACAATTCCAGCATTGGATATGCACATAGTTTGTGCTCCTGCAAAATAAACAAATCATTTGCTGGTTTACACTAAATATAACTGTAAAACAAAGAAACAGTTTATGTCCACCTTAAGCACATTTTAAACTACTATTTGCTGTGTATAGTCCAGTGGCAAAACTCAAAAATAAAAAATTGGAGAGTCATGGGTTGGATCCCTGACATAGGCACTGTGTTATGTTTATTAATTTGGTTGTTTGAATATTTAACATTTTTATGCCACTGAGGGCTAGCAGATGATCAGTTTACACAACAAATCATTTCTGAGTTCCTGGGAAGAGGAAAACAATAAATTGTTGACAGACATTCTATTTTGCACATTTGTAATCAGCTTTAAAAAAAAAAAGGTGCAGAATTAATTGATAGTTATTTTACACATGACAATATTTTCAAATCTAATGTGACATTATTGGGTCTATGAAAACTGTAATCTTTCTTCAATAGATAGTAATAGTCTGATATGGTGTAACTATAGATTTGATGCCAGAACACAAGTTAACTTGATTTAAACATTGCAATATGCCCTTTTATTAAAGGCACAATCTTTCAAACTGTTTAAAACAGTAATATAATCTCTAAAATAAACTACAAAAATGTTGCTTTTCGCAATATTAGAACAAAAGTTCTGAGGATTTTAAATAAAATAACATTTACCATTAAGTTACCAATTTCCAAAAGTTAGTATTTCTGGATGTTCTTACTGTACTGACAGTCTCACTTTCACTTTGACAAAAACGAGTTAACTTATGCTATTCATGTTTACATTTAAATGTTAATGGATGGCCAACTGACACACAGAGTAATCAGGAAATCCCAAGTATAATCTCACACTATAAGTCACCCTTATTATAAATATCTAAAATTGTATGTGTAATCTGACAACAGTGGAACACGAGACACGGTTTGCCATGGCTAAGTAATCTAAGACACTATCTCAACATCACTTGTCTGGTACCTCTTTTGGCCAAGGCCTTGGGTTCAAGCACAGCTTGGCCCAAAAATACCATGTGAGAATGTTTACGGGTTACTTGTAGATGTACTTCAAGTCTCCTCTGAAATCATTAAAACTAGAGGCTATTATAACCTGTAATTTGTTGAAAATTGCAATAACCCTTTTCCATCAAAAAGCTATTTAAAATATATTCTTTAGATGAGAATAATTCTTTTGACCTTTGTTATGCAATTTGTATCAATGATAAATAAAGAATAATATCATGATGCTTCACACAGAATATCAAAGCTGAAACAATACTCCATTAAATAAAATGTTGTTAACTTTATACAGTTCCAATCCCCATGTTTCAAAAAAGATTTTATAGTATTTTTGTATGAAAAACGTTACAACGAAGGACACCTACATAGATATACCGGTTCAGTTGTGGATAGACCTTCCAGACAGCAATCAGGATAGACAGGGTGTTGATGTAGGGGAATGATGTTTTAACGCAATTCGTCACAGATGGAAGGGTGATTAGTTTGAAACCTTCTGCTAGCATCTTATCCTGCACCTCCTTTTCTATTTTTACTCCACCCTCACTGAGTATGGCACCTACTGCATAGCGCAACATGTCCTGCGGAACCTGTTAATCAGAACAACAAAATGTACAACAGCAGTATCAGGACTTCATGTACCTATTTGTGTGAGTGACTACAAATGGTGTTCAGTGTTGGACTTCATGTACCTATTTGTGTGAGTGGGTACGATTGGTGCTCAGTGTTGGACTTCATGTACCTATTTGTGTGAGTGGGTACAGTTTGTGTTCCATTTTTGACTTCATGTATCTATTTGTGTGAGTGGGTACGGTTGGTGTTCAGTGTTGGACTTCATGTACCTATTTGTGTGAGTGGGTATGGTTGGTGTTCAGTGTTGGACTTCATGTACCTATTTGTGTGAGTGGGTATGGTTGGTGTTCAGTGTTGGACTTCATGTACCTATTTGTGTGAGTGGGTATGGTTGGTGTTCAGTGTTGGACTTCATGTACCTATTTGTGTGAGTGGGTACGGTTGGTGTTCAGTGTTGGACTTCATGTACCTATTTGTGTGAGTGGGTATGGTTGGTGTTCAGTGTTGGACTTCATGTACCTATTTGTGTGAGTGGGTACAGTTGGTGTTCAGTGTTGAACTTCATGTGCCTATTTGTGTGAGTGGGTATGGTTGGTGTTCAGTGTTGAACTTCATGTGCCTATTTGTGTGAGTGGGAACGGTTGGTGTTCAGTGTTGGACTTCATGTGCCTATTTGTGTGAGTGGGTATGGTTGATGTTCAGTGTTGGATTTCATGTACCTATTTGTGTGAGTGGGTACGATTGGTGCTCAGTGTTGGACTTCATGTACCTATTTGTGTGAGTGGGTACAGTTTGTGTTCCGTTTTTGACTTCATGTACCTATTTGTGTGAGTGGGTACGGTTGGTGTTCAGTGTTGGACTTCATTTATCTATTTGTGTGAGTGGGTACGATTGGTGTTCAGTGTTGGACTTTATGTGCCTATTTGTGTGAGTGGGTATGGTTGGTGTTCAGTGTTGGACTTTATGTGCCTATTTGTGTGAGTGAGAATGGTTGGTGATCAGTGTTGGACTTCATGTGCCTTTTTGTGTGAGTGGGTACGGTTGGTGTTCAGTGTTGGACTTCATGTACCTATTTGTGTGAGAGGGTACAGTTGGTGTTCAGTGTTGGACTTCATGTGCCTATTTGTGTGAGTGGGTACGGTTGGTGTTCAGTGTTGAACTTCATGTGCCTATTTGTGTGAGTGGGTACAGTTGTTGTTCAGTGTTGAACTTCATGTGCCTATTTGTGTGAGTGGGTACGGTTGGTGTTCAGTGTTAGATTTAATGTACCTATTTGTGTGAGTGGGTACGGTTGGTGCTCAGTGTTGGACTTCATGTACCTATTTGTGTGAGTGGGTACAGTTGGTGTTCAGTGTTGGACTTCATGTACCTATTTGTGTGAGTGGGTACGGTTGGTGTTCAGTGTTGGATTTAATGTACCTATTTGTGTGAGTGGGTACGGTTGGTGCTCAGTGTTGGACTTCATGTACCTATTTGTGTGAGTGGGTACAGTTGGTGTTCAGTGTTGGACTTCATGTACCTATTTGTGTGAGTGGGTACAGCTGGTGTTCAGTGTTGGACTTCATGTACCTATTTGTGTGAGTGGGTACGGTTGATGTTCAGTGTTGGACTTCATGTACCTACTTGTGTGAGTAGGTACAGTTGGTGTTCAGTGTTGGACTTCATGTACCTATTTGTGTGAGTGGGTATGGTTGATGTTCAGTGTTGGGACTTAATGTACCTATTTGTGTGAGTGGGTACGGTTGGTGTTCAGTGTTGGACTTCATGTACCTATTTGTGTGAGTGGGTATGGTTGATGTTCAGTGTTGGGACTTTATGTACCTATTTGTGTGAGTGGGTACAGTTGATGTTCAGTGTTGGGACTTTATGTACCTATTTGTGTGAGTGGGTACAGTTAATCTTCAGTGTTGGACTTCATGTACCTATTTGTGTGAGTGGGTACAGTTGGTGTTCAGTGTTGGACTTCATGTGCCTATTTGTGTGAGTGGGTACAGTTGGTGTTCAGTGTTGGACTTCATGTGCCTATTTGTGTGAGTGGGTATGGTTGGTGTTCAGTGTTGGACTTCATGCACCTATTTGTATGAGTGGGTACGGTTGATGTTCAGTGTTGGACTTCATGTGCCTATTTGTGTGAGTGGGTACGGTTGGTGTTCAGTGTTGGACTTCATGTGCCTATTTGTGTGAGTGGGTACAGTTGGTGTTCAGTGTTGGACTTTATGTACCTATTTGTGTGAGTGGGTACGGTTGGTGTTCAGTGTTGGACTCTATGTACCTATTTGTGTGAGTGGGTACGGTTGGTGTTCAGTGTTGGGACTTTATGTATCAATTTATGTGAGTGGGTATGGTTGATGTTCAGTGTTGGACTTTATGTACCTATTTGTGTGAGTGGGTACAGTTGGTGTTCAGTGTTGGACTTCATGTACATGTACCTATTTGTGTGAGTGGGTACGGTGGTGTTCAGTGTTGGACTTCATGTGCCTATTTGTGTGAGTGGGAACAGTTGTGTTCAGTGTTGGACTTTATGTGCCTATTTGTGTGAGTGGGTACGGTTGGTGTTCAGTGTTGGACTTCATGTGCCTATTTGTGTGAGTGGGTACGGTTGGTGTTCAGTGTTGGACTTTATGTACCTATTTGTGTGAATGGGTATGGTTGGTGTTCAGTGTTAGACTTCCATGTGCCTATTTGTGTGAGTGGGTACGGTTGGTGTTCAGTGTTGGAATTCAGAATGGAATTTGGTGGTTCCCACGAGTTTTGGTTTATAGGGGTCATCCTGGAATTAAAAAGGGCCAAAATAAACAGGCATAAAACTTTGATTGTTTTTAGTTGCTGTCTAAACAATCATTCATGTATAAATAAACTGCTTTTAACTGAAATAAAAGGTCTTGTTTTCATTGTTTAATAACCAGTAGCCAGTCACTATTCACTATTACTTATTGGGGCTGCGCGCACAAAATTACCTATTTATGTGTTGACGTGCCATAAAACACCATTCATTCATTCTATTACTCATTGGTGGTACTGATACTATTTTCTGTTACTGTATAAATATATATACTAGTCACCAAATATATAGTTTTTATGCATTCAATTATTTCCTGATCTTTTTCATTCAAAAGGTTTTGGGTTTGGGTTTGCATTACATATTTTTACTAGTAAACTTTCTAAACACGATTTATGATCCCCACTTGAAGCATGCCTCATCAAAGTATGCGTCCTGTAATTGTTTGCCCTTTTCTTAATGCATTATTTTGAGTCGTCAATACATGCTTTGCAAAACATCAGGGTTTTATTTGCTGAATCTTACTTCAACTAACTAAATATATCAGGCCATTCACCTTAAAATGACTGGAGCACAGCAGCATTTCTACTGTATTTTTGAGAGCCAATTTTAGCCCCGAAATACAAATAGATGATAAACTATTATTAGATATGTGTGAATTCTCATCAGTATCAGTTATCACATGATCTTGTTACAGGTATACAGTCATTGATCATCCCTCTTTTGTTTTTTCGCAAAATATTCAAGTTAAGTTCTTTTGTGGTGCATGATTTTCTTATTTACGCTTCAACGCTATTATTATATACAATGTGTTACAAAAATTGAGCAATGAAATTGCCTCTACATAGCATGTTTGGCAGTTTTATTATTTGTACCCATAGTGCTGACCAATCAAATACTGTAATATTTACATCAGTTAAGTGATGGAGTTCACTTAGCACATGATAAAAATATCGAGTAACTGGTAAAAAAGTGGGTTGGGGTTGGTATTGATTGTCAGGTTTCAGAGCACCATTTTCTAAATCAACTCATATCAAGTAAACTCCCCACCAAGAACTATCCAAACAGGATGCCAGGGGAAATCTAAACCAGAAGACTATTTTTTATATAATAGAGTGCCTTCTGATGACCTGCAAGCTCAACAGTGTATGCCATTGAAACTTAGTTACAGAATAAAACATGAATATAAATATATCATTTTAGTTATTTTATTGATTAGGCCAAAACAAAATAATACTGTGGTTCTGGTAACATGCTGAAATAAAATAGGATAGGTAGGTAGGAAAAATATCTTATTTTTTAAAATTATTTTATTTTGGCTAAACTGGACCTGTAGTATGTATAGATGAACTGGATACCACTACCATACAGACCATAAGAAGAGGAAAGAATATAGCTAAAACATTTTTGGTTGTACAGTTCTGAGTGTCTGTTGTTATATGATCTGACATTTAAACTGTAGAATGTTTTGATGTGCAGCTGCAAATAGCGAGACAAAAATGAGCAATACAGTGGAAAAACTGTAATAAAAGTCATGTGGAAAGTACTTTCTGTGAAGACTAGTCACTTGCCATCATTGTGAGCTTTGAACAGTGTGGCTGAAAGATTACTTCTTTGAACACTTTTGGTAGAGGAGCTTCCAAGGAACATCCATGCCAAATATCAACTTCCATCAATTGGTTAAGGAGGAGATGTTGTTTGAAGTAAATGTGAATGGATGACGGATGGTTAGTGGTCACAATAGCTCACCCAGAGCATGTGCTCAGGTTAGCTAAGAGGACATGCCTGCTATTTCATTTTTAAATATAAAATCAACATTTTATGTCTAAATTAATTATAAAGTCTGACAAAACAAAAGAGCAACCTTTTAATATTGGTACAAACATGTCTGTTATACATGTACATTATATTTTTAATAAAGCAATATCTATGACAATGTTTCTTTCTTTTAAAGCTCAATACTTTGAAAATACCAAATAAACCTCATGACAGAACCATCATATCTTAAAACTTGATATTAATTGTTACAACACAACACAGAAAAATCTGACAGTATTAAAAATGTTTGCTGGAATAAAAAGACAGTCAGAAATTAAGGATTTTAATCTCTCTATGAAAAAAAAGAAGTTGTTCCTGATATTCAGATAAAAATGGGTAAATAATTTCATAGTTTTTGTACAGTATTTTACTGTTTGCCATAAGGGCGATTTACTGCAGTTGAGATACTTTTCTCTTTACAGTCATCACACAAGGGCAAAAGAGATTTGCACCTTTTCTTTAATTCTGGACAAATGCCAAAGTAAGAACATATATCTTTCCTACCAATGCTGCCTCCATAACATGGAATTTCAATCAAAGACAGACAAGTAAGATTTGCACGAGTCATTACTTTTCCATGAAGCTTATGTTTTGGTGGAGTGATTGGTGCACCGCAAGTGTTGTCAAAGTCACTGAGCAACGTTATCAGAGAGAAATGTTGGCGTTCAGCCAGACAGTGTTTGCAGTACAATACTTGTGGATTCCTGCACTCAAAGGGTTTCAGTGATGGTGGGTACAAAGGTTGGTTTATATGCCAATTAAAGCAATATAGATGGACTTTAAAATAAATATTTATATCATTTTATTCTATCTTTATAGTGTTTTCTGTTAATATTAAAATGAAATATCTAAGATTATACTGTAAAAGGTAAATGCACCTTTTTAATACTTTCTACAATAAACAGCATATATCAGTTCGGGAAAAGTCTGGGAAAAGGAAACGTACGTTGCCAAATTTTGACTTTTCACAGGCTGATATATCAAAATCGTATTGAGTGAAACAAAGACATAATTATAATATTATCAAAACTCGGTTTAAATACCAACTTTTACATTTTCACAGAAGAAAATTTATAAACATATAGTTCCAATTATTGTAAATCTACAAAATATTTATAAAATAACCAGAAGCTAATGCTGACATTATACATAACGAGATCGATCGCGAATTATCTGCAAAAACATAATCATATTTAAGAAATCATCACCATTTTGGCAAAGGGAGATAAACAAAGTCTTCCTGGATATTACCAGTACTAAGCACATGCGAAAAGTGTCTTGCTCAAGGATACAACACATAACCATGGCGGATGATCAATTCAGCAAATCCATCACATATATGATATATTATTCTTAATGAAATTAAGAAATAAATGGTCCTTTATATTTCTGCTTAATGGAATTTTGATATTGCTGGTATTTGTATTAAATCAGAGACCTACAAACAGAGATAGGCAAATTGTCTAAATTTCAGGTGGCACATTTGGCATTTTCTAAATCTTGGAAACAAAACTACTCCTGAACCAAACAACATATTTTTGTGATTTTGTTATCAATAGACAAGGCTTGATTGTAAATTTAGGTGGTGAACTTTTCTATATTAAATTTTTACGCTTATCGTCATATCCTTTTTTGTAAAAACTAAACAATTGATAATTTGATTGTCATTGATCAGTTTATTAGCTTTACTTTGGTACTGGTTAGCATTATTCCATTCAGACAAAGATTCAACAAGTTATTAAAGAAACACTTAAGGTGCTACCTGAAATATTATTGAAGCTAGGATACAAATAAACCGGGTTTTGGTATGAAACGTCCAGGGTTGGATACGAAGAATTACAGAGGTTTCGTACCATACATAGATTAATGCATAAACTTAATAGTATTTCACACCATGATGATTAGGTGTCACAATCATATTCTTATGATGGTATTAGTTTGTAATAAATGTGTGATAGAACTGGTTTATCACGGTAATTATCAAACAATGTGTATTTGGAGCAGGAGTATTTCATGTCTGCGCATGCCTACTAATTGAGTGAACTGTTTTTAAATTGAGCATACTTAATTATCAAACATTGTTTATCATCACCTATTGTTGAAAGTAAGTCAGTGCTCCAAGAATAGGATAGCCCGATGCCCGGGGCTTGTCAAATCTGGATCCGGGCATGTGCCTTTTTCAAAGTTACTTGCCCGTCGGGCTTGTCTTAAAAATCAGACAAGCTAGTTTTCACAATACACAGGTCTGTAAAAATATCTCTGTTCGATACGACACAGGTCAAATTGTTGTTTATAGACCGTAACTAATCAGTATAAACAATTGACCCCCGCAGTGTTTATCATACCACATGCCCGATAATGCTACTTTGGAAAACCTGACATGCATATTCATTTATCTATTTTTATTCCTCTAATGTGATTGGCGGATAGCTTTGAATATAAATTAACCTATTTTTAATAACCGCTCTGATTGGTTGGATATCTACGACCAAGGTACACATTTCTTACCACCTACCCGAGCAAAGACAAAAAATAGACGATGACATAATTCGCGGGTGTCTCTCAAATTCTCCAGTATGAAGAGTATAAAAGTATCTCCCTTTGCCAAATGGTAACGATTTCTAAAAGCTGATTAGGTTTTTGCAGATAATTTGCAATCGATTGCGTTATGTAAAATGTCAGCGTTAGGTTTTGGTAATTTTATAAATATTTCGTAGATTTACAACTATTGGAACTGTATGTATATAAAAAAATTCTGTGAAAACGTGAAAGTTGATATCTAAATTGAGTTTACGGTAAAGACAAATGTGGGTGGGGTATTATAGTAATAAACTTATTGTTTTTTGGTTGTGTAGTTTTAGCGTATAATTTTCTTTGCCATGATTTAAATATAGTATTGAAAACAACAATTAAGATCAATTATTTGTTGTTTTTTTTTTAATATTTGAAATATAGTTGACTAGTTGCACTTTCTAGACATTTGAAGACTATCATAGACTGCATTTATTTATCATATTGCCAAGTTCTCTTGGATAGATTGAATAGCTTTGAAGGCTTGACATTGCCATTATTGTATGTTATGACAGCAATAATAAGAAAAGAAAGATATTTAAAATAATGTTTTAAATATACTGAATCGACAGAACAGAAATGATAGTCAATAAAGAACAAAGATTAAATACAACATAATAAGTTGGGAATACTGATAGATACATAGTCAGTTCTCCTGCAATTCTATCACTTCTCCCGGTCTTATTCAAACTCTAAAACTTGTGATTTAGACATGCATAATGTTAAGGGGAGCTAACCCTACATTTGATTAACACATTTAAGTCTATGTTAACAAATTTCATATTATACCGCAAAGAGTATTGGTAATAAAAATCTGGGCATGTGAACCGCTGATCAGGGCAAGTTATTTTTCAGGTTGAAAAAATCTACTTGCCCTGGGCTAGTCCCAAATTTTCTTTTTCTTGGAGCACTGTAAGTACATTGATCAGTCTAAAATATGTAGCCTTAATTTTTTAAATCTAATTTCTATACTTGTACATGAAATAAATTGGAAACATGTTAAAGTTTTAAACAAAATGAAGTTTTAAACAATATATATTTCATTTATTTTCCTAATTTATTTCGATATTATGATATAATTTCTATACTTGTACATGTATGAAAAATCACTAGTATACATTTCATATATGGTACAAAACCTTCTGAAATGGTACGAAAACACCAAGTACGAAGTTGTAGGGGTACGTAAGCTCCAGCAACTGATACGAATTGACTAGAGTATCAAATGGCCTGGGCACAAAACGGGTGATGGTGGTTTAGTCTACCTACTGGTTCGGCTACCTTAATTTAGTGTTGCAAAGATCAGTGGTTTTGTCTACCTTATTTTATACAGTGTTATGTCAATTTTGTTTAGTGATATGTGCCACGCCAATTAACTAGGTGTGATAATTGAATATACAGCAAGAAGATTGTGGATAGGTGAGAATTCCGGGCTATAATTATATGTAGTCAAGTTTTTCATTGAAAAGTATTATTTTATTTGTTTTTATTATCAAAAATTTAAATAATTTTAGGCAATCATTAAAAATTAACAAGTAGTAAATTATTCATTTTTTTTTCTCGCTATATAAAATAAGGTAGACGAAACCACTTATGGCTTACAATATAAATTAAGGTAGACGAACCGGAAGGTAGACGAAATCACTGTAATTCTACGAAATTACTTAAATTCGATAGATGTCCATATTTTACTTATTTTAAATCAATTATTTAAACTAATACGCTAATTAAAAATAGTTTCAACTATCGCTACTTAGCTGTTACCGTGTTAGGATTATCGTAATAAATGCCTATGCATTTAGATTTTGGTGCAAGTCTTGTGACTTCATTACACAAGTCGCCAGCGTATTTGTACGGCCCCTTTGCAAATTTGTATGCAACAACAGCTTCGCTAATGGGTGGTGAGCCAGCACCTACTTCAACTGTTTGTAATATTCCACAAACATAAAGCAACGCCAATAGTGTGAAGCAAAGAAGGAGAAATAATAAACCGATTCCCGCGACTATCAGTGTGAAGCTCTCCATCTTGAATTATTAGACGGGTTTGTAATTTAATAAAGCAAAAATCGAAATTTTAAGCATTTGGTAAAGAGAACCAGACTATAAAATTAACACCAAAGGAATATATTAAACGCAATGAATAGAAAGTAACAAACAGTTAAAACAGTTGATTATGTCACTAGAATTAAATGTATTAGTTTAAACTTATTCATTTTACTTCGATTGTGAAATAAGTTATTACAACTTAGATAAATCACGCTCGAAGTTTTCCTGGGTAAAACCAGTACTAGGCATTGCGGATCAAGTGTCTTGCTCAAGGACACCACACATGACCGTGTCGGAGAATCGGACCCACGACCCTCCTATCATGGACTCGATGCTCTATCACTGGACCACGCGCTCCACATTAAATGTATTCGACGACAAATACTGGTACTAGCAATGCTAATGTATGTTTTTTTTTCTTCAAGTAGATCCGCTCTTGGTTAATAAAAATATATATAAAATATATGAGTCACCATATGTGGCCCAATTTTAGAACAGTTTTTCACACTCAACAGAAATGGACGGATGCGGATTGCTGTGTTCTACCAAGAAATTATATATATGTCTTTAGTTCTACAAATTGATCTGTCGCTTTATGTTTATTCCATTACTTAATTTTATTTTTTCATCGGACGCAACTCTTAGGTTAGTCATATACGATATTTATTATTTTCACTGCTGACTAGGCTTTTAATATGCTTGGATTAATAAAGGCGTTGGTGATGCAAGTACGGTCATTGACTTGTTTAAACAAAGGATCCTCAGTCTACGCGACTGCTACTTGCAGAAGTGGTATCAATTCTTGAATGGTACTAGTAAAGCCGATATACTCAAGTAGAGCGAAATACATACATTCATTTTTTTATAATTTTGTATTGCAGACGTACCTGTCAATGGTTAATGTAGAAAAATATAGAATTGCCCTATTTAGGTTAAGACTCTCATCCCACAACTTACAAATAGAATCCGGAAGATGGCACAAGCCGTATAGTATAGTTTACCTTTAAATGAACGTAAATGTACCAAATGTGATCAATTAGAAGATGAGTATCATTTTGTTATTGAATGCAGTGTATATAATCAGATAAGAAAAGCATATGACGTTACGTCAGATGTTGGCGTACATTGCAAAAAATCTCATACTTGTCAATTTTAAAATATCGTCATTTATCGAGAAACAATGAATAGAGATTTTAAATATATATCATCAGTTTCAGTTATTCTAAGTCTTTAAATACAAAATTTTTTATTTTTTTTTAAAGAATATGTTTTTATTATAAACAAAAAAAATGTTGTGAAACGTCAAAAACGCCACTGTAAGATGTAACAAAAAAAGTAAATACGATGATGAAAAACGCTTGAATAATGATTCCGTGCTATGATTTCTCGCCCAAAATCCGTTATTTAACGTGTTGTCGGGAGTTCTCAGTGACATAACAATTTCAAATTGGAAATCAGTACAGGTGATAAACAAGAAACGAAAGACTCGATATAGAAAAAAACGTTGTTTTTTTTTCAGTCATCAACTCGCTAAGTAAAAATCATATTTAAAATATCTTCTGTATATTCTACGCACTCCGTTTTCTCAATAAAAAGAGTTCTTTATATCATTTTAACGAAACACTATTTTAGAGAAATAAAAGAAAGAAGTTTCTATCTATATCAAATGAAATTAAATGTCTAGCCGCGGTGAAACATCTATAAAACATTCGACAAAAATAAATTTTAACAACGTTTGTCGTATTTTTTGACAGTTTCTCAATGTTGTTAATTGTTAATTTATAAACCGATTACAAAGTTTTAGTATTTTTGTTGAAGAAGATGTTTATATATGCAACGTATGTCGTCCTATATGATTTTTGTATTATTTTTTTCCAATCAATCAACCAACCAACAAATCAATCAATCAATCAATCAATCAATCAATCAATCAATCAATCAATCAATCAATCAATCAATCAATCAATCAGTAAACAAACCAGTCAACCAATCAGTCAACCAATTAATCAATATATTGAACATTCTTATGTGGCTTTATTTCAACGATATAATTATCAAACGGGGTTAATTTTTCATATGGCGTTTGCTAAGCCTCCGAAAAGGCTAAATTTTATAAAGAGAGGAAAATATGAAAGAGAAAGAACATAACCTTAAGTGTTACCATAAACGTGAGGACGTGTATTACACGTCAAAAAGAAAATCTAGAGAATATTTAGCAACTCCTCATAGATCCGATACTGCTGTACATGTCAGGGGAAACCGGACACACGTACACATTTATTACAAAATGGAAGGTATTCGTCTATGTGGTTGCAGTATGTTACATAAACACGGCGGTGAAACACGGCGACCAGAACACCTTTAAAATCACACATAAACGGCCGTTTGAAACGTGTTGTTGTTATGTGAAATGCTATTTACATTTTAATATATGAAAATGCATGAAATTAAGAAAGAAGTAAAATACGAATTACAAGAACAAGAAACAGTACCCCATTCAATAAAGGTTTCTTGTAATATAAAAAAATATTTTGCTATTTCTATATACGTTAATAGGCGAACATAGTGACTGAACCGTTAATTAAAGACGAAAATCGACATGTAAAATAACGTTATAACGTGTTACGTACCGCGCGTACGCCAACATCTGACGCAACGTCATATATAAAGAACTATTATTGGAAAAAAAACAAGCATGTTTAAATTTTTAGCATTTATGCAAAGTCAAAATGAACATACTAATAAAGTTCTTAATGTTTTAAAGCTTTCGAGATAAGAAAGAACGAAATATTTAGTTAAAAAAAATGCTGAAAATAATATGTTTTTAAGTTTACATAACCTATATTAAACGTGAAAAAAATAATTCAACTAAACATTTTATATGCTGGGATATTGGTAAGGATCAGCTTGTACGTTTTGTCTGAGCAGATATTCCAGTATAAAGTAAATATTAAGTATTGCAATTATACAAAATTGAAAAGAACACACTAATAAAAACCTTAATGTATTCGTTTCGAGATAATAAAAAAACACACAAAAAAAACCAGTTAAAACAGCTGAAAATAATATGTTTTTAAGTTTACACAACTTATATGAAATGTGAAAAACATTAATTCAACTAAGCATTTTCGCTATGTGCTGGGATATTGGTAAGGATCAGCTTGTACGTTTTGTCTGAGCCGAAATTCCAGTGTATATAGTAAATATTAACGTATTACCATCCTCACAGCGGATATACCAATATTACGATTTATGTTTTCGACCGAGACGGTACTCGCTCTTTAATAATCGACCGAGACGGTACTCGCTCTCAGGTTTTCGACCAAGTAATACGGTATTCGTCTAAGAGGTACTGTCTTCGGCAGACGCATTTTATCAGGGTTACTGGCTTTAAAGGTATTATTTTTTTATGAAATAAATATGAATAAACACGATATTAGTCACAAAAGTTTAAATTACAAAAAAATATAATGTATAGGAATTAATTTATGTACGTACTGTTTTATGGTATGTGTTTGTATATTTAGCGACAAACACTAATGGAATTGCAAAAACTTGTTTTCATCAAGAAAATGTGATTTATTGTAAAAAAAATAATCATATATTGAATGTTAAATACAATATATTTTAATGTATTTCACATAAAACAGTGAATAACAATGCAATAGTTTCAATATTTTTGAATGTAAATTTCCTGTGATACAGTTTTCGACGTTATCGGAAAATGGCCGGTAAGGTTTTCGTCATTGATTGACACGGTATTCGATACTCATTCAGGAATTGTATTTACATTTTGTAAATGGATAATATATTTATGCGTAATATCTATGAATCTTTAAAGACGTTTTCACATCATATAATACATTTTGTATTACTTAAACTACCATATCTACTTACAATGCAGATATATCTTCAAACAGTACATTGTGACTTATGTGTTCTTTCACAATCATAATAGTATCGGAGTATGCCCTGTGTCAGTCCATCCGATATTGTCCGTTCTGTAGCTTTCTAACACATAGAAGAATTTTGAAACAACATCGTGCATAAGTTCACTATATTGAGACGAAGAGTAGCGTGTAAGACCAAAGGACCCGCTTCCCTAAACGTCTTAGTGTAAAATTTGAAGTTATGAAAAGAAGGTGGGGAAGTCATGTAGTATTTCTTTTATGACGTCGCGTCAGAAGTTGAAGCTAATAAGTGCAACGTCAAAACGTCTTTAAAAACGAACCTCATCCATACGTTAATTTTGATTAACTTTAAAAATAACGTGCGTAAACACATGATTGGATATTTTATTGTACTATATAATAAGTTTATAACAATACATTGAGCCGATACTATTGAAGTCATTCGCAAAAAATAACGGTAAACTTTAGCTCACATGTCAATGGTATGATCGATTTAAATACATTTTCGTAATCTGTAATACGTCGACATATATATAACGTACAAAGTAATATTTATCGAGATCCTCTATAGAGTACTTTCAAAGTTGATAGATAGTCGTCTACATTCAAATTGAATGTTTTAAATTTGTTTTGTTTTCTGTAATATAAAGAATAGATGGTGCTAGGATAAGGGTTATATATTAACATTCCTTAAAACCGTATTTTCTCAAATACATGTTACGTCAGGTCGATTTAAATATTACCGTTGTGACATTTTTACCAGAAATCAATAAACTGTTATAACTTTTTTATTCGTTTGAGATTTGCAATAATATTACCACATGTTGTTCTTTATAAAAAACACTACTATGTGGTTAAAATAAAATTGATATACGTTTAAAAAGAAACATGTTATTTGATGAGAAACTTAGAAGTGTAATTAACAATACACGTTTTTTACCATTTGTGACATTTTTACTAGAAATCGTATTTCCATTAAGACATTTTAAACTTAATTTCTTTTTCAATTTTACGAAAATACTCATAAATAACAAGAAAACACGTTTTTTTAAATGTACATACAGTTTTGTTTTGTTGAAAAATAAATTTGTGAAATGACTTTAATACTTAGCCATGTTTTTCTTCATTCTCTTTTTCCCAAAACTCTCATAGTTTTATATAGTTTTAAACTTTACTTTTCTTTTGTTTCCGGAAATTTTGTTTGACACCACTTCCGTCTGTATTAGTCTCAATGCCATACGTGTTCTAAAAACGACTAGGTTCCGTTTTCACCCTAAAATATTTGATTAACTCGTACCAGTTGCTAATTTCTGTTACATCTCTCACCGTTTTTTTTTGCTGTTGACGCAAAAGCGTTAACGATTTACCTGGCGTACGTGTTACACGATGATCAAATAAAAATATTACAATTACAAAGAAAATGAAATTATCTTTAATTTGGTATAAAATAATTTATACAATATGATTATTCAACAATAAGAACAGTCTTTTATTTCCGGCATTACCCTGAAATCGGCGTAAGCCTCATCTTCTGACGCGACGTCTATATCATTTTACTTTTATCAGTATACTTTTTAAATCTTTAAATAATACTGCGCAGATGAAACGTTCATAGGTGTTACATCTTTTTCGAACGGAAATCTTACGACTTACGGATGTCTATATCTAAAATGTCAAGGTCACACAGAGGTTTAAGGTCAGACATAGTTACACAATTTCGTGACTGCTCCATATCATGTAAACCACTTTACAGATTTAGAAATATCATGTCATAAAATTAATATTCATCATAATCAAACGATGTGTCGCACCCAGTCCCAGTTCTGTGGCTCAAAGGTCATGATCACACTTATATATTATAGGTCAGAAATAAATACAAAACTTTGTGTCCGTTTCTTATCTTGTAAATCATTGACATATTTTAAAATAATGTGCCTCAAATGTTCACTAATCAATGTTCGATCTCATATCTTACTGGCGGGCTCGACGTTGCAGCCATTGGACGTCTATTTTTTTCATAAATTTATGATTGAAAACAAGAAAATACAATTTCATGTTTTAACTGTAAAAGTATGAAAAGAAATTAAGTGTGAATTCTCTATAATTCATCCATCTTAAACATAAATTCAAATTGCAGCTAATACTAGTACTACATTTCTTGATGAACCAGAAATATATCCGAATATTGGTCCATTTTAGACTTATCTGAGATTTAGCGTGACGAAAGTTTAGATAATGACAGAGATCGAAGTTTGTCACCGGAACGTATATTATTAATAAAATTAATAATAATAATAAAGACTTATTAACGAGAGAACTCATTTGAATAAATTCAATCTTCCATGAGGCCCTCAACATATTTACAAAGTACAACATTAATTTAACATATAAACAAAAGAAGACAACAAGTAGATATATATATATGTGTGTGTGTGTGTGTGTGTGTGTGTGTGTGTGTGTTTTCATATTCGCTGGATCATATCGATATCGTCATTTCCTTTATCAAGAGTAGCTGTTCTTATTTGTTTCTATGAGTTAGGCGCATTTTCACTGTACATTGTTTGAATTTCGTATTACCAAACTTTCCCGTTTCAGCACTCAAATTTAGCTCTCTGTATTGAAATGTTGTTGGCATGCATACTTCAATATTTCATTATGTGGTTGCATTTAAATCTGCAGTGCACACATATATAACCAAACGCCATTGTTAACAGTCCCCTTTGTTACTTTTATAAAAAACAGAAACAAAATTGATCATTTCCCCCCGAAAACCGAATCAATGACAGATGAGTTAGAACGAAAACCGTATCAGCATGCGAAGAAAATCGTATCACTAAATTTTAACTATTGATTTTAAGGTATTACGCAAACTTTATGAAATCAATTACATGTGTTAGTGTGAGTAGAAACAAAGCTCACTTCTTATACATCATATGTAAAACTGAAATATTATTTTATTTATCTGTATGCAATTACCTATCGTATAATTTTAACAAAATTTTTTATAGAACTATGTACCATTTGCAAATATGCATATTTACTTAAAAAACGTGACAAAATACCTTTATACATCAAAACAGATGATATCCTTGATAAAAAAGCGACTGTCGAAGATAGTACCTCTCGGGCGAATACCGTATTACTCGGTCGAAACCCTGAGAGCTAGTACCACCTCGGTCGAAATCATAAATCGCAATATTGGTATATCTGCTGTGATTCTGTGTGTGGTATATGATTGTCGTACAGTCTGAACAAGCAAACATACACAAACATGTGTAAATATTAGTATTTGAAAAGTCCAAGTATGTTTATATTTTTGCACTTTTGCAAGTCAAAACTAACAACAAACATATGTCTTAGTGGTCTTGTTTCGAGATAAATTGCAACAGTTGATATATTTGGAAATATTTCAGAAACACTAAATTATGATTGAAATATATGTCGCCTTCTCCGCACAAATGAAACTTAATTATGAAATATTGTTCTGGTTATATGTCAGGGAAATAACGAAAACAATGATGATTATGTTTTGCGTGCGTTTACATGTACATGTATACGTGTGTGAAGTTGTATGCGCGTGTGTTAGCGCGTAAGTGTGTTTTATTTATGTGTTCACATTTTCGTAAAATTAGTGCATCATTTGTTATATAAATTGTATCATGTTGTATCCTCAAAGGTTTTATGGCCTATTGGATTTTCTGATTAAAATATTATATAGAAACTTTAAATCAATGTTAAATCCTGAAAAAAATATATTTATCTTGAGTCTTATCATTTTCTACAAACGTTGGCTAAATTTAAATTAGAACATCCACGCATAAACTTATGATTAAAAAAGGTCGTCATATTGTGTTAGACAGTCATTTAAGATTGTATCCAATATATTCTCAAAGAAATATTTTTGTAATTGAATCTGAATCCCATTTTCTCATGGAATGTATAGTGTATGAAAATTTAAGACAGGGTGTTTTTGGTGAACATTGTTTTAATCTTAAGAGATACAACACTTTTAGTTTGCTAATGTCCAATTAATTGCCAATGACAATAAAACTGTTATATGCAAAATTGTTTGGTTCCTGCAATGACATATCCATAGGATATAAAGCCGCTGGTTCCTGTATAGAGCTTTCGTTGATAGTTTAGTTTGAATATGTAAAACAACATTTTTCATGAACACTGTTATACATGTACTTTAATATACTTAAAATATACTTACATATGTTAGTCATTCTTGAATATGTTCTTATTGTATATTCAGTTCATGATAGGATGGAGGCTTTATTTATATGATACATGTACGTGAATAAAATTTAGTTAGGCCTACTAAAGTACCAAGGACGTGTATAGATATTTTCTTGATGTTACTTACTACTAGTATGTAAATTTAGTTTTTGGCGGTGAACTTTTCTTTTTAAAATTTAAAGAAATGAAGAATTTTTATGCTTAGTTATTTTTCTGTGATCACTTTCTCTTTTTTAGCCCATATTTAAAGTAAGAAAACTTATTTTCGCCACCAATGAAGAACTTGCTTCTTCATCTGTCTACATATTTTGTTTTATTTCTATAGTGTGTAGACTTGTTGTCCTCTTCCGTTGACATTGTAATGCCAGCCCGCCGACATGTTTCCAGTTTCCGTTGACATTCTTTTTAAGACCATTGTGTATTGAAGATGACAATTATAAATGAATGTTTGTTAAAAATAACAACAGATATATATATATATATATTAATCTGAAATTTATCATTTTAATATCATGTTTATGCCTGGTATTTTTCAGTTTAGGCACATAACAAAGAGACCCAACTTGGAACGCATTTCGTGTATGACAAGGCACGCATGACGTAAATCTCTGTTTATCAGCACTCATACATTGATGTCATCTTTTTAAATATTTCTATGTTAACCTCATTACTTATTCTAAAACAAACACCATTGAAGGCAACATCCTTTTAATACAATACAACGTAATTGTTCAGTTGTTAACTGCATGTTAAAACAAAGTTCGGTAATGACGTAGGTATAGATAAAGTGTGATATATTTCCAAATATGAGTGTTTTAGTCTGCTATAGTTTTTTCTCTTGTACAACATGTCCGTCTACTGTAATTCATTTTCATGAATAAGGAAGGGCTATAACGTATATGAGGCTTTATATAGCGATCATTGTAACACATTAGCACAGTTCTATAATGTTATTTATAGTTTTATTCATGGATCATAAATCGCTGTATTCTCGTCGTCAGGGACCTCACCATTTCTTGTCGCTTTTACTTGATATGTCTCCGTTGGTCTCTCGGCGGGATCTCCTTCGTAGGTTGGTTGGTCAGACTGGGGAGTATTGTTTTCTACTATGGGAGGATTATGCTAAAATGAAAAGGTTTTTATGTGAACAACATAAAATGCCAATGCCCATAAGGTGAGAGATGAATAATTATTAAAACTCCTAGGAGACTGGCGTAGTGTGATCCAATTAAAAGAATGTTGGTCCTATTTTTTAAGATTGTTTAAGTAAGTCTTGCCTACTCCCCACCTACAACCCTGAAACTCCCACTATTTAAAAAAACAACAGCAGCTTATAAGTATTCTAAGTTTAAACATATTCTATTTTATAAGAGAGAGAGAGAGAGAGAGAGAGAGAGAGAGAGAGAGAGAAAGAAAGAGAGAGAGAGAGAGAGAGAGAGAGAGAGAGAGAGAGAGTGGGAGTTCATGCTGGCATCCTTATAGTTATTATGATAAATGTAATATTATTGGCAGATCTATTATTCGTGAAAATGATGTGTAATTTTATACATACCAATACCAAGGTATCACACACACAAAAGCACTACAATGTTAACAAAATAGGGAATGAAATATCAGATCATGTTGACAGACAAACCTCTTGCACTGGTCGAAGTCGTCTGTAAAGAATTTCTAGCACAAGGGCAAAACAGCTGATAACCATACCAATCAGAAGTATTAAAAATCCAACCAAAACATCTTTCAGGTCTAATGGAGCGAATCTGGGTTCATCTAAGTTTGCACTACTTTCGAATTCATCTTCTCTTGCAATCGGGCACCTCGACTTTCCCTGCCACCATTTATAGCTTAGCTCGTAAATGGTTCCGTCTTCCCTGAGGGACAAAATAGCTGCGGTGATTTTGTCACACAGAGCCTGTCCCTGACGTCCTAATGGACACGCCATGCTATAACCTATTCCGAACAGCTGTTCTGGCAACAGCATCAGGTTACAATCCACACCGGCTGCATACTGCCCGTCAAGACCGCTAACAATGGCAGCATAGCGTCCATCTGTCGTGTGTATCCTAGCAACAGCCTCTTCTATGTTACTGTAGTAGCTGTTTCTCGAACGAATAAATCTGTCCATTGTCCGCTGCATATTTTCGTTAAGGTTGAGAGGCATATCTGACCAGCCGCCGTAAGAGACCCTGGACTGCCTCGACATTTCGTCAAAAGTTTTAAAAGGGAACGTTGGCAATTTATTCCCTATTGTCAAGAACAGGCAGGTAAGGTTGGCAGTGTATGACATAAGCACCAAGACGCTGAATGCCCACCAGAAAATTGCCAAAATACGTCCAGATATAGATTTTGGAACATCCCGGTAACCTGCAAGAAATCACAATGTACGCAAAATATACCATGATACATTCGCAATTCATATATAAACATATGTATATGAAATTTAATCAAACAAACATCTTTTTAGGGGAAAAAACAGAAGTATGATGAAAATCTGTAATTATTGAAGGGAGTTCTGAAGTACAATGAACTGAAATTCTAAAACAAGTGAAAATGAACTTAAGTATCGTTTCTGTCTGCTTCACTATTATCTTTGTCTTTCACATTGCCTTATTGATTCATACTCGAATTTCCCGGCTCTCTCCTACTATCATACCTATTTCACATCGATTTTACTTATGCTTCCTCTCCATGGTTAGGACTTTCCTTTCTCCATTTGAAAAAAACAACAACTTTCTAACATTTAAAATATACGTTTCATACTTAACAACAGAGATGACAATGTTGCACTTAAACAAAACATGTGCGATTTTGTCAATAGCATCCTGACAGTAATGTTAGACAGAACGAAGACGGTGGGCATGTTGAAATCGCCGTATAGCGGTGTTATCATTGTTCAGAACATGTGTTCCAGCTGTTTTTGTTAAGTTGCATATATAAATCAGGAATCACATCATAAGATCAATTTGATTTAGTGGTAAATAAACATATTTTATTTTGAAAATCGGTCTATATAGCAAACACTTATTTTGAATGATCAACGTCAATGCAAATTAAGTGTCGACAAAAGCTTTAGATAATAGGTGCAGTTTTGATAGGCGTAAAACATTGTTATCGAATTTTGGGTATCTTTTACTACAGGTATCTTAATAAACTCATCTAACACATGTATATTAAAATCAATGTTTTTTTTTGAAAATTTTCATACATTAACATTTGCACTGATATTTGCCTAAAAAATCATATATTTTTAGAAATATTCAACCGATATTTAGAAAAAAATATTTTGATTTTTCGCTAAAAGACTTTGAAAAAAGATACATAATTCTATCTTTTTACCATATAAATTGTGTTCACAAAAACCACAACGTTTTCTTTTTCTTGATCAAAAGTAAGTTTTATAAAGCTTAAACCATTAACAATTACTAAAACTTGTTTACCTTGCCACGTAATAGTACTCAAAACAAACAGCGTACTGTGTCCCAGACCCAACATACACCTGTGTTTTCGAGGATTCGTGCCAGCGGCATCTGCTCTTCGTTTATAGCTGAATGGACTGAATCTGTCAATCACAACGAAGGCTGCAACAACGAGAATTGTCACAACACACAGCAATATCCAAACGCTCATTTGAAATGGCCAAAGCAAAATTGTCGACGTGTTTACGAATTTTTGAGGCTTCTGGATAAGTATTTGGGTTCCTGTTCCAAGGAATGGTTTAGTAAATGTGACGACGTCTTCTCTTTGTGCGGAACTGATCAAATCTATGGCTCCAATATCAGCATTCTATGAGTAAAATATGTATATAAGAACTTAAGCACTGTTTTCATGTTTCCGTGTACTGGTATTTAAAGATTCCAATAAAACTATAAAACAAAGATCTACACGTTGAACATGTGTATACTACAAGGAAAATGTTAACATTTATGCAAATAGACGGACACCGGACTTCGGACAACGGACGACCGACAATGTATCATACTTTACCAAATTGTCCTGCTGATCTTTACAACATCATGGAGTGAACTAAGCTCTTCCAAACATTCTTATAGGTGTCAACCCACCATTGATTTTTGTTCTTTATTCTATAGTAAATAATAAAAGTCATTCATAGAGAATCCCAAATGAAAGAAGTGAAACCTACATTCTACTGTTTGTCAACCTCTGCACTATCAAAATATAATGAGAAAAGTAGGGTCATGTGTCATATAAGAGATTTTTTTTCTGCTCAGTGTGTACACTGGTGACAGAGTGAAAGTAGACTTCCGAAATCATGTATTCATACCCCAATTTCCAAGCATCATTTTTTTTTCTAAATTCACAATTCAAACATGACAATGTTATCGAAATGTTCAAAATACATCAATAATGCCATTCAAATAAAAGAATGAGCATTAAAATAAGGAAAATGCATTTTTAAAGAAGAAGAAATGAGGATTATTTATAACCGCCATTATGTGACTACCCCTAAGAAGCACTTCCTTTTTGCAATGGTGGTACTATACCTATATTATCTTACGGTATTTTCTGATAAAAACATTTACCCCTTGCCGAAGACTGCCGATAATGCCGTCATAAAGCCCGGTAATGTGATTCAGACGTCCGTATTTTCCATCGGGCGACAACTGCACAACATAATCGAAACCCGCCATCTGTGACATGTTGTTTAAAAGGTCGATAATAAAGCCCTCGAACTCTGATGCGTTTCCCTCTTTCCTCATCACATAAGGTTCTTTCTGAAATGACGTTATACAAAATAAAGAAAATACGAGTATGTGTCATCATTCAAAGAATATATCCAAAAACATTTGACAAAATAATTTATTAAGTTTGCTGTCATTAGATTTAACTGCAAAAATTGTGTTTGGTTTGTTGAGAGTGTTCCCACACTTAACTTATGTATTCATTGCATTGATGTTGTCAGCCTGAGAAATCGAAACATCTGTAGCCATCAGTCGCAGCACAGGCGACAATTTGTATATTATGGTATTTTGTAATAGGTTGAAACATATACTTACAAGAATTGTAGACACCCTATAGAGGGGTCTTTGTGGCACATCAGACGTGTTTCCATTGGCAACAGGTGTCGTGGACTGCACCTGCAAGGAGCAGAATACTACATGTAGAAATTGAATATACATATATAGATGATACATATTACATATATAGACGATACATATTACATATATAGACGATACATATTACATATATAGAAGATACATATTACATATATAGACGATACATATTACATATATAGACGATACATATTACATATATAGACGATACATATTACATATATAGACGATACATATTACATATATAGACGATACATATTACATATATAGAAGATACATATTACATATATAGAAGATACATATTACATATATAGACGATACATATTACATATATAGAAGATACATATTACATATATAGAAGATACATATTACATATATAGACGATACATATTACATATATAGACGATACATATTACATATATAGACGATACATATTACTTATATAGAAGATACATATTACTTATATAGAAGATACATATTACATATATAGACGATACATATTACATATATAGACGATACATATTACATATATAGACGATACATATTACATATATAGACGATACATATTACATATATAGAAGATACATATTACATATATAGACGATACATATTACATATATAGACGATACATATTACATATATAGAAGATACATATTACATATATAGACGATACATATTACATATATAGACGATACATATTACATATATAGACGATACATATTACATATATAGAAGATACATATTACATATATAGACGATACATATTACATATATAGACGATACATATTACATATATAGAAGATACATATTACATATATTACATATATAGACGATACATATTACATATATAGACGATACATATTACATATATAGACGATACATATTACATATATAGACGATACATATTACATATATAGAAGATACATATTACATATATAGACGACGATACATATTACATATATAGACGATACATATTACATATATAGACGATACATATTAAATATAGAGAATATACATACCGCATGTAGAGAATTTACGTATCTCATATTGAGAATATACATATCGCATGTAAAAAATATACAAATCTCATATAAAGAATATACATATATCATATAGAATATATACATATATCCTATATAGAAAATATACATATCTCATAAAGAGAATATACATATTGCATATAGAGAATTTACGTATCACATATTGTGAATAAACATATCGCATATAGAGAATATATAAATTTCATATAAAGAATATACATATATCATATAGAATATATACATATCTCATAAAGAGAATATACATATTGCATATAGAACATTTACGTATCACATATTGAGAATATACATATCTCATATATAGAATTTGCGTATCTCATGAAGAGAATTTACATAACACATATAAAGAATATACGCATCTCATATAGATAATTTACGTATCACATATAGAGAATTGACATACTGTATAAGCAGAACTACATTTAATGGCTATGTATCATAAAACATCTTATATTCTAATATTTAAACAAGTCATGTACTTTATACTCAAACTTTATTTTATCTTTTCTTTTATCAAATATTTGACTGAGCCGTGTAATTTCATACCATAGGCGCGTTTTATTGACTTATTATCAGCGTACTTGAATAAATTCAAAATTGCAAACATAAACTCAAGTAAAATCAAATATACAAGCATGCCACTGATTTATTTTATATTAGAGACAAGCATGCCACTGAATTTATTTTATATTAGAGACAAGCATGACACTGAATTCATTTTATACAGGAACAAGAATGACGCTGTATTTATTTTATATTAGAGACAAGCATGACACTGAATTCATTTTATATAGGGACAAGCATGACACTGAATTAATTTTATATTAGAGACAAGCATGACACTGAATTCATTTTATATAGGGACAAGCATGATACTGAATTCATTTTATATTAGAGACAAGCATGATACTGAATTCATTTTATATTAGAGACAAGCATGACACTGAATTCATTTTATATTAGAGACAAGCATGACACTGAATTCATTTTATATAAGAGACAAGCATGACACTGAATTCATTTTATATAGAGACAAACATGACACTGAATTCATTTTATATTAGAGACAAGCATGACACTGAATTCATTTTATATTAGAGACAAGCATGACACTGAATTCAATTTTTATAGAGACAAGCATGACACAGAATTCATTTTATATTAGAGACAAGCATGACACTGAATTCATTTGATATAAGGACAAGCATGACACTGAATTCATTTTATATTAGAGACAAGCATGACACTGAATTCATTTTATATTAGAAACAATCAATACTGTGATCATTGAAATAAACAGATCTTAAAACAAAATGTGTTATAACTTTGGTAATACGTATTCGGTGAACTTAACACCGATGCATAATTTACAGACGCGAAGGTAAACGCATCTTCCTCAATATAGGTATACACTGGCGGATCTACTCTTTTAAGAACCCGGCGTACGCCCCCAACCACAAACACCCCAACAAAAATATCTTATTAAAATTCACTATATTTCTTCTGAAAAACATGTGTGCCCGTTCAGATTTTGTGTTGCGCCCCCTAAGTACGCCCCTTCCCCCCTCCCCACTCCCTTTAAACTGAAATCCTGGATCCTGGTATATTGAACTAATATGATAGCACCCAGGAACAGGATGTTATATCTGATAGATGATTTACCAAGCTGTTTTATGACTTTCCGTGCAACGAACGACGGGATATGATATAGATTTATAATATCTGAAGAAAAAAATACATTGCCGCACATTATACATTTATCAACCGGTTACATTCAGATCAATCATTATACTATAGCATTCACTACAAATGAAATATGTGTTTTATATTTGTTGACAATGTGACGCAAAATTCAACATTTACCACAGTCACCGTTTTCCCATAGTATTCTTATGTAAAACGCAAATTGAATAATAATTTTGTCCAAATTAATGAAAAAAATAATAAGAATTTGAGTCCTAACCCCTTAAGACGATGGAACCCAGTCCTTTTTACTAATATGAATCTCCTTGACTAAAAAATGCTTTTGTGAAAATATAGACAAAATCAGTTCCATTTTAAAAATGATATGTTAATGTTTACTATAATGACATGTGTCCCCTAAATGAACCCTCAGGAAGGGGTCATTTAAACCCAAGGGATACAATGTGTTATTGTCAGTCGCTTCACCTATTAATTATTATATTTTATTAATTTGATATTGTAAAATTTAAACCCAATATGTAATTATGTGGGATATTTCATCGTGATGGTGAGGTTACAAAACATCCCAGTCCTTCAGTACTGGTCAAAATAGGAATACTTCAGAGATCACTTATAATGAATTACCCTGTCAAAATATAATGTAACGGGACTTAAATTAGTAATATAAACTGCGTTTATGAGCATTTTAAGGAGTTAGTCAGTTTACTTTGGAGAGTGCGGATGTGAAGTCATGTAGTAAGAGAGGACAGTTTACTTTGGGGAAGACAATATGTAAAGACGGGTTTTAGAATGGTGGGGTTGTTGTAGAAATGCGAAGGCAGTAAGGTGTTTAATAGGGAACTAATACTAAAAATGGAAACGTATTTTGAACTATATTTTAAAAACTGCACATATGTTAATAGAATTCATTAAAGTTTAAATGACAGTGTAGCAATGTAAGAAATAAATATATATAGAAAATCGTGTGTTATGTGTTAATGATATGCGATGGTAAAACATGTAAGAGAGGTAAGAAAAATGATGCACGTGACCAAGGACTCTACCCTGGAAAGCTGTCGCGGCGAAATGCTTATAACAAGTAAGTGGATTTATTGCCGATTTAAACTTTTCAACTAACGAGCTTTGTAATTTAACATTTTTTCTGGGTGTGAAAATCTAAAAATTCATCAAATGGCAGAAATTAATATCACGGAAGTGTTTGGCAACTTAGCACATGAAGTGGTGAATATTATAGAATGCTTGTTATCGCAGTCTAATCATTTTGCGGCTGAAAATAATGCGAAGTACTTACAAAAATTTGATGGAACAGATGCAAAATTATATAAAAAAATGGGTAAATGAGATAGAAAAATTCAGTTTTATAAATAATTATGACAATGAGAAGAAAATAACGCTATTGTATCAGAAGAGCGACGGTTTATTATCACAGTTTATTAAAAGATATCTGAATAATCAAGAAAACAAAACTTTTGAAGATTTGAAATTAGAATTAGAGTCACGATTTGGCAAAGTTCGAAATACGTCTCACGCATTAATGCTATTAGGTAAAATAAAACAAAAACATGATGAAAATTTTCAATTATTTGCTGAAAGAATATTTAACTTATCAGAGGAAGCTTATGTAAATCGAGGAAACGATAGAGAATTCATTCAGAGACAGCTGTAGATTTTTTTCACCAACGGCATATTAGATCATTATATAAAACTTTTTTGATTACTGAGAGAAGGTCCGAGAAATTTAGATGACGCAGTAAAAATCGCTATTCGGGAACATAATTTTGGAAAACGCGTTAATTGAAGAGAATGAAGGCTACAAAGAAATGCAGATAAAGATAAAGATAAAGATATAGATCACAAAAGAAATGTCAAAAATGCAGGAGAAATGGTCACCTGACTAGATTTTGTAGGACACGCGTCGCGTCGCGGATGATAAATGCAGTCATTAGTAAACCACGAAATGACAGGAATAAAATTGTATGTTGGGTTTGCAATAAAATAGGGCACATTAGGAGAGATTGTCTTCTCAACGATAAAAGGGGTTGTTATAGGAATACGGATATTGCGCGCAGAAATTACAGAAAAATAATGGGCATAAAATTGATAAAAGACATGGAAACTGCAAATCCCGAGACATAGATTTGGGTGAGATGACTCGGGAAAGAAAATGAAAAATCGCCCACTTGCAAGGTCTCATTACCTGGGAATGCGAATTCCTGTTTAATTGATGTAGGAAAGACTCGTTTAAGATGTTTAGTAGATGCAGGTGCCATGGTTAGTTTAATTCATTACAAAATATACAAAAAATTGAAGAATAAACCGAGTTTAGAAAACAAGTTTGCAAACTTACAATCCGTTAATGGTAGCTTATTAAATGTCTTAGGTAGAATAAATTTGAAATATGAAACGAAGGGAGAGAAAATTGAATATTCGTTTTATGTAGTGTCAGACATGAATAGAAATAAACGGGTTAGAATATTGTGCGATCCCATATGTGGATGACATAATAATATTTAGTAAGACTATTGAAGAGCATTTAGTACACTTGCAAATAATACAAGACAGGTTAAAAGAACATAAGTTAAAAATGAAATTAAGTAAGTGTCAGTTTATGAAACATGAAACTTAACACTTGGGGTTTATTGTTAACAAAGATGGAATTAAACCAAATGTACAAAAAGTACAAGCGATAAAAGGGTTAGCTCCACCCACTACAGTTAAAGCAGTCCGTAGTTTTGTAGCTATGCTTGGCTATTATAGACGATTTGTACCAAATTTCAGCAAAATAGCAGAACCACTAGAATGCTAGGTTTCAATGGGATGAGAATTGTCAATTAGCATTCGAAACATTAAAATCAATTTTAGCAGAAGCTCCATTATTAGTTTATCCGGACATGAATAAGAGATTCATTTTGTATACGGACGCTAGTTTAAAATCGACGGTAGTTGTGTTATGTCAAGAAGATAAAGATAAAACGGGAAAAGATGTAGAAAAAACTTTATATTTTCTATCTCACAAATTATCGCGTACGCAAATCAAGTGGTCGATTATTGAAAAGGAGATGTTTTCAGTAGTTTACACTGTGACACACTTCCATCATTATTTACATGGGTCTAAGGTACTGATTAATCACTGCAGTATATTCTTGAGAAACAGCAATTTAATAAGCGTAAGATAGCGATGTGGGGGTTACTTATTCAGTCATATGATGTGGAGATAAAACACATCCCAGAGAAAGACAATATTGTAAGTGCCCTATTATCACGAGTACCGGAAAGGAGTTCTCAAGATAATGAAACTGAGGAACTGCCCTAGAAATAGGTGTAGGCGACAGAGCTTTCTTGGTAAATACAAAAAAAATGGGAAGACTAGAGAAAGTTATGCTAGACATATTAACCCTGTAAATTTAGAGAAAGTAGATTTACCGAAAGGTAGAGAATCTAGCGATGGGCTAGTGGCGAGATTAGAGGTAAGAGACAGTTCTTCAAATGAAGAAAAGCTTACTATAATGGAACTTTCCAGAAGTCTTAAAGAACGTAATAACCGTATTAAGCAGGAAAATAGAAGTAGTGACAGTGACAGTGACGGTAGCAGTAGCAGTAAATCAGATACTGACGTATCTCTGAAGTCAGAAAGATTATTCAAAACGTCTAAAATACGGGAACAAATAAATATGTCTGATTCATAAGGGAATAGTAGTGAAGCTGAGTTATCAAGTGTAAATAACTCTGATTATAGAAAACCGGAAGTAGATAGTGAGTTTGAACCGGAAGTAGAAATGGGCATTAATTATGTTCAAATACCTAAGAAAATTAGGTCTACAACGAAGGAAGTAGAAATGGACATTGACTATGTCCAAAACCCTAAGAAATTTAGGTCTACAAAGAAAACGAGTTTCAGTAGTAGTAGCAGCAGCAGCAGCAGCAGCAGCAGCAGCAGCAGCAGTAGTAGTAGTAGTAGTAGTAGTAGTAGTAGTAGTAGTAGCAATAGCAGTAGCAGTAAGGAATCGATATCTCAAAAGAAGCTGAAGGTTTTATTTAGCACTCTCTCAAATATGTTAGATTAAGACCACAAAGTTGTTTCAATTGGTTCATAATAGGTTCTTCGATTTGGACTAAGTTATACCTTTGATAATGATTATAATAATTAAAAAGTAATAATGCGAAATTAGATGAGTTTATAACTATTAAAATGACTATGAATAAAGAGATAATGCAGGACACATATTAAAATGAATGTTATGTATTTCATGTAATAACAGTAATAAAGACGCAGTAAGGAAATGTGTGAAATATATCTGACCATTTGCGAAATTACTAAAAATAGTATGCATTATATTAAACATTTGATTTCTGGAAAGAAATAACCTTACAAAAATTGAGGAATTAATCAATAAGTACTAATTCAAAGGAAAATAACACTTTTGAATTTTTATAGTGATGAGTTTTGACAAACTTACCGGGATTGAAACTTATCTTACTATAACTCACAAATTTAGTCATGTGTTTTTTATAGACACAGGGTTGTTATTATTTATAGAACGTTTATATAAGGAAAGAAATAAGTATCATTATTATAGAGCTCGTAAATTGAGAATGTTTATTAAAGCATGATTCAACGAAGCCTGTGAACGGTAAAGGAGAATGACAGAAAACGATTCAGAAGGAGAAGAAATGGCAGCACGACCACAACAGTATAACCAACATGTAGGTATGGTTGTATACAAGAGGTTCTGTGAGACCGTATTAACACAGGTCAGGTACAAGTGGTACTCTGATACCGTATAACCAACATGCAGGTTTGGTTGTATACAAGTGGTTCTGTGAGACCGTATTAACACAGGTCAGGTACAAGTGGTACTCTGATACCGTATAACCAACATGCAGGTATGGTTGTATACAAGTGGTTCTGTGAGACCGTATTAACACAGGTCAGGTACAAGTGGTACTCTGATACCGTATAACCAACATGCGGGTATGGTTGTATACAAGTGGTTCTGTGAGACCGTATTAATAAAGGTCAGGTACAAGTGGTACTCTGATACCGTATAACCAATATGCGGGTATGGTTGTATACAAGTGGTTCTGTGAGACCGTATTAACACAGGTCAGTTACAAGTGGTACTCTGATACCGTATAACCAACATGCAGGTATGGTTGTATACAAGTGGTTCTGTTAGACTGTATTAACACAGGTCAGGTACAAGTGGAACTCTGATACCGTATAACCAACATGCAGGTATGGTTGTATACAGGTGGTTCTGTGAGACCGTATTAACACAGGTCAGGTACAAGTGGTACTCTGATACCGTATAACCAACATGCAGGTATGGTTGTATACAGGTGGTTCTGTGATACCGTATTAACACAGGTCAGGTACAAGTGGTACTCTGATATCGTATAACCAACATGCAGATATGGTTGTATACAAGTGGTTCTGTGAGACCGTATTAACACAGGTCAGGTACAAGTGGTACTCTGATATCGTATAACCAACATGCAGGTATGGTTGTATACAAGTGGTTCTGTGAGACCGTATTAACACAGGTCAGGTACAAGTGGTACTCTGATATCGTAAAACCAACATACAGGTATGGTTGTATACAAGTGATTCTGTGAGACCGTATTAAACTGATCAGGTACAAGTGGTACTCTGATATCGTATAACCAACATGCAGGTATGGTTGTATACAAGTGGTTCTGTGAGACCGTATGAACACTGATCAGGTACAAGTGGTACTCTGATATCGTAAAACCAACATGCAGGTATGGTTGTATACAAGTGATTCTGTGAGACCGTATTAAACTGATCAGGTACAAGTGGTACTCTGATATCGTATAACCAACATGTAGGTATGGTTGTATACAAGTGATTCTGCGATACCGTATTAACACTGATCAGGTACAAGTGGTACTCTGATACCGTATACCCAACATACAGGTATGGTTGTATACAAGTGGTTCTGTGAGACCGTATTAACACAGGTCAGGTACAAGTGGTACTCTGATACCGTATAACCAACATGCAGGTATGGTTGTATACAAGTGGTTCTGTGAGACTGTATTAACACAGGTCAGGTACAAGTGGTACTCTGATACCGTATAACCAACATGCAGGTATGGTTTTATACAAGTGATTCTGTGAGACCGTATTAAACTGATCAGGTACAAGTGGTACTCTGATATTGTATAACCAACATGCAGGTATGGTTGTATACAAGTGATTCTGTGATACCGTATTAACACAGGTCAGGTACAAGTGGTACTCTGATACCGTATACCCAACATACAGGTATGGTTGTATACAAGTGGTTCTGTGAGACCGTATTAACACAGGTCAGGTACAAGTGGTACTCTGATACCGTATAACCAACATGCAGGTATGGTTGTATACAAGTGGTTCTGTGAGACCGTATTAACACAGGTCAGGTACAAGTGGTACTCTGATACCGTATAACCAACATGCAGGTATGGTTGTATACAAGTGGTTCTGTGAGACCGTATTAACACAGGTCAGGTACAAGTGGTACTCTGATACCGTATAACCAACATGCAGGTATAGTTGTATACAAGTGGTACTGTGAGACCGTATTAACACAGGTCAGGTACAAATGGTAATATGAGACCGTTTTAACACCATGCAGGTACAAGTGGTTTTGTGAGACCGTTTTAACACTGATCAGGTACAAGTGGATCTGTGAGATCGTTTTAACACTGATCAGGTACAAGTGGATCTGTGAGATCGTTTTAACACTGATCAGGTACAAGTGGTACTGCGAGGTGGCATTAACACCCGCCTGTTACAAATGGTATTGTTAGGCCGCATTGACACCAATCAATTACAAATGGTTCTGCGATACCGCTTAACACCGATCAATTACAGGTGGTACTGTGAGATCGTATTAACAGAAAGGAGGTAAAGTGGTACTGTGAGACCGTTTTAGCATTATGCTGATACACGTGGTACTGTGAGATCGTATTAACGGCAAACAGGTACAAGTGATACTTTGAGGCCATTTTAACACCATGCAGGTACAACTGTTACTGTGAAACCTCATAAATACCAATCAGTTACAAATGGTACTGTGAGACAGCATTAACACCGATCAGTAACAGGTGGTACTGTGAGACAGTATCAACAGCAAGCAGGTACAAGTGGTACTGTGAAACTGCATTAACACCGACAAGTTACAAATGGTACTGTGAGACCGCATTAACACCGACCAGTTACAAATGGTACTGTGAGACCGCATTAACACCGACCAGCTACAAATGATACTGTGAGACCGTTTTAACACCATGCAGATACACGTCGTATCGTATTAACAGCAAACAGATACAAGCGGTACTGCGAGACCATTTAACACTATGCAGGTACAATTTTTACTGTAATACCGCATTAACACCGATCAGTTATAAATGGTACTGTGAGACCGCATTAACACCTACCAGTAACAGGTGGTACTGTGAGACAGTATTAACAGCAAGCAGGTACAAGTGGTACTGTGAACCAGCATTAGCACTGACCAGTTACAAATGGTACTGTGAAACCCGTTATTACCGACAAGTTACAAATGGTACTTTGAGACAATATTAATAGCAAGCAGGAACAAATGGTACTGTGAGACAGCATTAACACCGACAAGTTACAAATGGTATTGTGAGACCCGTTAACACCGACAAGTTACAAATGGTACTGTGGGACAGTATTAACAGCCAGCAGGTACAAGTGATACTATGAGACCTCATTACCACCGATCAGTTACAAATGGTACTGTGAGACCCGTTAACACCGACCAGTTACAAATGGTATTGTGAGACCGGTTAACACCGACAAGTTACAAATGGTACTGTTGGACAGTATTAACAGCAAGCAGGTACAAGTGGTACTGTGAGACACCATTAACACTGACCAGTTACAAATGGTACTGTGAGATAGCATTAACACCGACCGGTTACAAATGGTACTGTGAGACCGCATTTACACCGACCAGTTACAAATGGTACTGCGAGACCGCATTTACACCACCAGTTACAAATGGTACTGTGAGACCCGTTAACACCGACAAGTTACAAATGGTACTGTGGTACAGTATTAACAGCCATCAGGTACAAGTGATACTATGAGACCTCATAACCAAAGATCAGTTACAAATGGTACTGTGAGACAGCATTAACACCGACCAGTTACAAATGGTACTGTGAGACCTGTTAACACCGACAAGTTACAAATGGTACTGTGGGACAGTATTAACAGCCAGCAGGTACAAGTGATACTATGAGACCTCATAAAAACCGATCAGTTACAAATGGTAATGTGAAACAGCATTAACACCGACCAGTTACAAATGGTACTGTGGGACCCGTTAACACCGACCAGTTACAAATGGTACTATGGGACCTGTTAACACCGACCAGTTACTAATGGTACTGTGAGACAGCATTAACACCGACCAGCTACAAATGGTACTGTGAGACCCGTTAACACCGACCAGTTACAAATGGTACTGTGGGACAGAATTAACACCGACCAGTTACAAATGGTACTGTGAGACCCGTTAACACCGACCAGTTACAAATGGTACTGTGAGACCCGTTAACACCGACCAGTTACAAATGGTACTGTGGGACAGAATCAACACCGACCAGTTACAAATGGTACTGTGAGACCCGTTAACACCGAACAGTTACAAATGGTACTGTGAGACCTGTTAACACCGACCAGTTACAAATGGTACTGTTGGACAGCATTAACACCGACCAGTTACAAATGGTACTGTGGGACAGTATTAACAGCCAGCAGGTACAAGTGATACTATGAGACCTCATAACTACCGATCAGTTACAAATGATACTGTGAGACCGCATTTACACCGATCAGTTACAAATGGTACTGTGAGACAGAATTAACACCGATCAGTTACAAATGGTACTGTGGGACAGAATTAACACCGACCAGTTACAAATGGTACTGTGAGACCCGTTAACACCGACCAGTTACAAATGGTACTGTTGGACAGCATTAACACCGACCAGTTACAAATGGTACTGTGGGACAGTATTAACAGCCAGCAGGTACAAGTGATACTATGAGACCTCATAACTACCGATCAGTTACAAATGGTACTGTGAGACCGCATTTACACCGATCAGTTACAAATGGTACTGTGAGACCGCATTAACACCGATCAGTTACAAATGGTACTGTGGGACAGAATTAACACCGACAAGTTACAAATGGTACTGTGAGACCCGTTAACACCGACCAGTTACAAATGGTACTGTTGGACAGCATAAACACCGACCAGTTACAAATGGTACTGTGTGACAGTACTAACAGCCAGCAGGTACAAGTGATACTATGAGACCTCATAACTATTGATCAGTTACAAATGGTACTGTGAGACCGCATTAACACCGATCAGTTACAAATGGTACTGTGAGACCGTATTAACACTTAGCCGGTGCCTTATCTTGTTTTCTAAACAGTAAACAAGTGCATAGACCCTTATCTATTTTGTTGAATACACACCCATCATCAGGTAGAATAATTCTTGATGAAACTAATTCATAAACCGACGCGTTCCTTTCCTTTTTATGAGTTTTATCAAAATTTGCGATCATTTCACTCCTCTGCGAATTAATCTTCCATCATCTATTCATTATTAACTGTTTTTCTTTTGCTATAACTGAAACGGAAAGTGTGCCAAATTTTGCTCATATTGTAAAACAGATACTAGTGCAGTAAGTGTCTTGTTTGTTTTCTTTTATTGTGTAAATAGAATTTTAGAGCCTAGAACTTTCGAACTTATTTGACTTTCTTGACATTTATTTCTGTTACAGAAAGGCACTATTGAGATTGCTTAATTTAGTTTGATCATATTTTATTGCATAATATTATGTTTACAGCATACACATATAATCATTCATACAATTACAAACGTAACACAAGCAAATGGGTTGGGCTACAAGTTATTACATGTGATCACTAAGGGTGGTGTAATACAAAGTGGCACAAGGATAATACATCATATTGATTGATTGATTGATTGATTGATTGATTGATTGATTGATTGAATTGTTAGCGTCATTTTTATGCCATCGATGGTAAACAAACGATCAGTTAACCTAACCACTATTCCTGGGATCCCGAAAGGTTAACCAGTACTCGAGCACACCCCATCTCCGCAAGTAACTGTTAACTTCCCCACTGGAATCAGTGGTGAGAGAAGAATGATAAGAGACAAAATGTCGTATATCATTCATCACGGAGACTGCTGCCGGGCGAGGATTCTAACTCACGACCGCTGGATTGATAGTCAGACGCACAACCGACTAAGCTATCATAATATAAACTGAATATTATGGCACAAGTGTTATTCTTGTTTCACAGTACACGCACGTTATACAAAATAAAAAAAAACAGTTTAAAAACACGCATTTAACACAACCAAACATCGTATTATTTTTTTTATTCTTTTGCTGTTTAACTGAACATGCATACCGGTCCAGGCGCGTAGCGTGGCATGCTCAGTTACTCTACCGAGAAGTCTAAAGAAAGATAGAAGCATTATACATTTACCAGGAGATGGACTGTAGGTAGCGGCAATACCACCACAAATGTATTCTTACCCATTTAAGCTTAAAAGTTTGAAAAGTCATCAGAAGCCATCATTTAAACTTCTATTTTTTTAAAAAAAATCCCATCCAGTTAAGTGGGATTCTGCCTCGCATACCTTCCGCTGTGTAACTTCCAAATGTGTAACGTTACGCCACTGTGGTTGAATATAATTATGACAATTTAAATAAATCTTTTTTGTTAAAACTATCTGGTAATTTTCTACAATACTTTTTTCAGTCATGCTATGCACAATAATACTGGTAAGTCGTATGAAATTGTTGGTATGGTTAGTTAATTCGTCTTTTTGTTTTTCGTAGTTCGGTATTCAACTAAAAAACATGACACCATTAACGAACATCAAAATATAACATTACTTGAATATATACTGAAATTGTTTTATACATATTTCTATATACTGAAAATGTTTAGTACATTTTAAAAAGTGTACAGTGTATGAAGATATGATAAGAATAAGATTTTTTTTTCAGCAGATAAAAAACCAACACGAATAACGAATTAACTCCAATCTGTCAGTTTGTTTTATATATTGCTCATAAAAACAGGATATGAAGATTATACATGAATCAAAACTGTACCAGACCTAGGAGAATGTAATATCAAATATAATAAAAAAGATACAAGTGGTAATTGAGCTTAACATGTTATCAGTTCCCATACGAAGGAAGTACAGGTGCATGCTGGGTCATATTTCAGATATTAACGCAAAAATGACGTTTAATGAAAACAACTTTAATCAGCCAATCCCCGTCATTTACACCCATGCACATATTTAAACGGCGTCGAGATTAACATAACTATGATCTGTAGCCAGTCAAGACGATTGCGATAATTTGTATTAATTGGCTGTCCATTTAGATCTAAATGGGCTATAGTTCACGGAATCTTTCACAATTGAAGATAAATATATATATATATATATGTGATATCAAGATAAATGTATATATGATATTAAGATAAATGTGTTTATGATATTAAGATAAATGTGTACTATGATATTAAGATAAATATGTTTAGAACATTAAGATAAATGAGTATTATGATATTAAAATAAATGTGTATATGATATTAAGATAAATGCGTATTATGATATTAAGATAAATGTGTATATGATATTAAGATAACTGTGTATATGATATTAAGATAAATGCGTACTATGAAATTAAGATACAAATGTATATGATATTAAGATAAATGTGTATTGTGATATTAAGATAAATGTGTATTGTGATATTACGATAAATGTGTATACGATATCAAGATAAGTGTGTATACGTTAGTCACATACTTATTAATAAAATAATAAATTAATAAAATTCGTCAAAACGGACAGTTAGCAGGGAATTCAGTTGTGTTGGCTGACCATGTGGCAGAAGTCTGTTTGTAATTTGCTTTTCGCCTTTCTGTATTTTAAGACAACTAATATTCGGGTAATAGCGTAGGTACATTCGGACCACCTCGCCAATTATCCTAGTTAAGCTCAGGTCTAATACCGAAGGATGACGGAAATGGCCGAGTATGTACGATTGATTGTAGGTAATTAAGGGTAGGGTTCCTTTCAAATTGATTACCGAATAACGAAATACGAATAACCACCTTACTTCAGTTTGCCAAACCACGTGCATGATGTGCATGATGGGTGTGCGTTCTGATGCCAACGTTTCTGCAGACGAGTGAATCACAAAATGGTTAGTGCAGCAGCTGATGTTTCTATGTTATGATATACGTGGAAGATAAAGGTCAAGAAAAGCGAAAATGGATTAGGTGCGGACCTACAAAACAGCAGACAAAAGCAAATTTTTACAAACTAGTAATTAAAAAAGGGCGTAACTGTCAAATTTTGTGAACCTATTTTGTTATATAAGCTGTAATTAGTTGTTTATTTTCACGAAATATCCATGTTTGATATTAACACAAGGGCATATTGGATTAACATTGCAAACTTTTGCATATCCTCCAAGATAAAGTGTAATTCAAACGGGTCTGACAACGTCAAAATATCATAGTCAAATACTCAGACGGTTTGTTTTTTAAATTTATTATTTTAATTAGGTTTACCGTTATTTTCAACACACTCTATCCTTAATCTGAGTAGAGCTACCATTTTTCGCTAAAAAGTTGCAAACTTGCTCAATATCTTTGGGACTAGGCTAGGCTCGAGCCCATTGCCTCAGCAGTTAGGGGAAGGTGATCTTGAGGACTCTTGGCCAGGAAAGTTCCCTGTTTCAAATTAATATTTAGTCCCAATGACGTGGGAATCAATTAAACTAATAAAAAAAGTGAAAAATGCACGGTGCATAAAATTTACATAACTTGAACTAAATATAGGTGAGAAAACAAATACTTCCCAATCTAAAGCGAGCAGTTCTATATAACATTAGTTTAGTCTATATAACCCTGTTCTACGCACAGATATCCCGTACAATCTATGCTTGCTATGATATCCCTAAATAACATTCTATGTATTTCTGGTATCTGCCACGTTCGCGACAGCTAACAGCTTACGCACATTTTACCTCAAATGTAAAAGATTGTTAAGAGCGTAACTGGCTTTGTGGAAGTAGTCATTTCCCCACAATTTCTAACAATTTATGTAATTGCCCAGTCTATTCACAACTCCTAACATTTGCATTTAATGACGCCTGTTTGAGGGAAACATTACAATAGGCACTGTAAGATTTACATTATTTTAAAATGACATACTCGATTTTTTTTCACATCAAAATTCGATGTTTTTTTTTCTTTTTTAGATTTTTAGGATGGTCCAGCTGAACTGTGTTTTTTTTCTTCAAATAATTTTGACGTTGGCAAAAACATGGTTAAATCTTCAATTGATAAAGAACATTTAAAGCACAACATTTTGAAAATTAAGACAAACAATGTTATATGTAATATATGCGTTTATTTTTTATCATGTAAATTAAATATATATAAAAATGATATTTGGTTAATTTTGTTTTTGAATATATTACCCATACTTGTTATAGCATTGTTTTTTGCATAATGTTCAAAATTGTTTTTTAAAAACCATACATATATACAATATAATAACTCAAATATGAAATAAATTAAAATGACATTGTCATTATTTTAATTTGTTGAGTATATACAGTCAAACCTGTGTAAGCGGTCACCTCTATAAAGCGGCCACCTGTCTTAAGCAACCATATTTGCTATTTACAATTTCTATGCTTTCATAGTAAATTAACCTGTATTATGCAACAACCTGTCTTTAAAGGACATTCATGCTCCTTCCCTTGACTTGCTGCTTAAGACAGGTTTGACTGTATAGAAGCAATAATAATTAGTGATAAATACAGAAGATGTGACCACATGGAGCCACAGCCTTTGAAAATAAGACTGAATGATAGATCGAAACTGGGTCTTTTCTGTGTCGTCACATCGTCTATTGTTGTTGTATGGTGTTTAGCGTCACTTTCAACATTTTGTTTTCAGTCATATCGTGACGGTGTCTGCTTCAGACAGTATTCTGAGAGCTGCCACAGTGGAGTATCATGCCACAGACACATGGTATTATATCCCACCCAGTCACAATATGATACTGACACCGGGACAACCAGATCAAGAACTATCCTCTAAATGCTGAGTGTCAAGCGAGAAAGCTTCTAGTACCATTTTTTCAAGTCTTTGGTATGACTCGGCCATGAATCGAACCTACGATCTTCCGCATGCAAGATGGAAGCTCTACCACTAAACCACGCTTCGGTGTTCGTCACATCATACAAATCAAGACATGAAGATCCAAGGGTATAGTTACCTGCAGAGTGGCTCCAAACAAGCATCCAAACACAACACACTGTACACTCCACATCCTTCCTAGCATAATTGTGGTATATTCCACGAAAACAAACCACTTATAGCAGTATACGCCTCCACCCACAGATAAAGCACACGTAAGGCTGCAGCAGCGGCAGTTGCTGGTCCGGTCAATTACAATGAAAACTCATAAAGGTCTCACATACACATATCAGGCTTCCATGTTTTATCAAAATATCAACACAAACGATGGTGTTTTTGCGAACATTAAAACATTAAATAAAATTGATTAATTGATTGATTAATTGATTGATTGATTGATTGATTGATTGATTGATTGATTGAATATTTAGAGTCATTTTATGCCATCGACGGCTAACAGACGGTCAGTGAACAGTGAACCTAACCACTGTTCCCGGGATCCTGAAAGGTTAACCAGTACTCGAGCACACCCCATCTCCGCAAGTAAGTGATAACTGCCCCACGTGAATCAGCGGTGAGAGACGAATGATAATGAGACATAATGTCGTTTATCAATCATCACGGAGACCGTTGCCGGGCGGGGATTCGAATTCACGACCTCTGGATTGATAGTCAGACCCGTAACGGGACCGGCATAAATAAAATGTGTGGTGTCTTTGACCAAAACACTGAGTGGTGTCTGAGCAAAACACTGTGTGGTGTCTTTGAGCAAAACACTGTGTGGTGTCTGAGCAAAACAGTTTGTGGTGTCTTTGAGCAAAACACTGTGTGGTGTCTGAGCAAAACAGTTTGTGGTGTCTGGGCAAAACACTGTGTGGTGTCTGAGCAAAACACTGTGTGGTGTCTTTGAGCAAAACACTGTGTGGTGACTTTGAGCAAAACACTGTGTGGTGTCTGAGCAAAACACTGTGTGGTGTCTTTGAGCAAAACACTGTGTGGTGTCTGAGCAAAACACTGTGTGATGTCTTTGAGCAAAACACTGTGTGGTGTCTGAGCAAAACACTGTGTGGTGTCTGACCAAAACACTGTGTGGTGTCTTTGAGCGAAACACTGTGTGGTGTCTGAGCAAAACACTGTGTGGTGTCTGAGCAAAACACTGTATGGTGTCTTTGAGCAAAACACTGTGTGGTGTCTGAGCAAAACAGTTTGTGGTGTCTGGGCAAAACACTGTGTGGTGTCTGAGCAAAACACTGTGTGGTGTCTTTGAGCAAAACACTGTGTGGTGACTTTGAGCAAAACACTGTGTGGTGTCTGAGCAAAACACTGTGTGGTGTCTTTGAGCAAAACAGTGTGTGGTGTCTGAGCAAAACACTGTGTGGTGTCTTTGAGCTAAACACTGTGTGGTGTCTGAGCAAAACACTGTGTGGTGTCTGACCAAAACACTGTGTGGTGTCTTTGAGCAAAACACTGTGTGGTGTCTGAGCAAAACAGTGTGTGGTGTCTGAGCAAAACACTGTGTGGTGTCTTTGAGCAAAACACTGTGTGGTGTCTGAGCAAAACAGTGTGTGGTGTCTGAGCAAAACACTGTGTGGTGTCTTTGAGCAAAACATTGTGTGGTGTCTTTGAGCAAAACAGTGTGTGGTGTCTGAGCAAAACACTGTGTGGTGTCTTTGAGCAAAACAGTGTGTGGTGTCTGAGCAAAACACTGTGTGGTGTCTTTGAGCAAAACAGTGTGTGGTGTCTGAGCAAAACACATTGTGGTGTCTTTGAGCAAAACACTTTATCCGTGTGCTTAATGCTGGTTCTACATAGGAAGACTTCGATTGTGATTTGTCCAAGTTGTAAGAACTTGTTTTACAAATAATAATTTTAGCAACTGTCTCACTCTATCGTCTATACACGTGCGTTCCAGTATTCCAGCTCCAGTACCCACATCTCGAAAGCACCACCCTGACATAATGAGTTCAGTACATATTTAAGATATATGCTCAATACAACACGACAAGAAAATACATCTGTCATTTTACTGGGCAAATTTGCCTTGTTTTAGAAGTCACGTTCCAAAGCTCCGTAGGATATATTTTCTATTAATATCACATATTTCACGAACCGAAGGACGTCCATGAACTTCTACCGCTGAAATAAATAATTCTATACATGCACATGTAGTTGAATTCCTAATCGTCAATTATAATAATTCAGACTAGCCATCTTTTAACTATTTTTGCTACTTTCTTTGTTTTTATTGTATCTTTGATTAATTACTTACACACCGGTGGGATATTGAGTAGAAAGTTTAAATATGCTACTTTTCGAGTAGTGTAAAGACATCGAACTCAATTTTCATTACACAATGCACTAATATACAAAACAAATGTCACGCATTTACAAAAATCAAATTCCCATTAACTGAATAATTCATTTAGTGTCATAAGGCATAGTATTCAAGGGAATTGCCGAATCTAATGTTGAGAGAACTTGTAGCCAGACCCTTTTGCCTTAAATTGTATTTGACTTATATGCATGATAAATATTGTAATATGTGTTTATTTGGCAATAAAATATGTTTAAACTGAAAAAAAAAAAATAAGGCATAGTACCACCATTGAAAAAAGGAAATGCTTCCGTGTGGTAGTCGCATAATAGCGGTTATAAATAATCCTTGTTTCTTCTTCTTTAAAAATGCATTTTCTTTATTTTAATGCTATTTTTTTGAATGGCATTAATGATGTATTTTGAAAATTTTGAAAGAATTGTTATGTTTAAATTGTGAATTTGAAGAAAAAAAACTGATGCTTGGAAATTGGGGTATGAATACATGATATCGAAAATCTACTTTAACTTTGTCAACAGTAGAAAAAAAAATCTCTTATGTGACACATGACCCCTACTTTTCTCATCATATTTTGATAGTGCAGAGGTTGACAAACAGTAAAATGTAAGTTTCACTATTTTCATTTGGATCTCTCTATGAATGACAAGCCTTCAAACTTTTATTATTTGCTATAGAATAAAGAACAAAAATCAATGGTGGGGGTTACACCATAACAATAGTAATCCTTCCTAATCCGCTAAGAGGTAGATGCACTACATATGATGTGACGGCGGATGTGATGTTATCGGAATGCCTAACTGCTTGTGCAAAGACGAGCATTACTCGTTGTGGAAAACAATCACGGTCGTCTTGGTTTAAATAATATTCATTTGTTATCAGTATATAACATATACATATATTCGATATACAGCGATATATAACAACAGAATTGAGAAGAAAGCTATTTGTCCGCTCGTCTTTGCTCGAGAGATCTCCACTCCAGATTGTGCAGCATGTCGGCAACACTCGATGTGTTATGGTACCTGTTCGTAACCCATCTGACTGCTCTCCTCTGTTCTATTTCGAGCTGGTAGACTAATCGGTGATTAGTTAGGTCACCTTCTTTGTCCTTGCTGTTGCACTTTGGGTTTCTATACTGTGGAACAGTACTCCAGTTTGGGAAGAACAAGGGGTTAATAGGCTCTTTCTTTGATGCACTAACACTGGTGCAAGTTATATTTTTACTACAAGATATGTTCTATTGATATTAAAGTTTCATTTGTAAGGTTTAGCACAAACCACTAATGCAAACTACCTGTCTGATCTTGATAGTCAATGTAAAATATTGTTCATTTATTGTAAGATGTCTGAAATACTGTCACATTTACATTCAGAATTGTAGTTTAACCTAGATCGTGTAGATACACTAACCATATTATAGCTCATTCTCTATGATTGTTAAATCATTTGAGATACTGTCCATAACAGGTAAACATGCATAAAGGAGGTATAATTCAAGATTACCTGTTATTCTTTCTTAAAAAAGTGTGACTGAGCTAGTAAAAGGATAACATATTGTCTGATAAGTAAATTGTCCATAAGACTTGCCTTAACAGTTTTTGCACAATGGTTCTTGGAAAAAAAAGAAAACCGAGTGTAATCCCTGTCCGCCCTGAGCTGATGGTATTGATATTGGCGTCTACCCGTGCCTCTGGTGAGGTAATCATCCTCATTCATGACTACCAGATGGTTCTGAATTGTGTAAAGCATGCACAATCTGGAGACCGCTCGTCTTTGCTCGAGAGTTATCCACTCCAGATTATTAGCATGTCGGTAACTCTCGATGTCTTATGGTACCTGTTCGTAAACCATCTGGCTGCTGTCTTCTATGCCATTTCGAGCTGGTAGACTAATCGGTGATTAGTTAGGTCACCTTCCTTGTCCTTGTAGGTGCACTTTGGGTCCCAGACTGTGGAACAGTACTCCAGTTTGGGAAGAACAAGGGATTTATATGCTCTTTCTTTGATAGTCTGTGAGTCGATTTTATTGTTGCGTTTCAGAAAATCTAGAGTCTGATTGGCTTTAAAGAAGACAGAGTTGATGTGTTTATTCCACTTTAAGCCGTGGCTAATGCTAACACCAAGATACTTCGTCAGTGGCACGGATTAGAGTGTTTGATCATGAAGAGAATAGCTGTGTAGAATAGGGGATCTTTTAGTGGTGATATGGATCACCTCGCACATGTCAGGTTGAAACGACATCTGCCAGTCGACTTCCCATCTTTCAAGATTTTGAAGATCATCTTGAAAGCTTGCCGCAATCGTTCGGACCGTGTATGGATACAATAGTGTGTCATCTGAGAAAAGACAGACTGTACTGTGGGTGACGTACTCCGGGAGATCGTTTGTATAGACCAGAAATAAAGCTGGTCCACGGACCGAACCCTGAGGGATGCCTGAAAGTACAGGGACAGATGAAGAAATTTCCCCTCGAATACCATTCACTGGGAACGCCCGCCAAGAAAAGAACCGATCCATCCCAAGGCTGAACCCATCACTCCATGAGATTAGAGTTTGTAGAGAAGCCTATTGTGTGCCACCTTATCGAATGCCTTGGCAAAGTCCATTACCACTACACCCTTTTGTCGGTCTTTTTGCATATTAAAGGCTATGTCATGTACAAATTCAATGAGTTGGCTCTCACAGCTACGTTTTTCGCGAAAACCATGCTGTAGAAGATATAGGATGTTGTGACGATTGAGTTGCTGTATGAGGTTGCTACACACAATGTTCTTCAAGAGCTTACAAGAGGTACAAGTTAGAGAAACAGGGCGGTAATTGGAGGGAGTAGCCTTGTTCCCTTTTTTGTAGACAGGGTTTACATTGGCCTGTTTCCATACATCGGGAGGGATTCCTGTTGAAGTGAGGCATTGAAAAGAAAAGTAAATATTGATGCAAGTTCCACTGATAGACCCTTCAACACTGCCGGGCTAATATTATCTGGGCCTGGTGCCTTGGACACTGAAAGGTTTTGCTGCAATTTTTTAACCCCATTTTCAGTTACCTGTATCTCGGGCATGTCATTGTCATTTCTGGAAAAAAGGCCTGAGACATATTTGCATTAAGAACTGAGCCTCATTGGGATTTGCTGTGAGAATACTGAGTGGAACTGATTGTTTAGTAATTCTGCCTTAGAGACAGGATCAGTTATCAACACTCTGTTTCTCTTCAGAGACTTGAGTCCTCTAGTGTCTATGCTTTCGTGTTTGATAAAAGTCTAAAATCTTTTTGATATATTAAAGTTTTCTTCTGTGGTGTTTTCTTCTTTAGGTGTGATCAAATCTTCAACATATTCCCTGTTCCCGAATACTTGATCGTTTTTGGAATTATACTTACCTTATATCAAAATAAAGGTCGTGGAACGATATTTTCAGTTGACGGATATAAACTATGCTATTGATATGATCTATATATTTTAATTTAATAATAAGTCACATTTAACGTCTTTTTCCCCGTGTCCCGGCGTAACATTTACCACGGGTCCCGGCCTAAAATGTTATGTTTAAAAACGGCGCGACAGCACATTCACCGGAGAAAGTGACATAATTTCCGGTTACAGACATGTGTGTTTATTTTAACAAACTTAACGGTCATTACGGAACACGCCGTTCATTACGTATATGCTAACTATCCCAAAAAACAAACGACTCGTCAATAAAGTCATACTGAACAGTCAAGATGAAAAATAATTGTTAGTATTGCACTAAACATATGTATGTATATGTTCATTGTTTTATTATATGGTACTTGATGACATTTTTCATATTGCGATTATGAGATATTACATTTTTAAGGTGTTGTCCGCCAACGTTATTTGAAAGAAATGATCGAAACGTATTTGATTAATTTATTTTTTTTAAAAAAATCGCGATAATATCATACTAAAGTAAAACTTCAGTAGAATATGCTTATATGGAATGAAGTATACTCACTTTGCTCTGAATGGTACATATTTCGTATTTTAAATGTCCTCTATGATGCCTCCCCTTAGCATTTTTACCAAAAAATAAAGTCAAATTGTGTCTAAAGTGTTGAAGTAGATCTACTTATGGCAGCGACTTAATAATGGTTTATGTCACTGCTTATAATGATTACAAAATGTGTATATATATTGCAAAAAGAAACTGTATAAGTCCTTGACTGCAAAGCTCTAAAAAATAAAGGAAAGTACTTGGAATTTTACTTCAAACTGCAATATATTAAATACAAGATCATTTTGCTTGTTTAAAACATTATAAAACAGCTAAGGTTATATACACCTTATATCTTATGTAAAAGAAATCAGTTGCCTGTGTAATTTGAATGATTAATTGCCAAATTATTATTTCTTATTCATGCCATTTTATACACATTTAGTAGAGAGATGCAAGTTTCCTATCCTTCTATATAAGTCCGTGTTCCTATCGGCCGCCTGAGAATTAAAGGAATATAGTTCACCGACATATAGATCAGCCATTCGGTTCGAGTCGATGTAGTTTGGTCACTATCACGCTGGTTCTCCAATACAGTATTTTATCTGAATTAATTTCTGAAGCGACCGAGTACCGGTTTAAGTCACAGCTGAGTACAGGTAATGCGTTTACCTGTGTTGATGTTGATGTTTTAAAACGCCGACAGTTTATGAAAGCGGCAGTAAACCTTTTTCAATTTAACAAGTAATGTGCCAAAAAGTAGAGTGCCGAAAGTGTGGAAAGCCGACATGGGCAGGTAATATATCGTTTCTTCCTGACCGGAAAGATCTTTCACTCTTTCATCTGTTCATGGTCGTACAGACTATGATGTTCTAAATTTTCACATGCTGGCGGAAGAGTCATTTATGAATACAATAGCTCCAGTGTTAGAAAGTGCGAGCTGTCAAGTCGCGCTTCACCTGGTATTGAGTATTTTAGTGTTAGAAAGTGTGAGCTGTCAAGTCGCGCTTCACCTGGTATTGAGTAATTTAGTACAGTGCTGCATCGGTGCTAATGAAACAACAACTGACAAAAAATGCGAAAAACAGTGTTTTTTTCTCATTTAGTTGGATCTGTAATAGAATTGACTACCTCCATCAGGAGCGTAGCGTGACAACTTTGCAAATTACTCAGGACTGGGTACATGCGAAGGTGGATCCACTTCCGGGCAGTTCAGGGGAACTTCCCCTGCAGAAATAGCAGTTAGGTCCACATACATAGCTTGTGTAATGGTAGATATATTTCCAGAGTTAGGACCACATGCATAGCTTGTGTAATGGTGAATATAGGGTAGATATATATCTTGTGTTAGGACCAAATACATAGCTTGTGTAACGATTGATGTATTTCCTGAGTAAGGACCACATACATAGCTTGTGTAATGGTAGATATATTTCCAGAGTTAGGTCCACATACATAGCTTGTGTAATGGTAGATATATTTCCTGAGTTAGGACCACATACATAGCTTGTGTAATGGTAGATATATTTTCTGAGTTAGGACCACATACATAGCTTGTGTAATGGTAGATATATTTCCTGAGTTAGGACCACATACATAGCTTGTGTAATGGTAGATATGTTTCCTGAGTTAGGACCTCATACATAGCTTGTGTAATGGTAGATATATTTCCTGAGTTAGGACCACATACATAGCTTGTGTAATGGTAGATATGTTTCCTGAGTTAGGTCCACATACATAACGTGTGTAATGATAGATATATTTCCTGAGTTAAAAGACCTCATACATAGCTTGTGTAATTGTAGATATATTTCCTAGTTAGGTCCACATACATAGCTTGTGTAATGGTAGATATATGTCCACATACATAGCTTGTGTAATGGTAGATATATTGCCTCAGTTAGGACCACATACATAGCTTGTGTAATGGTAGATATAGTTCCTGAGTTAGGACCACATACATAGCTTGTGTAATGGTAGATATATTTCCTGAGTTAGGACCACATACATAGCTTGTGTAATGGTAGATATATTTCCTGAGTTAGGACCACATACATAGCTAGTGTAATGGTAGATATGTTTTCTGAGTTAGGACCTCATACATAGCTTGTGTAATGGTAGATATATTTCCTGAGTTAGGACCACATACATAGCTTGTGTAATGGTAGATATGTTTCCTGAGTTAGGTCCACATACATAACTTGTGTAATTGTAGATATATTTCCTGAGTTAAAAGACCTCATACATAGCTTGTGTAATGGTAGATATATTTCCTAGTTAGGTCCACATACATAGCTTGTGTAATGGTAGATATATGTCCACATACATAGCTTGTGTAATGGTAGATATATTTCCTGAGTTAGGTCCACATTAATAGCTTGTGTAGTGGTAGATATATTTCCTGAGTTAGGACCACATACATAGCTTGTGTAATGGTAGATATATTTCCTGAGTTAAGACCTCATACATAGCTTGTGTAATGGTAGATATATTTCCAGAGTTAGGTCCACATACATAGCTTGTGTAATGGTAGATATATTGCCTCAGTTAGGACCACATACATAGCTTGTGTAATGGTAGATATATTTCCTGAGTTAGGTCCACATACATAGCTTGTGTAATAGTAGATATATTTCCTGAGTTAAAAGACCTCATACATAGCTTGTGTAATTGTAGATATATTTCCTAGTTAGGTCCACATACATAGCTTGTGTAATGGTAGATATATGTCCACATACATAGCTTGTGTAATGGTAGATATATTGCCTCAGTTAGGACCACATACATAGCTTGTGTAATGGTAGATATATTTCCTGAGTTAGGACCACATACATAGCTTGTGTAATGGTAGATATATTTCCTGAGTTAGGACCACATACATAGCTTGTGTAATGGTAGATATATTTCCTGAGTTAGGACCACATACATAGCTAGTGTAATGGTAGATATGTTTCCTGAGTTAGGACCTCATACATAGCTTGTGTAATGGTAGATATATTTCATGAGTTAGGACCACATACATAGCTTGTGTAATGGTAGATATGTTTCCTGAGTTAGGTCCACATACATAGTGTGTGTAATGATAGATATATTTCCTGAGTTAAAAGACCTCATACATAGCTTGTGTAATGGTAGATATATTTCCTAGTTAGGTCCACATACATAGCTTGTGTAATGGTAGATATATGTCCACATACATAGCTTGTGTAATGGTAGATATATTTCCTGAGTTAGGTCCACATACATAGCTTGTGTAGTGGTAGATATATTTCCTGAGTTAGGACCACATACATAGCTTGTGTAATGGTAGATATATTTCCTGAGTTAAGACCTCATACATAGCTTGTGTAATGGTAGATATATTTCCAGAGTTAGGTCCACATACATAGCTTGTGTAATGGTAGATATATTGCCTCAGTTAGGACCACATACATAGCTTGTGTAATGGTAGATATATTTCCTAAGTTAGGTCCACATACATAGCTTGTGTAATGGTAGATATATTTCCTGAGTTAGGACCATATACATAGCTTGTGTAATGGTAGATATGTTTCCTGAGTTAGGTCCACATACATAGTGTGTGTAATGGTAGATATATGTCCACATACATAGCTTGTGTAATGGTAGATATATTGCCTCAGTTAGGACCACATACATAGCTTGTGTAATGGTAGATATATTTCCTGAGTTAGGACCACATACATAGCTTGTGTAATGGTAGATATATTTCCTGAGTTAGGACCATATACATAGCTTGTGTAATGGTAGATATATTTCCTGAGTTAGGACCACATACATAGCTAGTGTAATGGTAGATATGTTTCCTGAGTTAGGTCCACATACATAGCTTGTGTAATGGTAGATATATGTCCTAGTTAGGTCCACATACATAGCTTGTGTAATGGTAGATATATGTCCACATACATAGCTTGTGTAATGGTAGATATATTTCCTGAGTTAGGACCACATACATAGCTAGTGTAATGGTAGATATATTTCCTAGTTAGGTCCACATACATAGCTTGTGTAATGGTAGATATATGTCCACATACATAGCTTGTGTAATGGTAGATATATTGCCTCAGTTAGGACCACATACATAGTTTGTGTAATGGTAGATATATTTCCTGAGTTAGGACCACATACATAGCTTGTGTAATGGTAGATATATTTCCTGAGTTAGGACCATATACATAGCTTGTGTAATGGTAGATATATTTCCTGAGTTAGGACCACATACATAGCTAGTGTAATGGTAGATATGTTTCCTGAGTTAGGACCTCATACATAGCTTGTGTAATGGTAGATATATTTCCTGAGTTAGGACCTCATACATAGCTTGTGTAATGGTAGATATATTTCCTGAGTTAGGACCACATACATAGCTTGTGTAATGGTAGATATGTTTCCTGAGTTAGGTCCACATACATAACGTGTGTAATGATAGATATATTTCCTGAGTTAAAAGACCTCATACATAGCTTGTGTAATTGTAGATATATTTCCTAGTTAGGTCCACATACATAGCTTGTGTAATGGTAGATATATGTCCACATACATAGCTTGTGTAATGGTAGATATATTGCCTCAGTTAGGACCACATACATAGCTTGTGTAATGGTAGATATAGTTCCTGAGTTAGGACCACATACATAGCTTGTGTAATGGTAGATATATTTCCTGAGTTAGGACCACATACATAGCTTGTGTAATGGTAGATATATTTCCTGAGTTAGGACCACATACATAGCTAGTGTAATGGTAGATATGTTTTCTGAGTTAGGACCTCATACATAGCTTGTGTAATGGTAGATATATTTCCTGAGTTAGGACCACATACATAGCTTGTGTAATGGTAGATATGTTTCCTGAGTTAGGTCCACATACATAACTTGTGTAATTGTAGATATATTTCCTGAGTTAAAAGACCTCATACATAGCTTGTGTAATGGTAGATATATTTCCTAGTTAGGTCCACATACATAGCTTGTGTAATGGTAGATATATGTCCACATACATAGCTTGTGTAATGGTAGATATATTTCCTGAGTTAGGTCCACATTAATAGCTTGTGTAGTGGTAGATATATTTCCTGAGTTAGGACCACATACATAGCTTGTGTAATGGTAGATATATTTCCTGAGTTAAGACCTCATACATAGCTTGTGTAATGGTAGATATATTTCCAGAGTTAGGTCCACATACATAGCTTGTGTAATGGTAGATATATTGCCTCAGTTAGAACCACATACATAGCTTGTGTAATGGTAGATATATTTCCTGAGTTAGGTCCACATACATAGCTTGTGTAATAGTAGATATATTTCCTGAGTTAAAAGACCTCATACATAGCTTGTGTAATTGTAGATATATTTCCTAGTTAGGTCCACATACATAGCTTGTGTAATGGTAGATATATGTCCACATACATAGCTTGTGTAATGGTAGATATATTGCCTCAGTTAGGACCACATACATAGCTTGTGTAATGGTAGATATATTTCCTGAGTTAGGACCACATACATAGCTTGTGTAATGGTAGATATATTTCCTGAGTTAGGACCACATACATAGCTTGTGTAATGGTAGATATATTTCCTGAGTTAGGACCACATACATAGCTAGTGTAATGGTAGATATGTTTCCTGAGTTAGGACCTCATACATAGCTTGTGTAATGGTAGATATATTTCCTGAGTTAGGACCACATACATAGCTTGTGTAATGGTAGATATGTTTCCTGAGTTAGGTCCACATACATAGTGTGTGTAATGATAGATATATTTCCTGAGTTAAAAGACCTCATACATAGCTTGTGTAATGGTAGATATATTTCCTAGTTAGGTCCACATACATAGCTTGTGTAATGGTAGATATATGTCCACATACATAGCTTGTGTAATGGTAGATATATTTCCTGAGTTAGGTCCACATACATAGCTTGTGTAGTGGTAGATATATTTCCTGAGTTAGGACCACATACATAGCTTGTGTAATGGTAGATATATTTCCTGAGTTAAGACCTCATACATAGCTTGTGTAATGGTAGATATATTTCCAGAGTTAGGTCCACATACATAGCTTGTGTAATGGTAGATATATTGCCTCAGTTAGGACCACATACATAGCTTGTGTAATGGTAGATATATTTCCTAAGTTAGGTCCACATACATAGCTTGTGTAATGGTAGATATATTTCCTGAGTTAAGACCATATACATAGCTTGTGTAATGGTAGATATGTTTCCTGAGTTAGGTCCACATACATAGTGTGTGTAATGGTAGATATATGTCCACATACATAGCTTGTGTAATGGTAGATATATTGCCTCAGTTAGGACCACATACATAGCTTGTGTAATGGTAGATATATTTCCTGAGTTAGGACCACATACATAGCTTGTGTAATGGTAGATATATTTCCTGAGTTAGGACCATATACATAGCTTGTGTAATGGTAGATATATTTCCTGAGTTAGGACCACATACATAGCTAGTGTAATGGTAGATATGTTTCCTGAGTTAGGTCCACATACATAGCTTGTGTAATGGTAGATATATGTCCTAGTTAGGTCCACATACATAGCTTGTGTAATGGTAGATATATGTCCACATACATAGCTTGTGTAATGGTAGATATATTTCCTGAGTTAGGACCACATACATAGCTAGTGTAATGGTAGATATATTTCCTAGTTAGGTCCACATACATAGCTTGTGTAATGGTAGATATATGTCCACATACATAGCTTGTGTAATGGTAGATATATTGCCTCAGTTAGGACCACATACATAGCTTGTGTAATGGTAGATATATTTCCTGAGTTAGGACCACATACATAGCTTGTGTAATGGTAGATATATTTCCTGAGTTAGGACCATATACATAGCTTGTGTAATGGTAGATATATTTCCTGAGTTAGGACCACATACATAGCTAGTGTAATGGTAGATATGTTTCCTGAGTTAGGACCTCATACATAGCTTGTGTAATGGTAGATATATTTCCTGAGTTAGGACCACATACATAGCTTGTGTAATGGTAGATATGTTTCCTGAGTTAGGTCCACATACATAGTGTGTGTAATGATAGATATATTTCCTGAGTTAATAGACCTCATACATAGCTTGTGTAATGGTAGATATATTTCCTAGTTAGGTCCACATACATAGCTTGTGTAATGGTAGATATATGTCCACATACATAGCTTGTGTAATGGTAGATATATTTCCTGAGTTAGGTCCACATACATAGCTTGTGTAGTGGTAGATATATTTCCTCAGTTAGGACCACATACATAGCTTGTGTAATGGTAGATATATTTCCTGAGTTAAGACCTCATACATAGCTTGTGTAATGGTAGATATATTTCCAGAGTTAGGTCCACATACATAGCTTGTGTAATGGTAGATATATTGCCTCAGTTAGGACCACATACATAGCTTGTGTAATGGTAGATATATTTCCTGAGTTAGGTCCACATACATAGCTTGTGTAATGGTAGATATATTTCCTGAGTTAGGACCACATACATAGCTTGTATAATGGTAGATATATTTCCTGAGTTAGGACCACATACATAGCTTGTGTAATGGTAGATATATTGCCTCAGTTAGGACCACATACATAGCTTGTGTAATGGTAGATATATTTCCTGAGTTAGTTCCACATACATAGCTTGTGTAATGGTAGATATATTTCCTGAGTTAGGACCACATACATAGCTTGTATAATGGTAGATATATTTCCTGAGTTAGGACCACATACATAGCTTGTGTAATGGTAGATATATTTCCTGTGTTAGGACCACATACATAGCTTGTGTAATGGTAGCTATATTTCCTGAGTTAGAACCACATACAAAGCTTGTGTAATGGTAGATGTATTTCCTGAGTTAGGACCACATACATAGCTTGTATAATGGTAGATATATTTCCTGAGTTAGGACCACATACATAGCTTGTGTAATGGTAGATATATTTCCAGAGTTAGGTCCACATACATAACTTGTGTAATGGTAGATATATTTCCTGAGTTAGGACCACATACATAGCTTGTGTAATGGTAGATATATTTCTTGAGTTAGGATCACATACATAGCTTGTGTAATGGTAGATGTATTTCCTGAGTTAGGTCCACATACATAGCTTGTGTAATGGTAGATATAATTCCTGAGTTAGGACCACATACATAGCTTGTGTAATGGTAGATATGTTTCCAGAGTTAGGACCACATACACAGCTTGTGTAATGGTAGATGTATTTCCTGAGTTAGGTCTACATACATAGCTTGTATAATGGTAGATATATTTCCAGAGTAAGGACCACATTCATAGCTTGTGTAATGGTAGATATATTTCCAGAGTAAGGACCACATACATAGCTTGTGTAATGGTAGATATATTTCCAGAGTAAGGTCCACATACATAACTTGTGTAATTGTAGATATATTTCCTGAGTTAGGACCACATACATAGCTTGTGTAATGGTAGATATATTTCTTGAGTTAGGATCACATACATAGCTTGTGTAATGGTAGATATGTTTCCTGAGTTAGGACCTCATACATAGCTTGTGTAATGGTAGATATATTTCCTGAGTTAGGACCACATACATAGCTTGTGTAATGGTAGATATATTTCCAGAGTAAGGACCACATTCATAGCTTGTGTAATGGTAGATATATTTCCAGATTAAGGACCACATTCATAGCTTGTGTAATGGTAAATATATTTCCAGAGTAAGGACCACATACATAGCTTGTGTAATGGTAGATATATTTCCAGAGTTAGGTCCACATACATAACTTGTGTAATGGTAGATATATTTCCTGAGTTAGGACCACATACATAGCTTGTGTAATGGTAGATATGTTTCCAGAGTTAGGTCCACATACATAGCTTGTTAAATGGATGATACATTCCCCCCAAGTCAGGATTACATGCATTGTTTGCGAAAGTGCAGATTCACAACCACATACATATAGCTTGTGTAATCGTAGATGTATTGTTATAGAGTTAGGTCCTTGCATATGAAAGCTATGTGTTGATCAAATGAGACTCACTGTTTGTTTTATGTTATAGGGTGTGGTCGACATATAGACCTTGTTTTGAATGGTGTCCCTGAAGAAGAAAGATGCAAGTGCTCCAAAAAGAGTGGAAAATGTGCCATATTATAACCATAATTCGTCCAAAACTTAATAGTAAGTTACCTCAACATAATGATATGCTAATTTACTTGTATCAGAATTTTTTAACAATATTATGCCATCCTTAAAAAATTAATTGTTTGCCTTGCTCCTACCTACACACTAAAAATTGCAGCTACTCAAATTTTTTTATCGACTTTCATTTTTTTTATTTTTTTAACATGATTTCTGTCTATTTTTCTTTAAAATAACTGTGCAAAATCAAAATTTAGCAACAAAAAAAAAATAGCTACTTTAACCTACCCACATGGAAAATACCAGGTCGAAGCACAACAAACAACTATTTTTTTTCAGGATGGCCTAAGAGATCCAGCATACCTGCTGTAAATTCAGTTGATAAGAATAAATGTTTTATAAAACATGTATTGTAAAATGATAATTAATAATATGGAAATACAAATTTACACAAAATAAATATTTAATACAAATAAATAGTTACTTAGGCTATTCAAGTTCAAGGCGAAATATAGGTTTGAAAAGGAGAAATTGGGCATTAACTTGTACATTAAGTTTAGGTACTTTCATTTGCTCAATATTTTATAAATATGTATCATATATATTGATACGTACCCATGCCCAATATTGATACCCACCCATGACCAGCATTGATACGTACCCATGCCCAACATTGATACCCACCCATGACCAGCATTGTTACCTACCCATGCCCAATATTGATAACCACCCATGACCAGCATTGATACGTACCCATGCCCAACATTGATACCAATCCATGCCCAACATTGATACCAACCAATGCCCAACATTGATACTACCCATGCCTTACATTGATATCGACCCATGCCCAGCATTGATACCTATCCATGCCCAGCATTGGTACCAACCCATGCCCAACATTGATACCAACCAATGCCCAGCATTGATACCTATCCATGCCAAACATTGAACCGACCCATGCCCAGCATTGATACCGACCCATGCCCAACATTGATACCTACCCATGCCCAACATTGATACCGACCCATGCCCAGCATTGATACCGACCCATGCCAAGCATTGATACCGACCCATGCCCAGCATTGATACCGACCCATGCCCAAAATTGATACCTTCTAATACCCAACATCGATACCTACCCATGCCCAACATTGATACCTAACCATGCCCAACATTGATACCAACCCATGCCCAAGATTGATACCTAACCATGCCAAACATTGATACCAACCCATGCCCAGCATTGATACCAACCCATGCCCAGCATTGATACCAACCCATGCCGAGCATTGATACAGACCCATGACCAGCATTGATACAGACCCATGACCCGACCCATGCTGGGCATTGATCCCGACCCATGACTGGCTCTGATACAGACCCATGCCCAACACTGATACCCACCCGTGCCCAACATCGATACCGACCCATGCCCACATTGATACTGACCCATGCCCAGCATTGATACTGACCCATGCCCAGCATTGATACTGACCATGGCCGACATTGATACCGACCCATTCCCGGCATTGATACTGACCCATGCCCTGCATTGATACCGGACCTATGCCCGGCATTGAAACTGACCATGCCCGGCATTGATATACCTACCCGTGCCCAACATTATTACCTACCCGTCCCAACATCGATACTGACCTGTGCCCAGCATTGATACCTACCCATGCACAACATTATTACCTAACCGTGCCCAACATCGATACCGACCCATGCCCAGCATTGATACCAACCCATGCTCAGCATTGCTACTGACCCATGCCCAACATTGATACCTACCCATGCTCAACATTGATACTGACCCATGTCCAACAATGATACCGACCCATGCCCAACATTGATACCTATCAATGCTCAACATTGATACCGACCCATGCCCAACATTGATACCAACCCGTGCCCAGCATTCAACCCGTGCCCAGCATTGATACCGACCTGTGCCCAGCATTGATACTGACCATGCCCAGCATTGATACCGACCCATCCACAGCATTGATACTGACCATGCCCAACATTGATACCGACCCATGCCCAGCATTGATACCGACCCATGCCCTTATGATACCGACCCATGCCCAACATTGATACCTACCCATGCTCATTATTGATACCTACCCATGTCCAACATTGAACGACCTGTGACCAGCATTGATACCAACCCATGCCTAACATTGATAATGCGCCATGCCCAACCAATGCCCAAAATTGAAACCTACCCATGTCCAACATTGATACCGACCCATGCCCAACATTGATACCTTCCCATGCCCAACATTGATACCTACCCATGCCCAACATTGATACCGACCCATGCCCACAATTGATACTGACCAATGCCCAACATTGATACCTACCCATGCCCGACATTGACACCTACACATGCCCGACATTGATACCTACCTATGCCCAATGTTGATACCGACCCATGACAAACATTGATACTGACCCATGCCCAGCATTGATAATGACCATGCCCAGCATTGATACCGACCCATCCCAAGCATTGATACTGACCTATGCCCAACATTGATACCGACCCATGACAAACATTGATACTGACCCATGCCCAACATTGATACCGACCCATGCCCAACATTGATACCGACCCGTGTCCTAAATTTCAATGAAACTTGATGAGAAAAATCTGTATTGTGGCTATTAATGCACCCTATCACTTTTGCATTCTGATTTGATGATTTTTTTACCAAGTAATTGCCCTTTGCATTTTTGTGAATTAAAATTTTTGTCAGGATTGAGAACTTTTCAGCCATCTGCTGATGGATTTAGCTGAAACTTGATAGGAAGGATCATTGTGATGTTTAATGGCGCATATCACTTTTGTGTTCCAGTTCTATGATTTTTTACCGCATTATGGCCCTTTGCATTTTTAGATTTAAAAGTCATATCATGTTTGTTTTCTTTAACCATCTGTTAGATATCATTGAAACTTGTGGAGAATGATCAGCCCGAGATTTAGTTGGGCAAATCCCTAAATTCCCTAAAACTCTTTTTTCAATATTGGAATGCAGAATCTTGTCCATGCTTCATCTAATAGTGCAGATATCACTTTTGTATTCAAGTTATGGCCCTTTGATTAATCTTACCTGTGCTTCATCTCCGTAACCAATGACCACATTTTCGCAAATCTTACTGTGAATTGTGGATGAGAAGCCTCTGTGTGCATATACACTTTGCTTTGCAATGCCTTTGCAATGCCTTTGCAATTTTACACGAGGCCTCGATCATCACCAGTCCTTAGAAGCTTGCAGGTTTTATCCGGGGCCTTGATCATCACCAGTCCTTAGAAGCTTGCTGGTTTTATCAGGGGCCTTGATCATCACCAGTCCTTAGAAGCTTGCTGGTTTTATCTGAGGCCTCAATCATCACCAGTCCTTAGAAGCTTGCTGGTTGTATCCCAGGGCTCGATCATCACCAGTCCTTAAAAGCTTGATAGTTTTATCCGAAGCCTCAATCATCACCAGTCCTTAGAAGCTTGATAGTTTTATCAAAGGCCTCGATCATCACCAGTCCTTAGAAGCTTGCTGGTTTTATCTGAGGCCTCAATCATCACACAGTCCTTAGAAGCTTGCTGTTTTTTCTGAGGCCTTGATCATCACACTGTCCTTAGAAGCTTGCTGGTTTTTATCCAAGGCCTCGATCATCACAAGTCCTTAGAAGCTTGCTGGTTTTATCCAAGGCCTCAATCATCATAAGTCCTTAGAAGCTTGATAGTTTTATCAAAGGCCTCGATCATCATAAGTCCTTAGAAGCTTGCTGGTTTTATCCGAGGCCTCAATCATCCTAAGTCCTTGGAAGCTTGATAGTTTTATCAAAGGCCTTGATCATCACCAGTCCTTAGAAGCTTGCTGGTTTTATCTGAGGCCTCAATCATCACCAGTCCTTAGAAGCTTGCTGGTTTTATCCCAGGGCTCGATCATCACCAGTCCTTAAAAGCTTGATAGTTTTATCCGAAGCCTCAATCATCACCAGTCCTTAGAAGCTTGATAGTTTTATCAAAGGCCTCGATTATCACCAGTCCTTAGAATCTTGCTGGTTTTATCTGAGGCCTCCATCATCACACAGTCCTTAGAAGCTTGCTGTTTTTTCTGAGGCCTTGATCATCACACTGTCCTTAGAAGCTTGCTGGTTTTTATCCAAGGCCTCGATCATCACAAGTCCTTAGAAGCTTGCTGGTTTTATCCAAGGCCTCAATCATCATAAGTCCTTAGAAGCTTGATAGTTTTATCAAAGGCCTCGATCATCATAAGTCCTTAGAAGCTTGCTGGTTTTATCCGAGGCCTCAATCATCCTAAGTCCTTAGAAGCTTGATAGTTTTATCAAAGGCCTCGATCATCACCAGTCCTTAGAAGCTTGCTGGTTTTATCTGAGGCCTCGATCATCACCAGTCTTTAGAAGCTTGCTGGTTTTATCTGTGGCCTTGATCATCACCAGTCCTTAGAAGCTTGTTGGTTTTTATCCGGGGCTTCGATCATCACCAGTCTTTAGAAGCTTGCTGGATTTATCTGAGGCCTCGATCATCACCAGTCCTTAGAAGCTTGCTGGTTTTATCCGAGGCTTGGATCATCACTAGTCTTTAGAAGCTTGCTGGTTTTATCTGAGTTTTGGATCATCACCAGTCTTTAGAAGCTTGCTGGTTTTATCTTAGGCCTCGATCAACACCAGTCCTTAGAAGCTTGCTGGTTTTATCCCAGGCTTCGATCATCACCAGTCCATAAAAGCTTGATAGTTTTATCCGAAGCCTCAATCATCACCAGTCCATAGAAGCTTGATAGTTTTATCAAAGGCCTCGATCATCAGTCATTAGAAGTTTGCTTGTTTTATCTGAGGCCTCGATCACCACACAGTCATTAGAAGCTTGCTGTTTTTTTCTAAGGCCTTTATCATCACTGTCCTTAGAAGCTTGTTGTTTTTTTTATCCAAAGCCTCGATCATCACCAGTCCTTAGAAGCTTGCTGGTTTTATCCGAGGCCTCAATCATCATAAGTCCTTAGAAGCTTGCTGTTTTTTTATCCAAGGCCTCGATAATCACCAGTCCTTAGAAGCTTGCTGGTTTTATCTGAGGCCTTGATCATCACACAGTCCTTAGAAGCTTGCTGGTTTTATCTGAGGCCTCGATCATCACACAGTCCTTAGAAGCTTGCAGGTTTTATCTGAGGCCTCGATCATCAGCAGTCCTTAGAAGTTTGCTTGTTTTATCCGAGGCCTCAATCATCATAAGTCCTTAAAAGCTTGCTGGTTTTATCTGAGGTCTCGATCATCACCAGTCCTTAGAAGCTTGTTGGTTTTTATCCGGGGTTTCGATCATCACCAGTCTTTAGAAGCTTGCTGGTTTTATCTGAGGCCTCGATCATCACCAGTCCTTAGAAGCTTGCTGGTTTTATCTGAGGCTTGGATCATCACCAGTCTTTAGAAACTTGCTGGTTTTATCTGAGGCTTGGATCATCACCAGTCTTTAGAAGCTTGCTGGTTTTATCTTAGGCCTCGATCATCTGTAGTCCTTAGAGGCTCGGTGGTTTTATCCGAGGCTTCAATCATCATCAGTCTTTAAAAGCTTGCTGGTTTTATCTGATGCTTCAATAATCACCAGTCCTTAGAAGCTTGCTGGTGTTATCCAAGGCTTCGATCATCACCAGTCTTTAGAAGTTTGCTGGGCGCGGGAGGGAAGGAGGGGGGGGGGGGGGTGGTGCGGGGGAGAGATCTGTTTGTTCTAAAACAACAACCATGAGTGTGGTTGAAGTTTATTGATTTTTCGACCACCTATCCAATAATTTTTATCAACCATCTTATTTAAAAAATATATGCATCATAGTCAAACAATCTATTTTCTATCACCAGAATGCAGCTAGCAGACTTTTAACAGCCGAGACAAGTACATGCCATGAAGAGGTGGACTTTCTGTCGACTCTGAAGAGACCAATAGGAGTTATGGACAATGACTCTTGCTTATTTTTGTTTTAATAACGTTGTATATTATGTAGTGTCTGCTTCAATGTATATTTTATTTTGTAAATTTTAGGGCCTTATAAGTGTTCTACATCATTAGTATGATAATTTTATTATTTTAAAGAATTTATTTAAGTAATTCTGAATACCAAAACTGGTATTTATGAATGCTAATATTTCTGTATAATGATACTTCTGAATACCAGCTACTCTGAAGATATCTGTAGTTCTGAAAACCATACATTCTTAATACTAATAATTCTGGATACATGTAGTTCTGAATACCAGCCATTCTGAATATAGTTTTTTCTGGATACATGTAGTTCTGAAAACCAGCTATTCTGAATATAGGTATTTCTGGATACATGCAGTTCTGAATACCAGCCATTCTGAATATAGGTATTTCTGGATACATGTAGTTCTGAATATAGGTATTTCTGGATACATGCAGTTCTGAAAATAGGTATTTCTGGATACATGCAGTTCTGAAAACCAGCTATTTCTGGATACATGCAGTTCTGAAAATAGGTATTTCTGGATGCATGCAGTTCTGAATACCAGCCATTCTGAATATAGGTATTTCTGGATACATGCAATTCTGAATATAGGTATTTCTGGATATATGCAGTTTTGAATATAGGTATTTCTGGATACATGCTGAATATAGTTATTTCTGGATACATGCAGTTCTGAATACCAGCCATTCTGAATATAGGTATTTCTGGATACATGTAGTTCTGAATACCAGTAGTTCTGAATATAGGTATTTCTGGGTACATGCAGTTCTGAATACCAGCAGTTCTAAAAATAAGTATTTCTGGATTCATACTGAATATAGGTATTTCTGGATACATGTATGGTAGACCTGAATACCAGTATATAAATGATAAATAAATTAAAATAAAAATTTTTGTTACCATATATCTGTAAGCATGTACTTATGTTAATGAATTTATTTTTAAATTTTCAATTTTCATTGAAAATATTTAGTAATTTTAAGTTGGATAACCTGTAATTCACAACTTAAAGAAATAGGATAACATAATATTTGGTGACAACACTTTCTATATTTAGCAGTTATTCATATTTTATTGATTTTATGCACCGTCCCATTCTTAAAAAAAAATGTTTGCCATGCTCCTATTTATTCAGTCAAAATTGCAGCTACCCAAAATTTTTTATTAACTTAAAACTTTTTTTTTCTTCATGATTATTGTCTATTTTTGTTAAAAATAGCTACTGGTTTACAAAATCTGGAGAAAAATTAAAGTAACTTGGCTACCTACCTACCCAAGTGAAACTTAATAGGCCAGAGCACAGCAATTATTTTTTTAAGGATGGCCTGAAATTTTATTGTGAAGTGTTTAAAAACTTTCATATGTATGTTCAAACAATTTTTGTTACGGAACTGAAGTGCTGTATGTGTAGTTGTATGATGAATGCTGGATTGTGTACCAAATAATCTAAAAAATTACCTCAGGGTTCATGAAATCAATTTCAACAAGTTCTTAGACAGAACTATATTAATGTTATGCATTGAATTAAAGAGGTCTCACTTGTATCGCTGATATTTTCGAGATTTTAGTCTTTGCAGTTAAACTGCACATTTATATCAAACAAATTATGGATATTCTGTTCAATAACTTATATTGTATTTTGTCTCTGTAGTGTAAACTTCTTTAATTTCAATGGCCGAATACCAAATCACTGCCCGCGATAAAGTCACTTATTGGCCAAGATTGGGTTATGTTAAAACATTGAAGAATAAAACAGAAAGTGCTGACCTGTGTATTAACGAATTTCTCATAAATAAGATAATCCACAAGGACAGAATTGACCATTATCTTCTAATGGTACCTTCATCTTTGTGATTCAATAAACTTTCCATCATTCACTGAACAGAAAGTTACAGGTGATACATCTTTAATACTTGTGCTTACTGCTGTCAATCTGTTATACCATCAGGTGGTACCTATTCAGTCCACTATCTATAAATACTGCTAGGGTGCTTTGTGGTAAGTGGTCAAAGTCGTCGCCTCAAGATCACACTCCTCTAGAGGACACTGCTGAGGTTGTGGGTTCGAACCAATTAAATGGTAAAAGTAGTTTTAAAACCGGAATCCTTTAATTGTTTTTTTTCCATTACAAATATATGAAACTAGTTTTGATAAAAAAAAGTAGGTATTTGTGAATTCATTAAACCCATTTCACAATGTCTTATTTGAATTAACAAAAGAGCAATTGGTAGACAGGAAAGATCACTCTGGTCAAGACTATAGAATCTTACATGGGCTGGAAGTTCGGATAGAAAATTCCGTCCCAAGGGATAACTGTTTTTGGAGGGAACGAGGCTTGGTCGAGTTTATGTATAAACAGTTCTCCCAAAGGACGAAATTTTCTATCTGAACTGAAAAACCCATGTAAGATTATTTTCTTGCATACCAAACACATGGCCTATTTTGATTCAAGTTATTATTAAATTTTATCACGATGGCTTTTAAGAAGTCAAATTAAATATATTATGTCATATGCTTTAATATGTCACGTTATAGATTATTTGAATGTCACAGCAGGGTAGGATGAGTGTGTGGGGGGTGTAGGATGAAATTTCTGTAACAGTAAAAATATGCGAAAGTCCTTGTTTGGTATACACGGCATTACTTCTGTTATTACATGCATTCCATGTGCCTCAAGGTCACTTGCTTCTGTTCACTAATGTTGTGAATTTGAGTCTTGTTTGGCCCAATTATTTTATATGAAATAGTTTGCCAGTTACTTTTGGAGGAGAGTGGTCTTTTTTGGTAAGATTTTGCCACCAAATTAAACTGAATGCCAGGAAAATATAACAGTGATGTTGAAATTGCAGTCTTCCCAACCTCCCAAAATAATTGCCATTAAGTTGGACCCATATTCCTTTGCATACAATTTCCAGTCTCTTTAGTTTGTTAATAAGTATACCAGACCCCAAACCATATTGTAAAACAGTATTGATATATGCATTTTTATTATACAGTTATATACAGTGGCTGTATTGTTGCTTATCATTTCTTATTGGTGCATTTATTTAATTTTGTGTTATATTTAATTTGATGTTAAGAGTGAAACCTCTCTAAGCGATACCTCTGATGGGGTATACCCTATCCACAACAAATCCCCACCCCCACAAGCCCAAACCCATTCCTTTTTCTTCATGGTGCAAGATCAAAATGAGTGATGGCAAGAATAAGACCCCTGTAGTTTGTGCATGCATAAATAGTATCATTTAATTATTGGGTACAATATGCTGAAGCTAAGATATAAAAAGATGTAGAATTGCAGAGTTGTTGCAAATCCTAATCAATATTTGTATTAATTTTACATGTTCATTTGTTAATGTGGAGTTGTATATGTTTTTTTCTGTATGTTAATTTGTTGAATCATCTTTCCTTTTTGCATTATGAGCTCAAATAATCATTTGGAAATTTGAAATTTTTGAATTGAGGAAAATTTCAGTTTCTGATGTATAGTAAAACCAGTCCCAGTTTCACTCAAAATGTCAACTTGAGATTTTTCAAGTTTTTGAAATGGTACACATTTACTTCATTTACATTGGTCATTTTTCATGGTATCCTTTACTAATGAGTTAAGATGTGTTCTAACCTTAATTATGTTTGTTCATTCAACATGTAATGATTTAGAGAAATTGATAAGTTGAGTTGAGGAAAATCTTAGCTCAAGAAGTTCAGTTTATTTAAGTCTAAATACTTAGAAGGCTTGTAAAGTTCTACTCGGTATATCGTTGATTTGCTTGATTCTCTAGAGTAATATAATATGTCTCTACGCAACTACTGCCTTCAACATTAGTGAATATTTAATGTTTTGAAGTAAGGTCTGTTCTGTTTAAACATACATCCTACCCATGGAGAGGAAAATAATAAACATTTAAGGCGGGAGGGATATTTTCAAAAAGGATATTGATGTGAGTGGGGTTAAAATGTATTTCACTTCTTAAGGATATTATATTAGGCCATATTAAAAAAAAAATGTTTCTGTTGAATGATCAACCCAACAAAAAGCCTACAACTGGTTGTTTTCCAACAAAATGAATTTTCAAAAAATTAAATTTAATGTTTTCAATACATCATTCATAAAATCAAAATCACTTGGGGTGGGTGGGGGGACTGTGATATAATGGGGGTGCTGATAAAATGAATTAAAAAAATAAAGGGGGAGGATTCAATTTCAAAGTTCCTTCCATGAGTGGATTGCATGTTTAAATAAAATAGCCCTATAGATCTAATACAAGTCCACTGTACAACACAAGTTTTTAAGGAAATGGCTTAACGAGCTGTGGCCGTGTTGAAGTAGTCAAATTTACAAAGTGTTTGTTTGGTTAAAGGCCATTGACTTTTATTTAATAAAGGTTATAAGCTGCTAACTGAACAAACTGTGTGTTTCACTCAATATTTATCAAGGGTGTAGGAAACCATCAAAATTTTAAATTATTTGTCGAGTAGGGGATTGTTGAATTTGTCTTTTGACAAATATGACGTCAAATCATTAGCTATTGATCAGACAACAAATTACAAAATGTTTAATTTTGCTTAATTTTTATCTCAGTGATTATTTGTAAATTCAAATAGTTCTTTCCTGTATATTTAGACGATCCTCTTTCTAACAAAAATATATTTTTAAGAGAAAAAACAAAACGTGCGTGGTCCAGAATCAGATGTCCTTGGGTTCGATCCTCCGCCACAGCTATGTGTGGTGTCCTTGAGGAAGATAGGCTTAATTCTGGTCCTACCCAGGAAGACATCGAACATGATTTGAGTTGTAAGAACTTGTTTGACAATCAAAGTAAAATAAACTTAAACTAAAAGTTTCCATTAAAATATCACAACTTCACAAAGAAATTTCTTTAAAAAAATTATCTGAAATTTCACTTTAAATTTGTCAAATGAAAAATCGCAAACAATTTGTCATTTTAAATTTTTGCTGATTTCCTAAACCTGATAAAATTACATTCCTTTGAATGAATGTAAAATACTCTTTCAATTATACATTCCATTTGTTTTATAAAAACAATGGCTAGCTTTATTTTTGTAGTTGAACAATATTTTTACAAAAGAAAATAAATGAATCTCATACCAAATTTGTCTTGCTCATATATGTATATTCTCCCTTAACTTACAGATAGTAATACGATATTACTTACAAATCAAACTTATAATTCGATGGTCCAAAATGGCGATTGTTGCTAAAAATAAATTTTAAACATTCTTGAAAAGAGGTTGCTTTACCATAGATTGCATCGTACAGTTGCCATTTAATATCATGGGGAAAAGGCCAGCAAGGCTTATGTCATAATTTGACCTTGTGTTTTTTTCTTGTAGATAAGATAGCATGCACATTTTTCATTGAATCTTAACCAAACTTGTGCAGCAGTTATTTAACCACAAGATCTTAGACAATTTCTAGAACCAGCCAGACACAACCACAAATGTCAACCACAAACCACAAGTCCCTGCCACAGGACTGATAAGCACATTTTATTTGAAACTTTAATAAACATTTTCTCTGAATGTTTGAGGCATTGACTCTAGATATTTTACATGTAGCATTTCAAAACAAAGATGTAAAAACAGCACAAAAGAATCCTGTTTTTCTTTGATATGGAATTGGAAACAGTCGTCATCACAAATTAATGGTCATTCATGCATATGGTGATAACAACTGTAAATTGAAGTACTCTGACAAGCAATAGGGGGAATGACTCTACCTATATAACTATTGAATTAATAGTTATTTCCCTTCGATTATAACTTGCCAAGAAGTATCAGTACACTCTAGTTTGGTGATATTTTGACTTTGAGTTACATACTTTTCATTTTTGGAATTAAAAATCTGGTCTGGGGAACTTGATTCAGCCAATACTTGCTGGGAAGAATCAGTACTAAATCTTTTTGTTCCTGTTTGATGATTTTCAACAGAGTTATGGCCCTTTTCAATGTTGGCGAATACTCCAAGAACTAATGAGTGACGTTGTCATAATGTAAAATGACCTTACATGACCTGGGCCATAACACAGTACCTTGTGCTATTGTTTTGTCTGTATAATGCACAGTTTTATGTATACACTTTTCACTTTTTAATGATAAATGAATATACTATCAAAATATCAAATTTTTAAATTTCAGTGCCATTAAAGTTATCCTGTAAAAATATTTTGTACGATGTATTGGGACAAACCATGTACAGTAATTGCCACACAATGTTTATTTCTTGATAATACAATAGTTCAATGACACTTGCAAATGCCGCACAGATAGATGACAGATATTTGCACATCAATTATGTTTATTAATTTTTGGCTTCCTGCCATAAAATATTTTAATGTTTCTTAAAAAAAAAAAAATAGTTTTAATAGATATCAAATGGGTTAATGACTATTTATGAACACTTGGCACACTGTTATTCTTATACAACAGCAATAATACAGCAAAATTTAGCAATTTTGCCTCTTTAAATTGAACACTTTATATAAAGGAGTGATGTGTCACATTTGTTATTTCAGTTTGTGATGTCCTCAGGTACATGTGTGTCTGTAGCAGAAATATCAATCTGTTCTCCCTGGGACACTGGGACCGTGGTTCTACTCAAAACATACACTCCTGCAGCTAGTCCACCAAGATTAATCCCAAATGTCCGAGTTCTGCGCCAATACTTGGCAAGGGGCTGTAATACCTGCAATATAGATAGGTAGATCCATTACCCAAAGCCTATTTAGCTTTTGAAAGTCTAAAGATGTTTGTAAGAAAAAATGGTGGTATCTCACAGATGTTTAAGTCGCAAATAGTTGATACAAGTTTTTAAATGAAATCTATTTACAAGTCTTTTGAAACTGTTATGGTGATATAAGTGAAACAACAAATAACTTTTGTGACTTTTTTTACATATTTTTAAAAAAAATTAGTGCCAAATTGATTAATTAAATATTTAGTTTTTATGCGACTGAGCGCTAATGGATATTCAGTTTTTGACGTCTAGTATAAAATATAGGTAATTTGGCCATATAGTAAAACATGTAGGGATTTTGGTCTCCTTAATTAACATGTAGGAGCTTTGGTCCCCTTGTATAACATGTAAGGATTTTTGTCTCCTTGTATAACATGTAGGTATTTTGACCTTATAGTTTAACATGTAGGTATTTTGGCCTTATAGTTTAACATATACGAATTTTGGTCTCCTTGTAAAACATGTAGGAACTTTGGTCTCCTTGTATAACATGTAGGGATTTTGGTCTCCTTGTATAACATGTAGGTATTTTGACCTTATAATTTAACATGTAGGTATTTTGTCTCCTTGTATAACATGTAGGAATTTTGGCCTTATAGTATAACATGTAGGAATTTTGGTCTCCTTGTATAACATGTAGGAATTTTGGTCTCTTTGTACAACATGTAGGTATTTTGGTCTCCTTGTATAACATCAAGGTATTATGGCCTAATAGTTAAACATGTAGGAATTTTGGCCTCCTTGTATAACATGTAGGAATTTTGGTCTCCTTGTATAACATGTAGGTATTTTAGTCTCCTTGTATAACATGGAGGTATTATGGCCTTATAGTTAAACTTGTAAGAATTTTGGCCTCCTTGTATAACATGTAGGAATTTTGGTCTCCTTGTATAACATGTAGGTATTTTAGTCTCCTTGTATAACATGGAGGTATTTTGAGATTATAGTTTAACATGTAGGAATTTTGGTCTCCTTGTATAACATCGAGGTATTATGGCCTTATAGTTAAACATGTAGGAATTTTGGTCTCCTTGTATAACATGTAGGAATTATGGTCTCCTTGTATAACATGTAGGTATTTGGTCTCCTTGTATAACATGGAGGTATTTTGGTCTCCTTGTATAACATGGAGGTATTTTGAGCTTATAGTTTAACATGTAGGTATTTTGGTCTCCTTGTATAACATGGAGGTATTATGGCCTTATAGTATAACATGTAGGAATTTTGGTCTCCTTGTATAACATGTAGAAATTTTGGTCTCTTTGTATAACATGTAGGTATTTTGGTCTCCTTGTATAACATGGAGCTATTTTGACCTTATAGTTTAACATGTAGGATTTTTGGTCTCCTTGTATAGCATGTAGGAACTTTGGTCTCCTTGTATAACATGTAGGTATTTTGGTCTCCTTGAATAACATGTAGGAATTTTGGTCTCCTTGTATAACATGTAGGTATTTTGGTTTCCTTGTATAACATGTAGGTATTTTGGTCTCCTTGTATAACATGTAGGTATTTTGGTCTCCTTGAATAACATGTAGGAATTTTGGTCTCTTTGTACAACATGTAGGTATTTTGGTCTCCTTGTATAACATGGAGGTATTTTGACCTTATAGTTTAACATGTAGGATTTTTGGTCTCCTTGTATATCATGTAGGAATTTTGGTCTCCTTGTATAACATGTAGGTATTTTGGTCTCCTTGTATAACATGGAGGTATTTTGGCCTTATAGTTTAACATGTAGGAATTTTGGTCTCCTTGTATAACATTTAGGTATTTTGGTCTCCTTGTATAACATGTAGGTATTTTGGTCTCCTTGTATAACATGTAGGAATTTTGGTTTCCTTGTATAACATGTAGGTATTTTGGTCTCCTTGTATACCATGGAGGTATTTTGGCCTTATAGTTTAACATGTAGGAATTTTGGTCTCCTTGTATAACATTTAGGTATTTTGGTCTCCTTGTATAACATGTAGGTATTTTGGTCTCTTTGTATAACATGTAGGTATTTTGGTCTCTTTGCATAACATAGAGGTATTTTGGCCTTATAGTTTAACATGTAGGAATTTTGGTTTCCTTGTATAATGTGTAGGTATTTTGGTCTCCTTGTATAACATGGGAGGTATTTTGGCCTTATAGTTTAACATGTAGGAATTTTGGTCTCCCTGTATAACATTTAGGTATTTTGGTCTTATAGTATAACATGTAGGAATTTTGGTCTCTTTGAATATCATGTAGGTATTTTGGTCTCCTTGTATAACATGTAGGAACTTTGGTCTCCTTGTATAACATGTAGGAATTTTGGTCTCCTTGTATAACATGAAGGAACTTTGGTCTCCTTGTATAACATGTAGGAATTTTGGCCTTATAGTATAACATGTAGAAATTTTGGTGTCCTTGTATAACATGTAGACATTTTGGTCTTATAGTATAACATGTAGGAATTTTTGTCTCATTGCATAACATGTAGGAATTTCGGCCTTATAGTATAACATGTAGGAATTTTGGTCTCCTTGTATAGCATGTAGGAATTTTGGCCGTTTAGAATAACATGTAGGAATTTTGGCCTTTTAGTATAACATGTAGGAAATTTGGTCTTATAGTATAACATGTGGGAATTTTGGTCTCATTGCATAACATGTAGGAATTTCAGCCTCGTAGTATAACATGTAGGAATTTTGGTCTCATAGTATAACATGTAGGAACTTTGGTCTCCTTGTATAATATGTAGGAAATTTGGCCTTATAATAAAACATGTAGGAATTTTGATCTCATAGTATAACATGTAGGAACTTTGGTCTCCTTGTATAATATGTAGGAAATTTGGCCTTGTAGTATTACATGTAGGAATTTTGGCCTCATAGAATAACATGAAGGAACTTTGGTCTCATAGTACAACATGTAGGAACTTTGGTCTCATTGTATAACATGTAAGAGTTTTGGTCTCATTGTATAACATGTAGGAATTTTGATCTCGTAGTACAACATGCAGGAATTTTGGCCTCATAGAATAACATAAAGGAATTTTGGCCTTATAGTATAACATGTAGGAACTTTGGTCTCATTGTATAACATATAAGAGTTTTGGTCTCATTGTATAACATGTAGGAATTTTGATCTCGTAGTACAACATGCAGGAATTTTGGCCTCATAGAATAACATAAAGGAATTTTGGCCTTATAGTATAACATGTAGGAACTTTGGTCTCATTGTATAACATGTAAGAGTTTTGGTCTCATTGTATAACATGTAGGAATTTTGACCTCGTAGAACAACATGTAGGAATTTTGACTTCGTAGTATAACATGTAGGAATTTTTACCTCGTAGTACAACATGTAGGAATTTTGACCTTGTTGTACAACATGTAGGAATTTTGACTTCGTAGTATAACATGTAGGAATTTTTACCTCGTAGTACAACATGTAGGAATTTTGACCTTGTAGTACAACATGTAGGAATTTTAATCTCATAGTATAATATGTAGGTATTTGCACATATTAAAATTGATAATTTTATATTTTAATACCTTGATCATACACTTTTTATCCTGAGTGAGAAGACAAACTCTGCCAGTGACAGGTCTGACAACTCTTGCCATCTCCAACAGTGCACCAGGATACAGTTTCCAGTTGTCCAACTTAGATCCCATTCTCAAACCAAACGGCTAAAATAGAAATAATAATTTGCATCATAAATGGACATAATCTTTTAAAACAATCTGTATGTGTTGTGCTTGTAAAGCAATGTTCATATACCAATTCGATACATTTCGGGATGGCAGTGCAGTGGCTATCCGGTGTGTTGGCCGGTCACACCAGGGGTTGCAGGTTTGGTCACAGACTCTGAAACTACACTCTGAACTGATTCTTCCCAGAAAATTGACCCAGTTGTTTAGTAAATAATTAAAAGATGTAAACTTAACAGAATAGTAAATACAGTGTACTCTCCCTAAACTGAACAACTTCGGGAGCAAAATGTTCGGTTTAGAGAGATTTCTGGTATATAGTGGTTTTAACTTAATTTGACTTAATCTGATATCTTGATAAATTTTATGCTTATAATAATGCCTCTGGCAGACTCAATAGTCATGTAACTGAAAAATAGTTGTTGAAAATGACCTTGATTTCATAATATATATATTTTTTATATGAGTTTTTAAGCCATTTTCAACAAAACATATGGCATATCAAGTGTAATTGATGGAGGAAGAATTAAAAAAAATCTTGAGGAAAATTTCAAAATAATCTGAGTAGAACCACCTTCCTTCTACGAATAACAAGAAAACTTTCTCACATGAAGTTTTTAGATCGCGAGAGACTGGAAACCAGCACCATAGCAGTAAGAAGTAAATGGTTTAAGACAACAACACCTTGGACCACTCAGCCATGAAGGATCCCTCCCACACATTATATAACAAAGCAAGTTATTATGATTTGGTTCTAATGCATTCATTTCTAAAAAACAACAAAAACATTATTTTTAATCATCTGGCAGGTTAAGATGATGAGACGGAAACATATTAACACATTTACCAAATCTGTAATAAAGACGTCGACGGAGTGGTCACGGAGTGGTAGATTACATACATTCCATTTGACTGGATCTATGATCAGTGGTTTCCTGGAATATATAAATAAAACATGTCATAATGATGGTGGTTGTCCAAAATATTATCGGGGCATCACCTATAAGTGAAGAATAAGTAAGAATTAAATGTTAACTAATGACATAAATATTGTAATGTAATCCATTAAATACAGCAATCTTATGATTATTTTGATATATTATAAGTATCTTTCATTGGTTTGAGGTGCAGATTGAAAAATCTATCCCTTGGAATGGAATTTTCAATTTACACTGAAAACCCCATAAAAGATACTTTTTCTTGTATACAACTGTAACTGTGCGATTTTTTAAGATTTTTATTTCAGTTTATTTTTTATAGTAGCAAAAGGATACCATACTATTAATTAATATGTCATACCGCAAGGAATTGGTCATAGCGTAAGGATTTTATGAATGTCATTATGATGTAGCATGAGAAATGGATCATAATGCAAGGATTTTATGAATGGCATTGCGTCATAGCGTGAGGGGGGCAAGATAACGGCATAAAGAGGGTGTAGGATGAAGATTCCGTACCCAGTAAAATCATTGTGAAAGATGAATGAAAATGACAACACCCAGTACTAGATCTTCAACCTGAGAATGGTTTATAATTATAAGCTCTGATATTTCTTCATAATCAAGTTAAAATAAGTATAAATAAAATACATTGTACATAGTAGCTCCACTTATTCTTCAAACAAGCTCGTGTGGTTCCGGCTAAGAATAGAATCACTGCCAATCTCTACAGAGGGGTAGGAATCCTCCGAATTGGTGTCATGTTCATTTAATCATTTTTTGTCATGTTCACAAAGGAATCTTTTTGAAGTAATTTGCCAGAGTCATGACATGACCTTAGAAAAGGCTTGCAGGGGTCTGGTTCTCTCTACTGAACAGCTAGATGTTATGAGAGAGATATGTTGCTAAAGAAACCATATTGTAAAAAAGTTTATCTTCTTATAGGTAATTACGAATCAAACGCAGTCTTGAATGACCCCCAATCCCCCTCTATATAACTTCTGCAGCTTTAATTTTTTACTTTATAATAGGTTTGTTTATAATAATATCATGCCCTTCGCAATCTGTTTCCCAAATCAATAATTGTTATAAAATCAGCTCATAAAGATCTTTTTAGTTCAAACTTATTTATTTACATCACAGCACAAGATAATACATGTATGATCATATTTCTCCTAATTATCGCTCCTGCCCTAATAGTCATACTCTCAATCCTTGGTGGGGCTATTATAATTTACAGAAAATTATTTTCACAGGACGCAAATGATTAGGTAAATACAGAAATGCAAAGATCAATGCTTACCTGAACAAAACTTTCAATAAGTTTAATTTCAATGTTTTGACCGTTCAATTGCCTGCAAAACATGTGGAAGTCAAATCGTATCTATACACAGCTTAGTTTATTGTGCAGATATTACAGAGATTTTAGGACTTACATAGTTTGTGATTGTGGAGTAGGAAAAAAAAATATCTGAAAATGTATCATCATCTTATGGAATATATCAAGAAAAACACTATTAATATCTTAATTACTAAAATGGTTATTAAAACGGATAAAAAACTTCATTAATAAATAAATCCGAATGGTTTGGTATATGTCAAATTCATCAATATTAACAAAATCGATATTTAAATTGACGTGGTAAGCTTGAAACGAAATCATCATTCTAAAAATAGACTGCTCTTAAATACTGCTTGATGACTTTCACACCATTGTTAGGACATTTTCTAAAATGGAACAATTTTTGCTATATGTGGGGAGATCTATTTCAGTCTAACAAAGGTGCATAGCCCAAGTTAGGAAATCCCTTTTCAATATCTTATTTTGCCATGTTTAAATAGATATTCTTTTAGAACTACAGGATCAGTGAGTATTTATAGGCACGATATATTTGGGAAAAACTAATTTAAGCCAATTTAAATTTTTTGAAAAATCCTCATAATGCTGTCACCATTCAAGATGTTTAAACAAATTGGTTTTAGAGAAATGGCCACTGAATGTCAGTTATTCACCATTTGGTGATTGAGTACAATTAAAAAAGACGATGGAAAGCTTTTTTCTGAGATGGGCTCAATATACAACTTTACTTATTATTCTGCTGTCTTTTCTCCCTCATGTAGTGCAGGTTGTCTTTGGTTCTCCCAATTGCTTTTCCTGCTATCTCACCACAAACATTGTACGAGCTTGGCCAAGTTATGGCAGCCTAATAAAAAATGTAAAAGGTGCAATCATAAATTTATTATTTGGTCAAAATCAGTGTTAAAGTATTGTGATCAACCTGCTTATTGAGAATTTTGAAAAGGAAACAACAAATATGGGTGCTTAACACAGGTTGGTTTATGTCAAAACCATGAGAATGGGAAACTGTAAATATGCATGCTCAATACAGGTTAGAATTGTAAAATATTAAAAACCATGGACCTGGAAAACTACAGTTAAGCCATGAAGAGAGGATAGAAAATATGCTTACTTACTACATATTACTTCTGAATAAAGACAAATGCTTACACAGTTTTCAATCAATGTGGTTCAAGGTAAAATAGTTTACTGTTGATCTCAGTAGAACATCAAATCCAAGACCGGGGAGTCACTTTATCTGCATATGCTTAGTTCTGGTTCTACCCAGGAAGACTTGGAGCGTGATTTGTCTATAAAGTTGTAAGAACTTGTTTCACAATCAATGTTAAACAAATTTTTAAATCATTAATGTAGCCCAAAAATGCGGCAGACAACACTACCTGTATTGGAATACTGCCTGCTCCACACATAGGGTCACACACCACGTCTCCGCATTGTATGTTACACAGCCTACAGAAATGTAAAACAATCTGTTTTAATAACTTGCTGACCTATTAATTCTGTCAGGTTTTCACATGTTTTGTTACAAAAACAATATAATTTTATTATCTGAAAACAAAGTTTTTTGTAGAGTTAATTTACAAACAGGTAACATCACCATACCAAAGATTGTTTTAGAACATGAGGACTGCTCTTCGTAGAATCATAGACTGAGATTTTTCTATTCACTTTAATTTGAAACAATCACAAAAATTTTAACTTGTGAAATTAAATTGCCTGTTAGTTTTTGATAAAACAACCCTATTTTTCCTTAACACTCGATTACCATTTATTCAAAGGCTTACCTAAGCATATTACATGCAACAGTTGGTCTGAGTGTGGTGGGTCCAAAATGGCCAATGTTTCGCCTGTGTAAACTCTCCTTGGTCAGTCCTATACAGACGGTCACGTCTTGGTCTTCTATATTTAAAATAACTTCTATATCAAACTCTTTCATTTTGACATTCCAGCCAAAGTACCTATATATGGCACCACCAAAATTAGAGGCTGCGGTCATAGAGTCAAAGAGATGACCTTCTCCATTCCTATTGCATGTCACACGAAATGAGGGCTTCAGTGGATCCCAAGGGTTCAGACTAACCCTTGGCTTTTTTGAATCACCATCATCCCCAGTTTCTGCCTTTGCTGTCTTTACACTGCCATTTTTCTCATTTGAAACATCACATTTATCGATATTGTCAGTTGCAATACTTTCAGCTGCATCAGAAATGTTTTCCAACTGTTTTACAATTGTTTCTGTCCTATTTTCTGGTTGGTCATTTCTTTCTTGTCTCTTCTTTTTCCACCTTCCACTTTTTGTCTTTTTCTTTCCATCTCCTTTCAGCGGTCTGGGTGGGGGAAATGTGACCTCGCCAAAGTCTGTTGTGATGACAGCCGGGGTACTAGCGATAGGATGCTTGAATGAGAAGATCTTCCCCCAAACTTTCAACCCAGCAGGCCAGTCAACATCCCCAACAAGCTGTCGAAGTCGCTCAAGATTTTTAGTCTGTAATAAAGAATGAGTGAAGTTTAAAGCACTGTCTCAAGACAATATGCAGTATCTTACATAACCAAAATGCTTCAATTTCAGTTCAGTACAAATCTCTAAAGTGAAAGAGTCTGCCAGATACCTGCAGAAGTATGGTGGTTCTAATTCAATATATGTACATGTATCCAAGGCCTTCCTCCATCAATAAAACAGATAGTTATATCTGTAACTTTCATGTACAAGGGTTTGAAAATAGCAAATTGAAGCATCAATGAGCTTACTGTTTACAAGCTATTTTTTTAAACATACTATCATATTGTTCAATTCCCATTTAATAGTTCTTTCAATAAATTTCAGGACTGGGCAAAAATAGAGTTTTTCGCTTTCCTTACTGATCATGTGCAATGTGCAACTTTATGCTCCCCAATAGGCAAGTATTTAGCTATCATTCTGTCGATCTGTCTCTGCGTTTGCAAGTGCATCGAAAGTCGTTTCCGTAAGCCTCCATTACCCTTGACATAAAGCTAAGAACAAATGCTTCTTCGGAAGATTTATCAATGCTCATAGAGACTCTCTGAGCACTCCCATGTAGGTCTATAAAGTTTTTCATGCCAATCTAAAGCACAACAACAAATTACCAGTATACAGAATGACTCATAATGGTCAGGTGTTGATTCAGGATTTTAACTTAGGCGAGTCCAGGGGTGCATACTCTTTGGGCAGTTTCTCAATAAAAAAAGGAATGGGTTCAAATTCACTCAGTTTTTTCATAAATACTACCCTTTAACTGTTTAGAGCATAGACTGGCGAGAACTACCGGATAAGTTCCTCTACCAACATCAAGCCAATATAAACTGAACCAAAAAAGAAACTCGCTTACTTTGAATGTGAGTATTTTGTTAACATTGAATTAAATTTGTCGCATTGAGAGCACAAGCTTGTTTATGTCAGCCTGTGGGATAAAAAAATGATGATATCCTGCAGGCTGACATAAACAAGCTTGTGCTTTCAATGTGACGTTGCTGTCAATCAGTCATTATCGCACGCGGTGGCCACACACGCTGCTGACAACCTGATTTTAAAATATATCCCTTCCTGTTTTAAATTCAAATGAAACAATAAAATTGATAATTTCTGTCCAATTTAGCTATTTCAGTAGATTAATAAGACATAATTATACAACAAACAGAAGATTTCAGCCAAATTTAATTCAATGTTAACAAAATATTCACATTCAAACTTAGCAAAAGTTTCTTTTTTGGTTCAGTATATTATGACAACCGTCAAGTGCAGTGCTTACACTTATTAACAATTTAACTACCGTAGAAGGGTTAATTTAACAAGAGGCCCTGAATCGCTCTACTGGAAACAAATCTACAGAGGAAATGTTTTTTTCCCCTTAAATTGTGCTTATGAAATGCCCCTGGCGCTGACTAGTATGACAGCGCTAAATTTAATCCACATACCTTTTAAGGACCTCTATGCAATGCTACATGTAAAATGTCGAAGGTCTAGGTCTTAAACTTTCAGAGATAATGTTTTTTAAAATATCACTTAAAATGTACTTATAAGCAGAGCATTTGTAGTCCAGTCACCCTAGTTCAAGAATTTATTTGAGATATTGTGCATGTTTGGTTAAGTTTTAATGAAAAATGGTGGTACTATTGTGTCTACAAGAAAATTTTTATGTTTTCCCTGTATAACTCTATAGAACAGAGACTCATGTGGTGGCTCCAAATTTGATCTCAGGGACCCAACTTCAAAACAATTTTCAGGGGACCTCAGTGCAATGCTACATGTAACATATCTAATGTCTATACATTGAACCTTTTAGAGAAAATGTTTTTTCAAAGTTTTCCTTAAAATATTCTTATAAGCACTGAGGCAGGGGCATTTATGGTCGAATCACACTGGTCTCAGATCTTGTGGTTATATAACTGCTGGGTAAGTTTGGTAAAGATTCATTGAAAATGGGGGTGCTATCATGTCTACAAGTAAAAGGTTAATGGATAAATGCCTGACAGCTGATGATGGACAATTTACCATGATACCCTGCTGGCAAGCTAAAAATAACAAATGTATGCATAAAAATAAAGAAGTATAGGAACACATATTTTATATTCTGCTGGCATTTTTAATCATCTCATTATCCAAATAAACAATATAGTTACTATTTCAATTATTTCAGTATGAACTTATTTGTGTAAAACTCAATTTGTTATTTTTGGATTTACCATAGTTTGTAACTCTTATATATATAGTTGTGGTTCTTGAATAAATCTTACCTTATCATCTGTAAATCTAAAATCTGTGACACGAGTCAGCACCACCCGGCAGTTATCTACACAACCCAGCTCTAGCACCTGTTCATGAATATTGAAATACTAAATTATTTTTTTTATAATAGATTTTTTTGCATGTGCAGTCGAGCCCAATTAGCCTAGTCAGTAGCGCATCTGACAATCAATCCGGGGGCTTTTGGGTGAATTCGAATCCCTGCCCAGCCACAGTCTCGGTCATGAGTGATATACGATATTGCGTCTTTTATCATTTGTTTCTCATCGCTGATTCAAGTGGGAAAGTTATCAGTTACTTGCATAAATGTGGTGTGCTTGAGTACTGGTTAACCTTCTAGGATCCCAGGAAACAGTTGTTAGGTTAACTGATCATCTGTTAGCCCTCGATGGCATAAAAATGATGCTAAATATTCAATCAATCAATCAATCAATTTGCATGTGCAATAACTTTTTTACTTTTTTACTTACAAATAATGTTAACTATGTACCTAAAATGTTCAAGCCAATTTCAGTAATTAACATTATAAAATGATTTACCTTTGTTATAGGAGCAGCCAGATTAACCTGATATACAACAGAGCAGGTTGCTATGGTGCTTGTTTATATAACATGCAACAAGATGGAATGAGAAGGGAAATAACTTGTAAAAAAAGGTTGAAATAAAATTTGCCTTTTTGCCATTAAATTAAATTTTTTTTTTTTAAGTTCAAGTACTCTGAATGTCTACTGGCATTTTCAAGAAAACAAATGCTTAATTTAAACTCTGTATACATATGTACTAGATACATATATTTGCTATGTACTGGATACATATGTACTGGATACATATATTTGCTATGTACTATATACATATGTACTGGATACATATATTTGCTATGTACTGAATACATATATTTGCTATGTACTGGATACATATATATGCTATGTACTGTATACATATGTACTGAATACATATATTTGCTTTGTACTGAATACATATGTACTGGATACATATATTTGCTATGTACTGTATACATATGTACTGCATACATATATTTGCTATGTACTGAATACATATATTTGCTATGTACTGGATACATATATATGCTATGTACTGTATACATATGTACTGAATACATATATTTGCTATGAACTGAATACATATATTTGCTTTGTACTGAATACATATGTACTTGATACATATATTTGCTATGTACTGTATACATATGTACTGGATACATATATTTGCTATGTACTGGATACATATATTTGCTATGTACTGGATACATATATTTGCTATGTACTGGATATATATATTTGCTATATACTGGATACATATGTACTGGATACATATATTTGCTATGTACTGGATACATATATTTGCTCTGTAAAGTTTAATACTCAAGTATCATATATTACGTCTACTAGTAAACAATGTTTTGTAAAGACTACCAGGTAAGCAATTTTTTTTTAACTGATTATTTTTATATAATTTATTTGGTCAAACTTAATTACTGCCTCATTGTATATACATTTTTTGCAGTAAAATAAAAGCATACAAATTATATGTAAACTCGAATTTATATTTTTTTGGGTCAAACAAACACATAAATTGTATATAATTTCTACAGTAAAAAAATATAATTACAAATTAGAAAAAAATCCTTTCCAGAGTTTAGAGAAAAGATTGTACAACTCCACCTGTAAAAGAAAAGGGCGGTAATTAGTTGATAGGGTGTTGATAGAGCTTTCATGGCAATTGAGCTCAAATAAATAAGGCAAAATGGCTGTATTAGCCCTTAACCACTCACCTGTGGCGTAAGAAAAAAACAGGCCTTCAGGTAGGACCTCTTTTCAGAGATTAAATTTTACATCTATCAAAGAAATCTTATTTTAATTTTGCCGAAGATTGTGTGTGTGAAATCATTCATTTTGTAGAAAGAATAATTAATAGATAAATCATCAAAAATTGTTTTGTATAATAATTGTAACATATTTTTTTTATAAGAGATAGATTACCAATAATCTTATCACTGAAAACAAATAAAAACTAAATGTATATAATTGTGTATACAGGTGAAACAAATCACAAGCTGTAACACATGCCAGCAGGTAATGCCATGTATGTAGTAATATTGGAACTTGATGCTTTTGTGATCTGAGTTGAGGCAAATTGTTAAAAAGACATAACCAATAAGTTTTACCCCTTTAATTCAATATAAACTGGTATAAACATGTATATAAACTGGCCATTATCGCTGATAGTTAACTTAGACCGGAATCCTGAAATAACGTAATGATTTAGTTATATAATCTCAGTTATATCCATAAACATTGGAAATTTTAAGGCATCATCACAGTATCTTGCCCTGAATAAAGCACTATATAAATGAGAGTGTTTCAAAAACGCTGGACGAAACCAGAAACCTTTGAGTCTTCATGTTAACAAGTATCTTTTGAGAAGTTTGGAGGGAGTGGGGAAGACACACACACACACACACTACCCAAGGTAGTATCCCTTGTATACCTCATACCGCAATATACCTATTACCGTGAATGCCCATATAATAACAATCTGGGAGGAGTGGAAAGCTCCAACTTCCGTTAGCGTCGGCATTTGTTTGCATTTCGTATCGTCAACTGGTTTTTTACTCAGCACACTTAAGTAACCTTATTACTGTTTATTATTGACTTGCGGTATTAGGTATGACCAGTATAAGCCCTGTGCTACAACACGACTTCTGACTTTGAAAGAATCATCACAAAATATGGAGTTGTATTCATCAAATAGCATATTTACTGGAATAAGTCAAAACTATTGTATTTCAACAAAAACACAACAAACGCTGCAGAAAACACTGGCAAATATAAAACTACATTTAACGAAGGACAATTTGTTAGAGGTAATGTTTATATAGGCACCGGGCATGACTTTACCTGCGGCACCTTTTCAACAGGACATTTTATGCTGATTCTGCCCCTGCCTTCTGTAACAGTAGTTTCCAACTTTTCTTCAGCCTCTTCTCTTGCTACCGGTTCAAACCCAGTTGTTACAGTCGCCTCAACTGTACAGAAATCGTCAGATTCCACCACCGTTTTCGTGTCAGACATGTTCTCCATGGGCGCAGACATTACTCGCGTTGAAAACAGTCACGTGATACGATAAGGTGTGTGTGTAAAAGTTGATTTTCACTTTCAGTTTGTATTCGTGACCTGAATGTCACTGACTAAAGATGTGTAGTTTGTAATCATTTTGCGTCAATGCTCGTCTATGTTGGTTTAAAACACATTATTAAGGAGTACGACAACCATATTTAGTGATTGAAGAACACAGCTTCAATACAAGGGAGCATAATAGTTAATCGAAAATGTTGTGATAACAATGAGGGTAACTTTTAATAAAGTTGCCTACACCATTCTGTTTAGCTATTTTGTAATTTCTTGTTATACTGGGTATATACTGGTCAGAAATAGAATATGGAAAGAGAAGTTACAGCAGGAGAAATATCGACAGATGACAGGTTTGTCTATTTTTTAGAACTAAAATTATTCATTAAATGGATTAAATTGTAATATATCTTTACTGCAGTATTGCATGTTCTATTAAACCAGAGACATATAAGTAGCGCACAGTGTGTTAAAAATTATTTGACAATTTATTCATGAGGGGAATTTATTAGATCTAATTAATAAGTAAGATTTTTTTTTTGATGATCTTTATATCTTATGGAAGATTTACTGCCCAAATTATTATTTTTGTTATTACTTCTGCAATAGACAGGGACTTAAAGTCATTTATTACAGCTCTGAAATATCATCAGGCATAGTCTTGGTGAAATACAAATGAATCTTGTAGCATTAATAAGTATGAGCCAAGTTTTTGTCAAGTATGACAGTTAGATTAACTTATAGAAGTAATATAAACATAGATGTTTGATGTTGTTATTTTTTAAATTTAATTTCTATAGACAAGGCAATAAAAAAGTATTTTTATAAGTGATTTGATTTTCATAAAAGCAAAATAATAATTTTTAAAAAACTTTGTTTCTTCCATGTGCCCCCTTTCACATTACATACACATATTTCTGATATATATATATTGATGTGTAATAAAATATATGTGCTGTGATTTATCAATAATTTGATTTAAATTGAAATTTCAAATCATTCATATTTTATTTGTACATGATAATGATATTCTTTGTCTTCATTTAAAACTAATTTTATTTCTTTCAAAAGACATAAATTTACATATATGAAGGACTTGTATAGAAGGATAGGAAACTTGCATATCCTGACTAAATGTTGATGAAACAGCACACGAAGGACTCATGATTTGCAAACTAATCATTTATAGATAAATGATTTCTTGTGTATAAACTGTAAGTTGTATGTAATCTTAGATGTTTAAACATGTTTCGATCACGCAAATGCTCTTGAATTAAAGATATTGAGGTTTCAAGGAAAATTTATTGTAATTTGTTGTTATTTTAGCTGCAGTATACAAATTTTGTAATCACAAGTACTTCAACAATTTTAAACACAAATTGCTGGTAATGGTAGGCCCTATTGTTTTGACAACAATTTCATTCTGCAAGAATTTTGATTTGTATTCCTGAGATGAATGGAAGTCAAGATAATTAAAAAAGAGATTTTGTGAGAATACACGAGTGTTCACACAATCTCAAACAGTTGCCTTTCCTCATCTATACAATTCCTTGCAAAAATATTGATTAATTATCATTTTTTCCTGGCATACTTCCTTTAAGTACATATAGTTATATCTCTTCATGAAAAACATAGGATAACAGAAAAAATATTGTACAGTGTTGACTGAGCTACAGTGCATATAAGAATGGACAAAAGCTTCATCAGAGGCTAAAAATAGCTGAAGTCCAAGGTCCACATATTGCTTTTTGCTGTTGGATCTTTGTAATTTTACTTCTGTTAAGTCCATCAAATCAAAATAAGAAATTTAATTTTATTTCAGCTAGGTCCATCGAAACCATCGGAAAAAAACCTTTAAAATAAATAAATAAGCATTGGGCCTCCAACTAGTATGAGCAGTAGACCCATTTCTAAATCTCCATTGATGAAGTTAAGCAGTGACCAAAAAGAGTAATTAAAGTAATTTATTTAATGTACACACATAGCATATCAAGCTGTGACCAGAACTGTTAAATGTTATTCTCAGATATTGAATTTATGAAAATGAAATTTACCACAATTTAAATTTTATTGTAAAGATAAGATTTTTCTTAAATTCATGCAGACCTTTCAAATTTTTTTCTGGAAGGTGCCAGTTCTTTAAATTAAATCCTCTATTTTTAAGCCCCTGTTTCTCTTTGGTAGGAACATTGTTTGATTTAAGTGACATACCGGTAAAATACAGAGATTATTTAACTTGAATACATGTTCGTCATATTACATGCATTTTTGAGAACAATATTCATTTTACAGAAGCTTTTAATATTACATCCCCTATTGGACCTGGTAGTAGATCAGTACAAATTAAGTTTTAAGTATCTAATTATCATTTATTATTTAAACACCGGTATAAAATGTAAATTGGCCTGAACCTGCCAATAAAACAAAAAAATTAATTAAGAGACATGAAATCAAAGGGAATTCCACTTTTGAACATACATGTACCTATCAAGCACGCACTACTTGACCACCATTATCTCACCATTCAGACTCTAAAATACCAGTTAAATCATTCTGACTCTCGAATACCAGTCAAATCATTCCCATTCTCGAATACCAGTCAAATCATTCTGATTCTCGAATACCAGTCAAATCATTTCCACTCTCAAATACCAGTCAAATCATTCCCACTCTCAGATACCAGGGCAGTCAAATCATTCCCACTCTCGAATACCAGTCAAATCATTCCGATTCCCGAATACCAGTCAAATCATTCCCACTCTCGAATACCAGTCAAATCACAAGCTGACTGACATTAATTTTGATGTATAACGCATTTCAATTTCAAATGGAATATAAATTTGATCTAAGATTTTTGCATATGCAAGGGGTTAAACTGGTGGATGTTACTGGCAGGTTCAGGTCATTCCAGCAGAATTTAGAAAGGTCTGAACTTTCCAGGTGTTGATGTTTTCACCCCAATTAACTTTATTTTTTAACTGCACAGTGCGTATAAATTAAAAAATATGGACCCTTCTCAATAATCTGTAAATTTATACTTTTCAATAGAACTTTACATTTTATTTTAAAACATGTTTAAGTATTTTAGAAATGGATTTACACTTAATGTACTGGGTATTACGTTTCTGCCAACATTGAAATTTGAGAAAAATATGTTACTTTGTGTCCCTCTCGATAAATATATAACTGCATTGCACCTGGATATATCAAGAACCAGTTATTTAATTGATTTAAATGTGATTTTACATGTGAGCAGGTTGTGGGAGCATCAAAGTGTTCATCTTTGTAGACAGTTATTAAAGGGAGTATATCACGAAAAAACGCTATAAATGTCTTAAAAATAAAATTATTTTTAAAATGGATAAAAAACATTTAATTATCATAAATAAATGAAATCCGAATGGTTTGGTATATCAAATCCTCCAAAAAGTGACAAAATCTATATTTCAATAGCAGTTATAAAGTTGACACGAAATTCTCATTATAAAAATAGACAGCACTTAAATACTGCTTGACAGCCTTCACATCGTTATCCAGACTCTTTCTAAGATGAAACAAACTTTACAACATGTAAACTTATATGACGCATCAAATTGAAATAAAAATGAAAATAATCTCATTGAATACGTCACAAAATATGTTACAGTTTTAAGCAGGAAATATATTTTAGTCTAAGAAAACATTTTTCATTATATTATTTTTTGGCATATGTAAAAATATATCCTTTCGGCAATACAGGGTCATACTTAAAAATACTTTCAATTTATCTGTCTAATATTCATGCCGCCCAACGCTTTTAAAATAAAAAAAAATGAAAAATAAATAAATTAAATATGAAATTCTCCTCCTGTTTTTTTTGAAGAAAAAAATGGATGAGAATCTAACAATTAATTTAAAGTCATCATAAATATTATAATTCTATTGCATGAAAAAATGTTCAAACATTTATTATGAAATTCAATCTAAAATAAAATAGTGTTAATTTTAAATGTCAATTTGACATTATCGTGGAAAAACATGTCACAAACTTTAATACATGTTTCATGTATTTACGAAACTTTCATTGTAAAAAAAAAAAAAAAGAGTCAGTGGTTTATAAAATATAGTTTAGTGTATAATGTTTATTCGCACAAGATTTTAGATTTAATTTCAAATGAAATTACCTGCAATTATACTTGAAATATGATGAGAAAGTGGGATTAAGTGTTTACACAATCGTGTTCCAGTGTGATTGATTACATATAATTTATTTATATTATGTAGAGGTATTAGGGGCTGGTTGACCGATATTTGTGTAACATGCTGGGCAGGTTATATTAAACTTTCCAGCCGCGGATTTAGGATTTCATGACAGCGGGTGTATACTCTTCAGCAGTTTTTCAGTAAGCACGAGGGGTATAGGTTGGAGGGAGATATCGTGATTTTCGAAAAAATTTTAGTATTATTACACAAACACACTTGCATGGGAGCATGATTATAAATATTTTACCATTTTGATGGCGGTGTACGCCTGTTCTCGAACCAGATGTTTTAGTTGATTTAACTTTATAACTTTAAAATTGCCAACTTTTGGGGTCTTGATCTGCTAATGCTACCACTGACATGTCTTTGGTATAATACTTTAGATGGACAGTGCTGTAATACTGTCTCAAGCAGTCTTCATTGTGATATTACTGATAGAGTGTTGATAGGGACCCTAAACATAATACAATACATTACACACACTATGTCACCAGAGATGCAATATTACATCATTACTGTACTGTAATCTCATGTTGCATAGTTGAACATTTAGAGAATAAACAAGTAGGCCAGATAAAAATTGTCTGGTAAAATTGGCTGATAACATGATGTAAACTTATTGTTATTATATATCCTGAAGGTTTTATCTGACATTGTCTGAAATTATTATAACTTAAAAGATAAATATCAAAATCTCTGTGGTCTAGGGATAGAGCGTCTGCCTCACATGCGCAAGGTTGTGGGTTCAGTCCCTGGCTGGGTCATACCAAAGACTGCAAAAGTGGTATTAGAAGCTACCATGCTTCGCACTCAGCATGGTGGACCCGATGTCAGTATAATGTGACTGGGTGGAGTAACATACCATATGTCTGCGGCATGATACTCCAGTGTGGCTGTGCTCCGAATACTATCTCAGGAACACCTAATCACGATCTCACTGAAAAATTGTTGAAAGTGAGCTAAACACTGTACAGCAACAAAATTGTTAAATCTCCAGGTAGGCCCCCAGTATCTGCTTCACTGATAAGTCGTGTTCTCGTGGTCGGCTATAAATTTAAATGACTGCAGCCAGGTATTTGATTTATATCTGGTATGGTAATTTTTATTTAATTATCTCTATATGAGATGTATATGTGCATAATTTGATGGTTGAATACTAAACTGTCACATCTGCTGCTATATTTATATGCAGACCGGACTGTATGACTCTGAGGTATCCATTAACATAGTGGTAACAGATTCGTAACACTGTAACATATATATTTTTGTAGCAACTGTGGATTAGGGGTTACTTGTACAAGTTTGTAATATCTGTAAATTATGGGTTACTAATACAGGTTTGTTACATCAGTACATTAGGGTTACTTGTACAAGTTTGTAACATCTGTACATTAAGGTTACTAATACTGGTTTGTAACATCTGTACACTAGGGTTTCTTACACAGGTTTGTAACATCAGTACATTAGGAGTTACTTGTACAGGTGTGTAACATCAGTGCATTAGGGGTTACTTGTACAGGTGTGTAGCATCAGTGCATTAGTGGTTACTTGTACATGTTTCTAACATCTGTACATTAAGGTATATAACATCAGTACATTAGTGGTCACTTGTACAGGTTTCTAACATCTGTACATTAGGGGTTACTTGTACAGGTTTGTAACATCTGTACATTAGGGGTTACTTGTACAGGTTTGTAACATCTGTACATTAGGGGTTACTCATACAGGTTTCTAACATCTGTACATAAGGGTTTGTAACATCTGTACATTAGGGGTTACTTGTACAGGTTTGTAACATCTGTACATTAGGGGTAACTTGTACAGGTTTGTAGCATCAGTACATTAGTGGTCACTTGTACAGGTTTCTAACATCAGTACATTAGAGGTTACTTGTACAGGTGTGTAGCATCAGTACATTAGGGGTTACTTGTACAGGTGTGTAACATCTGTACATTAGGGGTTACTTGTACAGGTTTGTAGCTTCAGTACATTAGGGGTTACTTGTACAGGTTTCTAACATCAGTACATTAGAGGTTACTTGTACAGGTGTGTAGCATCAGTACATTAGAGGTTACTTGTACAGGTGTGTAGCATCAGTACATTAGGGGTTACTTGTACAGGTTTCTAACATCAGTACATTAGAGGTTACTTGTACAGGTGTGTAGCATCAGTACATTAGAGGTTACTTGTACAGGTGTGTAGCATCAGTACATTAGAGGTTACTTGTACAGGTGTGTAGCATCAGTACATTAGGGGTTACTTGTACAGGTGTGTAACATCTGTACATTAGGAGTTACTTGTACAGGTTTGTAACATCAGTACATTAGGTGTTACTTGTACAGGTTTGTAACATATTTACATTAGGGGTTACTTGTACAGGTTTGTAACATCAGTACATTAGAGGTTACTTGTACAGGTTTGTAACATCAGTACATTAGGGGTTACTTGTACAGGTGTGTAGCATCAGTACATTAGGGGTTACTTGTACAGGTGTGTAACATCAGTACATTAGGGGTTACTTGTACAGGTGTGTAACATCAGTACATTAGGGGTTACTTGTACAGGTTTCTAACATCAGTTCATTAGGGGTTACTTGTACAGGTGTGTAACATCAGTGCATTAGGGGTTACTTGTACAGGTGTGTAACATCAGTACATTAGGGGTTACTTTTATGTGACGTCAGTTTAAATTGATTTATATTTCTGTTATACTGGCTTATCTGATGAGCAGTCAGCAACTCAGTATTATAATAATGTTCATTGTGTTATATAGTGTATATAGAAAATGTGACTGTTTAGAACAAGTGATTGCTTAACAGACGTGACCACTTAACCAGGTTTAACTGTATGTGTGTTTATATCGGTTAAATACCACATGTATATATATATAGTATAATTTATAAGAACTTGTTTTGTTACACCTGTGAAATGTTCTGTTATCACAATGTTAAGATAAAACAGTCATAGTCTGTAATACAATTACCATCATTAATAAAAGTAATAAATCTATTTAATCCCCCCACAATCTCTCCCATTCCCTCCAAACTCAATAATGAGCCCATTCAGAAACAAAAAACTAATTTATGCCTAGACAAGACTGAAAATGACATCATCTTAAATGAATCATTTCCTGCCAGTTCCGTATCATCATTGGTATTAAAATAAAAATCGACCATAAATAGATATAACAATGATTACTGTTGAGCCCCAGTGCTTGTGAATAAGTTAAGGTAAATTATAGCAAACTTCTGTTTGGCCGTTCAGTGTAGTTTTTTTAGTGGTGTTGACAACAGTCAAATATGTGTAAGTGGTCACCTCTATTAAGCAGCCACCTGTCTTAAGCAATCATATTTTCAATTACCCATTTCTATGCTTTGCTCCTTCCCTTGACTAACTGGCCGGGCCCAATAAGCTCAGTCAGTTACGCGTCTGACTATCAATCCAGGGGTTGTGAGTTCAAATCCCCTGCCTGGCAACAGTCTCTATGATGATTGATATACAACATTGTGTCTCATTATCATTCGTCTCTCACCACTGATTTAAGTGGGAAAGTTATCAGTTACTTGGGGAGATGGAGTGTGCTCAAGTACTGTTTAATCCCAGGAAACAGTGGTTAGGTTAACTGATCATCTGTTAGCCCTCGATGGCATAAAAATGATGCTAAATCTTCAATCAATCTATAAATCAATCTTGACTAACTGCTTAAGACAGGTTTGACTGTATATAGATACTTGCTTAATTTAACAAAATATGGGTGGCAAAAAAACATAAATGGAAGTCAGTTTTCTTTAGAAATTACATGTTCATATTGGATCAGTAAAGTTTCGTTTATGATTGTTGAGGCCTGTTCAGTGAAACATTAAAATTGTCTCTATTTTATAAAAAAGAAGAATATATATAATATTTGAAGAAAAATAAATATACAAAAAAAAAATGTCATAAATTATTTAAATGGTTTGATGTGAATGCTTGAAGTGCGCTTACTTGATAAATGAATAATTATAGTGTTTTTCGCTGTAAATGGAGGCAGTCAAGTACTACAATGGGTTACTAACAAACAAGTGCAGCTGGACCTGGATAGCTCAGTCGGTGTCTGACTATCAATCGAGGGGTCATGAGTTCAAATTCCTGCCCGGCCACAGTCTCAGGGATGATTGATATACGACATTGTGTCGTATTGTCCTTGGTCTCTCACTGTTGATTCAATTGGGGAATTTACTAGTTATAGGACATTTCATGTTATTAACAAGTGCTGGTTAACCTTCCAGGAAAAAGTGGTAAGGTTCAAATAATCATCTCTCAGCCCTTGATGGCATAAAAATGACACTAATTATTCAAACAAAACAAATTTAAATGCGTCATAAACTGGCTGACTTCCTGAGTCATTGTCTGTTGACTGCCGGCGATGTCTGCTGACTTCAACATGTGAAGTGTGACAACGATGCATCTCAAAGGTGATTATCACACAATACATGCTCTCATGTGGCATTTCATTGACTAAGCAGCATTGCATTCACCATCTAATTTTAAGTTTAATTTTAATTATTTATGCACCAACTGCAGCGTATTAGTCAAATAAGTCCAATAACAGAATAAGCATGCACATGAAAGCATGTTCTAAACAAAAGTTATAGCACGGAAAAGTTTACCGTCAGTACAATGTACATGTGTTTGAATGTATAATACTGCTAAAATAGATGAGGCCATGCTATATATAGAGTGTTTTAATCAACTTTGCCCAAATCCTGCCCTATGAATATTGTGGCTTTCGCCGATTATGATGCATCTGTTGGGACTTAATTGGATTATTTCATTTATTCTGTACCATTTATTGTTGGGTCCAGTTAGTTCAATCGATAGCATGTCTAAATATCAATCCAGGAGACATGAGTTTGAATCACTGCACTGCAACAGTCTCTGTAATAAGTGATATACAACATTGCATCTCATTGTCACTCATCTCTCACTACTGATTCAAGTGGAAAAGTTATCAGTTACTTGCGAAGATGGGTGTGCTCTTGTACTAGTTAACTTTCAAGGATCACGGAAATAAGTTGTTAGGTTAACTGATCGTCTGTTAGCCCTCGATGGCATACAAATTAATGATGCTTAATATTCAAATAAAACATAGCATCATTTATTAGGCTTCTCTTTTTATCAAACATGTTGGAATAAGAGTTAAGTTCTCTGTATTAACTCTTGACTCAATAATCATATCAAAATGTTCTTAGAGTAATTCTTACCAGTCTGCATTTTACAGAATGGTTCTCTGAGATTCAGTGAATCCTCCTTAACACACCTTCTAAATGATGATGAATTGGTACAAAAAGTTTATTATAGCAAGAAAAGGTTTGAACATTTTGTGTTTTCCATCAATGAAATTGAAATTGGACATTCAGCTTTAAATGCCAAGAGAACTTTCACTGATAACGAATGTAGGATATAGAATTTATTTATGTAGTTTTCGTTTTCTGTTACTAAAAATAATTTAAGAGTTTTATTTTTGAGAGTTTGCCGTGATGTGAGAGCTGTTACAAGTTACTCATCTCATTCTTGAATTAAATTGTATATGTTTATAGACAAAAAGTTCTGGACACAAGTTTATTTATTGTCATAGGGGTCCTCCATGGCCGAGTTGTCGAAGGCAGGTACTCGCGGTAGGACGATGGTTCTACACAAGAATCAATCTGAGGTCTTCTTCCACCAGTAAAATATGGATATGCCATATATAAACTGAAATGTGTTGAAAATGACGTTAAACCCGATTAAAAAAAAAACGATATTGTTATTCTCTTGAGCTGTAACTGTGGTAGAATTAAAAATAAAATTACAGCTTGTTTGCTAGCAGTGTCTGGCCCCACTTTCCAGCAGACACTATAGTGATATGTCTGAATGATTATAGAGAGTGAAACTAAACATAACCTTTGTATCTGATTGGCTGATCACCAAGCCATGTGAGCCCCTATTGCTAGTTAGCTGCGGCTACCATACAATAGGAGATACAATCAGAGGGGCAGACATGATTATTTTGATAGACATTTCACTTAGTTAGTATTAAACATTTTGTCATAAAGACAAAATTAATGTACCAGCTGGCGTATATGGTTCACTACTGCATGACCACATTATTGTAAATAGGGGTTAATTTGGATACATTTTCAAGCAGAAATAATTTACTGGGCTATGGGGTGTAGTCTAGTGCACTGAATCAAGATTTCCCCTCATCCTTGAGGATATGACTTTGAGTCTGGCTCAGTTCAAATATTTCCACGTGGAAAGTTTCCAGTTACTCCAAGCTGAAGGGTCATAGTGCTGTAATTCAAATACATGTATATGGTTTTACAGAGGTTGTCCTTCTTCAGTAAAACTGGTTGTCTTAGTGTGGCAAAACTTACTTTCAGTTTGGAATCCAAATCTGGGCGATATCCAAATGAAAGGGTACTTGTATGGTGGGTCAGTTTTCCAGTGTAATTCTTCTTCAAGGTCACATTAACACAACGGCAAATCAAGATCAGGATGTAGCGTGCATAATTATAAATGTAATAATTACATGTTTCCCGTTCCATTTTGTGTATACTTTAATTTATTTTAGTCATTATAAATTAATTGTCTAATGATCTTAATTAAAAAGGGGGAAGATTTTATTTATTGATTTTTTTTTTAATTTCTCTCTTCTTTTTTTTTTTAAATATGAAAAAAAAGGAAATTAGGGGGCGGGCGGGGATGATAATATAGCAAATAATTCATTATGGCCTTAGCTCAATTGTGATGAAAGCTCAGAGCTTATATGAACCACTCTCCAGTCCACTTTCTGGGCAGAACTAGTGCAGAGTGTTGTTTTATGAGAGGCATCGGATTGAGCTGAGGATCAAACTGGCAACCTCTGGCATGAGCAGCCAACACTATCCATTAGACTACCACCACACTTTCAATTTATGTGTTTCATTTAAATTCTTGAATGGTCTCTGATAATCTTCTCTTTTGTCTTAATGGAGTTAAATGACATTTCAAAACCATGACTGGTGATATAATGGTGTATCCAGTTGTACATTCCGGTGGCAGAAGACATCAGAATGAATCACAGCTTACAGTCATCATCATTCCTAAAGACAGTCTCTCACATAAACATTTTGGACTTTAATTTAGCTCGCTCTATCTCTCTAGAATTAAGTAAGCTCCGAGCTTATGTGAATATGTCTCGAGTCAATTTTCTGAGTTAAAAACCAGTACAGATTGTTGTTTATGAGAGGCCATCTGGCAGAGCCTGTGATGAAACCCACAACCTATGGCATGAGTGGTCAAAGACCCTATCCACTATGACATGTTTATTGTACTCAGTTATACTTGCATGACTATATGACTATATTGATGATCTTTAACAAGTAAGCATTTGCTAGCCTTGTATATGGGTGATTGTGGATTTATCCCAGGTCTGGTCATTTTAAATATAGTTAAAGATTGGTATGTATGAGTATTCAGTATTTGGAGATTATTTCTGAGGACAGGCAATCCTCTTGTGTCCAAATGATATGACTGGATGTCGTACACATACCATTTGGTATGTCTGCAACATGATTGTACATCAAATTTGCGCAGCACTGACACTGTGCTACATAATTTTTATGTTAACATATGAATGAATGTGAATGACAGAAATATGCATAAATTATAAATACAGCATAAACATTACTCGCCTTCAGCTTTATAAATTCAAAAACATATAATTTTATGTGTTTGACCTGTGGGATAAAAATGAATGTTTTTATCGATTTCATTTCAATAAATCTGTACAAATACCCGATTCACCAAGGAAAGCCCTAGTTTATCTGTATATTTGTTCACTGTATATTTACTTAATAAAAAAAGGCAGTGTATTCATTGAATGTACATTCAGTTTTTTAATTCTAAAAACCAATATTTTGTTAAAAGCTCACAGATTTGAAAATCAGTTGAAAAATAAAATTGCGCGATATAGACCTTTTATGGAAATTAATAACGCCAGTTTTAACGCTTCCATGCCCATGTAAGAAAGCTTGCTCGCTGTGGTCTGTAATTTGTTGTATTGAGATTAGATATTTACGTTAAAATCTGCTTTAATTTACAAATTGTTACAAACGCCAATAGCAAACCTGTTTCCTTTATTCTGCATTTTTCATGCAGACAAGTATTTGCTTTTTAAAGTGTTTGCTTGATTGACTGGATTGTGACATTAAGGTCGTTTACAGTGAATCAGCGAGTGACAAGTGAATCAAGTAGCATGCCATCTTTTATGTTTTATGCGTCTTAAAATGTTTTACAAAGAGCACAGTTGAAAGTAAAATTGTACAGTAATTGTTATCATTCATGTAAAAGACACGGATTAAAGTGAACTTGTTGATTTAATCAAATATTTTATGTATGTTGGAAGGGTTTGAGAATATTGTGTTTCTAAATTTGATACATTAGTTCAGTAAATAAATCTCAGTAAATGATTTTACAAAAATAGGTGCAATGTGTAGCAATTTTGTCTGGTAAAATCTTGAAACATTTAAACTTATAAGTGACTATCTTGTACACGTATATGATGTGACAGAATCTCTGTACAAAATTAATTAAGAAAACTGCATCATGAAATTGCAATAGGAAGGGACAATCCACAGATATAACCACTTGACTATGTGAGATTTAACAAAATTGATGGTATAAATCTCATTTTAAACAGGGTTTAATCAATGATGCCGGGAAATTTCCGGACATAACAAAGATTGGGTACACTAAATTATTTACATTTTCCTCGGGTCAGCTGGTCATCAATATCATTGAAAATAGCAATTTAACCCTTTACTTCATATAGACGCCTTTGGACACCTCTAATATAGACGTCTTTGGACACCTCATATATAGACGCCTTTGGATACCTCTAATAGAGAAGGCTTTTGAATTATTTGGTGAATTATGTTAATATTTACTGACAGAGTGACAAACTATGCAGGAAGTGTTCAGATTGCTCGTTACCAGCAATCTGAACTCTTCCTGCACTGTTTTCAAAGGCCTTTTGTAATTGGTGTGGGAAAATGCGTATCTATGGAGTAAAGGGTTAAATATTTATTTTCGATGATATATTATTGTATTTTGCACCAGATTATGATCCAGATAGTCACATTTTATTCTAAATATTACAATTAATGTTTTATTGAATTAAAAGGTCAACTTACCCATTATTCTGTATTAAGTAGCTGTCACAGCTGCTGTTCTTAGGACAACAAAAAATCAACTTGTTTGTCTAGAAAACCTATGTTATCTCGTGGACTATTCAAGACAATCAAGAAAAGAATCAGCTGTGCATATAATTATCATTGAGAGAATGATTTTCCATGCAACCTTTAATATCACAGAGCCATGATTCCGATAAAAAATATCAACACCAGATTGGAATATCTCTTATCTCAACCTACCAGGACCATTTGTTATGTCCTTGAGCAAGATATGGAGTTGCCATGGTCCCGTGGTTACCATGCTTGCTCCAAGGTCCCCGACTCAGTTTCCCGGTGCAGTTTTATTCAATTTGTTTTTGCATTCTCACAGAACCTCTTTCGGTCAAAATACTGCGAAAGCATGTAACCTTTCTGAATATTTTTTTAAAGAAGTTGGTATAGTGTACAGGGAGCCATAACCAGTGCACATAAAATATCTCACTGAACTTCTTTATTATAATCAGTGATTCAAATGCCCAAAAACCTCCCTTCCTATATAATAATCAGAAATTGATTGCTGAACTTAAGGCAATAATATATTTAATATTTGATTATCATCCCCACATGCCCCCTAATTTTCATGCCGCCTGACCCTTTTCATTTTCATAAAAAAAAATAAAAATAAATATCACACTATTGTGCCTGGAAAAAAGGTCAGTAAATTTAAGTAGATAGCTGCATATTTCAAAGATTATCAAATTGAAATCATTCTTACTTCAAGTGAGGCACTAATGCTGATTTATCTAAATGATAGCTTTAATTTTATTCACAGGAAATAGAATTAATTTGTTTGCATGTGTATATACACGTATATATATAACCAAAACATAAATGTACAGACCAGACTACGGCAAGTGTGCCTAGCTACAATACAAACCATAAATACAATATCAAGGTCTCTGCCAAACCAATAAATTTGGTGTCGACCATGACTTATATACTATGGAATTACATGCAGCACATCTGGACAGGGTGGACAAATTTACATACATGAAGTGATAGCTTTATTTGAGTAGGATCCAGTTAAGGATTCATGACTACTCATATGCTATATAAAGGACAGATTTATAAACCCTTTGGATCATATAGATACAGTGAATTCATATATACACGTAGATATACATATATATATATATATATATATATATATATTTATTTCATACAAAAGGCCATTATAAGGCCTATCAAATTACATGCAATTTAAACAAGTAATCAATGGCAATGTTGCACAGTCATTACATATTTATCACTGAATAAAGTGTTTAAACTAATGTGTGTATTGAGACAGATTTAACACATTGTAATGAGTAATATTGTTGAATTTAAACTTGTATAAATGTTCATTATTATAATACAGTCTTAACACATCTGTCATGGATAGTATTAAATCTATTCTTTATATCCTAGTAAAAATCGTAGTTCTGTAATTTATAAACAACAATAATCTGTCGATGTCAGATACGCAATTCTAATACATACTATTGAAAATGCACATACTAATATAGTGTAGAGGAGAAACGATATATATACGTGGGGGGATCAGAAAGCTTGTAGACTTTTGCCATAACTTATTTATGGCAATTATACAATGCACAATAGTGTTATTGTATTTGAAATAAATGTATATGGGACATATTTTGAAAATTTTAGCATGATACATCAACGATTAAGAAAATAAGGCACTATTCAAAGCTTAGTAGTTAAATATTTCGGGGCAAAATGATGACGTTGTATTCAACAAAAAACGACGTCAATATTTTAAACAGGTGCTTTTGTATCAAATTTACTGAGTCACTTCTTCTCAAAATACTCTCCTCCATGGTCTATACGTTTTTGCCATCATTTACACCATTCAGTGAACATGTTAACACAATCAGAAGATGGTATACTGGACACAAAATTCTGTAAAACATGCTTTGATGCCAATATGTCTCCAAATCGACTTCCCATTTGCTCTTTTTAATGGCTAATTCCCGGCCATCTCAAAAACATTAATTTTGTGACATTTAAACACTAGAGACCTTAAAACATTAGATTCACTGTATATACTTTTGTTTCTCTCTATGAGCAAGTGTATTACCTAACATGGAGCAGAACTTTACGGAACTGCGGTATTTCGTGTGCTTATCCATTTTCAAGTGCCCCGAGGTCATTTTGTTTCAAATAAAATGGCATACCGTAACACCATATTATTGACGTCATTTTGAGATGCGCATAATTGGTGTCATTTTTTTAAAGGATGTAAACAAGCATTCAATACAGCACACATTGATATTTTTTATTTAGAAATAAAACGCGTTTTGGTAACGCTATGCTTGTTTGAATAGTAGCGATAGGAAAAAAGCAAAACTGCCCCGACTACATAAATCGACGTTTCCATAGTTACTATAAAATAAAAATTAATGATGAAAAGTTATCAATTTTTTGCAAAATTACTGCAAATATATAGCGGCACATGCTCCCTGAAAATTATTAAAATACAATGATAAATAAAAAAATTTATGGCAAAAGTCTACGAACTTTCTGATCCCCCCTCGTATATTGAGCTAACAATATTATGTAATTCATAAATTTAAGACAAACGATTCATGGAAGCATATACCTGGTAGTCCATTGCTGTGAGGGTCTTCCATGGGTGAATGGTCTACTCGGCGTAGTGTCAAGATCACTTGCCTGTCACCACTGAGATTGTGGGTGCAAGTCCTATAACTTTATGTTTAGAAAGTCTGCCAGTTACTTGCTGAAGGACGGTGGTTCTACTCAGATTCATTCTGAGGTCTTCATGCAACTTATATACGTATACCATATTAATATAACCTGAAAAAATGTTGAAAATGGTGCAGTTAAACCTCATATCTAAGTTAATTGGCCTGTTGCAAGTATATAGCATCTTAATAGCTGTATAATGGAAAATATCAACATGTTTAGTTTATACTAATTTATTTTAGCTTGATTGCGATGAAAGCTCAGAGCTTATATGAACTGCTTTTGAGTCCGCTCCTGGGTAGAACCAGTACTGAGTGTTGTTGTATGAGAGGCATCAGGTCGAGCTGGGGCTCGGACCCACAACCTCTGGCATGAGCGGCCAACACGTTATCCATTAGACTACCGCCCCACTATCAACATGTTTGACAAGCTTAATAAAACCAACTTGAACTATAGCTGGTAGTAATCTTCGGGGTCATTAACACTGATCGCGGCCACTTAAACACTGGTCGCGGCCACTTAAACACTGGTTTCTGTCATACAGATAATGACTGCAATTTGACACCTAAAGACATTGCATAATTACAGTTGGGGACATTTCCGACAATAATTTTAAATAGAGACATCCATTATCTCCATTTTTTTTAAGATACGTTAAAGGTCTTCAGTTTTCCATAGTTGTCGTTAAATGATAACCATTTGTTAACCATAAAGTAAAAACTATTGAAAATTATCAAATGATCTTCGGTTAAGCTCTAGATTTGTAAAAAATAAGTTGTGTGTGTTTTTTCAAGTGTCTGAATATAAATGATGATATATCTAAAATTGATGATAGGTGAAGAAATGTGATTTGTAAAGATGTTTACTTGAGGGGAAAAATATTCTTTTTTTGTTATCGTAATGATGTTTATGATTAATGACATGCTTTTTTATACTGAATGACAGGTATCATACTGAAATAAGCAGTTTTCAAATGAACTGAATCATTTTGAATGAAAATGGAAATGGACAGCAACAGAGATTATATGTATCAGACAATAATGAGAAGAAAATTTGCCAGTTACTTGCAGAATGGTGGTGGTTTTACTCGTATTTAACAAACTGAGGTCTTCCTCCACCAATAAAACTGGATGTATGCCATAATTATATAACCTGAAATGTGTTGAAAATGGCATTAAACCCCATTAAAAATATAAATAAATAATAATGAGGACTACCATGCGGATTTATTATGTACAATATCATACTGTCACTATGTGATCTGGGTCATCTGTGGTTGTCTCAGTATTCTCTCTAACCTCTGAGGTCCTGGGTTTCGAGCCCACTGCATCTAAATAAAAAAAAAATATTTGTGAAAAAGATTGCCAGTTAATTGCAGATTCATATCTGAGGCATTCCTCTGTCAAAAAAAGTTGACAACAATATAATGCAACCTGTAATGTAATAAAAAATGTGATTGTATTCTTCTCTTTTGTCCAAACTGTGCTTATGTTCTTCTTTTAATACACAGTCATATTTTAATGACTTTAATACAGAAGATGATGTTAAGATTTCATGAAATTTGGAACAAATGATAATCAGTATAACATACATCATCTGTATGAATTTTATTTTAATACATAACAATTTGACGTAACTTACAATGTCACTAGGTCAACAAGTTCACACAATTCAATATCGTGTGTATGAACCATTAGCTGCAATACATGCTGTGCATCGATGCCTCATAGACAATTCGACTGTGGCAATTTGATGCTGTTGGATATTTGCCCAATATTGTAAGGGGGCACTGTGAAGTTCATGCACTGTGGCGGGTGGTGGAGCACGAGAACGAACGCGACAACCAAGTTTGTCCCAGACATGTGCAATGGGAGCCATGTCTGGGGAATGTGAAAACCATTCCAAGCAAGCGATGTTATTTTGTTGGAGAAAATTCATGGTACGTCTGGCACGATGCGCAGGCGCATTATCATGTTGAAGTAAAGATCCGCCACTAGAAAAGTAACAGCCTACAAAAGGAAGATAAACAGGATGGAGCACATCATCAATGTGCGACTGTGCATTAACATTTTGTTGAAACACCAACTTTTTTTTGTGGAATTGAGTTATCTCAGCCCATATGTGAACACTACCATCACCGCACCTGTTATGCTTCAGAACATAACATTCGGAAAAATTTCACCGCATGTCCGATAAATGCGGGTGCATCCATCAGCATTACTGACATTAAACTTGAATTCGTCTTAAAATACAACACAACCCCATTGCCTCTGTGTGAAACACTGATGCCTCCTCGCCCAATTTACACATGCACGTTACTGTCAGTCAATTCAGAAACTGTCTTTGGTCTTCTACACAGTAAACCAACATCACGAAGCCTTCTCCTTACAGTAATTGGATGGATTGGGTGCCCGAAATGCAAAAAAAAAAGAATAAAAGTTGTGGTAATGGACAGAAAGTAAGGGTCATATTTTTAAACAAAGCAAGTAAAAATCTATGATGTTTTACATGTTACATCCCAATGCCTTCCTAGTAGTCTTTTAGCTGTAGTGAATGATGGCCGGAAGCGGTACCTTTGGTGCAGCCTCCGCATAGTTGCATCCTGTCTCCTGGCCGTAACACGGCATTGACCTGGTCTAGGTCAATCTTTCATGCTCCCAGTTTGCATATAATGTGCTTGCAATCTTACAATTTTTGAGTGATGACAATTGAAATGCCTTGCCACAGCCTGACCACTCATTCTGGTACGCAGCATCCCAATAGCCTGAGAACGACCATTTTCAGAGAGTCGTGGCATAATATCAGTTGTGTCAGTCCAAGTGGAAATGATGTTTCTCGTATTAAAAATCGACTGTCCACATGTTCCATGATGAAAAAGACCGTTTGCCCGATTGACCTGTGTAGCACATGCAAAAAGTGATAAAATGTACAAAGCCGACTATACTGATGAAAAAATATGGGCGCACACTGAGGGAATATTTAGGTTACCTAGTAAAAAGATGCTATTTATCGTTTCATTTTACATTTGAAGGGTTATAATTGAAATGTGGAAGTTTAAACATTGGTGCGTTTTCAAAGTTGTTTAGTGTATACTGTACATGTTCCACACAAAAGTAAATACTACTTTTCTTTCTTGTTTAATTCCCTGCATTTCTACAATTTTTTCCTTTCCCTCTATCACATTGGAACTTGCTGAAACTTAATTAGCATTTCTGCAGGTGGTTTTAAGGTTGTTGTTTTATTTTAGACTTATTTAAATTACATTGATTGTGAAACAAATTTTAGAACTTAGACAAATCACGCTTACCGTCTTCCAGGGTAGAATCAGTACCGTTAGCATATGTTTGGATAAATTGTCTTGCTCAAGAGTTGAAGGGCACCATACTTGGCAATGGCGGGGTTTGAACACACAACCATCTGATCATGGGTAAATTGCTCCACCACTAGATAACACACTCCGTAATACAAAGGTACTAGATTCTACATTTATCCAGCATACATTTATCATTGTTTTTCATTTCACATTGCATGTCCACTGTTCTTTCTGTGTAAGCCTGTCAGCTGTCCTTTGAGTTGACATCTTGTAACATATATTACATTAACATATTAACATGTTTGTGGTAAGCTGTTAACCACCAACCTTTCTTTTTTCTTTAAATTGCCAGGGCATGTATGTTTAAATGATAGCGTGTCAGTCTATCAATCCAGAGGTCATGAGTTTGAACCCTGCCCAGCCACAGTCTCGGTGATGATTGATATATGTAGAAAATGAATGAATGATGTTTAAATGTCCATATTCTGCATCCAGAATGTCTGGTCAAGTGGGAACCGCCTGAAATTGGTGGTAGTAAACTTCAAAAGATTGTCTGAAAATACTGTACTGTCATTTAGCAAATCATTTCAGGAATCCCGGTTGGCATCTGATCCTCTGCATCCCATAACCCCACCCACCCCACACACCTCAGGATATTAACTTTTTTTAATCCCTTTACTGATTAAGCAACTGCAATAATTTTCAACTTGTAAAATTCTTGTACATTGTATTATACTTATACTTGCACGTTTCAGTGACTGATCGTTGTTATAAAATAATATACCCTTATATTAAAGTAATACATGTACGGTTCATCAGTAAACCTTTTGTTACAAAAGTCATGTATAAAACTAATAGTTCTTTCTTTTAATTTAAGAGCAGGTTTTATGGTAATATATAGATGGCGCTAAGCATGTAGTTCAGGTGCAAAAAAAAGGAATAGGAAGGAAACGTAACCGGATAATCATAAAGAAAGGTTGCAGTACAACTTGACTTTTTTGCCGTGGATATAATTAATCTTGCAAATTTTTTTTGAATGCTCTATCTGAAATCAAGTAGCATTTTGCAAGGCTTGCAATTGCTGAAAAAAAACTGATGAATATCATGAAACACAAATATATTTATATATTAAATATATTATGACACTGTGGATTTTATATTAAGCTTACGACACTGTGGATTTTATATTCAGCTGATTGGCACTGTGGATTATATATTCAGCTTATTACACTATGGATTTTATATTAAGCTTATGATACTGTGGATTTTATATCTAGCTTTTGATATTGTTGTTGGGCTGTAATGCCAAAGGTTGTAGGTTTGATTCCCACTCGATCCAATGCCTCTCATAAAACAACTCTCAGTACTGGTTCTATCCAGGAAGCGGACTCAAGAGCTGTTCATATCAGCTGTCATCCCAGTCACCGATACATTAGTATAAACTAATTCCAGCCCCTGGAGAGTCCTTAACTTGTGAGTAAAAAAGTGTATTCATGTGACTTACTGATAGATGCTTTCCCCCACACTTCCACATTGAACATTCCTAGAGAGTTATTTCCCTTGTTCATGACTGGTTTCCCCTCTGTTTTCTGTTGTTCCAGGTTCCCAAAGAATCTTGGGAGGTTCATGATGAGATATCACAATTTGCTCGTTTTCAAATTCTTCACCCCAGTGATTCCAGTCTGTGTCCTCTTCTGCCAACTCTGCAAGGAGAAATAGCAATTGAATACCAGTACATGTACCTAGAATTATAAACGAAGTGTGGGTCCTCCATCGACAAGTGGTTTAGCCTGCAGTCTCAATCTTATTTACCTCTCGCTGATTTGGTTTGAGTCTAGAATTAATACTAGAATCAAACTGGTGTAAGTGGTCATCTCTATTAAGCAGCCACTTGTCTTAAGCAGCCATGTTTGCTATTTCCCATTTCTAGGCTCTCAGAGCAATTTAACCTTTATTAAGCAACAATCTGTCTTAAAAGGCCACATTTGCTCCTTCCCTTTACTGACTGCTTAAGACATTTTGACTGTAAGCTGAATATAAAATTCACAGTGTCATAAGCTGAATAAAAAATCCACAGTGTTATAAGTTGAATAAAAAATCCACAGTGTCATAAGCTGTCTAAAATCTGCAGTGTCATAAGTTGAATATAAAATCTGCAGTGTTATAAGCTGAATATAAAATCCACAGTGTCATCAGCTGAATATGAAGTCCACAGTGTCATAAGCTGAATATAAAATCCACAGTGCCATAAGCGGAATATAAGATCCACTGCTGTAAGCTGAATATAAAATCCACAGTGTCAACAGCTGTATATAAAATCCACAGTGCCATAAGCAGTATACAAAATCCAAAGTGTCATAAGCTAAATACAAAATCTACAGTGTCATAAGCTGAATAAAAAATAAAATTTTGATTGCGTGATCCAGTGGTAGAGTATCAGACCCAGGTAGTGGGTTTGATCTCCTGCCAAAACTGTGTGTGGTGTCCTTTACTTTATATTTTATCCACATAATTTTGCTTAGTATTGTTTCTACCCAGAAAGAATTCGAGCATGATTTGTGTTAAGTTGTAAGAACTTGTTTCACAATCGATGTAAAATAAATTAGTTTGAAATATATATAAAATTCACAATTGTCACAAGCTGAATATGAATTTCACAATGTTATAAGCTCAGAATACGAAATCCGCAATATCTTGGGAAAAGTTCTTGTAGACAAAAAAAATGATATAATAAAATTATACATATTATGTAAAATGTAATTAAAACATTCTTCTTAGTATAGTTGGGGCCCAGTATATTGATGAAAATGTGTACAGAAATGAAAATGTGATGTTGTCATGTCAACACTCCATGAATATGTTCGTTCCCACGGGAATATTCACAATGTTCTTCCTAATCCAAACAACACATTCATAATTGTGTTTTTTTGCAATAATTGCATGTTGAACTACTATTACTCTTTGTTTGAATTTACATAAAACTATTTTTCTTAGACCAGCCCTGTTTATATTTGGCATAAATTATCCCTTACTATAGGGGATTGAAGTTTATATAATTAAAGGGGCTGTAGTTTTCATAGGGTCCTGTGAATTTTACTTAAAGAAAGTATATCAGAAAAAAACATTATAAATGTCTTTAAAAAATAAAGTTATATTTATAATGGATTAAAAGCATCTCATTTTCATTCAAAAATCAAATCCTAATGGTTTGGTATGTCATAAATCCACCAAAATGTGACAAATTTGATATTAAAATTTGAGTGGTAAACTTGAAAAGAAATCCCCATTCTAAAAATAGACAGCAGTTTAATACTGCTTGACAACCTTTGCATTGTCTTTCGGACTCTTTCTGAGATGAAACAATTTTACATGTAAACATGATTTATAACTGATCAAACTGATATCAAAATGAAATCACGACTCGTAATACAGGTATGTCACAAAATATGTTGCTTTTTTTATGCCTAAATCTATTTTAGTTTAATCTAGGCACAAAAATTAGCTCAAGTTAGGGAAATCCCATTTCAATATATTATTTTGACATGTTTAAATAGATATTCATTTAGCAATATAGGGTCATATACAGGTAAATAAAAAGTTATATTTAGGTATGATATATTGATTGTCAATTTTAAAAGTTTAAAAATTGATAAATTCCTTTTACCATTTTACACCAACAGTATTGTGTCCACTTTAAAGGCCAACTATCAAATTGCCGTACTGTAACAGGATGAGAAATAATATGCAGCCAGTCTGGGATTTAAACCTAGGATGTTTCACTGGCAGGGTGAATGCTTAAGTGACTGTGCTAGCTGAACTGCTGTCTTAAATGTCTCTCCTTAATACAGTAAAACCTGTGTAAGTGGTCACCTCTATTAAGCAGCCACCTGTCTTACGAAACCATATTTTCTATTTCCCATTTCTATGCTTTCAGAGTAAATCAACCTGTATTAAGCAACAGCCTGTCTTAAAAGACCACATTTGCTCTTTCCCTTGACCGGCTGCTTAAGATAGGTTTGACTGGATAGGATATGCACAAACTAACAATACCAAATATAGGAGTTTTGACATCTAAATAATTATGATACTTCGCCAAGTATTGGAATGAGGCACATTACAAGTGGGACATATACTTCATGACTAATTACAGCTCTAATTGGTCAATCAAATTAGCGTAGAAGTAATCATCTGTACTCATAAAGGGAAGATTCAGAGTGTCATGAGCTGTCATAACAGGTTTCTGTTCTAATCAATGTCCCAGCACCAATCAATATATTTAACAAATGTTTTAATAAACAAAATTGATTGCATTTGTCTTTGCTTTGTCACTCTCTGCAATTATGAGTGTATAATGTATTTTATTTTATTATTGGAACCAGCTGAAAAAACTAATATTACACATTTTAATGTGAATTTGTAACATTTCTTAATCTGATTGTGTTAATCTTGAACATGCTGGCAACTCCTCTGAAGGAAACAATTTAGTCAAACATTTGCTGTCAATGGCTGTCCATCATCCTTTGCAGTTTTTTCCCATGAGGGTTCCAGGGAATGAATGAATGGTGTTTTACAGCACGTAATTTTGTGCAGCTTAGTTGATGTGAAGATGACAATAATATAATTATCTAAAAACGGAGCCCGGAGTTGCCCTAAGAAGGGACCATTGTTGCATAAATCAAACTGTTTGACAATGCAAGGGCATGTAACTCATTGAATATGATTTGTTAAGAATGAATGAAGAATGACAGAATGAGAAATACTTATCTTTGTCAACTTCCTTGTCACCATGCTGGGATGTAAACCACCTTCAGTTGTGTTATAAGATGTTATTGTAAAAATATGCACAAAAATTTGGTTCTGTGCTATTGTGGAATGGTCCCGGGGGCTTTGTCACTTGGTCTGTCTACCTCTCATGAATGACATGGATTTCAAACATAGTAAGTGTGAAGTCTACATGTAAGAAAGTATGCTTATTAAGATATGGTGGAACTACCCAGCTTCCTTCACCAATAAATAAAACATCACTTGATGAATATAAATGCAAATTAAACCAGTTTCTATAATATGCATTTCAAATAGGGTTTGTTGTCATTTACAACGTGTTACAGAGTATAAGTTTATATTGCAGTTTAATGGTAGAGAAATGTCAGAATAGAACCACTGTCCCTCTCATAAGCAGCTGACCAACTTTTTTGAAGTTTTTGGACTCAATCTGGGCTCGGACTGGTTTCAATACAGAGAGGCCAGTTCACATTTAATTCCCATGTAATAGATGCAGAGAGTCAAAGATTACTAAGTACAGTCAAACTGTCTTAAGCAGTCAGTCAAGGGAAGGAGCAAATGTGGCCTTTTAAGACAGATTGTTGCTTAATAAAGGTTAAATTACTCTGAGAGCCTAGAAATGGGAAATAGCAAATGTGGCTGTTTAAGACAAGTGGCTGCTTAAAAGAGATGACCGCTTACACAGGTTTGATTCTAGTATTAATTCTGGACTCAAACCAAATCAGCGACGTAAATAAGATTGAGACTGCACGCTAAACCACTTGTCGATGGAGGACCCACACTTCGTTTATAATTCTAGGTACTGGTATTCAATTGTTATTTCTCGTTGTAGAGTTGGCAGAAGAGGACACAGACTGGAATCCCTGGGGTGAAGAATTTGAAAACGAGCAAATTGTGATATCTCATCATGAGCCTCCCAAGATTCTTTGGAACCTGGAACAACAGAAAACAGAGGGGAAACCAGTCATGAACAAGGGAAATAACTCTCTAGGAATGTTCAACGTGGAAGTGTGGGGGAAAGCATCTATCAGTAAGTCACATGTATACAATTTTTTACTCCCAAGTTAAGGACTCTCCAGGGGTTGGAATTAGTTTATACTAATGTATCGGTGACTGGGATGACAGCTGATATGAACTGCTCTTGTGTCCGCTTCCTGGATAGAACCAGTACTGAGTATTGTTTTATGAGAGGCATTGGATCGAGTGGGAATCAAACCCACAACCTCTGGCGTAAGCTATCAGCACTTTTTCTATTACACAACTGCCCCATTGGAATTTAAGTTTTGGTGTAAGAGCGTGCACACCTCAAAGGTTTGCCCTAAAACATTTTCATGTGCTGTGTAGAGAGCATTCATTGAAATTTACATTTATTATATTAAGTAAATTAGTAACAGTTATCAGATTTAGTATTTTCATTTTATTCATTAAAATGTGAATTTTGAATCAATATGCAATGAAAAAAAAAAAGATTTAAAGCAAATTAAGATTTTGCAAGATTTCAAGTGCTGGGAGCATATCATTTCACAGATATTCAAGAGCTGGGGTGCCCCTTAAATGACCTGTTGGAAAGCCTGATAAGTGGGTAATCTTACTGTCATTTTAATCAGATTGTTGATATTTTCAAATTTTGTATTTAATTTACTTGTTTGTACTGACTGGCCATCCAATCAAGCAGTATTTTAGCTAGAGTTCACCCTGACAAGTACCTACAAATGTTTCATCTATGAGTTTAGACACCTTGATTGCATACTTTCACCAATAATCATATAATTGCTAGTGGCTGGTTGAAGATAAGTTTGAAAAGTTAAATCAACTTCTAACAAAATGGACCTCTCTCTGTTTCCCCAAGCCAGTACAATTAGTTAGTCGGTTACACATCTGACTATCAATCCAGGGGTTGTGAGTTTGAATCCCCAACTGGCAACAGTCTCCGTGATGATCGATATACGACATTGTGTCTCATAATCATTCGTCTCTCACAGCTGATTCAAGTGGGAAAGTTACCAGTTACTTGTGGAGATGGGGTATGCTCGAGTACTGGTTAACCTTACAGAATCCCAGGAAACAGTGGTTAGGTTAACTATCATCTGTCAGACTTCGATGGCATAAAAATGATGCTAAATATTTAATCAATCAATCAATCAATCAATCTCTTTCCCTGAGATTTCTTCATTTTGAAGGTCTAGTTTGCTTAATCTTTGTTTAATAAACCCTTCTGTATGACAGTACATGATGAAGATCCTGGCTGTAACCATCCCATCAATAATAATACAGTACAATTATCTGGATAAATCTATCTAGAAGTACACCTTATTAATTGACATTTGATTGCTTTCTTCCATGCAATATTGATACAATCAATTAACAGCTCGTTAAACCCACAATGTCCATGTGGTCTCTTGTTTGCGCAGATGGCTTAAATGTTGTTTTTACCTAACTTCTGGCAAAGATTAATATCATTGACTTGTAATACTTAATTACTGTGCATTAATTAGTTTGTAGTGGCATTGCATTTATAATTAGTTCAAGGCTATTTTTGAATAATCCAAAGCAACAACATAGAAATTGAAAGAATGTTGTCTTATTCTTGACCAATAATCTAAAATCTTGTCAAATTGCTGACAATACAATGACCCAAAATCTTGTCTGATTCCTGAGCAAGTATGTATATTTCTTTTTAATTCCTGACCAATAACCTATATTCTGATCTAATTGCTGACAATACAATAACCCCAAATCTTGTAAGATTCCTGAGCAATAATGTATATTTCTTTCTAATTCCTGACCAATAACCTATATTCTGATCTAATTGCTGACAATACATTAATCCAAAATCTTGACTTTCCTGACAAATAATCGAAAATCTTCAATGGTCTAATTCCTGACCAATAGCTTATATAATTCCTGACAAATAACCAAAAATCTTGTCTACATGCTGGTATTACAATAACCTTAATTTTTTTTGTCTAATTCCTGACCAATAACTTATAGTCTTGTCTAGTTCCTGACCAATAAACTATATTCTTGTCAAATTGCTGACAATATCATGTCTTATTCCTGACCATGCAGTAACCCAAAATCGTGTCTTATTCCTGACCCATAGCCTAGATTCGTTGTCTAATTCCTCACTAATAACTAGACATAGAATCTTGTCTAATTTCTAACTTGTGTCTAATTCCTGACCAATAACAAAAAAGGTGTCTAATTACTGACCAGCACCATAATTAGATCTTTTATGTGTTTGAGACACTCACTCCCACCTAAACATTATCCCAGGGGATTGAATTAAGCCTCACTCCCACCTAAACACTATCCCAGGGGATGGAATTTAGCCTCACTTCCACCTAAACATCCCAGGGGATGGAATTTAGCCTCACTCCCACCTAAACATCCCAGGGGATGGAATTTAACCTCAAACCCATCTTAACATTATCCTAGGGGATGCAATTTAGCCTCACTCCCACCTAAATATTGTCCAAGGGGATGGAATTTAGCTTCACTCCCACCTAAACAATATCCCAGAGGATGCAATTTAGCCTCACTCCCACCTAAGCCTTATCCCAGGGGATGGGATTTAGCCTCACTCCCACCTAAACATTATCCCAGGGGATGGCATGTAGCCTCATGCCCACCTAAACATTATTCCAGGGGATAGAAATTAGCCTCACTCCCACCTAAACATTATCCCAGGGGATGGAATTTTCATTTATCCTTTAATAATTATTTCAATTCCATTCCATTTCATTTTTTTCCACATTCACTTACAATTGAGATGTAGGATCATAATCTATGTCATATGTTCACAGTGCAAGGAGGATAGAAAGGGCACGTGGAGCAGGTTTAGAATAAAATTTCCATACCCATTAAAAAACTAGGAAATCTATGTCTGGTATGCAAGAAAATATTATTATACTGTTGCCTAATTCCTGACCAAAGTTTGATGAATATCGGGTCCAGCTCCTGACAATTACATCAAGTTATGTAAACACGATACAAGTGAAGTTGCCACTCTGTGGGGTTTGGTTATATTGACAGAGTTAAGATGAGATATTCTGGCTTAAGTAAGTCAATAATTACAGATGAAAAATGATCCCCCATGATTCAGTGTCAGACAGACGGTAATGTGATAAGTGATTACCCCGTTTATTGAATAGATATCAATAATCTTCAAACTGTCGCTGATGTTCCCGTGCATCTGTCTTACCAGCCAATCATTTCCCTTTTTAAGTGTTTTTTTTTTCTCTCGGACACTTTGTACATTATACCAATATGTCTAAATCGTATTTGTAATTCTTAGATCGACGTAATCATCAACATTCTTAAGAACATTTTTAGATTTAAACTCGAGAATGAATTTTGAACAACACATTTAGAGACCATTTTTGAGACCAAAATTGGAAAGCACTGCAGGATCACCTAATAGTCAAATAAATTCTCACAGTTGTTCTATCCGTCATGGTAAACCAGATATTTGAGGTTGAAATTTGGATTTTCAACTTCAAGTCTGAAAATATTCTCAAGAATGGTTGGTGAATACAACCCGTGAGCTGGAATGGATGCTTATGTCTGGAGAGAAGAAAGTTTTGATTGATAATTCTTTGATATTCACAATTTAGTTAAGTTTATACTAATTTATTTTATCTTGGTTGGATGAAAATTCAGAGCTGATACAAACCGCTCTTGAGTCCACTTCCTGGATAGAACAAGTACTAAGTGTTATTTGATGAGCGGCATCGGGTTGACCGGGGGACCGAACCTGTAATCTCTGGCGCAGCAGCCCATATGCTATCCATTACTCTATTTCCCCACATATTCACAATTTATCATTGGATAACAATTAACCTGATGCAAGAATGTTGATCACTTCACCCACTAGCCAATTGGTATTGTTTGTCAAAGTAAATACAGTGTAGTGTTAGACACTGTTAGCTTTTCTAAGGAAAATGGCATAATATCAACCAATATCGGTTGCATTGGATTATCAACATGTTTGTTTGACGGCCTTTGTCAGGTCAGTTGCAGAAAAAAGTAGCCTATTCATTTACCCTTTTGTAAAATCTGCACAGGTTTTCACAACAAAACTCCATATATATTTTCTTTCCAATTTACATTCTTCATGTTCCTGTATTCAGCTGTTGGTATTGCTATATTTATTTGTGAGAAAATGGGTTTTTACAATTTTACAAATTACCAATATTCACAATTTTTCATCACCTTGGCAACAGATACTAACACCTATTTCCAGTTCATTTTCTCTTTACTGATCAAAGCTGTGTTTGGCAACAACAAATATGCTTTCCATCTGGGCTAATAATAATGCTGACTATAGACTAAAAATGGTAGGAAGTGTTCCTGTTTGAAACTCAGGATTTAATAGATAGTTCATCATCATCATCATCAATGTCATCATCATCACAATTATCGTCATCATCATCATCTTCATCATCGTCATCATCATCAGGACTTGTGCTAGTCAATGGTGTCATTTAAATGTGATTGGATACTGGATTATCTTAAGGTGTGGTTGGGTTTTTGTAAACACATGCAGTCTATGGTAGAATTATTGCTGAAACAACATTGCATTTAAATAAATGTCAAGTTTTGAATACATTTTTATGCAGTAAATGTTGGCTCATTCAGTAATTTTTTGTTTTATTGAGACGACTGTCTGAAATTATTCAAATGTAACATTGTAACTCAATATTAAAGTTAACATATTTTAAAACTTTTCAAAAATAAAGCTGTTTGAAGTATTCTTAATCCCTGCTTTGTACAGAATGTGACCACAGTAGAAATTGGACTGGCTATGGCATAATCCTCTTGTGCCTGGTATTTTTGTGCAATTATCCCCAATACCAGTCTGTTCATTATAGTGACCTATTTGAAAAGAGACATTCAATCACACACACAACATGACTGCAAATTGAACTAGAGATACACAGATGATTGTAATCTGCTATAACAATTGAACCTTGAAAAAAATGTATCACTCTCAAATGGTTTGCTCAATAAGCTGACCTGGCTTCTTAAAGGAGGTATGTCAGGAAAAAATGCTGTAAATGTCTTAAAAAATATATTTATTTTTAAAATTGATAAAAACAATTTTCAAAACAATGTGAATGGTTTGATATGTCAGATCTATAAAAAATCTATGACAAAATTGATGTTTAAATCGGATTTGTAAACTTGAAATGAAATCCCCATTCTAAAAATAGACAGCACTTAAAAATTTCTTGACGACTTTCACATTGTCATTTGGTCTCTTTCTAGGATGAAACAATTTTCACTACATGTAAACTTGTATAACAGATCCAGTTGAAATTAAAATGAAATCACATGACTCATAATTATAATACGTCACAAAATATGTTGCAATTTTAAGTGGGAAATCTGTTTTAGTCTAACCTAGTCAGAGTTTGTCAAGTTTTAGTAGATGTTACATACAAAACCATTTGGATTTTCTTTATAAAAAATATTGATATGCTTTTTATCCATTTTAGTAATTATTTTGTTTTTTAAGATTTTTATAGATTTTTTTTTGCTGATATACTCCCTTGTAGATTGCGACTTTTTCAAAATTTTAAGAATTGTTGAAAAACATATTTTTCACATATTTTTAAATGTCCCAGCCCTCATTAAACATTTTTTTTATTTATAAATGATAATATTAAGATGCTTTATCTTATTTTATTTTATAAACATTTATATTGTTTTACATAATTATATAGCAACAAATAAAAGATATTTGACTTTAGGTACTGTTGGCAAGATATAATTTCTTGCGTTTCTTCTTTGCAGTATATTGCTTATAAGGCCATAATAAATTAATTGGTAGATTATCATCCCCACCCGCCCCCTAACTTTCATGCCGCCCTGACCCTTTTTATTTTCATAAAAAAAACCAACAAAAACATAATATATATATATATATATATATATATATATATATAATATAAAACATCAAAAGTTTTAAAAAAAAAAATCAAAAAAAAATCCTCCCTTCCCTTTTTAAGAAAACTTTGGATGATAATCTAGCAATTAATTTATAATGATCTTATAAATAAGAAATTGCCTGGAAGAAGACGTTTTTTCATTCACCTATTGTTGCGAAAAGAAAAAGCAAAGGAAGAAACATCGTTATTGTTAATTTCGTTCTTTATTCAAAGTGTCAAAATAATTTCTAGCTCGTTCCATTTCATCGCAATAATAACAGAAATTATTGATTGTGATTAAGGAAAATGTCTGGAGTTTGTGTTTTTCATAAAGAAACTATATTTCATGTTATCCATATAAAAATTATGTAGATATATAGCCCGACTTATTGCTTGTCATTAATTGTACTTATATAGAAAGTTCAAACAAATGAAACATTGGCCTTAAACACAGCCTGTCCGGTGAATTATTGCTTCCAAGGCAATGTTTTATTTATTTGTCTGTAAATTGAAACATACTGTTTCTCTCTGACAGTACAGTATTAGTTTTGTAATGTTGTTCCCCCCACCAAAAGTTATAATTCTGTCATGTCATTGTTGGGGTGGTGCATGTTTATGTGTGTAGATCAGTATTCATTTATGGGAACCAGTACTGAGTGTAGTTATTTTTAGAGGCCTGCGGGTCAAGCTGGGAATCTAATCCTCAACCTTTAACATAAGTGGCCAACACTCTGTCCGCTGCAGGTTTATGCCATTTTCAATACATTTCAGGTTATATATAGCATATCCAGTTTTATTGGTGGAAGAAGACATCAGAATGAATCCAAGTAGAACCACTGTACTTCTGCAAGTAACTGGCAAACTCTCTCACATAAAGTTTTTGAAAATCGACAGGTCTTGAGCATACAACCTCAGCGGTGAGAGGTATATGACCTTGGGACAATGATCAGGCATTGAACCTGCCACGTTATCATGCACCAGACACATGGTATGACACCCCACCCAGTCAAGTAACTCTTAAACGTGGCTTTAACTATTCTCTGCATGCAAGTCAACTCCTAGTTCTATGGTATGGTTATAATTGTCCCAGGCAGGCATTGACCACATATCTTAGCAATTTATATAATTATGGTCTAAATCGTATACACGCCAAACCTGCATAATCTCTAAACCAGGTACACTTTCATTTTTTACAAATGCGATTTTGTCACAATTTCAGCATACAATAAAATTAATAATCTTATGTACTTTTTATTGAAGAGTATCATTGAATGTTCCAAAATCAATTTAAATGATCTAATTATCCAATCAAATAATGACACATGAAACCAAAATTCATGTGTGCTCCGCTACTTTAGACAGCAGCAAATATGTCCATGGTCAAAATACTTTTACAACCAAATGAAGTAGTAGGTCTGAGACAGAAGTATGAGTTGGCATTGTTTTATCAAGTACACCATAGCATCTTGATGTATTCCGCGAAAATTTATACATATATCTTTTTTGCAGTCATGATGGTCCGCCCTCTTGGAAAATTTAAACTTGACTAGCTTATATATTATTTTTGTATGTTTAAATTTGATGTAAAAAGTAAATTTACTGCTAGTTTTTCTGTAAGAGACAGTTGATCATCAAGGAATTAATTCCAGGTCTTCAGAGGAAGATAAAATGGCTGGTGTCATTTCCCACACTGCTAATCTAAAAAAATGTGGTATTATTGGATATCTGACAATTGACAACGGTTCTTCTTGTGATTAAATGTTTAAATCCTGAATAAATTCCTTCATTGTAGGCATGAAGGAGACATGTTTATAATATAGATATTTTGGTATAGCCAGTGCAGGTTATCTGTATTTCTCACACACTCTAAAATCTGTATTGTATAAATGAAGTGTTGAACAATTGGAATCTGTCAATCTGTGACAACGAGTAAGGCCGGTTAGCTCAGTTGGTTATCAATCCAGTTGTGGTGAGTTCAAATCCTCATCTGGCAACAGTCTCCATGATGATAGGTATAGATCATTGTGCCTCATTATCATTCGTCTCTCATTACTATTTCAAGCGGGAAAGTTATCAGTTACTTGCGGAGTATTGGTTAACCTTCCGGGACCCCAGGAAGGAGTAGTTAGGTTAACTGATCATAAGTTAGCCCTTGATGGCATAAAAATAACACAAAATCTTCAATCAATCGATTAATCAGTACATTCTGATCAACTAAATGATCATATAAACATGACGCTAACAGTTTTATATTCAAATAAACTGTGACCAGTTTCTGGCATTATTAGGAAATTTGCTCTCTTGTCCTACCAGGTAAAACATATTAAGGGATTTTGAAGAAAAAATGACGTGTTAATTTTCTGTTGTTTACTTTGAGATTCATTGAGGTGGTGGGTAAGGGGGAAGGGGGATTTCTGACCAAGGGGATTGTTGCGGGTTGACCGGAAGCAGCTAACAAACAATATTTTTATTTAGGCCTCAGCATTTTTCCAGATGTCCTTGACCCTTACAGATAATCTAGTATAACTGGAGCCTAATAGAACAATTGAAATTAAAAGTAAATATTAACTGTGATTCTGTGGCAATGAGTTTCTGGCAGTATCAGGAAATTGGTCTCCTTTCCTAGCAGGCAGCTTCGCTTACATAAGCCCATATCTCATCAATATAAAACAAAATAATAATACTTTCTGGCATATATATGATTAATACATCAATCATTTAGTAGCTATTTATATCAGTAAAAAGGTTACAATATCAATCTGAAGTCTGTAACAGAACATTACAGATCACGGTAAAGTAGACGTATCGCAGAATCTCATAATGGCCATCTATCAAAAGTTTGAAAAATATGTCCGAATGTCAGAAGCTTGATAGATGATTTGAAATTGATCTACAACATTTAATATGAGTTAAAAGTAACGAATTATACAAATTGAATATAAATTTTCAAGAATATGTCCGAGAACTTAAAAAATAATAATAAATAAAATACCCATCCCTGCTCCATCCCTTCTTCTTTTAAAGAAAAATTTGGATGAGAATCTCGCAATTCATTTATATTGACCCAATAAAGTATTGTAATGTCAATTTTCATTTCTTTTTGGGGTCACTCTTCCATTTTGAAGTTATATTTTGTTCAGCCTGATGTAAAAAGTATATTTACTACACAATATATCTTTCAGTTAGTCTGTAAAAGACAGAATAAATTCGAAGTCTTCCAGCTGAAGATAAAATGGCTGGTGTCATTTCCCATACTGCTATAATCTAAAAATGTGCTATTATTGGATATCTGACAATAGACAACAGTTCTTCTTGTGATTAAATGTTTAAATCTTAAATAAATTCCCTCAGTGTAGGCATGAAGAAGACATGTTTATATAGACATTGAGGTATAACACAATGGCAGGTTGTCTAGCGAATGTATCATGCAAATCTTCCTCACCGACTATAAAACCTGTAATTTCAGTTCCATGTTTCATTGAAGACTGTATAAATGATACCATGAAACAATTGAAACTTGATGTAAATTACATCTGTCAATCTGTGACAATGAATTTATGACAGTATCAGGAAAACGTTCTTCTATCCTCATAGGCAAAATATATATATTTTTTTCTTGCATTTTTGAAGAAAAAAAAAAAGACATGTTCACTTTCTGTTGTCGGTGGTGGTGTCAGCATTTCAATTTATTGCATTAAACTGTCTCTCATAATAGTTAATGGCCCAGAGTTGCTAAATTTCATGTCAATAGCTGCGTAACAGTCAAAACCACGCAGCTTTTCCCAAATGACCTTGACCTCTACAAAGATATAATTAATTCAGGGCACAAAATGTTACCATTTCATGTTTTGCTCTGATCCAAATTGAAACTGTTTGGCCCAGAGTCAATAAACTTTGTGTAACTGAAAACTTTATTCCAGGTGACCTTGACTCCTATACATGGATGACTTTAATTACTATGTACATGTCTTTTTAATATTATTTATTGATAAGTAGACAAAATATTGTTGTATTGCAAAAAATATTGTATTGCATTTCTATTATTGTGATGAATAAGCAGGGAGGTAGATCGGTGGATAAAATGTTGGCCACTCATGCTGGAGGTTGCTAGTTGACTCCCAGCTCGACCTATTGACCTCTCTAAAACAACATTCAGCACTGTTCTACCCAGGAGGCAAGACGAGAACGATTCTTATAAGCTCTGAATTACTTAACTATCAAACAAATACAAATAAGTATAAACTAAACATTACAATGATGTGATTTGGCCCTGAACTGACAGCTAGACTTTAACATAAGTCTCGCCTTTTGATAAAGTGATATAGGAAAGAAATTTGTTTCTACAGAATTCATTTGTTTCAGTTAATATTGACATTTGATAGATTATTTATTTCATTTCTCCTGTTTCTATAATAATACTATTTTATAAATGCTATAATATACTTGAATTATAGTTATAATATCATATGTTAACTGTCATTGAATCTGTAAAATGATTAAGAAATAGTTCCAACTTTTATTTGAGGTTACTTCTCTAGTTATTTCTTTTTCAAAATGATGTTGGGTCCTGTCTAAGGTATTGTCACCTAACGACAACTGACCTCTCACCAATGAGGTCAGGGTTGAAGCCTTACTTGGTCCAAAACTTCATGTAAATTTGCCAGTTAGTTCAGAAGGATGGTGGTTCAACTGAGATTTATTCTAAGGGTCTGCCGTCGCCGAGTGGTCTGAGGTCTTCCTCTGCCAGTTAAACTGAATATGCCATTTATAACCTGAAATGTGTTGAAAATAGCGATAAACTCCATTCATTCCAACGTCTTTGTTTTATATATGTCAGTATAACTGGATATGCCATATATATAGCCAGTTATGTGTTGAAGTTTACATTAAACACCATTCAAAATGATCTGTAAATAAACTCACAGAATGCACTCTTCATGCAGTGAACAAAATAAAGCACTCATTGTTATGAATCCATTTCAGTTTCCACTTGGGATGAATGGTCTGTGCCTTGACCCATACTAGTTCATCTGTGATAAATCTCATAAATTAAAAGACTGATGGAGGAGATGTATATGTTAGATAGATGTTGGTTGTTGTTGCTGTATGGTGTTTAGCGTCACTTTCAACAATTTTTCAGTTATATTGGGACGGTGTCTACTGGAGACAGTATTTTATATTGGGATTATGTCTACTGGAGACAGCATTTTAAGCGCTGCCACACTTGAGTATCATGCTGCAGACACATGGTATGATACCAAAACCATTATGCTGACACGAGGCTGACCAAGACCTAGAACTATCCTCTTAATGCTGAGGAAGCTTCTTATACCATTTTTCAAGTCTTTGGTATAATCTGGCATGGGATCAAACCCATGACCTTCAGCATGCGAGGCAAATGCTCTACACTTAGACCACCTCTGCGTTTTTAGAGAGAATGGTAGGTAATCTATCAAGGCTTTACAGACAATAAAACCTGTAATTTTATTTGTATAAGATGAATGAATGGAACCATTAAACAATTGAAACTTGAAGTAAATGGCATCTGTCAATCTGCGATGATGAGTTTCTGCCAGTATGGGGGGGGGGGGGGGGGGGGGCAAAACATATTAAGTGTTTTGTGGATACAGATTTGGATTTTCATATTGAAATGAATTAAAGCTCTGAAGCCATTGGGAGTAAACATTGTCTTGATTGATAAATTGTTTCTTTCTCCTCTCCTTGTACTATAAATACTTCATGAACACCATATAATGTCATGTACATACAGTTTGTTTGTTTGAATATTTAGCATCATTTTTATGCCACTGAGAGGTAACAGACAATCAATTACCTAATCGCATTTTGCTGGGAACCAAGAAGGTAAACCAGTACTCCAGCACACCCGTCTCTGCAAGTAACTGATAACCTCCCACTTAATAATAACCCTGACAATTTCTTAAGCTGGCCAAATCAGATTATTAATGTCAGAGTTATGGCCCTTGTAACATTAAAAAATGTACTGTTTGGTCTTGTGTGCACTCTAGCACCCGCATTTGTCATTTGAGTCTCACCAAACTTAATTCTTGAACTGGTCAGATTGAATTATTAATGTCGGAGTTATGGCCCTTGAAACATTGTGCACTTTTTGACCTTGTGTGCACTCTAATATTGTCATTTTTTATATGATCGTCACCAAACTTGCACAGTAGTTATATAAGCATAATATCTTGAAAAACTTTTGAACTGGCCATATCGGATTATTAATGTCAGAGTTATGGCCCTCGAAACATTAAAAAATGCACTATTTTACCATGTGTGTACTCTGGCACTCACATTTTTCATTTGATTCTTACCAAACTTACACAGTAGTTGTATAACTATAATATCTCAGATAAGTTTTTGAACTGGTCCAAATCAGAATATTAATGTCAGAGTAATGGCCCTTCAATTGTCAAAAACTGCACTATTTGACCTTATGTGCACTCTAGCCCAGAATTTTTCATATGATTCTCACCAAACTCACACAGTGTTTTTATATAACCATAATATCTTGGACAAGTTGTCGAACTGGCCAAATCGGGTAATAAATGTCTGATTTATTGCCCTTGAATCGTCAAAAAAGGCATTATTAGGTCCTGTTGGATCAAGGAAATTGAACATTTGAGGAAATTAAAGTGAGCCAGGGCGTGATAATAAAGTAACTTCTCTGTTGCAGTTAGGACTTATATAATAATAAAGCTGACACTCCGTCAGAGTATGACTTGAAGACTGTTGAAACTGACTTTAAACACCATATAATACAATTTACAGTACAGTTGATTTGCAAGATCAGCAATTATTTTCTCTATCTCTCTCATACAAATCCATTACCATCGAGTGGGTTTCATGCAAGCATGCTGTATGTTTCATCTTGGCTGATTAATCAGCAATATTAATTGCAATTAATGAAACATCCGTTTTCTGGGTTATTCCTAATCTTGTCTATGATGTAGAATGCACACGACATTATCGACATTATCGGGAAATATGTGCATGTCTCCAAAGGCTAGATTGTCGGCGTCTTTTCTCGCTAATTCTGTTGACAATGTGTTATAAATGCAATAATGTCTTGAGTAATTTCTATTTTCTGCAGTAATTGAAGCAATTACAGGCAAACTCAAAATGACTGCCTTCACATAATTGAGGAATTTACTGGAAAACTAATCGATCTGCGAAATTAATCCAGTTGCTCCTTGATTACAATGGAGGCGCATTAATATGGTTTTATCCATGCGTAAAATGTCTGATAAGAAAATCTGGACCCCGTCTATACCAATATTCTCGGACATTTAATCATATAAATAGAAATGTGACATTTAGCTAAACCTTCAGAGCGCTGATTTCCCTGGAGGAGATAGGAACCAATTAATTTTATTTTTTGAGGTTGCAAATAAAACATGTCACTACCTTTAGTTGCAATACATACAAAAATTTATCAAAAATGTTTATACAAGAAAACATTGATGCAATTTATTTATCATATTTTTTAGTCGACCAATGATATGGCTGAAAATTTATACAGCTAGAATGTAAACTGGCTAGATTTAGATTATGCCTGACTTGTAAAACCAACATCGCAGAAGCAACAGTAGTGATATTACCTGTACTCGAGTTGCATACAGACACCAATGTTCTTCTTGTTCCAGTTTCATTTGAGTAAATTATATTCCAATAATTGGTAACCAGACAGACCAGGATCTGTCATCATCTCTTGCCCATTTTCAAACAGACGCAAGATGTGTTTTTGATAGCTAATTTATAATCACCAATAACTTGTCATTATTAGCTATTACTCAGTATATAAAATATACACGTAAATCATAAGAATTCACTTATTTAAAAAAACTACTTCTCCCTTAGTGAGATATTACGTCATTCCAGTTAATATTTCCTGTAGCAAAAAGCGGTAACATGTTGCTTAAATACGAAGCTCATGAACATGGTACAATACAGATAACTGGTTAAAACAGTTTGGTCGTTAAGGAGAGTGTTTGTTTGACAAGTTGTTTTGGTACTGTGTCAGTGTTTACCATATCTTTTGTAAGATGTGTTTTATGTTCATTTAAAAACAGTTGGTTCAAACTAATTAAGATTACATGTTTGCAGATTAATTTAAGTTCTTGCATTGATTGTGAAATATTCAGTTCTTCATATTAAGTGGGGATCATTTAATACTTACCTTTATATTGAAACATCTGGTTCTTACATTGATATTGGACCATTTAGTTCTTACCTTGATACTGGACCATTTAGTTCTTACATTGGTATTAGACCATTTTGTTCTTACATTAATATTGGAACATTTAGTTCTTACCTTTATACTGGACCATTTAATTCTTACATTGATATTGGAACATTAGTTCTTACCTTAATATTTTACCATTTAGTTCTTACCTTAATATTTTACCATTTAGTTCTTACCTTAATATTGGACCATTTAATTCTTTACCATTTAGTTCTTACCTTAATATTGGACCATTTAATTCTTACATTGATATTGGACCATTTAATTCTTACATTGATATCATAACATTTAGTTCTTATCTTAATATTGGAACATTTAGTTCTTACATTGATATTGGAACATTTAGTTCTTACATTGTTATTGGACAATTTTGTTCTTACATTGATATTGGAACATTTAGTTGTAACATTGGTATTGGACCATTGATATTGGACAATTTTGTTCTTACATTGTTATTGGAACATTTAGTTCTAACATTGATATTGAAACATTTAGTTATTACATTGATATTGGAACATTTAGTTCTTACATTGATATTGGAACATTTAGTTTTTACATTGTTATTAGACAATTTTGTTCTTACATTGATATTGGAACATTTAGTTCTTACATTGGTAATTGACAATTTTGTTCTTACATTGATATTGGAACATTTAGTTCTTACATTGATATTGGAACATTTAGTTCTAACATTGATATTGAAACATTTAGTTATTACATTGATATTGGAACATTTAGTTCTTACATTGATATTGGAACATTTAGTTCTTACATTGTTATTGGACAATTTTGTTCTTACATTGATATTGGAACATTTAGTTCTTACATTGGTAATTGACAATTTTGTTCTTACATTGATATTGGAACATTTAGTTCTAACATTGATATTGAAACATTTAGTTATTACATTGATATTGGAACATTTAGTTCTTACATTGATATTGGAACATTTAGTTCTTACATTGTTATTGGACAATTTTGTTCTTACATTGATATTGGAACATTTAGTTCTTACATTGGTAATTGACAATTTTGTTCTTACATTGATATTGGAACATTTAGTTCTAACATTGATATTGAAACATTTAGTTATAACATTGATATTGGAACATTTAGTTCTAACATTGATATTGAAACATTTAGTTATTACATTGATATTGGAACATTTAGTTCTTACATTGATATTGAAACATTTAGTTATTACATTGTTATTGGAAAATTCAGTTCTTACATTAATTGTGGCACATTCAGTTCAGTTCTTACATTTAGTTGTTACATTTAGTTGGAAACATTAAGTTCTTACATTAATTGTGGCACATTCAGTTCAGTTCTTACATTAAGTTGTTACATTTAGTTGGAAACATTAAGTTCTTACATTGATTGTGGAACATTTAGTTTTTAAATTAATATTGGAATATTAGTTCTTGCTTGACAAATTTCCTAAATTGTTTCCTAGGTACTCATGACAATTTTATTTATTTATTTTACTTTGACTGTGAAACAGGTCCTTTCAGCTTAGGCAAATCCCCCACAAAGTTTTCCTGTTTAGAACCAATACTAAGCATATGCGGATAAAGTGTCTTTTTCAAGGACATCACACATAGCGTTGATGGAGGATGTGTATTTTTATTTAATTAATGAATTAATGAATTAGGGGTGTTAGAGAATATTGATATAAAAGGTCACCTGATACAAACAGGAAGAAAATTATTCCTGGCTCACTCTCCATGTATAAAAAAAAAAACATCTGTAAATTAAATGCTGATTTTTGCAAAAAAAAAGAAAAAAAAGTAAACATATAACAATCTTATTTTTTATCTTACATATCTTCCTAAATTTCTATGGTAGCTGGTATTGATTAGAAATAGCAATATGACAGCATGTGTTGAAAATATGACATTATATTATATTTCCTTGCCTATTACCCTGTTTTGTATATTTCAGCTAATAACAAAAATTGTGAAAGCTGTCACTTCGATAGCAAATCAATCTGTTGACAGTAATAGACTTCTTGCTTGACCACTATAATATTGCAAGGTTACCATAGCAACAGAATTGTAGAAAATGGCATTGCAGTTATTGGGTTAATAATCTGTATGGAGTGGGAATTTACATTATTAGTTAATTACTGTGTGACACTGGCTTTGTTATAGTTAGTATAAGTATTTGGCTGTTTGAATTTCTTTGGTTTTATTGGTTGGAACATTTTAATATAGATGGACCTGACCAACTCAGTTGATGACTTTCAGTCCAGGGGTTTTGAGGTTTGAATCCCCACCTGGTTTCTGTCTCTGTGATGATTTGTCATGATCTTTGTTGTATGGCCCTCAGTCTCCCACCTCAGAATATATGGGGAAGTAGTCAGTGACTTGCATATATAAAGTTTATCAAGTACTGGTAAACATCCCAGCGGATCACAGGAACGTTAGTTAGGTGAGCTGACCCTCCTTTAATACTATTTTGAAAAAATTGTATATACATCATGCAAATAAGAAATTAATATACTACAAAATGTTTGCAGACCCTTTATTTCGTTCCTAGTTTAGAAAGTTCATAACAATCCTTAGTATATTTTCACACATTTTGTGGTTTTCCATGGCAATGTTTGTTTTAATTTCATTAACTTTTAGTAGTATGATGGATAAAAAATCAAATAAAGACCAAAGAAACTTCAAAGACTGGACATTGTATCTTTTACCCTTATAGCTTAAGTATTGCATCTAAGTAAACAGTTGGGGCACCTTTTGGACTTCTAACACATTTCTTAAGTTTCTTTTCTAATTCATTTTTTTTTTAAATATCTCCCCATAGTTTTCTCCCCTGAGACCAATTTTTTCTGAAGTCGGTACATTCAAATTTATCAAATTCAAGAACAGAAGGTTAATGCATTTGTTTCATTACAATGGTCGGAATAATTTTTAGTATATCACGGTAATGCATTGTGGGAGTAGACATAATGTCTAAACCGTCATCATAATTTGACAGTTAAATTGTTGTTGAATTTATGGTTCAACACCCTGGCTAGTTAGCATGCATGAGATAGGAAATGCTAACTTGACTTCAATATCAATCGTGTCTTGGAAACAATTTCAATTTAGTGAAAAAAGATTTAGTTTGATGCTCTCATCAGGGGCTGCTCCAGCAGTCTGGTTAATTTAAGATGTTTAATCTCATGATTTAGTTAAATACCCATTTAAGTTTTTAAAAAATAGTGGGTAAATTTACCCCTTGACTTTTGAAAATAGGGGGTAATTTTACCCCTTGACTCTTGGAAAAAGGGGGTAAATTTACCCATTGACTTTTGAAAATAGGGGGTAAATTTACCCCTTGCCTTTTAAAAAAGGTTTAAATTTACCCCTTGACCTTTGACTTTTGACAATAGAGGTAAAGTTATCCCTTGACTTTTTAAAATAGGTGATAAATTTGCCCCTTGACTATTAAAAATGGGGTAAATTTACCCCTTGATTGTTTAAAATGAAGGTAAATTTATGCCTTGACTGTTAAGAATGGAGGTAAATTTATCCCCTGACTATTGAAAATGGGGGTGAATTGATCCCTTGACTGTTCAAATGGGGATAAATTGATACCTTGACTGTTAAAAATTGGGGTAAATTTATCCCTTGATTGTTAAGAATGGGGGTAAATTTATTCCTTGACTGTTAAAAATGGTGGTAAATTTACCCCTTCATTGTTAAAAATGGGGGTAAATTATCCGCTTACTGTTAAAAATCGGGTTAATTTATCCCTTGACTGTTAAAAGTGGTGGTAAATTTTTCCCCTGACTGTTGAAAATGGGGGTAAATTTATCTCTTGACTGTTAAAAATGGGGGTATATTTTATCCCTTCACTTTTGTAAAATGGGAGTAAATTTGCAGCTTCAGATATGTTTAGCAAAGTTTATCAATTATCAATGTGAACTGAAAGATGATTATTTTAAAAAAACGCGTTGAAAATGTATATGATTTTAAATGTGTAGAAAAAAATAAAATGAATCAGAGCAAATTACCTAATTTAATAAACATTATTTAAGTATGCAATGTTTTTAAATGAAATGAATTGAAACTTTAGTGTGTTCACAAAGTAGTTACCATAATCCTTCATAAAAAAGGTCGTGGGTTTTGTCTCTGGCCGGGTCATACCAAAGACTTGAAAAATGGTACTAGAATGAAGCATCTTCACTCAGCATTTAGAGGATAGTTTTTTGGTCTGGTCATCCTGGTGTCAGTATAATGTGACTGGGTGGGGGTATCATATCATTTATCTGTGGCATGATAGTCCACTGTGGCAATGCTAAGTAATAGAATACTGTCTCAAGTAGACACCATCGCCATGTAACTGAAAAATTGTAAATGACGCTAAACACCATACAACAATAACATCATCATTGAAACAATAAACCTGGTTTAGTTTAGTATATACTCATTTATTTTAGCTCCATTCCGAAGAAAGGTCAGGTTTTATTTGAATCGCTCTTGAGTACGTTACCTGGGTAGAACCAGTTTATAAATGTTGTTTTTAATAGGCCATGGGATCTAGTGCACAACCTTGGGTATGAGCGGCCAACTCTATCAGATGTGCTACTGCCTCACTTACTCTATTTATCAAACCAGGTTGATGCGTGACCCAAGATTTGAGAGGATGCAAATAAAAATTTTAAAAAAGTTTACTTAAATGATTAATGGTAATTGCATTAAACTTATGTAATTGAAATTAAGTCATTTTATGCTGAAATTGTGAAAAAAACAATTTCCCTGAATATGGAATCACTCCGCAGGGGTTTAGTGTAAGAAGACTGTCTAACCGATTGTATTGTCTTGGCAGTTTTCACTGTAATTAATTCAATAAGTTCGGAAAACAAAATACACAATATCTAGACAAGTTTCTCCCTGGTTGTGTTTTTCTATTTTCCTTGAAACTGTAATTTGTTATTTTTGGAGACCAAACAACGAACACGTCTGGAGAGTGACATCATTGTTTCTTTATTTTACCTTGTTAATTCAGTTTGTCTGAAAACAGTGATGAACAAGGTTCCGTAATTTAAGAACCTGGTGCACAAAGCACCTTAATTGGTGCGGCTGAAACCTGCGTACATAAGTGAATATGTAAAATATTACTGGTTTCTGTGACCCGTGTCGTTTAATTCATAAGTAATGAAATCAATTTACATGTTTTTGGGGTTGAATTAATTTGGCTGGAATGCAGTATAGGTTAGAGACATTCATTCCCAAGGAATAAAACTTGGACATTCCCTCAAGTTTTGTTATTATGTAATAGATATAATTATGTATATACATGTATAAGATTCTGTTTGTAAAAGATGATTTTCGATATAACAAAAAAGAAAGCCTTTGTGCAGAACTATGGGTCATACTACTGGTGGAGAATGTTTCTCGATAATTCTTTTTTCATAACATGTCAGTTTCTAATGAAAATTGATAATACATGCGCATGCTTAAACAATTCAAATTCTAACAAATTTAATGGATGGAACTTTTGAAAAGCCCTTTGGGAACATACGGTTTCAGCTTGTTTCTTTTTGTCTTGTCTTTTCAAAGAAAACAAAAACAAACATGTCTTGTTGCATTCAACATTTAAGTGTTTGCATCATCATTACTCTGTTTCTCAGAAACTGTTTGGCCTCGAACCACAAAATGTAATGGATAGTTTTATTGTCAATCATGCAGCATCTTTTCTGGATGGCCTTTAGCTCACAAAGTTATTAATAATGCATTTATTAGCTCAATCTGTTTCTAATGAACTTAGGCGGTAACCCCAGGTGTTGCCACTTGTCTTGAGCATAATATAATTAGGCCATTATAAATTAATTCTCATCCAAATTTTTCTTAAAAAGGGGGAGGTGTGGGGAGGATTTTAATTCTTATTTCTTTTTTTCCAAATTTTTCGTTGTTTCTTTAAAAAAAAATTATAAAAAATGTGAAAATAAAAAGGGTTGGGACAGCATGAAAAATAAGGGGGTGGGTGGGGATGATTCTCTAGCAATTAATTTATCCTGGTCTAATTGATAAAATGTAATTTAATGTCATAATTGTGTTTGTGGTGTTGTGTGTGATAGCTATGTCCATTTAATGCAACATCTCCTGTTTGACGTATATTTAAAAATACTGGTACATACATTTACACAGAAACTTTGGTAATCTTACCTCCTTTCCTACCAGCCTTTCCCATGCATATTAGATTGGACATAATGGCACTTTTTCTAGTTTGCTTTCATTATCAAGATGTCAAATCAAGCAGCGATAGACATCAGATAAAGACACATAAAACAATAGTGTGAGTTGCCGTTAGATCTATATTTACCAAAATATTGACAATCCAATCTGGATCCAGGAAGTAGGACTTGAACCATGTGACACGCGCAGAGGGCAACTCTAAAACATTGATCTCCTTATAACAATCAAAAGTACAGATGTCAGATACATCAGACGTCAAATCTATTGCCAGAAAAATAAAACATGTAATTTACGTTTGCCATCTCTTTATTAAATTTATCTTGCAAAGATCCAGACATCCTTTAACATGGATACCCTGTCTAAATGTTTGTGTGAAGGTGACCTGACAAAAATATAGCTACTTGAATTTTAAAAAAATGCGTCATTACCTGACCAATGCTATATTATATCCTGATTTTTAGTTAATCAACAATCTGATGGATACATTCTTTGATTAATTTCTGCATTACTAATATTAACAAAACTGTATGTTCAGTTATGCATCCGCCTGCCAATCCAAGGGTCGTGAGTTGGAATCCTCACCCGTACCTGAGTCTCTGTGATGACTGGCAATGAACTATACATCCAGCTACTAATCCAAGGGTTGTGAGTTCAAATACCCATCCAGTAACAGTCTCTGTGATGACTGGCAATGAACTATACATCCGACTACCAATCCAAGGGTTGTGAGTTCAAATACCCAACTAGTAATAGTCTATGTGATGACTGGCAATGAACTATACATCCGACTTCCAATCCAAGGGTCGTGAGTTTGAATCGTCACCTGTACCTGAGTCTCTGTGATGACTGGCAATGAACTATACATCCGACTACCAATCCAAGGGTCGTGAGTTTGAATCGTCACCTGTACCTGAGTCTCTGTGATGACTGGCAATGAACTATACATCCGACTACCAATCCAAGGGTCGTGAGTTTGAATACCCAACCAGTAACAGTCTCTGTGATGACTGGCAATGAACTATACATTTGACTACCAATCCAAGGGTTGGGAATTCAAATACCCAGCCAGTAACATTTTATCAATATAGCCTGTCACCTGACATTTTATATATATAACCCGCCACCTGACATTTTATATCCCTCCACCTGACATTTTATGTATCTTACCTACCACCTTACATTATATATATATAACCCGCCACCTGGCATTTTATATTATATAACCTGCCATCTGGCATTTTATGTATCTTACCTACCACCTGACATTTTATATATATAACCTGCCACCTGACATTTTATATTATATAACCTGCCATCTGGCATATTATGTATCTTACCTACCATCTGACATTTTATATATATATATAACCTGCAACCTGACATTATATATATATAACCCACCACCTGACATTTTATATATATATATATAACCTGCAACCTGACATTATATATATATATAACCCACCACCTGACATTTCATATATATAGCCAGCCACCTAACATTTTATATATATAACCCGTCACCTGGCATTTTATATATAACCAGACACCTGACATTTTATGTATCTTACCTACCACCTGACATTTTATATATATAACCCGCCACCTGACATTTTATCTATATAACCTTCCACCTGACATTTATATATATATATATATATATATATATATATATATATAACCCGCCACCTAACATTATATATATATAACCAGACACCTGACATTTTATGTATCTTACCTACCACCTGACATTTTATATAATATATATAACCCAACACCTGGCATTTTATCTATATAACCTTCCACCTGACATTATATATATATATAACCTGCCACCTAACATTATATATATATATAACCCGCCACCCGACATTTTATATATAAAACCCGCCACCTGACATTTTATCTATATAACCAGACACCTGACATTTTATGTATCTTACTTACCACCTGACATTATATATATATATATATATATATATAACCCGCCACCTGACATTTTATCTATATAACCTGCCACCTGACATTTTGTATATATAACCCGCCACCTAACATTATATATTTATATAACCCACCACCTGACATTTTATCTATATAACCAGCCATCTCGCATTTTATGTATCTTACCTACCACCTGACATTTTATGTATATAACCCGCCACCTAACATTATATTCATATAACCTACCACCTGACATTTTATGTATTTTCTCAAAAAGATAACAATGACAGAGTATGCATCAGTAAATTTGACAGCAATTGTCGTATTCATATTTTAATAATGCTAACCAATATTTAGACAAAGATATTTAAAATATAAAAGTTGTATAAGAATATAATTATATATATGAAGTGAAATTTTTTAATGGTAATTATATAGATGTTTTGTGCATATGATTAAGAGTTATTAAATTGTGTTGTTGTTGTTTTTAGTTATACTTGTATAATATAATTGTCTTCTTGATAGCTACAAAAGTTATATTTGGTGGGAAAAAATGAAATAAAACCATGAAACCTATTACTAAACAAAATCATATTGGAAGTTTCTTTCAAAATGTATATTTTATAATGTTTAATGACTTTTATCATATTGGGTTCTGTTGTCTAAGTGACCCAATGTTGTGTTTTGTCAGAGTTTCATGGCCGCAAATCACCAAAGTTTCAAATCACCATTTTCAACCATTTACAAGAGTTATGCCCCTTCCCAAACTGGACATGATAATAAAGGTTCTAATTCTAATTATATTTGTATCATGGGGATAATTTAATGTGATTTTCAGAAATAGAGAGATAGGTGTAAAATTATCAAAATTGTTATGTATCGCTTTAAAAAGACAATTGTTATTGATTTTTTTCAGAGTAAAAAGGAATAATTTTGAGATTATGACTTCAAACTTTGTGCCAAACTCATTTAGCTCAGTAAGTTGCGTGTTTGACTATCAATCTAGGGTTGTGTGTTCGAATTCTTTCCAGGCCGTTTAGCTTCCATGATGATTGATATACAGCATTTCATCTCATTGTCATTTGTCTCTCACTGCTGATTTAAGTGGGAAAGTTATCAGTTACGCAGAGTTGGGTGTGCTCAAGTACTGGCTAAACTTCCAAGATCCCAGGAAACAGTGATTAGGTTAATTGATCATCTGTTAGCCATCAATTGGCATAAAAATGATGCTATAGTTTCAATCAATCAATCAGTCCATTTTACTTGGTAGAGTTTAGGGGTGAGAATTCAGCTTCGTTGATTATTCAAAAGCTAAGTCAACATTGAAAGCTCCCCCTGAGAGGATTTCCATATTCTAGAGTTCATTCAGAAACACTGCTTCCATTCATTGAATCTGCTTATATTGGCAGATTCGGTGTTAATAGACAGGATTTAGCAAAACTGTGGATGAAATTGTTCCCAAACAAGAAATATTTAAGAGTACTTGAAAAAGGAAAAGGCGATTTTTGTTATTCAATAAAGGAAATTGGCTCCAAATTAAGTCGATAGCCAAGATTTGCTCATCCATTATTGCTGTTTTATGCCGACTGAAATAACAGCTTTTATTTCCATTTTTCAGTGAGATGAATGCTTTTTTTAAGAAATCTGCCAATTTTCTGCACAATTCTCATTTTTGTAGTTGTTCTTTATTGGATATGAGAAGTGCATGCTTCATTGATTGTTGCATATTTTTATTACCAGCCATAGGAATTGATCATTTTTAAAAGAACAATGAACCTGTTATCAATCTTAATTCTACCAACAAGCTTGAGGTCATTCCAAATACTAGTAATGATCCTGAAGTCACCATAGATACTAGCAATGATTCTGAGGTCACCATAAATACTAGCAATGAGCCTGTGGTCACCATAAATACAATCAATGAGCCTGAGGTCTCCATAAATACTAGCAGTGAGCCTGAGGTCACCATAAATACTATCAATGAGCCTGAGGTCACCATAAATACTAGCAATGAGCCTGCGGTCACCATAAATACAAGCAATGAGCCTGACGTCTCCATAAATACTAGCAGTGAGCCTGAAGTCACCATAAATACTAGCAATATGACTGATGTCACAATAAATACTACCAATGAGCCTGAGGTCACCATAAATGCTAGTAATGATCCTGAGGTCACCATAATTACTAGCAATGATCCAGAGGTCACCATAAATACTAGCAATGATCCAGAGGTCTCCATAAATACTAGCAGTGAGCCTGAGGTCACCATAAATACTAGTAATGAACCTGAGGTCACCATAAATGCTAGCAATGAGCCTGAAGTCACCATAAATACAAGCAATGATCCTGAGGTCACCATAAATACTAGCAATGATCCTGATGTCACCATAAATACTAGCAATGATCCTGAGGTCACCATAAATACAAGCAATGATCCTGATGTCACCATAAATACTAGCAATGACCCTGACGTCACCATAAATACTAGCAATGAGCTGAAGTCACCATTTATACTAGCAGTGAGTCTGAGGTCACCATTTATACTAGCAGTGAGTCTGAGGTCACCATAAATACTAGCAATGAACCTGAGGTCACCATAAATACTAGCAATGATCCTGAGGTCACCATAGATAATAGCAATTAGCTTGAGGTCAATCAAAATACTAGCAATGAGTTAATAAGTCAATATTATTACTAGCAATGAGCTAATAGGTCAATATAAATACTAGAAATGTGTCTTAGGTCAATATTAATACAAGCAAGGAACCTGAGGTCAATATTAATACTAGCAATGAGCCTGAGGTCATCATAAATACTAGCAATTAGCTTGAGATCACCATAAATACTAGCAATTAGACTGAGGTAAATCCAGATACTAGCAATGAGCTAATAAGTCATTATAATTACTAGTAAAGAGCTAATAGGTCAATATAAATACTAGCAATGTGTCTGAGATCAATATTAATTTAAGCAAGGAACCTGAGGCCAATATTTATACTAGCAATGAGTCTGAGGTCAATATAAATACTAGCAGTGAGTCTGAGGTCAATATAAATACTAGCAATGAGTCTGAGGTCAATATAAATACTAGCAATGAGTCTGAGGTCAATATAAATACTTGCAGTGAGTCTGAGGTCAATATATATACTAGCACTGAGTCTGAAGTCAATATTAATACTAGCAGTGAGTCTGAGCTCAATATGAGTACTAGCAATGAATCTGAAGTCAATATGAATACTAGCAATGAATCTGAAGTCAATATAAATACTAGCAGTGAGTCTGAGATCAATATAAATACTAGCAGTGAGTCTGAAGTCAATATAAATACTAGCAGTGAGTCTGAGATCAATATGAATACTAGCAATGAATCTGAAGTCAATATGAATACTAGCAATGAATCTGAAGTCAATATAAATACTAGCAGTGAGTCTGAGATCAATATGAATACTAGCAATGAATCTGAAGTCAATATGAATACTAGCAATGAATCTGAAGTCAATATAAATACTAGCAGTGAGTCTGAGATCAATATAAATACTAGCAGTGAGTCTGAAGTCAATATAAATACTAGCAGTGAGTCTGAGATCAATATGAATACTAGCAGTGAGTCTGAGATCAATATGAATACTAGCAGTTAGTCTGAAGTCAATATGAATACTAGCAATGAATCTGAAGTCAATATAAATACTAGCAGTGAGTCTGAAGTCAATATAAATACTAGCAGTGAGTCTGAGGTCAGTATAAATACTAGCAGTGAGTCTGAGCTCAATATAAATACTAGCAATGAGTCTGAGGTCAATATAAATACTAGCAATGAGTCTGAGGTCAATATAAATACTTGCAGTGAGTCTGAGGTCAATATATATACTAGCACTGAGTCTGAAGTCAATATTAATACTAGCAGTGAGTCTGAGCTCAATATGAGTACTAGCAATGAATCTGAAGTCAATATGAATACTAGCAATGAATCTGAAGTCAATATAAATACTAGCAGTGAGTCTGAGATCAATATGAATACTAGCAATGAATCTGAAGTCAATATGAATACTAGCAATGAATCTGAAGTCAATATAAATACTAGCAGTGAGTCTGAGATCAATATAAATACTAGCAGTGAGTCTGAAGTCAATATAAATACTAGCAGTGAGTCTGAGATCAATATGAATACTAGCAGTGAGTCTGAGATCAATATGAATACTAGCAGTTAGTATGAATACTAGCAGTTAGTCTGAAGTCAATATGAATACTAGCAATGAATCTGAAGTCAATATAAATACTAGCAGTGAGTCTGAAGTCAATATAAATACTAGCAGTGAGTCTGAGGTCAGTATAAATACTAGCAGTGAGTCTGAGATCAATATAAATACTAGCAGTGAGTCTGAAGTCAATATAAATACTAGCCGTGAGTCTGAGGTCAATATAAATACTAGCAGTGAGTCTGAGATCAATATAAATACTAGCAATGAATATGAAGTCAATATTAATACTAGCAGTGAGTCTGAGATCAATATAAATACTAGCAGTGAGTCTGAAGTCAATATAAATACTAGCAGTGAGTCTGATATCAATATGAATACTAGCAATGAATCTGAAGTCAATATTAATACTAGCAGTAAGTGAGATCAATATGAATACTAGCAATGAATCTGAAGTCAATACTAATACTAGCAGTGAGTCTGAGATCAATATGAATACTAGCAGTGAGTCTGAGATCAATATGAATACTAGCAATGAATCAGAAGTCAATGTTAATACTAGCAGTGAGTCTGAGATCAATATGAATACTAGCAGTGAATCTGAAGTCAATATAAATACTAGCAGTTAGTCTGAGGTCAATATGAATACTATCAATGAATCTGAAGTCAATATAAATACTAGCAGTGAGTCTGAAGTCAATATAAATACTAGCAGTGAGTCTGAGGTCAGTATATATACTAGCAGTGAGTCTGAGATCAATATAAATACTAGCAGTGAGTCTGAAGTCAATATAAATACTAGCAGTGAGTCTGAGGTCAATATAAATACTAGCAGTGAGTCTGAAGTCAATATAAATACTAGCAGTGAGTCTGAAGTCAATATAAATACTAGCAGTGAGTCTGAGGTCAATATAAATACTAGCAGTGAGTCTGAAGTCAATATAAATACTAGCAGTGAGTCTGAGATCAATATGAATACTAGCAATGAATCTGAAGTCAATATAAATACTAGCAGTGAGTCTGAGGTCAGTATAAATACTAGCAGTGAGTCTGAGATCAATATAAATACTAGCAGTGAGTCTGAAGTCAATATAAATACTAGCAGTGAGTCTGAGATCAATATGAATACTAGCAGTGAGTCTGAGGTCAATATAAATACTAGCAGTGAGTCTGAGATCAATATAAATACTAGCAATGAATCTGAAGTCAATATTAATACTAGCAGTGAGTCTGAGATCAATATAAATACTAGCAGTGAGTCTGAAGTCAATATAAATACTAGCAGTGAGTCTGAGATCAATATGAATACTAGCAATGAATCTGAAGTCAATATTAATACTAGCAGTAAGTGAGATCAATATGAATACTAGCAATGAATCTGAAGTCAATATTAATACTTGCAGTGAGTCTGAGATCAATATGAATACTAGCAGTGAGTCTGAGATCAATATGAATACTAGCAATGAATCTGAAGTCAATATTAATACTAGCAGTGAGTCTGAGATCAATATGAATACTAGCAGTGAATCTGAAGTCAATATAAATACTAGCAGTTAGTCTGAGGTCAATATGAATACTAGCAATGAATCTGAAGTCAATATAAATACTAGCAGTGAGTCTGAAGTCAATATAAATACTAGCAGTGAGTCTGAGGTCAGTATATATACTAGCAGTGAGTCTGAGATCAATATAAATACTATCAGTGAGTCTGAAGTCAATATAAATACTAGCAGTGAGTCTGAAGTCAATATAAATACTAGCAGTGAGTCTGAGATCAATATGAATACTAGCAATGAATCTGAAGTCAATATAATACTAGCAGTGAGTCTGAGATCAATATGAATACTAGCAGTAAGTCTGAGATCAATATGAATACTAGCAATGAATCTGAAGTCAATATAAATACTAGCAGTGAGTCTGAGGTCAATATGAATACTAGCAATGAATCTGAAGTCAATATAAATACTAGCAGTGAGTCTGAAGTCAATATAAATACTAGCAGTGAGTCTGAGATCAATATGAATACTAGCAGTGAATCTGAAGTCAATATAAATACTAGCAGTGAGTCTGAGATCAATATGAATACTAGCAGTGAATCTGAAGTCAATATAAATACTAGCAGTGAGTCTGAGGTCAATATAAATACTAGCAGTGAGTCTGAGGTCAGTATAAATACTAGCAGTGAGTCTGAGATCAATATGAATACTAGCAGTGAGCCTGAGGTCAATATGAATACTAGCAATGAATCTGAAGTCAATATGAATACTAGCAGTGAATCTGAAGTCAATATGAATACTAGCAGTGAGTCTGAGGTTTATATAAATTCTAACAATGAGCCTTAGATCAGTAGGTTTATTAAGATAATACTTAGATTGTAAAACAGTGTATTACAACATCATTCTCAAAGTATTTCCAGGTAAGAACCATTACTAAGTGTATGTGCATAAAGATTCTTACTCGAGGACACCACACATAGCTGTAATTAGTGAAATACTAGCCGGCAGTTTGCCTGGTAAATAAACCACTTAATGCTGCATTAAGCTTGTTTTATAAAAGCATAGCGCAATAAAATACTACAGATGAGTTGGTAAAATGCTAACAAAAATGTGGTCAATAAAATACAAGACATTTTATGATTTTGAAACAGTGCCATAAGACCACTCAGCTGACCTGGGCAATAAAATACTAGCAAAAGATCCAGTTATTCAACCACCATATTCTTCCAATTGCCACCACGTCTGTTTAAAAGCACTATTTGTTCATATCTAAAGAAAGGAAAATAAAAAATATTATTACCTAAATTTGCCAAGAAAGCCAATGTCATATATAAATCTAATTGACTTGGATTATATACTTATAATTGTTTAACCTGCTGTCAGTTTTATTGGCTTACACCATTAAACTAGTATAATGCCATTTTAACTATAACACTTTTGGGCTCATTGGTCCCTGTTGGCCATGTATAACAGAACCGCAGTGAAATTAACTTCTGTTCCTGATAACACGTTTTTTTCAAGTAGGTGAAAAAATATGTATTTTATTATTATTTTATACAATATCAATAAACGCTTCTTTTTAATACAATGCTTTAAAGTTGTATTGAGAGAATGAAATTTTATTATCTTTGCTATATAAATGTCCTTTTAGCTTCGCTTGACCTTATTTCGTTGTGTCATTTGTTTAAAACAAAATTTCCAGAAATTTCACGTGACTTATAAATATTTTAAGACTACAGAATGTACTTTCTGTAATTAGTAATAGTTGGATTGCATAGTGGGGATTGTGACTTTCCCTAATTTAAAAACACAAGATTTAAGGTGATTAAACACCACACTTTCTGCCACACAGACTCTGGAAATTGTTTCAAGTAATTTTCTAACTAGACTAAAATAAATGCCTTATGCGTCATCCAACAGAAGTGAAAATGGAGTAAATGAAAAAAATGAAAAAATGTTCCGTGACATATTCTCAAGAGAGCAACCAAATGAGAAAGTTCATTAGTTATGTCTTCTATTAAATATAGCGGTGATCTAGGTGTAGAGTGTCCATGTTGCATGAGGAAGGTCATGGGTTTGATCCCCAGTTGGGTCATATGAAAGACATGAAAAACCGTACTAGAAGCTTCCTTGCTTGGCACTCAGTATTTAGTGAATAGTTCTAGGTCTGGTCAGCCCGGTGTCAGGATAATATATCATGTATTTGCTGCATGATACTCCAGTGTGGCAGCTCTTAGAATACTGTCTTAAGTAGACACTGTCACGATATAATTGAAAAATTGTTAAAAACGATGCTAAACACCATACAACTACAACAACATTGTTGTTTTTTTGTGGGTCACATAGTTGCATAATAGAAATTAGAAAATGGTCATTACATCAATAACTGATGATAAACCTGATCAACTTCATAACAATAATTATCATGATGATCATCATCTTAAGCGTATAATCATTATTATCATTATTATCATCATTATCATCATTATCAGAATCATTGGCTGGACCCAGTTAGCTGTCTGTAGTGTGACAATCCTGGGGTCATGAGTTAGAATCCCCGCTCGGCCACAGTCTCTGTGATGTTACTATACAACATTGCGTCTTGTCATTTGTCTCTCACTGTTGATTCTAGTGGAAAAGTTACCAGTTAATTACTGAGATGATTGTGCTCAAGTACTGGGTAACTTTAAAGGATCCTAGGAAAGTGTCATAACTTAGCTGACTATCTGCAAGCCCTCGATGGCATAAAAATGACACTAAATAACCAAACAAAACTAAATGGGGAATCTTTACCACAATCATATTTATCATATTATTACCACAATCATTATCATCATCATCATCATCTTCATCATTATACTCATAAACATTGTCATCATCAATATCATCATCAGCAGCTAGAGATATGTTCAATATTGTTCTTGAATTTGCAGAATTCGAAGGTTTGCAAAAGTTTTACTCCATGAAAATTCAGTTCTTCTCCAGGTGTACGGCTAAGAGAACTTTATTTCGCGAATGTTTTCCTCCATTAAAAATCTGCAAAAGAACTTTTCCATAAAGGCCGACAGATTTACTGTTTTTAGAAGTTAAAATGCAAAGTGAGAAAATAAGCGGGGTGGTAGTCTAATTGATAGAGTGTTGACCGCTCACGCCAGAGGTTGTGGGTTCGAACCCCCAGTCAACCGATGCCTCTCATAAAACAACACTCAGTAATGGTTCTTCCCAGGAAGCAGACTCGTGCGCGGTTTATATAAGCTTTGAGCTTTCATCGCAATCGAGCTAAAAAAAAATTAGTATAAACTAAAGTGAGAAAATTCAAACAAATCAAAACAAATATTTAAGTAGGTATTTGCACACCCACTATCAGCAGTCATTTATCTAATTACCTCAACAGGTGCTCTGTCTGATGATCTCTTGAATTATCAGCAATAAAATGATGCAACAAGTATGGAGGAGGCTGGTGTTTACATTATACTGGTGTTAAATAAAAAGTCAAACTGTTTTCCTCTTGGGCAGATTGGAATGAAAATAACAGGTTTAAAACATTCCATTGTATTAAATTGCTGAATTAGCAGCGAGGGATCTGGAAAATAAAAATCTGTCTTTTATATTTTGTTGTTGTTGTTTGTTGTTGTTGTTGTTATTGTTGTTGTATGGTGTTTAGCATCACAATTTTTCAGTTATATTGTGATGATGTCTTACAGTATTCTAAGTAAAAAAAGTTAAAACTTATTTGTTTTACTTGATTGTGAAACAAGTTCTTACATTGAACTCGGGGCAAACCATGATCGAAGTCTTCCTGATTAGAACCAGTACTAAGCATATGTGTAATAGTGTCTTGCTCAAGGTCACCACATATAGCCGTGATGATGACTGAACCCACAACTCTCAAATCATGGGTTTTGTGCTCTACCACTGGACCAAGCGCTCCACAGTATTCTAAGTACTAGAGTATCATGCCACGGACATACGGTATAATGATACCCCACCCAGTCATAATTATACTGACACTGGGCCGACAAGTCCTAGAACCATCCTCTCTTCTAAATACTAAGCAATTTATTCACGAGAGATGGTAGTTTTCATGTAGGTCATTAAAAGTTGGAGCAGGTAAAGAGAAAGAAAAAGCTTTCATAATGATGATTTATTTCTTTCATTTAAGAGAAAATACAAAGCTGATTTGTAAGAATATATTAAAAAAAGAACCATGTTGATGTAGCTAATTTCTCTGAGATAAATTGTATCAGTGTGCAGTTAAACAAATTAGTAAATTAACTGCTTCCTGAGCATATGGCCTCAGGCGTTATCAACTGGCCAAGAATAGATGAAGTTAAAAAACTAATTTCTTGAAGCTGTGTACAAGAGAAATCCATCAGTAATACCAGATAATATAGTAATCCATGAGTAATACCAGATAATATAGTAATCCAGTAGTAATACCAGATAATATAGTTTGAATACAAAAAGGCAAATTTAACTACATACATATATGTATAGTAGGATGTAGAAGTATTAATTATTAAATACAGTTACTTTTAAAATCACCAGGCCTGATTAGCTCAGTCATCAGTGCATCTGACTGTCAATCCAAGGGCCATGAGTTTGAATCCCTGCCCAGCAACAGTCTCCATGATAATCGATACACAACATTATGTCTCTCATTATCATTTGTCTCTCACCACTGATTTAAATTGGAAAGTTATCAGTTACTTGTGGAGATGAGGTGTTCTCAAATACTGGTTAACCTTTCAGAATACCAGGAAACAGTGGTTATGTTAACTGATCGTCTATTAGCCCTCAATGGCATATTCAATAATAATTATGGTAAGAATTATATAAAGTGCCGGGATGATAACGACCAACATTATCTTTTAATTTCATTAATTTGGTGCCAACTTTCTAGTAAAGGACAGTGTTGAGCTTGACATTTGAAAAATAAGGAGGGCTGTTCTTCTCACCCGAGTGTCAATGTCGCACTTGCAGGCGTCACACCTTGGCTAAGTTTTGCGTGCAGACCTATATCTCAGTAACCATTGCATGAATTGCATTGAAACTTCATACAACTCTTCCTAGTCATCAACCCTACTACAATAACAAAGTTAGATAACTCTTGCTTTAATATAATGCAAATTATGGCCCTTCTTTGACTTAGAAATTCTGGTTAGCTTGACCAGTTTATTGTTTGAGATGTATTGTGACTCATGGTTTTAGCTGCTGTTGATGATGATGATGATGATGCTTTTGCTGGTGCTGATGCTTGTGATGAGGTTGGTGTTATTTTGTTATTTACTTTGCTGCTGTTGATTATTTTGATGTTGATGATACTGCTGATCTGTTGTTGTGGCTGCTTGTGATATTGTGATGTTATGTGAAGAATCTATTGTCCTTGCTAAAGATACTTCTTTTGATGATTCTGTCAGTATTGATATTGATGCTGTGGAAAGTCATGGGTTTGTGCTGCTGCTGATGTTGCTGTTGATGCTGCTGATAATTAGTAGATTGGAACTTATGTTAATACTCAATCAAATTTAAAAGGCGCATTTTAAATTAATGTCATTTATTATTAATAGCTTTTGATCCTCATTGCATCATCCTGTTATGACATTTCATATTATATTCTCCTCTCATTGCGTCATCCTGTTATGACATTTCATATTATATTCTCCTCTCATTGCGTCATCCTGTTATGACATTTCATATTATATTCTCCTCTCATTGCGTCATCCTGTTATGACATTTCATATTATATTCTCCTCTCATTGCATCATCCTGTTATGACATTTCATATTATATTTTCCTCTCATTGCGTCATCCTGTTATGACATTTCATATTATATTTTCCTCTCATTGCGTCATCCTGTTATGACATTTCATATTATATTTTCCTCTCATTGCATCATCCTGTTATGACATTTCATATTATATTCTCTTCTCATTGCGTCATCCTGTTATGACATTTCATATTATATTTTCCTCTCATTGCGTCATCCTGTTATGACATTTCATATTATATTCTCTTCTCATTGCATCATCCTGTTATGACATTTCATATTATATTCTCCTCTCATTGCATCATCCTGTTATGACATTTCATATTATATTCTCTTCTCATTGCGTCATCCTGTTATGACATTTCATATTATATTCTCCTCTCATTGCATCATCCTGTTATGACATTTCATATTATATTCTCCTCTCATTGCATCATCCTGTTATGACATTTCATATTATATTCTCTTCTCATTGCATCATCCTGTTATGACATTTCATATTATATTCTCCTCTCATTTTCATTTTATTTGGATTACACAAATGGCATGTATATATGCAAAATCTTCTGTAAAGGATGTTAAGAATAATAAGCAAATCTCATATCAGCTATTGCCTCATCTTCCAAAATAGTGCCAAATGAAAAATGTAAAGTTGTGTTATCTTTCTCATTTGTTTTTTAATTTTGATATTTTAAACAAAATTAATGAATAATTTAGTCATCAATTCAATTTAATTTGATTGAGGTAAAAGATATGAAATGACTACTTCAGTGTAAAAAGTCAGCTGCACTCGCAATTTCCACAAACATCCATATCACAGTATTTAATGTTATCCTCAGTTACAAAATTGATGGCCACAATCGTGTGCTGTATGGCATTTAGTGATGCTTCCAACAAATTGTCAGTTGGATCAAGATGGTGTCTGCTCCAGACAGGACTATCACTGGAGTAGTATGCTGCAGACTCATGATTTCATGCTCAATCACGTCATATTATACTGACATTTTGTATTGGTGGAAGGACAGTAGTTCTACTCAAATTCATTTTGAGGTCTCAATTCTTCCCCAGTTAAACAGGATGCCATCTAAATCCCATAATAAATGTGCTGGCACCAGTGACCCAAGTGACCAGACCCAGAACTTCAATCTCTCAATGCCGATCATGTTGTACTAAGTTATAATCTACAGCCACCAAGGACAGGCCAGGCAAGTACACTACCAAGCGAATACCAAAAACTCCTACATCATACCATCATACATAACTACACAGATAATGTGTCCATTGCAGAGTGGTCTAAAGCACCATCTCAAGGTCACTAACCTCTAACCACTAAGGTTATAGATTCGATTCGCTTGCTCCAAAAACTTTATGTGAGAAAGTTTGCTAGTTACTTGTGGAAGGACGGTGGTTCCACTCAGATTCATTCTAAGGTCTTCCTCCACCAATAAAACTGAATATGCTATATATAACCTGAGGTCTTCATCCACCAATAAAACTGGATACGCCATATATAACCAGAAATGTGTTGAAAATGACATCTGTATCAACTAGTTGTTGTATGGTGTTTAGCGTCGCTTTCAACAATTTTTCAGTCATATCGCGACAGTGTCTACTTGAGACAGTATTCTGAGCGCTGTCACACTGGAGTATCATGTCATAGATACATGGTATGATACCCCACCCAGTCACATTATACTGACACCGGGCCGACCAGACCTAGAACTCTCCTCTAAATGCTGAGCATCAAGCGAGGAAGCTTCTAGTACCATTTTTAAAGTCTTTGGTATGACCCGGCCGGGTATCGAACCCACGACCTTGTGCATGCGAGGCGGACACTCTACCACTAGACCACGCCACGGTCTCTGTATCAACTAAGACAAACTTCTAATTTAAAGGGATTATAATGGCCTATTACTGTCAATTCCCTGTCCTAAGTACACACACCCTGCATGAAGATATACTTATAACTTAGAGAAATACGCGTTTAAAGTGTCTAATTGCATAACTTCTTTATTACAAACATAGGATTTCTGAAGCCACGTTTTTGTTTTTGTTTACATATGCCATTTTCAAAGAACCGCTTTCAGGTTTCCGATCAATCATGGGATAACATCGTGAAGACTCGTTCCCGATCTTGTTTTCGAGGCTTTGTTTGGGAAGTTTACGTAGTTCAATGTAAACATTGCGCAATACTTTATTGTGGGACGTATTAAAGTTTTGGCCAATATTCAATTACTATTAATTTGATAACTTTCATTTAAAAAAAGGTTATACGTCAATACATAAGCATTATTTTGTGCATACTGCATACAGCAAAAGTCTGGATTAACAGCGTGTTTGTGTTACTTGCCAATATAATCTCTTTAACATATAGAAATTCATTAATATTTCTTTTTGATTATTTTTTTTTACATTATTTATACATAAATCAGTACATTTGCCTGTTACCTATCAAAAACCCATCAGCCAATACAGAGGTAAGTGAAACTGATGATAAGGGAGATAATTACTGACAGGGGAGATAAAAAGGCCATTGAGACTGATTTACAAACTACCTGTGTTTGTACAGTGAAACACAGGGATGTTTACCTGTCCGTGTATCAAGTCCTCCAGAAATATACCCCTCTCAAATAAATCACATTTTTTTACTTATAATAAGTGAAAAATAAAAAAAATGTCAGACCTATTTGGTCTCTTTTAACTTTTCTTCCTAAAGTGGGGGCAATATCAGGCTGATAACTAGAAATAAAATAATGTTACTACCGGCAACTCTCTTGATCAGTTAAAGGGGAATGGGCTTCTAGCGGATAACAAGTGGGCCCAGTGTAAAACCAGGAGAAAACCAGGGGGAAATCCTTGATAAGGCAACTTTGTAACCCAGCCCTTTCAATGACTTTATATACTATATAAGCCGGGCCAAATTTGCTCAGTTGGTTACGTGTCTGACTATCAATTTAAGGGTTATGAGTTGGAATCCCCACCTGGCAACAGTCTCTATGATGATTGATATACAACATTGTGTCTCATTATCATTCATCTCTCACCACTTATTCAAATGGGGAAGTCATCAGTTAATGGTGGAGATCGGGTGTACTTGAGTATTGGTTAACCTTCCAAGATCCCAGGAAACGGTGGTTCGGTTAATTGATCATCTATTAGCCCTCGATGGCATAAAATGATGCTAAATATTCAATCAATTATATACTATATACTATATAAATGGCAATGTGTGTTTCTGTATTGAAACTAGGGGATAATTAGTGGACCCAGTGGAATAATTCTTGATTAGGCAACTTGTAAACCGGCCCTTGCAATAATTTTGTATGCAGTTTCATGACAATTATTCTGTATATAAACAATGTAGATCCAAATCACACACACACACACATTTTAGTTGATAAAAAAATTGGAGGAAGACCTTCCGCAAGTAACTGGCAAACTTTCTAACGTAAAGTTTTTGGAGCAACCGGGATCATCGAACCTACAACCTTAGCAGTGAAAGGTCAGAGATCTTCAGACCACGGAGGACCCCAGATCACACCCTGGGTAACTTCAATTGTTCACTGTGTCAACGAATATATTCTATATAAGTTGATAATAAAATGATCCAAAATTAAAGTGGGAAGAGTCTATTATAAAGATACAGCATACTATTTTAGGGTTAGAGAGATAAACTTCAGGAATTATATACACACAGCATGGACTCCATATAAATTTTTGTCTGGAACAAAATATTTTGATTATTATAAACTTTTCACTAATCAAATGAATGGATTTTCACCTCTCAAAAGAAAAACTTGATATTTGTTGATTTCATTTCAAAGACATAACACAATTTTAATGTCAAGCAATAATGTCTAAGAGTGAAGCTTTTGTTTGCTGTAATTTATGAAGTTGTCTTTATATTGCTCTGTGCCATTAGCAGTTTTAACTGTGAAGGCAACTGTGGGAGCAGCTGTGTAATTTACATGTTCTTGTGGAGTACCGAATTTATCCAAATAACATCTGATGAAACAAAACCTAAATTGGAAGTACAGAATGCAATCAAGAAATGACAAAAAGTAGACTGTTTTATCAAGGGGTTAATGTTAAATTCAACACCTCCTGTGGTATTAATAGATTGCATGGTGTTTTGTATTTAGCCATATTTTGGTCATATCACTACAACTTCTGCTTGCAACTGTTTTCCAAGCACTGCCATACTGAAACTTAGGCCACTATAAATTAATTGCTGGATTGTCATCCAAAATATTTTTTTATTATGAAAATAGCAATTAATTTATTATGGCCTTGTGTAGCTTACATGCTGTAAAATATCCAGTCACATTATACATTCATTTTTTACCCCCCCCCCCCCCCCGGCTAAAACAAAATCAGATTTTGACCAAGAATATTATAATGCCAAGTTGAACAAGTAGGCACCAAGTGGTCAAATAATCTGTGGTCAAGTATTTTTTGGCCAAAGATTACCCAGCAGCAAGATGATCAGTTTCCTGTGACCAAGAAATCCTGGGGTTACTGTGACCATGTTGTTTAATAGTACTCTGGCTGCTGTTTAACCAACATATACTTAAATATTTTAAATATTAAACCTTAGAAAAGCAGCCAGGTGATCATGGTTTTCGACTTGTTCCGGAGTAAAACAAATCGTTTCATTGACATTGATTATATAATAGAGGTCAATATAACCAGTCAAAAATTAGTTAAGTTTTTAAGTAAAATGTTGGTGAAAGACTTACTCTGAAGTCAGCTAACCCCTTTCTCCATGGATAATTAACCACAACGTTTATCTTGTTTTCACCAAAATATATGAAGAGGCTGAATGAGAAAAAAAGATGACTAAATGGGAAAGTATGGTAAGACTTTTATTGTCTTCCCCAGACAAGCAACTCATCTGAAACTGTACTTATCAAGCATTGGACAGTTGTGGGGGTAAGATATTATCATTATCACGTCCCTGGAGAAATGCATATTGCTATAGAGAGTTATTTCATTGTTAATACTTCCCAAATATGGTCTGTTCTGATGTGGCCCTGGGAAATTAGTTCAAACTAACTTGATGAAATTGTAGACTTGATTGACCTTTATGCTAGGTGCATGTGCAATTAATTTTGTAGATCCTTGAGAATGGTACGATTCTGAAAATAGCTGAAACTCCGATTTTTGATATTTGCTGGAAGAAATCTGTCCTTCATAAATCCGTACTTTACAATATTAATCCTATCACTTATCTCTCAACACTGAAGTCACCCTGGCATTCTATAGCCTTATGCTTGATCCAAAAACTTTATGTGAGAAAGTTTGCCAGTTACTTGCGGAAGGACGTCATGGTTCTTCTCAGATTCATTGTTAGGACTTCCTCCGACAAATATAACTTCAGATGTCATTATATAACCTGTTATTTGTTGAAAATGGAATTATATCCCATTTAAAAAAAAAAAAAATTATTTAAAAATAATAATAATTGAAGTTGCGTAATAGTTATAACACTGATGAAATATAACACACATCACCACAATAAAGGTTTAATATTTTCAATTTTTATTGATATTGCCAATCAGTTGTGTTTAATTTTTTTAATGAATATGATAAACATTTCAAAAGTGCATAATATTCACCATACTGTATTGTTGAAAGTCTCCCAGCATTTGATAATGGCAGTTTTTCAAACTCAATGATGTCAGCTAGACAAATTTGAAAGAATTTCAATATATTGTGTGATCACCACCATGACTGTTAATTTGACTTCTCCAATTGGCAAGGCATGGATTCTAACAACTGTCTTAACGTCTCACACACCAATTAATTTTGTACTGTTCTACATATAGAGACATGCACTTCTGGAACACTGGATACATTACCAATGGTTCTAAAACTGCCTTATTCCCATAGAAAGTCCTCTGTTGGTCCAAATATGCAGAAAAAAACATGGGGTTGACCAGGTTGCTTTTTCACAATTTCGATGGTTTGATGGCACCCCGTCATTTTTGACAATTTTGCCCATTTGTTGCAGTGTATTACTACGCATCTTTAAACTGTTATAGCATCATCAAACAGTTCCCAGGGTCACCCAAACTTGGCAGAAATCATGAAAATGTTCCAATGTTCCCATATGCACAAAGAAATATGACATTTTATGCATTTTTAAAAAAAAAATTACCCAACCGCTTTACACAGCTCTAATTTCTTGGGCGTAATAATCTTGCTGCCGTCATGTAAGGGAGGTAATTGTTCAGTGAGACCTTGAAGAGTAGAAATTGTCATGACATGTGACTGAAATTTTTGTCAAACAAACCTTTACCATTTCTAAATATAAAAATACGCCTTTTGAATTCATCGCGTAACTGTTTTCAAATTCATGCACCAAAATAAGATGGCGGTCACACATGCATAAATCAGTTTCGGACGACTCGAAAACAGGAAAAACTGCCAAATTTTTTTAGCCATTTCACCTTAATAAAAATAATTCTAGAAAAAGAAATACTTTGAAAATGTCCTTGTATTGCCTCCTATAGTGTATCTATCTGATTGCATATTCATTTTATTGTATATGCAACATTACATAACTTAAGTGTCAAAATACATGACCATATATGGATAAATAGTTGTTTTTGCTTCAAATAATGCTCTGTTTTGTTGCAAAACTATATATTTGACTTTTATTTATATCTATAACAAACAAATATTAATGTTTGAAGGTGCCAAGCAGTAATTTGCATGTCACTGACACTAACTATGCCCCCTTTTTCGATACATGAATGAATAACATACTTTTGTACATGCATTAGATTAATTATCAACTATGAATATATCCCTTACCAATTGAGGTATCTATTAGGCATATATTAAATTCCAATACTATTTTGTTTTTTTTATTAATAAAAATAGCAAATGAAAGTAAAGTGTGCATGAAAGTCACTTTAAAGCAAGAAAATGAAACGATGAATGAAAATGAGACAAAATATGGATACAGCATATTTGGCTGGACCGATAAGCTCATTGCAAAAAGACGGTTTGCTAAAGCGCATCTCATTTCGACAAATTAGTTTGAAATAAATATATCAAAGAATATCGCGATAAGAAATATTTGTCGCGAGATGACTCGTTACTTTACAGATTTTCCAAAACTGGCATAAAAAAATGGGCAGTTCAAATAGAGTTGTTGCAATAATTATATGAAAATTAGAAATTGCCATATTGGAGAATGCTATACTGTTGCATGTGGAGAAAAATATTGTACACATTCAATAACAGACAGTGAAAAAACATCATCTTCAATGAGAAAAATCTATATTCTATAGCAAGCATCATGTATTTTTATTTGAAAAAAAAGTAAGAAGAACAACCGAAAGAAATCAGATGATGGTACAAAAGTTTCAAGCACAGGTTAACTAAACGCTGAGAAATTATTACGCGAATCTGTTTCACGTCATTTCAAAGATGTCGCATTTTAACATTTACCTGAATGTCCAAGAGTAGGTAAATACTGTGTATAAGCCAGACCCAGCCGCATAAATATCACCAATGAGGAGAAAAAAATGACAGTAAAACAAAAATGGCAGTCATACGCCATACCATTAAAATGAAACGCGACAGTTTGGCGGTCGGTATATCGAAAACTGGATACAGAGCTGTTGATAACAAATATCAATGACAAAATAATGAAACAGGAAATTTCTCCATAATTCATGATCAATATAATATTAATTGATAAACAGCAACATAAAAACAATATTGCTCATACGCGACTAACCGTATTGTCAAAAAGCATGCGCTAAAGAGTGGAAACAGTATCACGATAAATGTTACCATTTTTATGTGGGTGGGGTATGAATTATACATAAATAATGAGTTCCTAGCACAAAAAAAATGGTTTAACTTACATGAATCATGAAATCTGGATGCAGTGAATGCTCTAGACATGCTTTTGTTGTGATATATTAGCATCACTGTCTCTCTGTGTGACTTTCAAGCGTTTTTAAGTGCAAACTTCTATTCATTTTAGCCAGGATTTTGACACAGATGGCTAAAATCAAGTCTTATCACATGATGCAGCAAAGCATATTTGCAAACATGATCATTTCTTTTTCAGTTAAATAGATGATCTCACATTGTGTTCCTTCCATTGAATTGAATAAATCCTGATTCCAACATTTCCATGACAAATTTTCAGCTGCTCAGTCTCATTGCCATATTTGCTTTACTGTTTTAGCTTCAAGTTTGGTTTTGCCTGTGTGACACTTCTCTATGTCACTCAAAGTCATCCATTTTTCACAAAAATACATTTATTTTTCCATTTAAAGGTTTCAGATACAGTATTTCCCATAGAAAGTGACATGTTTTGAAAAAGAAAGTAAATCTGAATCACAAAGATGCAGTTTCCTCCCAGCGTCTACCGAAAATGATCTGGTTCTTGAACATCTCACACACCAATTAATTTTGTACTGTTCTACATATAGAGACATGCACTTCTGGAACACTGGATACATTACCAATGGTTCTAAAAGTGATTTATTCCCATACATAGTCCTCTATTGGTCCAAATATGCAGAAAAAAACATGGGACTGACCAGGTTGCTTTTTCACAATTTCGATGGTTTGATGGCACCCCTTCATTTTTGACAATTCTGCCCATTTGTTGCAGTGTATCACTACGCACCTTTAAACTGTTATAGCATCATCAAACAGTTCCCAGGGTCACCCAAACTTTGCAGAAATCATGAAAATGTTCCAATGTTCCCATATGCACAAAGAAATATGACATTTTAAGCATTTTTAAAAAAATAATTACCCAACCGCTTTACACAGCTCTAATTTCTTGGGCGTAATAATCTTGCTACCGTCATTAAGGGAGGTAATTGTTCAGTGAGACCTTAAGTTGTTTCTGTGGATGTTACTCCATTTCCCTTGAAGAGCTGCAGTTGTAGCTCGCTGCATGCCTTGTTGAGATGTTTTTCAGTTTTACATATTTTAAGTTCAAGCTCTTCCCCGTTGTGCTCAATGGGGTTTACTCAGGCAATTTTGATGGCCAATCAATGGTTATGATCCCCTGCTCTCCAATAATCCATTGTTAGTCAGCAATGTGAGGAAATTCATTATAATGTATTGGAACCTTAGTCCTTGATGTCTACAGAACACCAGAACGATTACTGGGTGGAGACACTTTGGTCACTAGTGTTTCGCTGTTGCTGATCACCCTCACAGATAACAAGTGCTCACATTTCAATCACATAATTGATTATTGCATATATACACAATGACTTTGGAATTGGTAAAAATATTTCAGTATCTCGCTGATATCACACAACATATCTGACATTTTAACCTTTGACATTTGTAGTGATAGTGTTTGTTTTGTGTTTACAAAAAATTGCATAAAAAAGTATAGTCCCAAAAAAATCACACCTGCTTATCTCTCACATGTGTAAAAACAATACTATGAAATGAAGGCGCTATCTTTCAATGAGAAATCCTAATTTTTCTCCGGTTAAAATGCAATGAATAAAATACTCTTCAACACTCTGTGGGCATTTTGATTCGCAAATTTTTGAAAAGCGTAGTAAACAGCTTGTTTTGAGTTCAATATGAAATTTATTTGTCATATTAAATATTCAAATAATAGTGTAATACAATAAAATACAAAATTTGTCAATTAGCTTCATTAAAACACCACATATTATTGGATTCAAATAACAGTAATCAACACAAGATCATGAACTAATATGCAGGGTGGTTTGAAATGCATGTAAACTCCTGTGTGGTTTGAAATGTATGTTAACTCCTGTGTGGTTTGAAATGCATGTCAACTCCTGTGCATGGAATTACTTTATTTGTAATGTTGCTTTTAATAAAGATTCACTCACCTCTTACCACTAAGGTTTTAAGTTCGAGTTCTGCTCCCTCAAAAAACCTTTATGTGAGAAAGTTTGCTAGTTACTTGTGAAAGGACAGTGGTTCTACTCAGATTCATTCCAATGATCTTCCTCCAACAATGAAAAAAGATATGCCATATATAATCTAAAATGTGTTGAAAATGGCAATAAACCCCATCAAAAAATAATTGGAAAAAAAAAAAAAAAAATTGGCAATTCTGCTGCATTAAAACACCACATATTATTAGATTTAAATAACAGTTATTTACACAAGGTCATGCACTAATACTCGGGGCGGTTTGAAATACATGACATTGTATAAACACCTATGCACGGAATGACTTTACTTGTATTATGCTGTTTTAAGTAAAAAATAATTCATTATTTAAGTAGATAGCACCATATCTGGAGCATTACACCATTATTATACACTTATCTCACTACCAGCAATTTAATTTTTGTTTCCAGCTGAAACTGTTTGTATCCTTGAGTGAGGCTGAACAACAAGTCGTTACCATTTGTATGTCTCTGGTGAAATGTTTTTGCTTGGAATGTTTGTTTTTTCCTCCTTTATTTTGCAAAACATGGCTTGTGGTGACATAGCCCAGGAAATTACGTGAACCTAACATGGGAGAATTGCAGACAATGCCTTATAAGGGCATTTAATTATTTATGTGTTACATGCCGAGAGAAGTTTACAGTGCTTATAAATATCAGCTCACCAAAATGTGAGTATAATGACACAGGACTGGTGCAAGTCCCCTAAAGCTTTAAGCTTACCTCAGATATTTTTTTTTGAGCCATGATTATGACCCGTATTTTATTAATACATACATACAAACATAACATGACAACATATAATTGTTAATACATACATACAAACATAGCATGACAACATATAATTGTTAATACATACATACAAACGTAACATGACAACATATAATTATTAATACATACAAACATAACATGACAACATATAATTGTTAATACATACATACAAACATAACATGACAAAATACATACAAAAATAACATGATAACATACATACAAACGTAACATGACAACATAGAATTGTTAATACATATATACAAACATAACATGACAACATAGAATTGTTAATACATACATATAAACATAACATGACAACAGAATTATTAATACATACATACAAACATAACATGACACCATAGAATTGTTAATACATACATACAAACATAACATGACAACATAGAATTGTTAATACATACATACAAACATAACATGACAAAATAGAATTGTTAATACATACATACAGACATAACATGACAACATAGAATTGTTAATACATACATAAAAACATAACATGACAACATAGAATTATTTATACATACATACAGACATAACATGACAACAAAGAATTGTTAATACATACATACAGACATAATATGACAACATAGAATTGTTAATACATACATACAAACATAACATGACAACATAGAATTATTAATACATACATACAAACATAACATGACAACAAAGAATTGTTAATACATACATACAAACATAACATGACAACATGGAATTGTAAATACATACATACAAACATAACATGACAACAGAGAATTTTTAATACATACATACAAACATAACATGACAACATAGAATTGTTATTACATACATACAAACATAACATGACAACATAGAATTGTTAATACATACATACAAACATAATATGACAACATATAGTTGTTAATACATACATACAAACGTAACATGACAACATATAATTATTAATACATACAAACATAACATGACAACATAGAATTGTTAATACATACATACAAACATAACATGACAACATAGAATTGTTAATACATACATATAAACATAACATGACAACATAATTATTAATACATACATACAAACATAACATGACACCATAGAATTGTTAATACAAACATACAAACATAACATGACAACATAGAATTGTTAATTCATACATACAAACATAACATGACAAAATAGAATTGTTAATACATACATACAGACATAACATGACAACATAGAATTGTTAATACATACATAAAAACATAACATGACAACATAGAATTGTTTATACATACATACAGACATAACATGACAACAAAGTATTGTTAATACATACATACAGACATAACATGACAACATAGAATTGTTAATACATACATACAAACATAACATGACAACATAGAATTATTAATACATACATACAAACATAACATGACAACAAAGAATTGTTAATACATACATACAAACATAACATGACAACATAGAATTGTAAATACATACATACAAACATAACATGACAACAGAGAATTTTTAATACATACATACAAACATAACATGACAACATAGAATTGTTAATACATACAAACAAACATAACATGACAACATAGAATTGTTAATACATACATACAAACATAATATGACAACATAGAATTGTTAATACATACATACAAACATAACATGACAACAAAGAATTGTTAATACATACATACAAACAACATGACAACATAGAATTTCAATGTCTTGAATTGCCATATTATTTGTCATTCAATAATCAATCATATCAATTATCACTTTTTCATTAATCAATAATTCTACACTAACGAATAAGAATGAATGAATGAATGTATGAATGAATGAACAAACAAAGAAGAAACAAGTGATTGCATATTTTCATTATGGTCATAGTTGCAGTTTATATTACTTGACCAATAGTGCCTCAAACATTATTAAAAAAGACCCACACCATTAAAGGGTGAGTATGTAGGTAAGTAATGTTTTAGTTATTTAATATTTTTAAGCAGGCCCAGAATAGTTTTATTTTATTTTTAACCAGTTTTTTTAAAGTTGAAAACCTGGTTATTAGATTGACGAAGTTAGCAGGCGAGCGGGCATATGGGGGATGTCCAGATTTTTGTTTCTGTTCAATAACTAGAGTACTTTTCATCGGAACTGAACCATACTTACACAAAGTGTGTACCTCTATAATATCTAGGCCAGGTCTGATAACTAGCCAAACGGACCATTATCTTCAGAGTTATGGCCCTTTAATTAGTCAAAAATGCTAAAATTGCCTGTTTCCGCTCAATTACTAGAGTATTCTTTATTAGAACTGAAGTAAACTTACACAAAGTGTGAATCTCTATAAATTCTAGGCCAAGTTCGATAATTAGCCAATTCAGACCATTATCTTTGGAGTAATGGCCCTTTAATTAGTAAAAAATGCTAAAACTTACCATTTCCGCTCAATTACTAGAGTATTCTTTAATAATACAGTTTAAAAAAACACCAACATGTAAAAACGCTAGTTAAAATTTAAAACCGACGCTTCGGCTTGTCGCCTTAATCATGGAACTCTCCAGTTTATCAAAATATCTAATGTTATTAATTATTGTTGTGGGAACTAAATGTTTATTACTGCCTAGCTGACAATGTAGTAAAGAAGTTGGGATAACTGTTGTTCAACAGAGATGTGTGTAAACAACATTGGATAATTTAAACAAATATTAATTATTTATATGTCTGTTTATCAATGTCTGCTATGATGTCATGTTTTACACAACAAAATAATATAAAAACAATTTGTAGTCATTGTAGTACACAGAAAATGTCATTTTATACTCCTATGAGAAATGAAAAATGTGAGGTGAGAGACAATTTCATTAATCTTTACAGATATTAAAGTGTTTTTTGGTGTATTTTAACTACACATTTAAGGAGCCTTTGCTGAAGTATGGTTAGAGAAGGGATGGCAAAGTCTGGCAATAGGGGAAAGTTATCAGTTAATTGTAGAAATGGGGTGTGCTCAAGTACTGGTTAACCTTTTAGGATCCCAGAAAAGAATGGTTAGATTAACTAATCATCTGTTAGCCCTCGATGGCATAAAAATGATGCTAAATATTCAATTAATCAATCAATCATCTTTGTAAAGGTATGACACAGACAACTATAGGACAATTGTCCTCCCCTGTAGAGTATTTGATCCAGCAAGCTTCCTGTCGGTAGTCAGCAGATGACTTCTTTGCTGCCTTATAGTGTGTTAAATCTCCTGCTGGCTCATCCAGCGGTAGATGATATCTTACAACAATCTTGTTATCTAATGAAACAGGACATTACATTACCGTGGTCCTCCGTTGCCAAGTGGTTTAAGGCGCCATCTCAAGATCATTTATCTCACCACCAAGGTCGTAAGTTCAAGTCCGCTTACTCCAAAAACTTTATGTGAGAAAGTTTGCCAGTTATTTGTGGAAAGACGGTGGTTCTACTCAGTCTGAGGTCTTCCTCCACCAGTAAACTGGATATGCCTTATATAAACTGAAATGTATTGAAAATTGAATTAAACCTTATTAAAAAAAAAAGAAACAAAAAAAAAAGAAACAAAACATTACATTATAATAAACTGCGGCATGGTCTTGTGATATAGCATTTGCTTCACATGTGAAAAGGTGTGGGTGACATCGAAGACTTGAAAAATGTTACTTGAATTATCCTCGCTTAGCGCTCAGCATTTAGAGGAAAGTTCTATTATATATAGTTGGTATTTGTGACTGTTTGGAGTATAATACTACATGTCTGCAGCACGGCACTCCAATGTGGTAGTATTACATTGTTGTTATTTAATTAAGGAACAGAAATGCTTTATTACAGCATTTTTATGACAGATTCAGATGATCACCTTTTTGTTCTTGCCATATTATATTAGTTGCAAGGGTTGTGGGCTCGCATAATTTATTACCCTGCTTAAAACAGAAAGAGCCCCTGTTGATACTCTTCTTTACAAACTGACAACATGTTAGTATAAACAGTCTAAGCAGATGAGCTGATTTGCTGTCAGTCTTTAGGAAATGAATGTATATGCTGTCAATCCATAGTATGTGAACTGATAATGCTGTCATAATGTAGCAGATGAGCTGATATGCTGTCAGTCTTTAGGAAATGAGCTTATATGCTGTCAATGAGCTGAAAATTGCTATCATAATAGCTAATATCCTATCAGTCTTAGGTATTGAGCTGATAATTGCTATCATAATAGCTAATATGCTATCAGTCTTACATAATGAGCATAAATGCTGTCAGTCTGCAATAGATAAGCTAATAATTTTATGCTATCAATCTAAAGAAAAGAGCTGATATGCTATCAGTCTGTAGAAGATTATCTGATTGGCTGTCAGTCTGTAGAAGATGATCTGATTGGCTGTCAGACTATAATGAATTAGCTGATACATCGTCAGACTTTACCAGATATGCTGAATTGATGTCAGGCTGTAGTAGTTGGCTTATCTGCTATAGACTGACAACATATCAGTTCATCTACAGCAGAGTTGGGACTGCATCAGTGGTCTAGTGGTAGTGTGCCTGTGGTATGCTACTCCAGTGTTTGCAGCACTTCAAATACTGTCTCAAGAAGACACCATTGCAAAATGACTGAAAATCTTTTGAAAGTGACACTAAATACTATACAACAACAACAAAATAATTGTCAGTTGTCTGCAGACTTGCAGCATACCATCTCATCTGCTGTAAGCTAACATCTTATGTCAGTCTGTAGCATATCACTATATCTGCTACAGGCTGACAACAAAACAGCTCATCTGCTATAGGCTGACAAAATATCAGCTTACCTTGTACAGTCATTTGCACCATATCAACTCATCTGCTACAGGCTGACAAAATATCAGCTTATCTGCTATAGGCTGACAAAAAAATCTGCTATAGGCTGACAAAATATCAGCTTATCTGCTATAGGCTGACAAAATATCAGCTTATCTGCTACAGGCTTACAAAATATCAGCTGACCTTGTACAGTCACTTGCACCATATCAACTCATCTGCTATAGGCTGACAGAATATCAACTCATCTGTTATAGGCTGACAAAATATCAGCTTATCTGCTATAGGCTGACAAAATATCAACTCATCTGCTATAGGCTGACAAAATATCAGCTTGCCTTGTACAGTCACTTGCACCATATCAACTCAATTGCTATAGACTGACAAAATATCAGTTTATCTGCTATAAGCTGATAAAATATCAGCTTATCTGCTATAGGCTGACAAAATATCAACTCATCTGCTATAGGCTGACAAAATATCAGCTTACCTTGTACAGTCACTTGCACCATATCAGTTCATCTGCTATAGGCTGACAAAATATCAACTCATCTGTTATAGGCTGACAAAATATCAGCTTATCTGCTATAGGCTGACAAAATATCAGTTTATCTTGTACAGTCAATTGCACCATATCTGCTATAATCTGACAATAGATCAGCTTACCTTGTACAGTCACTTGCACCATATCAACTCATCTGCTATAGGCTGACAAAATATCAACTCATCTGTTATAGGCGCCAAAAGATCAGCTTATCTGCTATAGGCTGACAACATATCAGCTTATCTTGTACAGTCACTTGCACCATATCTGCTATAGGCTGACAAAATATCAACTTACCTTGTACAGTCACTTGCACCATATCAACTCATCTGCAATAGGCTGACAAAATAACAACTCATCTGCTATAGGCTGACAAAATATCAGCTTATCTGCTATAGTCTGACAAAATATCAGCTTATCTTTTATGGTCACTTGCACCATATCAACTCATCTGCTATAGGCTGACAAAATAACAACTCATCTGCTATAGGCTGACAAAATATCAGATTATCTGCTATAGTCTGACAAAATATCAGCTTATCTTGTACGGTCACTTGCACCATATCTGCTGTAGGCTAACAAAATATCAACTTACCTTTTACAGTCACTTGCACCATATCAACTCATCTGCAATAGGCTGACAAAATAACAACTCATCTGCTATAGGCTGACATAATATCAGCTTATCTGCTATAGTCTGACAAAATATCAGCTTATCTTGTATGGTCACTTGCACCATATCAACTCATCTGCTATAGGCTGACAAAATTTCTGGTGAATGCATCTGCTTAGCAACAGACTGATAGTCATCTGTTCCAAACTGACATAATATAAACTGGCAAACCCAACCTGACAACTGCAAACAAATATGCTCACTTGCTCTATGGTCACTGTTGCTTTTATTATCACAGTCATATCCTAGATGTTCTCTCAGACATGTGATGTCTTGCATATCGTATTATTGACAAGATGGGGATGTCATTTCACGCTTGATTAATGTTCTGGCTGCAAAGGCCGATCATAGGTATGGTGCATTCTGAAGCTAATAAGCTCTTGTCCCCTGCCAGACAGGCAACTCATTTCTTTTCTTCATTTGGAACTGTTCTTTACCTACTATTTGACAAGTTATAAATTCATTATCATTTATATATCCCTTGGGAAATGGATTTTGCTATAAATGGCCACTTTGTCGATATTTCCAACATATGGTCTGTTATGTCAAAAGTCCAGAAATTCAGTCGAACATGGAAAATTGCAGAATTATTCAAGAATATAATCAGGTGAGGGAAAAATGATATCTATTTTGATATGGCGTGATGTATGGTGTTTAGTGTCACTTTCAATATTTTTTTCAGTTTTCTCACGACAGTGTATTTTGTATTTTGAGCACTGTCACACTGAAGTATCATGCTGCAGATGTATCACCCCACCCACGCAGTCTCATTATTCTGATGCTGGGCTGACCTCTTAATACTGAGGATGCTGTTTTAATCCTTTTTCATTATTCAAAGTTGATGAATAACATTTAAACATATCCACGCTAATTGAAATGTCTTAATCTCAAAAGGAAATTAACTGAAAGGTGGTGCAATTTATAATTTTGCCTTTATACCGTTTGTTCCATATTTGGTGACTGGGTTTTAATGTATTTTAGATATTGCATGTTATCACAGCATGGGCACTAATCACCTCTCAGACAGGCTGATTCTTTTCATTTTTTATCTTCTAAAAATTTGTGTATCCTGTATTCGACAATATGGGACAATATGCTGCAAATGATTTATCGCCAGAAAATTGGGATTTGTGTTAAATGGCTGATTGGTAAATGCTCCATAAAGCTGGGTTACATAGTGCTGTAGAAGTACTAAATCTAGTAAAAATGCTAGAAATGCACAAAACTAATTGGCTCATATATAGTGTTAGGTCTGAGATGGGCTCAAACCCAAGACCTCCATTGTATGTCATTGGCATGTGATATATGATCCAGTACCTGGTGCAAGTATCAATTCTCCATTGTATGCCAATGATCCAGTATATCTGAATATTCCATTATATGTCAATTGTCCAGTATATCTGAATATTCCATTATATGTCAATGGCCCTTTATATGCAAATGGTCCATTATATGTCAATGGTTCATTATATGTCAATGGTCCATTATATGTCAATGGTCCATTTTATGTCAGTGGTTCATATTATGTCAATGGTCCATTATCTGTTAATGATCCCTTATCTGCTAATGGTCAATTATCTGCCAATGGTCCATTATATGTCAACTGTCCATTTTATGTCAGTGGTTCATATCATGTCAATGGTCCAATATCTGTTAATGATCCCTTATCTGCCAATGGTCCATTATATGTCAATGATTCATTATCTGTTAATGGTCCCTTATCTGCAAATGGTCCATTATATGTTAATGATCCCTAATCTGCCAATGGTCCCTTATCTGTCAATGGTTCATTATCTATTAATGGTCCCTTATCTGCCAATTGTCCATTATCTGTTAATGGTCTCTTATCTGCCAATGGTCCATTATCTGTTAATGATCCATTATTTGCCAGTGGTCTATTATCTGTTAATGATCCCTTATTTGCCAATGGTCCCTTATCTGTTAATGATCCTTTATCTGCCAATGGTCCATTATCTTTAACTGATCCCTTATCTGCCAATGGTCCATTATCTGCTAATGATCCCTTATCTGCCAATGGTCAATTATCTGCCAATGGTCCATTATATGTCAATGATCCATTATCTGTTAATGATCCCTTATCTGCAAATGGTCCATTATCTGTAAATGATCCCTTATCTGCCAATGGTCCATTATATGTAATGATTCATTATCTGTTAATGGTCCCTTATCTGTTAATGATCCCTTATTTGCCAATGGTCCCTTATCTGTTAATGATCCTTTATCTGTAAATGATCCCTTAGCTGCCAATGGTCCGTTATCTGCCAATGGTCCATTATATGCCAATGGTCCATTATCTGTTAATGGTCCCTTATCTGCAAATGGTCCATTATCTGTAAATGATCCCTTATCTGCCAATGGTCCATTACATGTAATGATTCATTATCTGTTAATGGTCCCTTATCTGTTAATGATCCCTTATCTGCCAATGGTCGATTATCTGTAAATGATCCCTTAGCTGCCAATGGTCCGTTATCATTATATGTCAATGATTCATTATCTGTTAATGGTCCCTTATCTGCAAATGGTCCATTATATGTTAATGGTCTCTTATCTGCCAATGGTCCATTATCTGTTAATGATCCCTTATCTGCCATTGGTCCATTATATGTCAATGATCCATTATGTGTTAATGGTCCCTTATCTGCCAATGGTCCATTATCTGTTAATGATCCCTTAACTGCCAATGGTCCATTATCTGTTAATGATCCCTTATCTGCCATTGGTCCATTATATGTCAATGATCCATTATCTGTTAATGGTCCCTTATCTGCAAATGGTCCATTTTATGTTAATGGTCTCTTATCTGCCAATGGTCCATTATCTGTTAATGATCCCTTAACTGCCAATGATCCATTATCTGTTAATGATCCCTTATCTGCCAATGGTCCATTATCTGTTAATGATCCCTAATTTGCCAATGGTCCCTTATCTGCCAATGATCCATTATCTGTTAATGGTCCCTTATCTGCCAATGGTTGATTATCTGTTAATGATCCCTTAATTGCCAATGGTCCCTTATCTGCCAATGATCCATTATCTGCCAATGGTCCCTTATCTGCCAATGGTCCATTATCTGCCAATAGTTCAATATATTCTTAAAGTCAATGGTAGTCTCTCTCAATTCGCTTCAGTATCTGTATAGATCAAAAGTTAGTCCTCAATGGCTGAGTGGTCAAAGGCACTCTCAGTTAATGACCACTTACCTCTCTGTGCTGAGGTTGTACACTCACTCAGGCCAAAAATATATGTTTGCTAGTTACTGCAGGATTATTGGGGTTCTGTTCAGATTAATTCTGCAGCCTATGTTATCTGATGGTGTAGTAAAAATGTTATTAAACAGCATTTAAAGAAATGGTTGAAAATGAAAATCATTAAATTATTTAATTTTTAAAAGAATTTCAAAAGCTGTTGTCTTTGATAGAAAATATCCCAGTCTCTGAACAAAATGAACAAGCAAATTCTCATTGCATGGAAACCCAAAAATATGATTTTTCGCAAATTATAGAAGCATAACTGTAGAATGACAAATGACACAAACCCTAAAATGAACTTATCCTGTGTTTTGTCATTATAAACATTGTATTAAAATTTCAAAAGATTTGATTCATGCATTTATACTGATGGAGAGACCCAAATTAGTGCCTAAAGTGGGGGACAGTAAATTAATGATAATCAAGCTGTTGTGCAGGCTGAACAGCATCCAATTGATGTTAATTTGTTATGCAATCTAAGTCAATATGGATGCCAAAAATGAAATCAAAAATAAAACTGATTATGTTTCAATTAGGCAATTTTTTCTTTCTCTCTTTTAAGTCAATATTTTAACATAGCAATCCATCAATGTCCTGATTTCATTCTATGAATTTCATGGAACATGTCAAAATGAATTAATTTCTGAAGCTGTATGTGTCTGTATAGTATTTGCCAGTGTCAATTAAAAAACACCCTAGAAGTTTTCGAAAACTTTTCATGGGGTAACTTCTTAAAACATTTAACTGGCCTTTTTCCATGGCCTTATGGTCTTTGGTGCTGTCTCGGGATCATTAACCACTAACAGCTGAGGTTGTGGGTTCAGGCCCAGCTTTGTCCTGAAAAAATATGTGAGAAAGATTGCCAGTTTTATGTTGCCTGATGACACTGTGGTCTTCCTTGACCAATAAAACTGGTTGCCATACTATATAACTTGTAATGTGTTCAAACCCCATTCAGTTTGTTTGTGGGTTGTTCTTGGTTCAATCCCTGGCTGGATGAATGAGAAACATAGACAGAAATACTGAATTATAATGACGAATCTGTGTTTTTTGTTGTTAAACACTGTCTTATAACACACAGGTGAGCAAGTTGAAACCATTCTAACATTCTTGTTTCAATTGACGTAACCATGGCTATCAATCAAACAAGCCAATAATCCAATAAGCGATCAGTTTTGTTATCATGGCCACCATTTTCCTTAGACAAGCTGACAGTGTCTAAGTAAACACTTCACTGTATTATATTGTATTTACTAGGAATAACAATGTCATGTGGCCAGTGGGTGGAGCAATAGTCGCACTCTCGTCAGATCAATTGTTTCTTCACTGACTCCTACATTAATCTCTTCCATATAAATCTCTGAACTAAATTCCACAGCATCTGTAACCACATCAATAAAATAAAAAATAACAATTTCTCCAGGCCACTGTCTGAGAAGCTGTTATTTGTTGATTTCATTTCCAGTTTCATTATGCCTTCTAAACTACAGACAATAATGACTGAAAGGAAAATGTCAGTTTAATGCAATTTACAATACTGTCTTCAGATTGTCCAATGCCATTAATAGCTGCTTAATTTGTAAGTCAATTCTGAAAGCATTTGTCTAGTGTGCATGCTCAGGATGTAGAATTGTCTCTCAGACTCAAAAGTCATTTAAAACCTAAAACCATTTGAACAAAGTGTTTGACAATTTTAGAAAAAAAGGTAATTATTTGTAAATCTCAAGGGAGAAAAGGGTTCAACTATTTAGGGTTATTTTGGTAATATTTCTCAAAACGTGATCTATACTGTGGCTTGGCTCTGGGAAATATTCCATCCTGATATGGTAGAATTAGAGATGAAATCTAGTTGACTATGAAGATACAAAACTGTTGTATGTTCTCTGAGGAACTAATTTTATAATAGTCCATTTTCATCCATGCATGACTCTTTTTTTATAAGAGAAAAATACAGAATTTTGTATAGAAATTGTTTTTCAAGTTTTGTAAAAGAAATAGTTCAATAGCTCCAATTAGATACTTTAGCCTCAAATTGAAATAATAATGACCAAAAAAAGCTATACATTATGATAGATGTTTTCTTTATTAAACACGGTGTCTTATAACACACTGATGATCAAATCAGAGCCATTCTGATGTTCTTGTTTCAGTCGTTTCTTCAACTCCTGCATTAATCTTTTCTGTATAAAGTCTCTGAACTAAAATCCACAGTATAACATGATTGTGTAACCATGTCAATAATAGAAAATAACAATTTCTCCAGGCCACTGTCTGAGAAGCTGTTATTTGTTGATTTCATTTCCAGTTTCATTATGCCTTCTAAATGACAGGCAATAATGACCGAAAGGAAAATGTCAGTTTAATGCAATTTACAATACTGTCTTCAGATTGTCCAATGCCATTAATAGCTGCTTAATTTGTAAGTCATTTGTGAAAGCATTTGTCTAGTGTGCATGCTTGGAATATAGAATTGTCTCTCAGACTTAAAAGTCATTAAATTTCACCACCTAAAACCATTTGAACCCAGTGTTTGACAATTTCAGAGAAAAAGATAATAATTTGTAAATCTCAATGGAGAAAAAGGTTTAACTATATACGGTTATTTTGGTAATATTTCTCAAATCATGATCTATACTGTGGCTTGGCTCTGGGAAATTATTCAATCCTGTCATGGTAGTATTATAGACGGAATCTGATTGACTATGAAGATGCAAAACTGTTTTATGTTCCCTTAAGAACTACTTTTTTAGTATTCATGCAAGTTTTCTTTTCTTTTTTTTAATATATTTTTTTTTTTCAAAAGCTCAATAGCTCCAATACTTTTTAAATCCCGATTTATGAAAATGAGTCTAGGTTTTATAAGATAATCTGTCATACACTGTACCGGTAGTCGTAGTAGAAGAATCACCATGGCTAATTAACTCAGTCAGCAGCACATCTGACTACCACGATGGAATCCCTGAGTTGGAATCCCTGAGTTGGAATCCCTGAGTTGGAATCCATGAGTTGGAATCCCTGTGTTGGAATCCCTGAGTTGGAATCCATGAGTTGGAATCCATGAGTTGGAATCCCTGAGTTGGAATCCCTGAGTTGGAATCCCTGTGTTGGAATCCCTGAGTTGGAATCCATGAGTTGGAATCCCTGTCCGGACACAGTATCCGTGATGATCACTAAATATTTCATGTAATGTCCCTCTTGTTTAAATGATCGAGTCAATAATTTCGTGCTACATGTCATCTTCATTCTTTAAGTGTTAAAACCTTGATGATATCTCAGATGATGAAAATATTGGTATATTTAACAATGTCCAGATTTATAATAAAGACACTTAACGTTTTGATAAACAAAAGTTCTTATTAAGTTTTAGTATTTACCGTGCAGTGGAGTCTTTCATTTAAGGCCAGCATAAGGAAACGTATATTTAAACAATGTACCCTATTTCAATTATTCTTCTTTTTTCCTATATGAATATATTTTATCGCGATCTTGATTGTTTTTTGTAAATAATTTGTTATTGGGAAGGGCCGATTTTAATGTTGGGTAACTTGTGGCCAAACTCTTTTGCTACTACAGGTATACAAAAAAGCAATAAAATATGTTTAAAATATCATTAAATATGCAAACAAATTATCTGAGAATTGTGTTTGGCTTAATCACCTATATCATGTATTATGTGTTTTTTTTTAATATAGTAATGTTATTTAAAAAGTTTCTGTTATCTTAAAAATATTATCTTCATAGGAGTTGAATAGCATCATTTGTATACTGTTAAGGGCTAACAGAACGATGAGCTGTCTTAACCCATACTCAAGCTTACCCATCTCCAGAAGTAACTGATAACTTTCTCACTTGAATTCACGGTTAGAGACAATGAGATGCAATGTCATATATAAATCACCATGGAACTCTGGCACGAATTGATAAATAAAAAGATATCTACACATTGCACATTAATACAGAACTGCGAAAGCTGTCTGATTGCACCTTGGAGACCAATTAAATTGCACATAACAGTATGCATTGTTTGAGAGCAGTTGTTAATTACTAGTCTGAAGCATGATAGACTTGAGCATGACTTTAAATTGGAAATTTGATGAAATATAATAAAACAAGAAACTTGCAGCACAGTTGCTTTATATATATAAGAGTTATATACATTTTACTGTGATAAATAATCAATTCTAAATGTGCAAGCAGCTTATATTTCATGTAAATATTTACTATTGAAATAAATCAAATAATTTTATCAGAAATAAAGTTATTTGAACTAGAGTCAGGTTGAAATACTTAAAGGTCCAAAACTTTCAGGGAAGAGAACAACGTAGGAGTGGCTAATGTGAAACAGCTGTTTTTGTTTCAGTAAAATTGGATTCCAACATTTATACTCTTTAAGTATTATGTCCCACCCAGTCACATTATACCCCAACCCAAGAGCAATTTGAATTTTATATAAGACATAAAGTAAAAAATGTTTATGGCAAAATCTCTTTTAGAAAATCTGTTACAGTCTTGATCATTTGTGATGCTTAGATTTCTAAAACACAAATGTCTTGAAGGGTTCTACTTTGAAAAAAAAATTAATGGTATTCTGTTAAAAATTTCTCATTGGTTAATTCAAACAACTGGGCTACTTTGGCAGTTGTCATAGTGTTTTTCTAAAGTCTTTCGTCAAGACGTTTATTTCTGAGTTAATTTTTTATTATCATATATTTTTTTCTAATAGACAAATATTTTATACAAGATAACTGTAATGAATTTCGTAGAATTTTATTAAAACATATAAGCGTTGCAGAGGTGTGTTTGTTTCAGCCAATCAGATTATACTTCCAGATTCAAATATTTCCTCTGCACAACTTGTCAATTTTAAGATATTTGTCTTTCAGGAAAGCAATTTAAGTGTCCAAGATGATCAAGACTAAATTCTGTTGATCCAAGATTTTATTTTTATGTTTGTTGTCCAATTTACTGATAACGTGCATTTGATGTCAGCTCGTGAATTGTCCATTTTGTCAGCTGTCGCTAATGATTGGTTAAATTGTCTATTGAGCCTATTGTTACTAACTTTTTTGCAAATAAATAAAACTATCGTGAAGTACAGTGAAGTACTCTAGATACCAGCGTACACTGCAATGTATAGGAAATGTGTGTGTATTAAAACTCAGGGGAAATTTCGTAAGACTTTCTGAAAATGTGATCTTCGTTGTCATTAAACATTGTGACATATGAGCAATAAAACATACTCAGAGAAAACGGAGACAAATACCAAAGAGTCAGGTCTATAAAGTGACTGTATATTATATTATATTGACATGTAAATTATTTTACCATGCAACTTTGAAATATCACAAAATATAGTTATTATCTAAGAGAGTTTATTTTAAGACAGTTTCTGAAAACGTGCCAAAAACTTTGGTTTTAATCATCCTGATATAAATCCCCATCCCGTTATAGCACATCGTCACTGTCATGGTTTTAAAATTCAACTGCTAGAAAAGTAAATAGATTTCAAGAACGGGTAAGTACTGATTTTCCCGTTTACTGGCCAGGGAATTCCTGGTCACATGGAAGGGTGGGATGTGTTTGGGAAGATAATTCTGTCAATACTGGTTTGAATCATATTAGTTAAAAACACAACAAAATACAATGGAACCTGTCTTAAGTAGCCAACCAAGGGAAGAGCAAAAGTGACCTTTTAAGACAGATTGTTGCTTAATACAGGTTAATTTGCTCTGAAAGCATAGAAAAGGGAAATGGCTGCCTAATAGAGGTGACCGGTTACACAGATTTTACTATAATATGTCAATGTTCTTACGTAATGTTTACCTCTATTTTACTGCTGTACTTTAATCTATGGCAAATTAAAATTTGCAGAGCCATTTCTTTGTATGTATTTTCGGGTTAGTTAATTTCGTTTAGCTTGATTGCGATGAAAGCTTAGAGCTCATATGAACCACTTTTTAGTCTGCTTTCTGGGTAAAACCTGTATTGAGTGTCGTTTTTGAGAGGCATCGGATCTGGCTGGTGATCGACACCCCAAACCTCATGGAGTGAGCAGCCAACACGTTAAACACTGTACTATCACCCCGCTTTTATTAATATCCCCACAATGAACTAAAAAACCAGGTTGCGTAACTCACTACAAGAATCTTAAATGGCTTTTAGGTTGAGAAAAGCATATCCCAACAGCAGGTTTCAGTCGGAACTGAGACTCCTGAGGTTCCTATCGCAGCAGTGAGAACAATGGTCGAGATCTCTTTATCCCAACCAAGTACTTATGTTTGATTCTCTTCCTTGCATATCACTGTGATTTTTTTGTCTGAGCAAACTACATTGATCTGAGACTAGTGTGACATCATACTAGTGCGTGTAATTGTTATGTGAATCTAGCTGTTCCCAGAAACTTCCCACAGTTGTTTCTGGGTCTGTCAATTCATTATGCAAGAAAAATGTGAAATTAACTGTTCCCAGAAGCTTCCCGCATTCATTTTTGGGTCCGCCAATTCATTATGAAAGACAATTGTGAATATAGCTGTTCCCAGAAACTTCCTGCAGTCATTTTTGGGTCTGCTGAATCATTATGCAAGAAAAATGTGCATCTAGCTGTTCCCAAACTTCTCGCAGTTGCTTTTGGGTCTGTCAATTCATTATGCAAGAAATATATGAATCTAGCTGTTCCCAGAAACTTCCCACAGTTGTTTTTGGGTCTGCCGATTCATTATGCAAGAAATACATGCATCTAGCTGTTCCCAAACTTCTAGCAGTTGCTTTTTGGTCTGTTAATTCATTATGCAAGAAATATGTAAATCTAGCTGTTCCCAGAAACTTCCCACAGTTGTTTTTGGGTCTGTCAATTCATTATGCAAGAAATATATGAATCTAGCTGTTCCCAAACTTCTCGCAGTTGCTTTTGGGTCTGTTTATTCATTATGCAAGAAATATATGAATCTAGATGTTCCCAAACTTTTCGCAGTTACTTTTGGGTCTGTTAATTCATTATGCAAGAAATATATGAATCTAGCTGTTCCCAACATTCTCGCAGTTGCTTTTGGGTCTGTCAATTCATTATGCAAGAAATATATGAATCTAGCTGTTCCCAAACTTCTCGCAGTTGCTTTTGGGTCTGTCAATTCATTATGTAAGAAATATATGAATCTAGCTGTTCCCAAACTTTTCGCAGTTGCTTTTGGGTCTGTCAATTCATTATGCAAGTAATATATGAATCTAGCTGTTCCCAAACTTCTCGCAGTTGCTTTTGGGTCTGTTTATTCATTATTCAAGAAATATATGAATCTAGCTGTTCCCAAACTTCTCGCAGTTGCTTTTGGGTCTGTTTATTCATTATGCAAGAAATATGTGAATCTAGCTGTTCCCAAACTTTTCGCAGTTGCTTTTGGGTCTGCCAATTTATTATGCAAGTAATATATGAATCTAGCTGTTCCTAAACTTCTCGCAGTTGCTTTTGGGTCTGTTTATTCATTATTCAAGAAATATATGAATCTAGCTGTTCCTAAACTTCTCGCAGTTGCTTTTGGGTCTGTTTATTCATTATGCAAGAAATACGTGAATCTAGCTGTTCCCAAACTTCTCACAGTTGCTTTTGGGTCTGTTTATTCATTATGCAAGAAATATATGAATCTAGCTGTTCCCAAACTTCTCGCAGTTGCTTTTGTGTCTGTTTATTCATTATGCAAGAAATATGTGAATCTAGCTGTTCCCAGAAAATTCCCATGAATCTAGCTGTTCCCAGAAACTTCCCACAGTTGTTTTTGGTTCTGCCAATTAACTGTGCATCTATTTGTGTAAAGTCCCCTGGTGATGCCAGTAATATATATCTGGGAGATGGGAGAGCTCCATACATCATGGCATACACAACATGTCCTTGGCATTTGTATTTTCCTAAACTTAATAAAGACGTAATAAATTCAATAAAACACTGGAAAATATGTCAATTTATCACTTACCTAGACAGTAAATTGGAGTTTAGAATTTAAATATGAGATTCTTTGGGGACCGGGCTTAAGATAAGGCATAAATCAAATTGGTTAAAGACATATTGTACCGATGTCTATCCATATATACATATATAGAATACACATCTGAAATAAATGGATAACTGCATAAAAATATAAAAGCATATATGCATAGAAAAAAATGTATAAAATATATAAATGCATTATATGGAATATAAATGCATAAAAATACAAATGCATACACAAATAGAATAAATGTATAAATATATGTAAATGCATTATATCAAAATGTAAATGCATAAAAATACAAATGAATACAAATTATTAAATAGAATAAATGCATATATATATATGGCCACAATAAATTAATTGCTACATTATCATCCCTGCCTGCTCCCTAATTTTCATGCCACCCCGACCACTTTAATTTTCATAAAAAAAATCAATAAATAATTTTTTTTAAAAAATCAATCAAATTCTCTCCATCTCTCCCTTTTTAAGAAAAAATTGGATGAGAATCTAGCAATTTATTTATAAATGCCTATAGAATAAATGCATTAAACTATAAATAAATATGGCCAGGCCCAGTTAGCGGAGTTGGTAGCATGTCTGGCTATCAATCAAAATAGTCACTCATCTCTCTTTGCTAAATCAAGCGGAAAAGATAACAGTTTTTTGGCAGAAAATTGAATGTAAATATATGTGCAATATCAACGCATTTAAATATTAAATATAAATACGCTTTGAATATAAATGCATTTTAATATTGAATGTAAATACATATTGAATATAAATGCATTTCAAATTTGAATGTAAATACATATTGAATATAAATGCATTTCAAATTTGAATGTAAGTACATACTGAATATAAATTCATTTCAAATTTGAATGCAAATACATACTGAATATAAATGCATTTCAGATTTGAATGTAAATACATACTGAATATAAATGTATTTCAAATTTGAATGTAAATACATACTGAATATAAATTCATTTCAAATTTGAATGTAAATACATATTGAATATAAATGCATTTCAAATTTGAATGTAAATACATATTGAATATAAATACATTTCAAATTTGAATGTAAATACATACTGAATATAAATGTATTTCAATTTTGAATGTTAATACATATGGGATATCCAATCATCACTGTTAGCTGACATTTGTCTGGCCATTGTTTATGATGATGAGAAATTGTATGAAATTATTTAAGATTACATTTTGCAAAGTTTTGTGTTTGTCAACATTTAGCAATGTTTACTGTTTTTATATGTTACAAACTTGTTTATTATATAATTGTAATTATCAAAATGAATATAACTATTTTATCATTTGTATTTTTCAGGCAATTATCTATGGGAACATATATTAGAGGGTCCTTTGGAGAAAAGAATGGGTGGGGTATGGAGCTATGGTGCCAAAACAGTCAACAATATCAAATTTACGTGAGTAAATTTACATGTACTGGTGAAATATATTTCATTTTGACCACTGTGCATATAGCTACTTATGTGTTCAAATGCCTGTTTTTATTGTCAGCTATACTTAACAAAGGTTATGCCATGGTTTGTTGTCCACAGAAGAACTACTGTAGTTCTATACAGTCAAACCTGGATAAGCAGTCACCTCTATTAAGCAGTCACTTGTCTTAAGCAGCCACATTTGATATTTCCCATTTATATGTTTTCAGGGCAATTTAACCTGCATAACACAACAGCCTGTCTTCAAAGGCTACTTTTGCTTCTTCCCTTGACTGGCTGCTTAAGACAGGTTTGACTGTATGCACATTTAAGGTATTTATTTATGCCATCAATAAATATGGATGGCATGTAGAGCATGTAATGCCTTTCAAATTAAAACTGCATTAAAAATTGATTGTAGGAAGTTTGGTTCCATCCGAAAAGATAACATTTTAGCATTACTTTGTAATGTTTGCCAACTGTTTAAAATGACGCTTTACTTGTGTCATAGAATTGATTTCATTGACATTACCACTTTATTTGATCTGTTTATGGGGAATTTAAAACTTTAACTGTATTGCTTTGTCAACATTTGAAGTACAAGAACTAAAATTAAAACAAATATACAGTTTCTTAATAGTTTGTGCAGTGTAAACGATACTTTTTTATACATTTAATAATATTGTTTGCCATGGTCTATTGTTTGTGGCGTTTTGACATTCATTTTGATATCCACGTTCAAAGTCTATCCTTGGGGATTTATGGGTAAAATACCCCGCCAATCCTCTTCTTTCATTGTCATCAATTTCATTATTGGACAACTACCTCTAAAATCATTGTGATTCCATTTTGAATCTCTTCTATGTTTTCCATTCCTATTGTCAGTCATATCATTATCCAATAATCTTGGACGATGTGACTTAACTTAAATTATACAAAACTTAAGATCAAGGTCATGAATATGTATATCAAGGTCGTGGGTGTGTATGTCAAGGTCATGGGTGTGTATGTCCTTGGGTAAGAAACACGCATTGACTGAACACTGGTTGTACCTTAGAAAGGCATCTAGCGTATTATCTGTATGCAATGGCAAAATTAAATTACATTTCACAAAAATGTTAGTAAATGTCTGTATGCTGATTTTAACAAGTACCCACATTGAAAAATGTTATACAAATTAAAAAAAATGTTATCTAAAAAAAATTGCTGACAATCAGTTATTAAAACTTAACACACACTATTTCACCTACAAAATACAGCCTACTAAATGTCTCGGTCCTTGCAACTGACCTGGTGTCATAACATGGAGATACAAGCCAGAATAAACCTGACATTTATTGTCGTATAAATATGTTATTTAATGTACTAGTGTAGTGTATATTACCAACCATGAGAAAAGAAAGTTGACATTGATATAAAATTGGTATAAAACTGAACTACACTTTTCCATTTAGAGAAGTTTGTGAAGGGAGTGAATGGGTTCTAATGATGGTAATTTTTAACAGATTATATGTTTTATAACGATATCCAGTTTTAATGGTTGAGGAAGACCTCAAATTGAATACAACCATAGACATAATGTACAGTCCTGTTAATATTAATGCTCACTCAGTTTTAATGCACTTGAGGGTCCTGCCTGGCCGAGTGTACTAATGCCCCGTCTCCAGGTCACCTACCTCTCACCGCTAAGGCCATATGTTCTAGTCCACTCCCTGGCCGAGTGTACTAATGCCCCCCCTCCAGATCACATACCTCTCACTGCTAAGGCCGTATGTTCTAGTCCGCTCCCTGGCCGAGTGTACTAATGCCCCGTCTCCAGGTCACCTACCTCTCACTGCTAAGGCCGTATGTTCTAGTCCACTCCCTGGCCGAGTGTACTAATGCCCCGTCTCCAGGTCACCTACCTCTCACTGCTAAGGCCGTATGTTCTAGTCCGCTCCCTGGTCGAGTGTACTAATGCCCCGTCTCCAGGTCACCTACCTCTCACCCCTAAGGCCGTATGTTCTAGTCAGCTCCCTGGCCGAGTGTACTAATGCCCCCCGTCTCCAGGTCACCTACCTCTCACCGCTAAGGCCGAATGTTCTAGTCAGCTCCCTGGCCGAGTGTACTAATGCCCCGTCTCCAGGTCACCTACCTCTCACCCCTAAGGCCGTATGTTTTAGTCCGCTCCCTGGCCGAGTGTACTAATGCACCATCTCCAGATCACCTACCTCTCACCGCTAAGGCCGTATGTTCTAGTCCACTCCCTGGCCAAGTGTACTAATGCCCCGTCTCCAGATCACCTACCTCTCTCCGCTAAGGCAGTATGTTCTAGTCCACTCCCTGGCCAAGTGTACTAATGCCCCGTCTCCAGGTCACCTACCTCTCACCACTAAGGCCGTATGTTCTAGTCCACTCCCTGGCCGAATGTACTAATGCCCCGTCTCCAGGTCACCTACCTCTCACCGCTAAGGCCGTATGTTCTAGTCCACTCCCTGGCCGAGTGTACTAATGCCCCGTCTCCAGGTCACCTACCTCTCACCGCTAAGGCCGTATGTTCTAGTCCACTCCCTGGCCGAGTGAACTTATGCCCCGTCTCCAGGTCACCTACCTCTCACCGCTAAGGCCGTATGTTCTAGTCCACTCCCTGGTCGTGTGTACTAATGCCCCGTCTCCAGGTCACCTACCTCTCACCGCTAAGGCGGTATGTTCTAGTCCACTCCCTGGCCGAGTGTACTAATGCCCCGTCTCCAGGTCACCTACCTCTCAGCGCTAAGGCTGTATGTTCTAGTCCACTCCCTGGCTGAGTGTTCTAATGCCCCGTCTCCAGGTCACCTACCTCTCACCGCTAAGGTTGTATGTTCTAGTCCGCTCCCTGGCTGAGTGTACTAATGCCCTGTCTCCAGGTCACCTACCTCTCACCGCTTAGGCCGTATGTTCTAGTCCACTCCCTGGCCAAGTGTTCTAATGCCCCGTCTCCAGGTCACCTACCTCTCACCGCTAAGGCCGTATGTTCTAGTCCACTCCCTGGCCGAGTGTACTGTCCCATCTCCAGATCACCTACCTCTCACCGCTAAGGCCATATGTTCTTGTCCGCTCCCTGGCCGAGTGTTCTAATGCCCCATCTCCAGATCACCTACCTCTCACCTCTAAGGCCGTATGTTCTAGTCCGCTCCCTGGCCGAGTGTTCTAATGCCCCGTCTCCAGGTCACCTACCTCTCACTGCTAAGGCCGTATGTTCTAGTCCACTCCCTGGCAAAGTGTACTAATGCCCCGTCTCCAGGTCACCTACCTCTCATCGCTAAGGCCGTATGTTCTAGTCAGCTCCCTTGCCGAGTGTTCTAATGCCCCGTCTCCAGGTCACCTACCTGTCACCGCTAAGGCTGTATGTTCTAGTCCACTCCCTGGCCAAGTGTACTAATGCCCTGTCTCCAGATCACGTACCTCTCACTGCTAAGGCCATATGTTCTAGTCAGCTCGCTCAAAAAACTTTATATGAGAAAGTTTCCAGTTACTTGCAGATGCACAGTGGATCTCATCAGTCTGAATCAGTTTGAGGTCCTCCTCCACCAGTAAAACTGGATATGCCATATAATAACCTGAAATGTTTTGAAAATTGCGTTAAACCCCATTAAAAAAAAAAAAGAGTAAATAAGGTACTTGAACTGATGCATTCTTTTCCAAATGACATTGATCTTTTTAATAATTATCTTATCTTAGCCTTATTATTTAATGTTATTTTTTAGTGTGTTTAGCTCTGTTTCTGTCAGAGCCATTAAACTGTGGTAGGGTCACTGAACCACCCAAAAACATTTTAAATGACCATGACCTCTACAAATAAAACTTGGCTACAAAATGTTAAGTTTTTGTGTTACGCTCTGTTTCTTGAAACTGTTTGCCCAACTAAAAGTCTGCAAATTTTGTTCATAGTAACTGTTGAATTATGGGTAGAATTACTAGACATCTTCATGGTTTAACTTCCTGAAAAGTGATGAAGACGAGACATTCAATTCTGTGGAATTCTCTTGTTACAGGTAGTTTTTAATTTGCGGGGTGGAGGAGTGGGGGTCGTTAAAACAGCTTCCCTTGGTTTGTTTACATTGAAAAAGGAAGTGAAATAATAAATCAATTTTAATAAACATAGATATATGAGAACACTCGATCACCATGAAAGAAACGGCTTCATAAAAGTTCTTATTTTATGTTCTTGCTTTCAATTATCTCTTGCTCTTCAAAGCTGAGAACTTTCTGTGAATGTTTGAATTTTATTTTTGATTCTGAATATGTAACCCGTGAACATTGTTTTATATTCTTCTACGTGTTACTGATTCATTATTTATAATTATTTTCTTTCTTGCACTAAGAAAAAAGTGTCCCATTATCATAATTATAAACAATTGTTTTCGCAAGAGTTTCTTCGATGTTCCGTTTATCAATTATTTGTCAATTTATCTGACGAATTTCTTCTTCAAGACTACAGTATGCCATTACTATTTCCTGTACTGCCAACAAAAGTAATGTGGCCTCTTACATAACTCTCCTATTTCTTTTAGTCATTGCTATGCATGAATCTAGATGTAATTTGATTTAGAAGTGATTTGATAAGGAAGCTGAGCTCTAAGTCTTGTTCTGCAATTTTGGCTTGAACATTTCTTTTTAATTGGCAGTTTCTTTCTCCCATACCATTGATGTTTGACCAGCGGGGCTATTATCAAAATTAGGATTCTAAGTAGTGATAATGCCCTGCCTAAATGGCTACTGGGTAGTGATAATGCCCTGCCTAAATGGATTCTGGGTAGTGATAATTCCCTGCCTAAATGGACTCTGGGTGGTGATAATTCCCTGCCTAAATTGATTCTGGGTAGTGATAATTCCCTGCCTAAATGGATTCTGGGTAGCGATAATTCCCTGCCTAAATGTATTCTGGGTGGTGATAATTCCCTGCCTAAATTGATTCTGGGTAGTGATAATTCCCTGCCTAAATGGATTGTGTGATAATTACCTGCCTAAATGGATTAAAACGCAGTTCTTGGGGTCCACAAAACGAAACCGTGTTATTAGCCAACCGCGTTATAGCGATAATTACCTAAAAAAAAAACGATGTCGGTTATTCACACCTATCGTGCTGTCCGACTCTAAGTGAATGGTATTGTTTGCATTGTAATATGATACAACGCATATTTGGTTACTACAGATACACTTAGATATGTATAAAATTAATACAAAAAAATAAAAGAAAGATAAACGTTTTCGTGTTTTGATTATACTAAAATTGGCAGCCATTTCCGTTTAACCCGGAAGGAGAAAAAACGGTGTCTATATAAAAAGTCGTGCTACAATTTAAACTCAATGCTGTTAGTGTTAAAATATTAAAAATATATATCTAAAGTATTAACAACAATAAAATAATAAAAATAAGTTTGTGTCTATGATGTGATAAGATACCTGCGATATATTAATACCTGTCAACTGCTTCTTTGCCTGATCACGTGATCACTCGATAATAACAAAGTTTGCATATGGCTTCCGTGTTTGGTGCGTGTCAGCATTTATTGAGGCACTCGGGATTATTACAAACTGTCATGAATCAATCACCTAAACTATCCTCTAAACCAAAGAAAATGGTTATAATAGTTTGTTATAATCAAGGCTAATTGGTGAGTAGAAGATGAGCGATTATCAAATCAAAACATGGTGACGATCTATTGTTTGGTTGTCATTTGATCATCTGCGCAGATTTCAAGTTTTATATCATGACCCCTCCCCCGAAAAAATGGGAGTCAAGCAAAAAACGCATTATAACGGAATTCGCGTTATATCGTACCGCGTTGTAACGGGATCGTAGTGTACCAGTAATGGCTTTATTAATAATCTGAGGAAAGAGAAATTTATGGGTAAATTAAGATAAATTTTTATCATGATTTGTTAAATAAGAAATAAGTGCATTTAAATGGCAGTGACACATATAAAAGATTCTAAAATTGCTTGATGCTTGATGCAAGATAGAAACCAATGTGCCTTTAATTGTACAGTAAAAGACATTTAAATCATTGGCAATGAAAAAAATACAGATCAGTTTTCACCCACAAAGTAATTCTCTCGTCTGTGGTAGGGTATATAAATCAGGAATGAAAACATAAGCTGCGGTACAAGAGAGAATTGGAGACAAAATTGTCTGACTTGTACTGTTAATTCAATAATAACACGATATATGCCACTACACAGGGATCATTCATTTATCAAAAAAATAATTACTGCTCCCTTGGTGACTATATTGTTTTGGAATTTGTTCTTAACTAAGACAAGCTTAACTAATGTTTAAAAAATATTTGGTATACATGTACATGTACTTTACGCACGCTATCCACTTCTCTTAGAAACAAACAGCACTAAGTTGCTATAATGCGAGTTATATTAAGGTTTGTTAAAAAAAAATCACACATCATAAAAGTCACATTAGCTCTGCTAGCATTATTATGTCAGCTTAGTTGGTAGCACTTCTAACTATTAATCTATGGATTGAGAGTTTGAATCCCTGCCTGGACACAGTCTCTAATGATTGATATACAACGCCGCGTATGTTTGTCATTTGTCTCTCACCGCTGATTCAAGTGATAAAGTTATTAGTAACTTGTGGAGATAGGTGTGCTTGAGTACTGGTTAACTCTCCAGGATCCTAGATAAGAGTGGTTAAGATATTATGTTAGTTTGTGATCACATAGATATGGTACTTAACCCTTTACTCCATAGATACGCCTTTTCCCACACCAATCACAGAAGGCCTTTGAAAACAGTGCAAGAAGAGATCAGATTGCTCGTAACAAGCAATCTGCAATCTGAACACTTCCTGCACTGTTTTCCACTCTGTCAATTAATATAAACATAATTCACCCATTGCTGATACGTGGTGAATTAATGCTTTCAATTTGGAAGAGTCCAAGAAAATGCTTATGGAGCAAAGGCTTAATATTCACAAATACATCAGCTCCAGTAATTTCCCTAGTTACCCTAATGTAAAAATTTAAAATTGCATGGCATTGTGTAATGTATGAATGTACTGATTATACATATTTCATTACCATTGAATGTCATCAAATAATGCACCCAATACTAGCTATTTTATATACCAGGGCGAAAAGTATATAATTTATCATAATTTTTTTCTTCCATCGATTCAAAAAAATCGATATTTCTGTAATTTTAAATTTAAAATAGATTAAATTCAACCTGGCTGAATCTGTTGTATCCCAGTATTGTTATTTATGATCTTTGTGGAGTTAGCAAACTTAACAAGAAAGACCTCTCTGGGTGAAGGAAGATCTAGTAGAACCACATGATCCTTTCACAGTTCACTGGCACTTTATCACTTAACTGTGAGAAGATAGCAGATCTACTCAGATACATTCCACCCAGAGTAGTCATGACAAATTTTCTGACAAACTTTATCACTTAACTGTGAGAAAATAGCAGATCTACTCGGATACATTCCACCAAGAGAGGTCATGGCAATTTTTCTGGCAAACTTTATCACTTATCTGTGAGAAGATAGCAGATCTACTCAGATACATTCCACCCAGAGAGGTCATGGTAAATTTCTGGCAAACTTTATCACTTAACTGTGAGAAGATAGCAGATCTACTCGGATACATTCCACCCAGAGAGGTCATGGCAAATTTTCTGGCAAACTTAATCACTTAACTGTGAGAAGATAGCAGATCTACTCAGATACATTCCACCCAGAGAGGTCATGGCAAATTTTCTGGCAAACTTTATCACTAAACTGTGAGAAGATAGTAGATCTACTCAGATACATTCCACCCAGAGAGGTCATGGCAAATTTTCTGGCAAACTTTATCACTTAACTGTGAGAAGATAGCAGATCTTCTCAGATACATTCCACCCAGAGAGGTCATGGCAAATTTTCTGGCAAACTTTATCACTTAACTGTGAGATGATAGCAGATCTACTCAGATACATTCCACCCAGAGTAGTCATGGCAAATTTTCTGACAAACTTTATCACTAAACTGTGAGAGGATAGTAGATCTACTCAGATACATTCCACCCACAGAGTTCACGGCAAGCAAATGTTATTGGCAAACTTTTTCACTTAACTGTAAGTCAATGTCAGCATCCCACCAAGAGAGGTCATGGCAAATTTTCTGACAAACTTTATCACTTAACTGTGAGAAGATAGCAGATCTACTCAGATACATTCCACCCAGAGAGGTCATGGCACGTTTTCTGGCAAACTTTATCACTTAACTGTGAGAAGATAGCAGATCTTCTCAGATACATTCCACCCAGAGAGGTCATGGCAAATTTTCTGGCAAACTTTATCACTTAACTGTGAGATGATAGCAGATCTACTCAGATACATTCCACCCAGAGTAGTCATGGCAAATTTTCTGACAAACTTTATCACTAAACTGTGAGAGGATAGTAGATCTACTCAGATACATTCCACCCACAGAGTTTATGGCAAGCAAATGTTATTGGCAAACTTTTTCACTTAACTGTAAGTCAATGTCAGCATCCCACCCAGAGAGGTCATGGCAAATTTTCTGACAAACTTTATCACTTAACTGTGAGAAGATAGCAGATCTACTCGGATACATTCCACCCAGAGAGGTCATGGCACGTTTTCTGGCAAACTTTATCACTAAATGAGATTGTAGTGTAGCGGATAGAGTAAACTATTCACACCAGAGGATGTGGGTCTGATCCCCAGTTTGACTTGATGCCTGTCAAAAAAACAAAAAACCACTCGGTGTTGGTTCTACCGAGGAAGCGGATTCGAGAGTGATACATATTATAAGCTTTGACATTTCTTCACAGTCAGCTAAAACAAATGAGCATAAACTTAACTTTATCACTTAACATTTGTTGAACAAAGCTGGGCTCAAATCCACGACTTAAAGTGTACACGAGATAAATGTTCTTGAGATAACGTCCACTCAGCCATGAAGGATGTTAAGTCTTTTTTCAATAATAAAATAAGTCTTGTTTTTGTATACATGCATATATATGAGTACATTTTTAGAATCTGGTGTTTCCTGTTAGAATCTGACAGGGTCAAATACGAACATACAAAACATGCTCCTGAGACGTTATTTCAGGAATGATGCTGGTCCAAATATAATTATAACATAATAATTAAAAAGAAGTGCATGTAATCCCATTAACAGTATAGGGGTCATTCCAGTACCATCACAAGACTGTATTACATTACTCTACTCTGTTTCAGTGCCATGATTACTAAGTATAGATTTGTGGCAGAAAAATCACACAAAAAAATCTCCTTTTTTTTCGAAGTACTGATATAATTAACATTAAGGGCTAATTTATTTTTGCAGATATAAAAAAATGGGGGAAGTGTTTTTCATTTCTCCGCTCTGATGCCAGACGGAAAGTCATGTGAAATATCTGCAGGATGAGTTCTTGTATCATCGGGGTATAATTATCCTGGACAGGTTGTGTTGAAGTCAGTCATGGAAAATCTTAGATTTTATTTTATACCTGGAATCATGTCAGAAAAGAAAAAAAATTATTGTTATATTCTCTCGAAGAAATGAAATAGACTTGGCATGTAAGTAATTTGCAGAATCAGACACTTAAATTAACAGTCTTGGGTCATCATGCCATATACCGTAACTATCCTGGGGGATCCTTGCACTGTCTAAGCACTGTCCATGGTGGTCTTCCTCCATCAATAACTGGATATTGCCATAATTATATAACATGTCATGTTTTGAAATTGGCTTTATATCACATTGGATAAAAAATAATTAGAAAAATAATTGTCCTGCTCGGGCTAGGTTTTCCTGCAAGTCAATGAATGGAAATTTTAGATTGTATTCTAAAAGGTAGAATTGCGAAATACTAAAAGAGAAAATTGTTGAAGGAAATGTTGATGGGAAAATATGAAATAAAATCCTTAACATAACAGAAAACATCAAATTAATTTTAAATATTAAAATAATACAGAAATTAAGTTGACGTGTTGGCGCTGATCATCAGGATTATTTTCAACTGTACTCTGTACTAAATTGAGTGGTGTAAATTTTAAAAAAATAAAGTTGTCATATAACGTAATAAAGGAAATGAAATATTACATCAGTTGCAAAAAAGAATGAGTCCAGTCTTTTCAGGCTGGACAGTTTAATATCAATATCTCGAGGAGAAACAGAATTCTTAATAAAGAAAAACATTAATTTTCAAAAATACTGTGTTGATCATTACATGGCTGTCAATTTTACAATATCATTAATTTCAAGGCCACTGTAACTAAAATGAATTAAAAAAAAAGAATGAAAGTCATGCAGTAAGTTCAGTTTGAATGTCATTGTTATGGGTGATACTTAACTCCGGCAAAGTTCCGGCTGAGCCGGCCACATTCTGGCTACAGAGAAATGGCAAATGTGGCGTGTGATAGTGTTTATGTGCATATACAGTAATCAAGCTTTTTGAATTGCAAATTGCATATATTATAAGAAAATATTGGGGGGTGGGACTGTGGGGATAAAAAAAAATACCTTCATTGAGGTCTTGAAACTTACTGTTTACCATGATATGTCCGATTCTTACATTGTGCTGAAATTACGCTACGACTATGTTTTGAAATAAAATATATCCTTTGTTTTGGGCAAAATAAATAATTATGTCATCTTGATTTTGTTATTTTATTCATTTTATGGGTTCACCATATACCAGTCTTTGTAACACTATTAAACCATGATTATTAAAAAAATATGTACTCTGAATTGTCTGTCAGCCCAAATTTGTCAAAAACAGCGAAGTCATCAAAAATCGTCAAAAAGGTCAAGTTCAAACCTAAATTACTTGCTACAAATGATCAACATAACATGATGATGTGTCGCGAATAAGACCCACACCCATACCTCAAAGGTCAAGGTCTCACTTTGAGTTTGCTTGACAACACTTTGAGTCGGTGTGAGATTTCATGTCCGGCCTGTAATTTTGTAATGCATAAATGGATTTTATAAATACTTGCTACAAATGATTAACAAAACATGACGACGTGTTGCACTTAACACCCAGACTTCCACTTCAAAGGTCAAGGTCACAATTTAACTTTGTTTGACAACACTTTCAGTCTGTTTGAAACTTCTTGTCTGATCTGTAACTTTGTCACCAGTGGATAAATACACTTGGCTCATTTGATCAACATGACATAATTAAGTGTCACATGTAAGACCCAGAACCTTTCCTCAAAGGTCAAGCTCACACTTTCAACTTTGTCTTTAACTTGGCTCAAGTGGTCAAGATGACATGACAACGTGTCACACATTAGACCTAGACCCCTATCTCAAAGGTCAAGGTCACACTTTGAGTTTTGTACGACAACACTCTGAGTCAGTTTGAGATTTCAAATCCGTCCTGTAACTTACATACATGGATTGATTTAAAAAACAATTGGCTCAGTTTATCAATTGATCAACATGACATGACAGTGTGTCATGTTAAGACCCATAACCTTACCTCAAGGTCACATTTTCAGTTGATATTTCATGTTTGGTCAGTAACTTTGTCTTACATGGAGGGATTTTAAAATAGCTTGACACAAATGATAAGCATGTCATGATGACGTGTCACCTAAATTTACCTGTAGAAATACCCAGACCATTATACATCAGATGTCAAGGTCAAGGTTACACTTTAATGTAAAAAAACCCATGAAATTAGTCTAGTCTGAAACATCAGTCCATTACTCTTGATATTCATGGATACATTGCTACCTATTACAACATATATTGTTATTTTCACAGACCATTTGGGGGGCATACGACACTTACCAGTGACATTTCTTGTGTAATTTCATTTTTTTATATTTTCTCATGGAATATGCAATAGACAGTGCATAATGATTGGCATTAGTGCATTAAAACACCATCACTCATTTGCCATTTCCTTGCTGCGATAATGTGGCTTGGTCAGTCAGAACCTGGCCAGGTTTTAGTATCACCCCATTTTTATGCCATCGATAGCTAACAGGTGTAACCCCACCATTGATTTTTGTTCTTTATTCTATAGTAAATAATAAAAGTTTGAAGGCTTGTCATTCATAGAGGGTCCCAAATGAAAGAAGTGAAACCTACATTTTACTGTTTGTCAACCTCTGCACTATCAAAATATGATGAGAAAAGTAGGGGTCATGTGTCATATAAGTGATTTTTTTTCTGCTCAGTGTGTACACTGGTGACAAAGTGAAAGTAGACTTCTGAAATCATGAATTCATACCCCAATTTCCAAGCATCATTTTTTTTTCTAAATTCACAATTTAAACATGACAATGCTATCAAGATGTTCAAAATACATCAATAATGCCATTCAAATAAAAAAATGAGCATTTAAATAAGGAAAATGCATTTTTAAAGAAGAAGAATTGAGGATTATTTATAACCGCCATTATGTGACTACCCCACGGAAGCACTTCCTTTTTGCAATGGTGGCACTATGCGTAACAGATGATCAGTTAACACTTTGCTCCATAGATAGGTATTTTTCCCGCACCAATCACAGAAGGCCTTTGAAAACAGTGGAGGAAGAGTTCAGATTGCGTGTAACAAGCAATCTGAACACTTCCTGCACTGTTTTCCACTCTGTCAGTTAATATAAACATAATTCAATTTTGAAGAGTCCAAGAAAATGCTTATGGAGCAAAAGGTCAACCAGTACTTTAGGACACCTATCAGTGTAAAATAATTGATAATTTTCCCGCTCAAATCAGTGTTGAGAGACAAATGAGATAAATCATTATCATCATGGAGACTGTTGTCAGATGGGGATTCAAACTCACAATCCCTGGATTGATAATCAGACGTGCTATCATCTGAGCTAACAGACCTGGAAGCAAGTTTCACACCATAAAAGTATTATTATCTAAAAGTTAAATAATGATCAAAACTAAACAATTTAATGACATCATCTGTTATACCAGTTAATTATAATTATTTACTTTTTACAGATTTTATTTTTCTATCACCCATTCAATAATTTTGTCAAAAATGCTTAAACGGCCACTAAATAAAAAATATGATCCTGCTGATCCTGTGCTATAAAATCCCAATACATGATGTTCCTGGAATATCCAAGTAAAAATGTCTGGCTTATCAATTAGCAATTAAGATGTAGGTGTAATGGATACAACATGTTCTTATACACTGCTACATTTTCTGTAACTTTGTAGTCTGGTCCAAATATTGCAAGCCTTATATAGAAAACTTGACTGCAGACTATGTTTTTATCTAGAGCCATTTAGTTTTTGGTCAATTTGGTCATTCTTCCTACTTTTGGTAAATTATGTTCTAGTTGTATGGTTTATAGTGCCGCTTTAAAAATGTTTCTGTAGTATCACGGTGGTGTCTACTTGAAACAGTAATCTGAGTGCTGCCTGGCACTGAAGCATCATGCTGCAGACACATGGTATGGTACCCCTCACTCAGTCACATTATACTGACACCGGGCTGACAAGACCTAGAACTATCCTTTAAATGCTGGGTGCCGATCGAAGAAGCTTTTAGTACCATTTTCAAGCCTTTGGTATGACCTGGCCAGGGATTGAACCTATGACCTGCGTGGCGAATACACTACCACTAGACTATGCTGCAGTATTGGTAAATGATACAAAGACCTATTAACTTCTGAGGATAATTTCCAGTGACAATTTTCACAAATTCCGATTCTAGACAAAATCTTTCTAAATGTTGAAAGTTGAAATCCCAGAGATCAGTGTTTTCATGTCATCTGCTTTAGGGCTAATGGTTCCTGGTGTTTTAGTCTTTGTTTTTTTTCTGGAGATGACAACAGCTGACTTAACATGGGCACAAATATCCCATATAATTATTTTATGGGGTAGGTCACTGAAATGTCATGGTCATAGGGGTAAAATACTGGTTAAAGTTCCATAAATTTTTTTTAAACAATTGATTTTTTTCTTGATTGGTAAAGAAAATCTCTGTCTGCCTGTGTCTGTGTAAATGGGTTGAAAACAATGTAAAGATAATATGCATTACGGTAATCTTCATGGCCATGTGGTCTAAGAGAGCCCAGCTTGGTAAAGAAAAAATTATGTGAGAAAGTTTGTCGGAGTTACATGCAGAAGGACGGTGGTTCTACTCAGATTCTTTCAGAGGTCTTCCTCCACCAATAAAACCATATCATATATGACGTGCCCTTTGTTGGAAATGCCATATATTTATATAATGTGCCATGTGTTGGAAATATCATATATAACATGCCATGTGTTGGAAATACCATATAATTATATAATGTGCCATGTGTTGGAAATATCATATACAGTTGATATTCACCAACTCGCACTCTGATATTTCGAATTTCCGGTTATTTCAAATTTGAAGTTCGGTCTCGTTTTTCCCCTTCTATTTCTATATTAAATAACTCCTGATACAATGTATATCAAATTCCAGTAATTCGAATTTTTCACTATTTCGAATCTGTTTTTCGGTCCCTTCATCCTAAAATCTATTGATTTTTCTCTCGTTATTTCGAATTTTTAACACCATGTGAAGGTGAAAGGCAAACCGTTGAAGGTGATAATTGTTAATCCCATACCTGTAATTTATCGCTTCATGTGTCTGTACTGGCAGGTAAGTTAATTGTGTCATCAAATTGTTATGATACAAACACAAGTGATACACATGCTAATTAGACAAACAATGCCGAAGTGTTAGAAGATGTTTTTGACATGTGCTATTTTTTGTCATAATTTTTATTTGTAAAATTGTTGTAACCATTGCTTGTATATAACCTGTGTTTATATCTCAGTTGCCTATTCTATCGATTTGATATTCATGTAAATAAAAAGTATAAAAATAAAAAGTATATTTTGTTTATCTATTATATCAAACTCAAAAATATACAATGTTCACGCACTGTGCAAATAGACAATTAGCCTACACACTGATAACAACGCATAACATACGTTTGCGTAGAAGGAAATAACGCATGTAAACAGTAAAATTTACCACGATTTAAGATAAATCCACAGTACACATCTGTATAATTATATATCATGCCATGTGTTGGAATACCGTATAATTATATAATGTGCCATGAGTTGGAAATACCATATAATTATTTAACGTTCCATGAGTTGGAAATACCATATGTATAACATGCCATATGTTGGAAATACTGTATAATTATATATCATGCCATGTGTTGGAATACCGTATAAATATATAAGGTGCCATGAGTTTGAAATACCATATATATATATATATATAACATGCAATGTGTTGGAAAAAGTGTTAAACCCCATTCAAAAAAAGGAAAAGAATTTTCAAATTCTAGTCTTCCTCACCATACATATGCAAACACTTACTTCATGAATCAGACAGGACTTAAATGTGTTTATGGCTCCTGAATTATATATAGGAAATAAACTGGTCTTGTTCGACAACTGGCACATTTAGTGCACATAAATGTAACACATATTAATATCATATCATTGTTAATATTCCCTCAGTTTGTTAAATAATTCATCAACAGTCCACATTGTTAGACCTTTTTATGTAAAATTAGTCGCAATTTCTTCCCTCATTTCCGTTGGGTATTGATTGGATGTAATGTAAAAAAAAGTGGAATAATATTGCCATATAGCAGACCCCCAGACATGATTGGCCACATCATACAAATAAATGTTATTATTGTTTCACTTCTCTGGCCACGTGGAGCTCAGCTTGTACATCTTAGCAGTTTATCGATTATGGTGCATGTATTAGACAGATGTTTTACAGCTTTTGCTGTAATAATAATTTGTTATTGTCCATAAATAATGTATTAAATATCAGTCAATTTTAGTGGGGAAGGGAATTTAAGTTCACCTGGTTTAATCAAAACTTCTGATTTTTTATATATTATTAAAATTTTTGGCATTTTTAGAAGTTAATGGAATTTAGGTTCACATGGTTTAATCCAAACTTGCTGAACTTAATAATTATTCCAAGTTTGCTGGATATTTAACAATACCTTGAAAATTCATACTTTTTTTAGAAACATATTCATTTGGTTTAGATTTTCACCTGTGTTTGAGTTTCACCTGGTTTAATAAATTTGCTGAAATTCAAGTTCAGATAAGAGTTGCATATTTAAAAATGTGTAAACTAAACACTTTTATTATAAGGCTCAGTGCCACCTTGATTACCACTATGACCTCCTAGGTCGATAGGTTCTGATCTCTTATTAGGTGTAGATAGAAATAGAATTTCAATTTGATTGAAAGTTATTTTAGAAATTAAAACAAGACTAGGGGGTAGCAATTAATATTAACTGACATTTCATATTGTTAAGAAGGTTAAATAATAAATTAACATATACCTATTGCAAAGTACAGATCAAAGTTTCATACCTGGGATCACCTCTCCCCCCCCCCCCCCCCCCCCCCCCCCCCCCACCACACACACACACACACTCACACAAATGATAATAATAATAAAAATTTAATGTATATATATATGTTTTTATATGATTATAATTATGTTCATTAAATTTTGAAAATAAGCTATTGTTTCTTTTTTTTTTTTCAAATAAACATAATTATAGTCCAGGGTACAATTCTTTGACCTGTGTCACAAAGCAATGACAAAGATGTGAATATAGTTTTGCTTTATGAAAGTCATTGTGCAGCCAATTATACCAACTATGCAATAAAACCTTACAAAACCATATATAAATCAATTTGATAACACGTTGGAGCAAGATTCTTGGATTCCCATGGAAACATAATCTCCAAGTTTTGTTAATGAGCTGTGCAGTGGTACTCCAGTTCACCGATAATTGTCATGTAAAGAATTGAATACTTGCAACATATCATTAAAATGTAATTTACAACCATTGTTATTTATCACGTCACTCTGTGAAACACAGTTAACAAGCATGCTGCCTGTTTCTTATCAGTCACGACTTGTTTCATGTAACGGGCAATGCATAAAATATTCATGACATCATTTATGAACAATATAGTGCCAGATTTGACTAACTTGGACCAAGGGCAATGCATAAAATAGTCATGACATCATTTATGAACAATACAGTGCCAGATTTGACTAACTTGGACCAACGGCAATGCATACAATGGTCATGACATCATTTATGAACAATATAGTGCCATATTTGACTAACATGGACCAAGGGCAATGCATACAATAGTCATGACATCATTTATGAACAACAAAGTGCCATATTTGACTAACTTGGACCAAGAGCAATGCATACAATAGTCATGACAACATTTATGAACAACATAGTGCCAGATTTGACTAACTTGGACCAAGGGCAATGAATACAATAGTCATGACAACATTTATGAACAACATAGTTCCAGATTTGACAAACTTGGACCAAGGGCAATGCATACTATAGTCATGACATCATTTATGAGCAATATAGTGCCAGGTTTGACTAGTTTGGGCCAAGGGCAATGCATACTATAGTCATGACATCATTTATGAGCAATATAGGGCCAGATTTGACTAACTTGGACCAAGGGCAATGCATACAATAGTCATGACATCATTAATGAACAACATAGTTCCAGATTTGACAAACTTGGACCAAGGGCAATGCATACTATAGTCATGACATCATTTATGAGCAATATAGTGCCAGGTTTGACTAGTTTGGGCCAAGGGCAATGCATACAATGGTCATGACATCATTTATGAGCAATATAGGGCCAGATTTGACTAACTTTGACCAATGTCAATGCATACAATAGTCATGACATCATTTATGAACAATATAGTGCCATATTTGACTAACATGGACCAAGGGCAATGCATACAATAGTCATGACATCATTAATGAACAACGTAGTGCTTTATTAGACTAACTTGGACCAAGAGCAATGCATACAATAGTCATGACATCATTTATGAGCAATATAGTGCCATATTTGACTAATATGGACCAAGGGCAATGCATACAATAGCCATGACATCATTTATGAACAATATAATGCCAGATTTGACTAACTTGGACCAAGGGCAATGCATACAATAGTCATGACATCATTTATGAACAATATATTGCAAGATTTGACAAACTTGGATAAAGGGCAATGCATTAAATAGTCATGACATCATTTATGAACAATATAGTACCAGATTTGACTAACATGGACCAAAGGCAATGCATACAATAGTCATAACATCATTTATGAACAACATAGTGCCAGTCTTGACTAACTTGGATCAAGTGCAATGCATACAATAGTCATGACATTATTTATGAACAATATAGTGTCAGATATGACTAACTAGGACCAATGGCAATGCATACAATGGTCATGACATCTTTTATGAACAACATAGTGCCAGATTTGACTAACTTGGACCAAGGGCAATGCATTCAATAGTCATGACATTAGTTATGAACAATATAGTGCCAGACTTGACTAACTTGGACCAAGGTCAATCCATACAATAGTCATGACATCAATTATGAATAATATAGTGCCAGACTTGACTTACATAGACAAAGGTCAATCCATACAATAGTCATGACTTCATTTATGAACAATATAGTGCCAGACTTGACTAACTTGGATCAAGGTCAATCCATACAATAGTCATGACTTCAATTATGAACAATACAGTGCTAAACTTGACTTACTTGGACCAATGACAATGCATACAATAGTCATGACATCATTTATAAACAATACAGTGCCAGATTTGACGAGTTTTGACCAAGGGCCATGCATACAATAGACATGACATCATTTATGAACAAAATTGTGCCAGATTTGACTAACTTGGACCAAGGGCAATGCATACAATAGTCATGACGTCATTTATGAACAATGTAGTGCCAGATTTGACTAACTTTGACCAAGGGCCGTGCATACAATAGTCATGACATCATTGTATATAACTGAAATATTGTTGAAAAAATGTGCAAACTCCCAACATAAGCAGTTTTATGATATTGGTATTTATTGAGACATTGTAAAATCGTGTCAATATTTGGGATAAAATTAAGGTCCAATTTCCTTCTTTTTTTTTGTTTTTCAAATGTTTAAAACATTTATAATAGTTTTTCTCTCAATTTTTTCCTTATTTCTTAATTTCTTTTTTAAAATTTCCTGTTTTAATTACATTCACACTTTTTCCGACCCCTTTGTCTGATTGAACCCTTTCAATAGGAGAGACATTGATGATTGTCCCACTTAAAATGTATCAAGCAACACCAGATTGTATTAAGTTTATCAGGCATAGCCTTAATAATATTAATATTGTAACTTACTGACAATATTTTTTACAGATTCCGGACTGGTCCAGGCGTGCTTCCTGACAAAGTGCCAAAAGAAACTGAAAACCTTTTGCTCATATTAAACGGCAAGGTGGACTTCTGTAAAATGTGGCTTAATTCGCTGCAGAATTTGTCTCAGTTGAAAAACGTTGCGGTGGTTACACTAGGAAGTGAAACGTGTAATAACTCTTGGATATATCATTACATGCATAATAAAGGTGGACTGGTCAAGTTTGTCTTTCTCGTGTATGACAGCCCAGACATTGATAACAACAACTTTTATCAGTGGCCACTTGGAGTTGCTATGTAAGTACATCATATTACAATATATACGAGGGGGGATCAGAAAGCTCGTAGATTTTTGCCATAACATATTTATATAAGTTATACAATGCAACATACTGTAATTGTATTTAGAATAAATATATATGGGACATATTTTGAAAATTATAGCATGATTCGTCAACTATTAAGAAAGTAAGGCACTATTCAAAGCATAGCAGTTAGATATGTCGTGGCAAAATGATGACGTTTTATTCAATAAAAACCAATGTCAAAATTTTAAATAGGTGCTTTTGTATTAAATTTACTGAGTCACTCCTTCTCAAAATACTCTCCTCCGTGGTCTATACGTTTTTGCTACGATTTACACCATTGAGTGAACATGTTAACGAAATCCAAAGATGGTATACTGAACATAACATTCTGTAAAACATGCTTTAATTCCAATATGTCTTCAAACCGACTTCCCATTTGCTCCTTTTTAATGACTGATAACCGGCATTCTAAAAAACATTAATTTTGTGAAATTCAAACACTAGAGACCATGAAACATTAGATTCACCGTACATACTTTTGTTTTTCTGTTTGAGCAGATGTATTATCTAACATGGAGCAGAACTTTTTCGAAACTGCGGTATTCCGTGTGATAATCCATTTTTAAGTGCCCTGACGTCATTTTGTTTCTAACAAAATGGCATACTGTAACATCATAATATTGACGTCATAGTGAGATGCGCATAATTGGTGGCATTTTTTTAAAGGATGTAAACAAGCATACGATACAGTACACATTGATATTTTTTATTTAAAAATAAAACCCATTTTGGCAACGCTACACTTGTTTGAATAGTATAGGTAGGAAAAAAGCAAAAACTGCCCCGACTACGTAAATCAAAGTTTCCATAGTTACTATAGAAAATAAAGTAATGATGAAAAATTATAAAATTTTTGCAAAATTACTTCAAATATGTAGCGGCACCAGCACCCTGAAAATTATTAGAAAATAATAATAAATAAAAAAGTTATAGCAAAAGACTACAAACTTTCTGATCCCCCCTCCTATATATAGTATAAGTCAAATAGTATTTAAATGCTACTAAAAACATCCCCCAGTATATCATGCCTATACAATAATACTCACTGACCAGTCGCGTAACTATTTTTTTTTTTTTAATTTGATCCTTCGTACTGGATTATATATTGTAAAATTTGAGTTATATTATAAAGTGTCCAAATGATGATGTGAAGGACGTCAAGCATTATGTAATTAGAATGGGGATTTTGATTCAAGTTCAGCACTCACCCCATTTGAAATATTGTTTTTGTCATGTTTTGAATAATAAAATATATCAACCAAACCATTTGGATTTTATTTATTTATAATTTTTAGATGCTTTTTATCCATTTTAAATTTTTTTATTTAAAAAAATTAATTTTATCTTTTAAGGCATTCATAGCATTTTTTCCTCATAATTATGTGATCTTTAAAGTGAGTTTATTTGGAAAAATGCTTGAAATGTATTGAAAAATAAATTTATTTTTAAAATTGATAAAAAGCATCTGATTATTATTAATAAATAAGATCTGAATGGTTTGGTACGTCAAATCAACCAAAATATGACATTATCAATATTTATAAGTTCTAAAAATAAACAGCTATTAATGCTGCTTGATGACCTTTGCATTGTCATTAAAATGAAACAATTTTTACTACATGGAAACCTGCATAACAGATCAAGTTGAAATTAAAATGAAATCACATGACTCATTAAATACATATTTTATGTGGGAAATCTATTTGAGTGTAGCCTAGGCGTGTAGCACAAGTTAGGAAATTCACTTTTCATTATATTATTTTGGCAATTCGGTGTCAGTGAGTATATATAGGCATACTATGTTGAAAAAAACACAACATTTTTAGCCAATTTTAAAATTTTGAAAAATCCTGATATAAATTCCATTTCAAGATGTATAAGATATATTCTTATTTTGTTCTGATCATAATGTATCATAACATAAAAAATACAAGTACTGATGGTAACAGTTTTAAAACATGCTCTTACACTTCTCTACTACAAGAAAATTCTTCAGACTGGAAATACACAAGTAAATATTGACATTAACAATGTTCAAACATTGAAACTAACAGCAGTGAACGGAGATTAACTAGACATCAAATATGAAAGGTTTAAGTTACACAAAACACGTCAGGTTCACATAAGTACACAAATACATGGTTTACCAACAATTGATACAATGATGCATAGGCATGCATTGATGTAGTGGTGCAAAAAGGATACAGGTTTAACTAGATATGTGCCTGTCAACATCTATGCCCCAACTGTGCCTATAGCTTTACTGTAGCAATGCCATTTAACTTAAATTTTGACTAGTGATAGTTGTATAACTGGAGATCTGATCTTTGTACGGAGACTTACAAGCAAATTTGACCATAATCAATTGAGAAGTTTAGAAGGAGTGGTGCTGGTAATAATTACAATTAAAAGTAACCAAAGGGCAATAACTGCACCTTAGTTGATGGAGCACAATTTAGATTAAAGGAGTAATACAAGACAAGATTTACAATTAAAATTATCAAAGAACTATAACTCCACCAAATTTGATCAACCAGAACGCAGCAACAGTATCCACAACTGGATTTCATATTGAAACTCTAACAAGTTTTCCAAGTTTAGAAGGAATATAGCACTCACAAAATTTTACCATTAATATAGTGAAAACGTCATAACTCTGCCAAAGGCCAATGAACAGGAACACATTAATAATATGCGCAATACACTTTGTACTGATACTCGCTTTGGCAAAAATCTATTCAGAAGTTTAAGAGAAATAGAGCTGACAAACTATGACTTTATATACATATATTTACCTTTGAAAATATAAAAGTTCATAACTATGCCACAAGTGGATGGATCAAAACATGATGATAATATGCACAACTAGAGCTGACAAGAAAGTGTAATGGAAGAACGGACTGACGAAAAGACAACTGCATAAGCACTCTCTCTTAATGATAGCTGTATAAAAAGCTAGAGAGTGTAAAGTAACACTTTTCAACCAGATAACAATAGTATGAATGTTTTGATATATTCCAACTATGACTTCAAGAGTAATCTATAGGGTGTTGACTTTAATCTCACCTCAGAGTTCACAGATTTGATCCCAGACTCAATCTGAGGGCCTCTCAGTAACAACACCCAGTATTGATTCTACCCAGTTCTGAGCTTATTTAGCAATCAAGCTACAATAAATTAATATAAATTTATGTAAAAAAATGTGTGGATATAAACATGTGTCAGTCGGAAAGGTTTGACATTATTAAGAATCCATGTTACTGATAAAAATATATTTGAAATGATTTGTTTCAGGTATCGAGGCTTTCCTAAAATAGACAGCTCTCAACTTCCTGTGCATAAGGTCAGAAGGTACACATGCAACTTTATGGGAACCATTTACAAAAATTCATCTCGTGAAGCTCTGCTGAAAATTTTAGAAGGAAGCTCATTTAAACAAGACTGCTACATCAAGCCAAGAATGAGGTATAAGATCATTTTGACTCTCTCTCTCTCTCTCTCTCTCTCTCTCTCTCTCTCTCTCTCTCTCTCTCTCTCTCCACTTTTAGGTGGATTGCTGCTGTATTTGATTCGGTGATTAACCACGACAGTGTAGTTGTAAATGTGGTTTGTATTTTATGGCTTAATGATGAGTTATGGCCCTTTGATTACTAGTATTTAACATAGATACCATGTCTAGACAGTCTTGTGTGTCCAACTCTTCAGTCACTTTAAACTAAATTGCTATATTTGATAAGTTGATTTGCCATGATATATAGCTATACACGTCATATGGAATTGGTGGTTAAACAATCTTTACATGAATTATGGGCCTTTGATTATTTGAAGGGAGTATATTGCATTTAACTCTCAATATGGTGTCGTAAATAAACATTACAAACACAAAGATATATATAAAACTTGCATACTTATGAATGGGAGGTATAATCATATAATGCCGCTTTATTACATGCCTCGGTTTTTAGAAGCTAAATCATTTCATTGTTTACCTTTCCATTTTGAAAGAACTGCCTTCGGGATTACTGATATTGATTGTTAATTGAATATTAAGCGTCATTTTTATGTCATCGAGAACTAGCAGACAATTAGTTAACCACTGTTTCCTGAGATCCTGGAAGGTTAACCAGTACTCGAGCACACTCATCTTTGCAAGTAATGATAACTTCCCCACTTGATTCAGCGGTGAGAGACGAATGATAATGAGACGCAATGTTATATATCAATCATCACAGACACTGTGGCCAAGCAGGCATTCAAACTCGCGACCCCAGGATTAATAGTCTGACACTCTACCGACTGAGCTAAGCAGGCCCAGCACTACATAACAATATACAATAATAAATAATATAATTTACACTATAATAATATGAGATAAATTGCTGTGGTATTCAGTATGGTCTTTCACCATTTAGTTGTTAACCTGCTATGGACTTCATGGGTAAATTATATTTACATGAGTAATGGGGCTTTGATTATTTAACATAATTATATACGATGTATAAACACATAAGACACCTCATTACTACCTGTGATAGTAAGGTGATTTGTCATGATGTGTAGTTGTAAACTTAGTATGGAACTATGGTTCGATGATTTTGACATGAATAATGGCCCTTTGGTTATTTAACATAATGACATGACTTTTTAGCTCGCCGGGACATAGTCCAAGGAGAGCTATTGCCATGACCCTGGTGTCGTCGCCATCTGTAGACACCCAGGTTAAACTTTTGCATTTAAGTTTAAGATATCTATGTAACCACTGATTGGATGTGAATGTAACTTTGCATGTGTGTTCACCATCATCAATGGAACACACAGAGACAAGAACCATAACTCTGGATTGCATTTTGTCACAGTTATGGCCCTTTTTGGACTTAGACACTCTGGGCAAGATTTGTTGTCTTCTGACAACTCTTGTTTTATATATACAGAAGATCTTCGATGGCTCGAACACAATGGGACTGGACAAAATAATTTGAGTTTAGGGTTGTTCCAGCCAAGTATTCAACATCATACCATACATGTAAATACATCAAAATAGGAATCGGCTGGGACCAGATATGTGGTTCAAGCTATATGTGGTGTTCCAGCCATCCATGTTCAAGCCAACAAAGTTCTACTGTACTATGGATAGACACACTGTTGTGTAGTCCAACTCCTCATTCACTGTATATAGAGAAACCTGTCTTAAGCAGCTATTCAAGGAAATAGCAAAAATGACCCCTTAAGGCAGGTCTCTGCTTAATACAGGGTGATTAAAAGTAAAATTTTAAAAATGGTAAATAGAAAAAGTGTCTGTTTAAAGCAAGTGGTTGCTTAATAGAAGTGACCACTAACACAGGTTTGATTGTATTTGGTATTGGTGAATTAGGCTGCCATAATTTTTCCACTTCTGGATCACTGAACATATTAACACTAGTTTTTAAAGTATCTTGTTTCCATAGATTGTCATCTGTTGCTCAAAATATGGAGAAAAAAAACATTGGATTGACCAGACCACTTTTTCACAATTCTGATAGTTTGATGACACCCCTTCATTTTTGACAAATCTGTCCACTTGTTGTTATCTCTTCTTCCAACAGCACCCAGCGTAATCCTAACCTGGCATAAGATGTGCCAATGTCAGTTAAAAATGAACATGATCATTTGAAGCTTTATCATAATTATAATGAATATGTCCAACCGATCTACACAGCTCTATTACTTCTCAATGCAAGAATGTCTAATGTAATGTAAGTGAGATAATTGTTAAGTGAGACCTTCAAAATATTGCCATGTGGCATATATGGTACATAAAAATACCGATATAGATATGCCAAAAATTGATGAAGAAAAATGTGAACAGGATCAACAAGATATAGACTGGCAGTGGTGTACGCTTTCATGATTTTAATAAAAAAATGATTCAATTCAATTCATTTGTTATGCAGTAATATGAGGGTCATGTAAATTCAATTAGTACATTGTGTAATAAGCTGTACAGTTTCTATAATTAATTTTATCAATTAAATCTAACATTTATCAAACTTACCTGATTATTACTGGTGATTGGATGAAATCAAGCAGGCTATTGCTTTTGTCAACAGATAACGTAGGCTCCTCCGCGGTAGAGTGGTCTCCTCTGGGGTAGAGTGGTCTCTAGATTCCATCTCATCACGATGACCTGTAATCATAATATACTGGTAGGAAATCACGTTTCTGAGAAAGGTTTACATACAGTTTGACCAGGATTTATTCTGAGAGTTTAATTTACCAATAAAACAGAATACCATATAACCCATATAAGTTTGGAAATGAAAAGTCCTTTCTTTCAAAACAGTTACTTGATTAAATGTTATTTTAATTGTCTGTATTACAGCTGGTTGCCATTGGAGTCGGACGACACAAGAGAAGAATACATACAGGCCCTATCTCAGAGTGATCTCACCTTGAATCCCGTCGGACAGAACACCGAGTGTTACCGTTTATACGAGGCCATATCACTCGGTTCTATACCCATTATAGAGGACATCATGACCCCGGGGCAGTGCGGGAAATCTCCCATCTCTTCATTATACCCGTTACGTTTGCTCAAAGAATTCGAAGCGCCAGTAATTTATATAAAAGATTGGTCAGAATTAACAACCATTTTAGAAAACGAGAAAACTTTAAGACATAGTGAAAAGGTTAAAAGACGTAGAAGTATTCTTTTATGGTATGAGAGTTTTAAGTCAAAAATGAGAGAAAAACTGGTAAAAGCCATTAATAAACATTTTTTTGGTGTCAACAGATAGTATATACAGAAACTTTTTAAAAGTCAGAGACTCGCAGAGTACTAAATTAATGACATGATGGAGAAATATTATCACATAATTATGTCAGAATTTCAATTCATAATTCATGGCAGTATCGCCTTGGAAAATAAATCAAATTATAAACTCGATAAAGTTGGAAAAGAAAATCTTGAGAGATTAATATTATTAATTAGATGTATTCATTTTAGCTGAGAATTGATAACATTTACATGTACTATCCAAAATTAATCAATGTTCTGAGTAGGGGTTATTACAGGAAAGGTTGCAATTAGTATTTTTCACAATTTTGTGATGACATTAATATATAGAATCTCAAAAAGGTAGAGTTCTAGAAATGGGAGAAAAGTTGTTGCAGTGTTGCTTTCAACAATTTTTCAGTTATATTGCTAGTGTCTACTTGAGACAGTATTCTAAGCGCAGCCCCACTGGAGTATCATGCAGCAGACACATGCTATGATACCACACCAAGTCACATTATTCTGACACTCGGCCCACCAGACCTAGAAATATCCCCTAAATGCTGAGTGCTAAGTGAGGAAGCTTTTAGTACCATTTTTCAAGTCTTTGGTTTGACCTGGCTGGCTCGAACCGCATGCAAGGTAGTCGCTCAACTGCCGCGGTATCTACAGCAAATTGTTTGAATCTCAATGAAATTGTTTGAATCTCAGTGAATCACTTTATTTTTTGCGCAACAGAAAAATAAGTGTTGGTAATAGCAAGAACAACATTAATAAAATAGTTGCAACATTCTCTTTTGCTAAGATTACATTTTCAAAGATTTCTCTCAGATTCGATCAATTTTATTTTTACAATATATATATACAGGTATATATGGTAATAATGTAAAAATAAATATCTCAATATTGATTTAGATTTTTAACTTTAAAATAAACATAATTTATCAAATATAGAAAATATTAAACTCTTTTTGCAATAACAGTTTAACCAAAAAATGCAAAATAAGGTCAGATGTTTAATAAAAGATGAATAAATGATAATCAAGCAATAAAATCTCACAAGCAATACTAGCAGTCTCTGATTTATCAATCTTTCTGATATTCACTATTTGTTGTAGTTATAGAAGTAATATACATGTATATATTGCAAGAGTTATAGTTATTGTTTATCTTGGGGGTGGTTAATTTGAGTCAATGATCCTGGTTGTAGATTTATTTATTTGTATGTTGTTGCTTAAAGGTGATATTCGACATCACCTGATCACAATATAAAGTTTTGTATAAAAAATTTTCGAGACACATACGAGGGGCCTTCAATAAATTCTGTCACTAATGGCCTTCTGTAGAAACAATATTGCATAAGAAAATGAAAGCTTGTGCAATTGTTTGGGGATGTTAATTCAATACACCTGTGAAATCTCAATAATTAACCAAGATATTCATTGTTAAATTATACACACTCACGTACAGTGGCTATATTTCAATGTCATAATGATACCTGCAGAAAAATAGAAATATGGGCTTACATTAAAGCCAGAGTTTCTTTGCAGTTATTGCCAAAAGAGATTTATTCTGAACTGTGTTGTATACATGATTGTTCTACTGTAACATTAAGAACAGTTTTCTTTAAGTTAAGGAATTTAAGGGGTGTCAGCATGGCCTGCAAGAAAATAACCGCCACGGAAAGCCTGTTGTTGAAGCAACATAGGAAAACATTGGTGCTGTTAGAGCTATGGTAGAAGAAGATGGACGGTATACTGTTTCCCAGATAGCTTATAGTCTAGACATTTCAGAAAGCACTGTACATCATATTCTTATTAAATGTTTGAAATTAAAGAAGCTTTGTGCTAGATGGATACCCTACTTGCTGACACCTGACCAAAAGGCCAAACATTCAGATCTGTGCAAAAAACTTTTGAAAAAATATAAAAATTGTAATTCTACGAAAATTCTGACTTGCTCACTGGGGATGAAACTTGGGTTTATTATTTTGAGCCCCAACGGCACATCAATAACAAACAATGGCTTGGTAAAAATCGGACTAGGCCGGTCATAGCAAAGAGGACAAGACAAAAGAAGAGCCAAGATGGTTTTATATGCCATTTTGTTCAGTTCTAGTGGTCCTGTTGTACAAATTCCTTGAAACGAGGGTAGAATAATTAAAGGCAAGTTTTACAAAGATAAAGTACTTAAGTCTGAACAGTATACCAAGGGGAGACTACTTTTCGGAATTTAGGTCTTGGACAGTAAGTCTTCAAAAGTGTATCTGTGCAGGGGAAATACTTTGAAGGATTGGCCTGAACAAAATCATATTCCTATTAAATTTCTAAAATATCTCCAAGACCAGTGACAGAATATATTGAATGCCCCTCGTACAATGTTATTAAAAAAATAGTTTGTTTGATAACTTTACCACAAATTAACTTTTTATTATTGTTCTATGGATATGAGGCTTTTGTGGGGACCAATTTTTAGTAAAAGTTTCAATATCATAGTAATTGCGAGGTCCAAAATATCAGGCTATATATGTTTAGCATCACCTCATCTTCCATCTGCTATATTGGACCAAGTTTTATTTGTAAAGCATCCTTCCATTGGTCAATCAAATCTCAGACAAGATTTTTATTTGTTACACACATATTCATTTGTCAATTAAATATTTTATTTGTAACATATTGTTTCATTAGTCAGTCAAATTTCTCACTGTTATAGGGTTGGTGTTAGGTTTGACATTGGGTCAATTATAGCTTTATTTTATTTCCTCTCAAATATTCTCCAGTATTTTCCATATGACAGATCATTTGACAAACAGCATATTAAGAGCTACATGTATTATCCTTTTCAGTAACTTGATTGTATGATATGGGCTTACCATGGTGTATGCTGGTCCATCTATTACCATATTGCTTTGTCAGCTTGTCTTTCCCCATCCTTACCAAGAGAATATAATGCGTTTCGTATCAGAGCTACATTGGACCTGGATGTAGCTTTCTGCAATCTACCCATTTTGTCTTTATCTGCTTGCTTGCATCGTCTGTCCGTCTTTGTGTTTATCTGTCCATAGATGAGCTTTTGTGATCGCCTGGTGTCCATCGTTAACTTTTAGCTTTTAACTTCTCCTCTGAAACCACTGGGCCAATTTTGATATAATTTCACAGAAATGTTCCTTGGGTGACCCTCTACCAAGTTTGTTCAAGCCATCTTGATTTGTCAAAAAACATGGTGCCCAGGGGGTTGGGGTTAGTTTACTATATAAGCTAAAGTAAAAACTTAAAAAAATCTTCTTGTCAGAAACTACTGGCTCGATTTTAAAATAATTTCACAGCAATGTTCCTTGGGTGACTCTCTACCATGTTTGTTCAAGCCATCTTGATTCGTCAAAAAACATGGCATAATAAACTCTTTAAATAAACTTTTTTTTTGCTATTATTATACAATATTATACCAGATATAAGTTTTAAAAGATAATTCATCATAAAAAGATGGATGATTCAATTATAATCATTGATTGAAATATTATTCATAAATCATGAACCATTTTAAAATAGGCGTTTTCTGAATATAAAAGAGTTTTTGTTGTTCAGACAGGGATGGTTTACTGCTTCATTATAAAGCAATACCATATTTTAGCTAGTTTCATAACAGCAAGAAGTCTGCTTGAGATTTTCAGTGTCAAAGTGTACTTGAAATCTTGGAGGAGGAGCTTAATTGTTTTTTGGGGAGAATGCACTGGGACAAAGAATTTTTCAAGCGATATACTTTGGGAAGGCTTGTGTTTGAAACTCATAGGAATATTTATTGTGCTGGAACTGCAGATTGTTTCATGCACAATAGTTTAGTCTGATGCTTTAGATTATATTTGCTGGTTTCATCTGTCTGTCCATCTACATGTTAGTCTTATCTATTTGCTGGTTTCATCTGTCTGTCCATCTACATGTTAGTCTTATTTATTTGCTTGTCTCATCTTTCTGTCCATCTTTTGAGTTTATATGTCCATCTACATGTTAGTCTTATCTATTTGCTTGTCCCATCTGTCTGTCCATCTTTGAGTTTATATGTCCATCTACATGTTAGTTTTATCTGTTTGCTTGACTGATCTGTCTGTCCATTTACATGTTAGTCTTATCTGTTTGCTTGTCTCATCTGTCTGTCCATCTTTGAGTTTATCTGTCTATCTACATGTTAGTCTTATCTATTTGCTTGTCCCATCTGTCTGTCTATCTTCATGTTAGTCTTATCTATTTGCTTGTCTCCTCTGTCTGTCCATCTTTGTGTTTATCTGCTCATCTACATGTTAGTGTCTGCCTGCATGTATCTGTATGTTAGTTAATTTGTTTGCTTGCCTGTTGTCTGTCATTCTGCATTTGCATCTATATGTTAGTGTCTGCTTGTTTGCATTGTCTATCTATCCTGTTGCCTATATACAGATTTACCTTGCTTGTCTCATCTTTTTGTCTTTCTTTCTCTCTCCTACAGGGTTTTATTACTTTTACATGTGAGCATCATTTCACAACAGACATTCCATGTTTCCTGAAAAACTCCGACAAAGAGCCCCTGCATATCATACACAAAAAGAAAAGTATCAATGTAGCATCTTAATTTCCCCGTAACTCTGCACTTTACCAGGTGTGAACATTCCAAGCTCATTTTTATATCTGTTGTTGCTAAATTGCCTTTTACGGTAATTGAGTCAACTTGGAGAGATAATCAAATTGTTTTTATGGCAGAATTGAATTATTTTGGTGCAGAAAATAATTTCACATTTTCCAATGTCATTATCTTAGGCAATCGCTGAAAATTTCCGTTTTTAAACTTGTTTGAATTAAATTTTGATAATTGTCTTAATAATATTAAATAACAAAACATGAAATAGAAATTTGATTAATATTTTCTATCATGCACAAGAGGTTGGATCTGTAGATGGATTTGTAACAATGCATAGTGTATATAGAACACTAGTTTTCAGTGGTTAGAATTTTTATTATACACTAGCATAAAATTTAATACTCTGCTTCTATGGGCATTCTACAGTGTGATAAGACGTTCTGCATCACCTTCTGATGTTTCCCATTTCTATATCATGCCTATTCGTTAATATTTACAATGTTTTCAGAGTTTACCCCAGATGTATCTGGGGGCTATATAGAAGTCTCGCTCGTTGGTCAGTCCGTTTGTGGACAATTTTTGTGATCGCTATTTCTCCACAACCATTGCTGGAACTCAATGAACTTCACAAGGGTGACTGGTACCAAGCCATGTTGCATGAGAATAATTTTTCAATGAGTTATGGCCCTTCGAATTTTTCAGACATATTTTTTAATTACAATAACTGTATCAGGGCGCCATCTGGGGGTACCGGTATTCATCACATTTAGCAATATTTCTAGTTATGACCCATTTTCTTGGATGTTGATATTTTTTTTTGATTTCATATTGTTTTACACGATACTAAATATGAAGGTAAATGATAAATGGTTTATTGCATGCTTGGTACGGTTGCCTGCATCATCTCTCTTAAATACATCACACCAGCTAATGAGAATTAAGGCTTTTTCTCTCATGCTATCAAGTGATCAGACAACATTTTTGCTTAAGATGGTACAAGTAACTGTATCAACTTAGAACAGTAATACTTAATATAAGTATACTGATAATTACCTGATCTATAAATAGAACAAAGTGAATCTATAGCAGCATTGCATTTAAGATAAGATAAGATAATTTTTTCATACCAGATAAGGATTTCTGTATTTTACCACAGTTAGATGATATTCTATTCCAAGCAAGGGTTGAGCTAAAATTCTTGCACTGAGATGTTGGAACCATCATAATGTTTTAAATACGACGTAAATCATATAATTACAAGTGATCGTGTTAAAAAATATAATGATGAATTAAAAAAAATAAATTATTTAATGCGTTTGGCATGCAAGGAAAAAAATCATTCCTGGCTTTTTTGGTTAGGATAGAAATTTCCGCCACATTGGAAAACTGTTTCCACAGGAACTTGTCCCGCCAAAGCAGCTATTCCTCCGGATGAAATTTTCTATCCGAACCTGAAACCTATGCAAGATTCTAATGTTCTTGCATACTTTGTCAAGATATTTGCCATTTCACAAGTGGGTATAAAGATGCCAATAAATCATATGTTGACAAATGTCTTTATTTACTTTGTTGTTTTCAGAGAAGAGAAAATAAATCTATACTAACATGTTTGTATAAGGATATCCAACCCTAGGGTTAAGGTACATGCAAGCAACTCAACAGAGCCTCAATCTTTGCACGTACATTTAACCCTCAGTGGATTTCCCCACCCACGTTATCACAAGTTGTTACAGGTTCACTTTAACGAGATGAAATTATTTTTGTGCGATGCGACGTACAAAATTTTAAACTTAGAAGTCTATGTACTTTTAGTGCCAGAGAAAGAACAATTCACATCATTTGTTTTTCAATTTTTGAGATCTGTAAAGTGTATATGGATGTTTAAAGTATAAAAAAGTGACATAAACCCTCATCTTATAAAAAAAATGCAGTAAATACATGTATGTTTAGTTTAAAATGGTTATTTTACATTAGGATTCCAGAAAATAGTACTGACTAGTACTGGTGAAAGATAGTTTGTTACTTTGAGCTTTATTTAGTTATTTAGATTTGAATATTAAAAATATTATTAACAAGAACTGGTGCTATGGTTACACTTTGTTTAATTGTTATATTAAAAAAGGAAATTTACATCTGCAAATATCTAATGAATAGACAAACCTACATTATTAGTTGAACTTTAAGATCACAAATTTATTTATACAAAGAACTTATATATAGAGAAGGAAAAGCATCTGATTGAGTTTTATGATGTTTGCATATTCATGCAAAATCTGATTTTTAATTATCATTCATCTCACGAATACAAATCAAATTCTTTCTCTGCACAATGAAATTCTCAATTCCAAAGGCATTATGTTTAAAAATTTTGATGTACTTATTATTACAAAATCTGTATACTATTACAGTTACTACACAAACAACAAAATTTATGTACTAAAATTTTACTTCAAACGGCCATTTTTTTTAAATCAAAATAATGCTGCATGTTTAATACATTATGAAACATCTAAGGTAACATACAGCCTACATTTAATGTACAAGAAATTGTTGCCTATCCTCCTATACAACTCCTTGTTCATACTTAAATTTTAACAACCCAGATAAAAGAAGACCACTAAAACAAAAGGCAAAGGTGTAGCCTTCATCTGTTGGGGCCCTAAATACCAGCTACATGGAAGTTGAAACTAGCTTGTGAAACAACTTTATTTCTTTAATATAGTTTTAGATAACAATACCCAACAACTACACATGACCACCTATATTGCCAATATTTTTTTCCATTGTAGCAGTAAAACTGCATACTAAGATTTATATCAAACACTATATACATTATAGATAGTCTGTTCAATAACTTAATATATTGTATTTTTGTTCTGTAGTGTAAAATTATTTACGAGACATACCGGCTACACGTGGCAAGTTAAAACTTTATTCTTTAAACAAGGAGTATATTTATGTTTACTACTGAAATATAAATGCAACACGCTTACAATTATTTTGTTAAAAGGTTATTTGTTTGTTGTTATCGATTTAAATGTTCATATTTCTAGATATCTTACAGCAGATTTTTTATTAGTTATTTATAGTCATATCACATTGTGTTCGTATTATTTCAGACGTTTAGTTTATCTTTAGTTCCTTGTCCATCAAGAATGTATTTGTTATCACAGTTAGAAGATTAGAGATCTTGTACATGTGTTTATTGGCATTAAAAGGAAAGTATAGAAACTATGTTTTACTTTTTGTATTTAATTTACAATGGTCTCTTTGGTTACGAAACCATTCAACAAAGCATGTGATCCAAGATTGACAGGCAAGTAACTCAAAGGCAGTATATGGCGAGATTGATGGAATATTTAACATCATTTTATGCCATCGCGGGCTAACAGACGATCAGTTAACCTAACCACTGTTTAGTTGGATCCTGGAAGGTTTATCAGTACTCGAGCACATCTCTTCTCCACAAGTTACTGATAACTTTCCCCATTTGAATCTGACAGAGGCCAGAAACAAATGACGAGACGCAATGTTGTACATCAATTATCACAGTAACTGCGGCCAGATGGGGATTTGAACTCATGACCTCTGGATTGATGGTCAGACATGCTACCGACTGAGCTTATTGAGCTCTGCATGTATGGCGAGATCTTGTACATGTATTCATTGGCATTAAATGAAAGTACAGAAATGATATTTTAGTTTTTGTATTCAATTTGAAATAGCTTTTCAATAAAGCAGGTGGTCCAAATACTTTGTAGGCCATATAATTATGGCGAGTTCTTGTACATTTTTTTTATTAGCATTAAAATGAAGGTATGAAAATATGGGCCTGAGTTCAGCACTGTTAAACAGCTTACATGTTCAATGCAATGTCTGGTTCCCTAAAATTATCGCGTACTGTGTGTTAATATTAGGTTGAGCCAGTATCCAGGAAAATATGTTAGCTAACATTATGAAAGGTTTAACCAAACTGAACGCAGCCTAGGTTTTATTTTTTTGTATTTAATTTGAAATAGCTTCGTTGGCTGTAAAACATGTGGTCCAGGATATGGAAAATAGTTAAGATTACTAAATAAAATATAATAACATCAGTATTATAAAAGCTCTAACCAAATGGTCCAGATAGAAGTGTTAAGTAAGTGGAGCTGTAGTGCCACGGATAGAGGGTTGGCTGTTTATGCCAGAGGTTGCGGGCTCAACCCTTTGACCTCTCAAAAAGATTCATTACTGTTACTCCTCATGAAATTAATACATACATGTATAATCTCCAAGCTTTCTTTACAATCGGGTTTAAATAAACATGTATAAACTAAAACTAAGGAAAACTTGGATGATTTAACTATTAAACACAGTTTCAATGGTCTAGTGAAGTATTGTGCGTACAGGAGATATATGGCATCCAGTTTATATTGGACGACAACTGCAGAATCAATACAAGTAAAACCACACATTCTTCTACATGTACCTAGCAAATTTTTCTTATTCAAAATCTTTCCAATTCATCCCCCCTACCTCCGAGCCGAGGCTGCAAGTGACCTCTAGTAAGCACCTGTTGCCATTCAGACATTGAGAACCTAATGTGTAAAGGAAACCGCATGGTTTCACCGAGATAGATTTCAAACAAAACCACTGGGATCTCATTGTAAATTGGACATTCCCATTGGACAAGGCCAAGGTTATGCAATGTACAAAAGAAAAATGTTTATTTAGCAGTTTGAGAGGGGATATATATATATATATATCTGAAGATAATTGTTGGCAAATAACCAGAAATAAATGCACAGACCAGACTACAGCAAGCGCGCCGAGCTACAATGCAAACCAGACACAATATCAAGGCCTCTGCCAAACCAAATAAATTTGGTGTTGACCACGACTAATATACTAGGACTAATGCACATCTGGACTGTAGGGACAATTTACGTATATGAACTGATAGCTTTATACAAGTAGGATCCAGTTAAGGATTCATAACTACTCACATGTTATATAAACGACAGATTTATGAACTCATTGGATCGTAAATTCCATTGTTTTGAATTTAATTACCTCCCGTTATATATATACCATGTGGTCAGTCAGTATGTCGACAACTTGCGGAGCAAAAGAACTTTTAACAGTTTTTAGACGATTTAACTAACTTTGCACACATGCTCATCATCAAGTGTAGATGTGCACAGCAAATTTTGTGACTCAATTCCATGCGGAATTATTGCTTGCATTCATGTGGAGCAAACACCTTCCACAGTTTTCAGGTAATTGATTTGATACTTGCATACATGATCTGAACATCAACTGTAAATATACGCAACTCAAATTTTGTGCTACCGATTTAGTTTGATAGAGTTATTGCCCTTGTACTTAGTGAACATATTGCAGTTATTGTGGAGCAAACTTTACTTCCAAAGTTACTTGAAACTTTGCATACATGATTAACATCAAGTGTAGACATGCGTGCATAAATTTTGGGACCGACATAATTCTATTCCGAGATGTTAACCTTGTACATAGTAAAATTGATTTATCATATTGCAATCCTTATTTACCAATCTACTTCCAATTTTCAGGCAATCAACTAGAAACTTTCCCTATATAATCAAGCATCAAGTGCAGATGTGCACAACCTAATTAATATCATGCCCCTTTAAAAGTAAAATTGCTGTATTTAGCCTATTTCAATTCTGTGGCTTCAACTTATTCCAGTTTTCAGGTTATGGACTTGAAACTTTACATGCACAATCTGACAGTGAAATAGCTGTATTGTTGCATTGCAATTCTTGTGGAGCAATCCTGTTTTCACAACTGATTTGAGATTTTGCATACATGATCAGAATCCAGTGTAAATGTGCGCATTTAGATTTGTTGCCCATGTGCTTAGTAAAATTGAAGTGTTTTATTCTTGTGAAACTAACAGTTAAATGTGATCGATTTGAAAACTGTGTATACATGATCAGTAATAAGTGTAGATGTCAATGACACAAATTTTGACCTTGAGTAAACTCAATGAAGTGCTATTTCCCAACAACTTACTAGTATAAGTGCTGTATTCACCATTTTGAAATTTTGACTTAACTTTGCATACATGAACATTAGTGTACAGATGTGCAAAACAAGTTTTGCGACAGATTTAATTGATGCAGGGGTATAAATCACCTCAAGTGATTACAGTTTATTTAAACAACATTTAGATAAAAACATGTAAGGTACACTGCAAGACAACTGCAGACAACAGACACTGGATGATCACAAAATCTCACCTAGAGTCTTGGGTTCATTTTGAAATCAAAATAACAGATTAAACAATCTTCAAGGATCTAGTGATTTTATTTCGACAGTTTCAGAAAATATACCAAAATCATAATTCTACTTAAGGTATTTGCTTAAGATTTTGCACCTCTTAACATTGACGATATAGTTTGATGTTATGACTATAAATACAGGACATACAAAATAAAACAAGTGATTCCTTGTTATCCAAGATTTATTGACCAGTCATGTACAACAGTAATACAGATGGTGGTAGTTTGGTCAATACTCTGGACAAAGCGTCTTCTTTATGCCGCCACAGTTTTCTTGTTGTGTTTCTTGGCAAATCTCATGTTCTTCAAAAATTTGGGATCAACCTGAAACATATAAATTTTACATTCAGTACTGGCAATAATAAAGAAACGTTCCCACTTCCATTTTAAAATTTTATCTTTAAGTCAGTGATTGCTATTAATGACAAGTGTTTGATAGACAACAATTATTACCTTTTATAATCACAAATATACAGAATATCTACAGAGATAAAAATATTACCAGCTCAGTCAAAAACAAAAATTATGTGAAAAAAAATTGCCAATTATTTGCAGGAAGGACAGTGATACCATTCCCGATTCATTCCGAGTGCTTTTTGCACAATCAAACCACCATTCAACTCTTTTAAACCTTTTTACTGACACTTACAAGTGAACATTAAATTTGGTGCATCCTGTTGGAGGTCTTACTGGTATCTCATTTGACAGAAGCTTTGTATTTAATAAACACTTAGTGGTATACAAGACAAAATGAACTGTAGCCTTACCCCCTTCATGGATGGGTACTTCGTTCTCTTTGGTCTGTAGATACCATTTCTGTGTGCCTTTTTGTCTGCAATACAAAATGAATGATTTAATTTCACAATCAATTGACAATAAAATGCTGTAATCATTAAATGAAACTGAACAATATGCAAACTTGAAGAAGTATATCCATGTCTTATCATCACAAAGTGGTTGTATCTAACAACCTTGCAATGTACTGATTAGATTAACCAATACTTACTTTTTCATTTCTTGGAAATCTTTGAGGCAATATAATTTCAATTCCCAAATTCTATATTCTCATACATATATATTAAAGTCATAACCACCCCCACCCCCAATTCATATTTAACTGTATTTTTTTTTAACAGACTGTTCCAATGAAGTTTATTAATCTACCTGTATGACAAATTTTACCAAACAATAAAGGCTATATGTACTTAAAAACTGGACTTCTAGGACTCTTAGTAGTAAAAATATGTAATGCATCATTTTTAGAGTTTATTTTCTCTAATTTACACTACAAATTTACAGCATGTGTTCAAATATTAAAATAATGTATGGACAACAAAATGCAATCCAATAGTTAAATTAAACATTTATTTAAACTTGTCCTGTAAAAAAACAACCTTTGCAGCACTGTAACATAAACTCTGTGTACACTACAAGCTTCAGTTTTTGGTTATTATAGCATCCAGAAATATCTTACATCGAGGTTCCCAACATGTGCTTGATTAGGTAACCAAAGGACTTATATCGAAGGATAGGAAACTTGCATTTCCTGACAAAATGTTGATAAAATAGCACAATGTGACATGAATAATTAATTATTTGGCAAATTTAATCATTCATAATTTACAGGCAACTGATTTTGTACATAAAATGTAAGTTGTATGTAACCGTAGATGTCTTAAATGTTTCGATTACGAAAAATGATCCTGAAGTAAAGATATTTAGGTTTGAAGTAAAATTTCTTGTAATTTGTTAATTTAGTTGCAGTATACACATTTTATAATCAGAAACACAAATTTCTGGGAATGGTATTGTTTTGATGAGAATTTTATTCTGCAATGCAAGAATATGAGAGCATTCACAAAATATCAATCAGTTACCTTTCCTTCACTATATTATTCCTTGGGTAAGCTAAGAAATCATAAACTAAGGTTTAGAACCGAAGTACATCACTCCATTCCATTTTATAGTCATTTGTTTAGCTGGTTTGGAAATTTCCATTAGAGAAATCAACCTGAATATTTCTTTAATATTTCGCATTCAAATAAAAATTTGGAACATGTAATATTGGGAATAAATTTAAAGCCCAGTTTATGTCAACTGAGATGAAAGATCAGACTTTATATACATTGCTTTCAAGTCGATTTCTTAGGTAGAACTAGCGCTGAAGGTTGTTTTAGTGGGGCCATTGGGTCAGTGTAAGTTAAAATAACAACCTTAGGATGGTGTGAGCATTCAACACTTTATCAGGGCGGGGAATTCCACTCGTCCTCTCGCCATGGCGAGTGAACATTTGGTCAGGACGAGTAAGATTTAAGAAACTGACCTTAATCTTTCTTTGATTTAAAGCATTCAATTAAAAATGTTGGAAAGGGAGGACGAGTAGCTTTTATCAGAAATTGCAAGCCCTGTTTATCCAGTATACAACCTCCCTATTCAAAATTACAGAAAACACTTACTCTGGTTATGATTCGTGTGATTCTTGGACTTTGCCATTGTAAATGCCCTTTATCTGTGCAAACAAATCTGAAATAATTACAATTTATTTGTTTGTAAATTTCAATAAACTTATAATATATTCATAGTAATATTTTATAGATATATTTAAGTCAAATTTAGATTGACAACATCCCTAAAAAGTCTAGAAATAATATTACTACCTTTGACTCAATACCCTCTCGTCACGGTAGTAAATCGATGCATATGGTTGTAATGGAGCAGTGCGGAAACTATTCACTTCCGTAAGGTTTTCAGATACTTTGACATTTTTAGCAGCTATAAAACATTATGGCTGCTACAAAATATCATTCATCTATAATCCGTAGCTGTTTACATAATCTGTAAAACATTTTTGAGGGTTTAATTAACTGTTATTCAAAATCTCCTAATTGTGTTGCGGTAAATTGAAATAAAATGCATACTTCCATTAACATTCGGATACTTTCAGCTAGAATTTGTGAGCGGAGCTAAGGAGTCTACCAAATAAGGAAATCGTAGTAAAGCAAAAACAAAATGGTTGACCTAAATTTCAACCAATGTTTACAAAGAGTTTAAGAGAAACAGTGGTTCAGAATACAGCTTAAAGAAGAACAGAAGAACATTATAAGCCTCATTTGTGACGGAAAGGATGCTTTGGGTGTCCTAACAACTGGTTTAATAAATATTATGCGAGTTGTGTGTTTCTCGCCATACATCAGATTTTCATTTGTAAACAACAATCATAGTAAACAAACCAAATAAAATTTGGAAGTCATATTCCATTCTCGCGAGATCCCATTATTTTTTAAAATGGCTGTCATCAGAATGTTCTGACCTGGTAGAAAAATAACTTCTTCTTTTTTAAAGTTTGACTTATGTAAAAATGTAACATTACTTTTTGAAGCTTATTTATACTAAATATATATATTTATATAGGTATGAATTCTTAAAATAGCGGGACTCTAAATTTTAGTCATGCTCTTACTTAATGTGAACATCGAATTGAAACGTTAAATGGAAATGAAATGGAAATGTGCGTTGCTGTATTGAAACTATAAAAAATCCTGATCAAACATTACAATTCCTAAGAAAAAAACATAAAAATGCATTCAGAGAACCTCAATCAACCATGCCTATAAGACACTTGTTTGGCCTCAACTCAAGTACTCTTTCCATGTTTAACATCTCCATACTGAGACACAAATTTTCCGATTAGAGGCTGTACAGAGGCGAGCTGCTGAATGGGCTAAACACGACTCTTCCAGCACTTCTAGTCTCAGTTATCTTAAAACTCCTCATTGGAGGTCACTTGAACTTTGGAGATCTTGTGGCAATACAATCAGCAAATGACATGACTTAATAAAATCATCAGTTGTCTTGTCCCATCATCATATTTAATCTAGTTAATTATATAAGAATTCCTTTTCCCCTACAACCAGTGTCTACTAGACTGTCTTGGCAAAAGTTGTAGTGGTGCTGCTCTAGCTCAGCTTGGCTGTTTGCTAAGTTGAACAGGTCTCGCATTAGAAACCTGCTGTTTTCAACTTATAAAACCAACATTGAACACACATTCTGTTATACTGTCAACTACTATTGTATACAGATCTGTTGTAAGTGTTAACTTAATGGAAGGGAAGGGGGCCACAATATTCAAGATGTATAGCTAATCTATAATATGCGCGTCACTTTGTGAAGCATGCAAGTTTTAGGGCAGATATGGGTGATATGCATACGCATGCTTTTTTATACAGTGTCTATTCATTTCACGCTACCTCTTATTAAAGTATGTGTATCAACATTAGGCCTACTTTTAAACATCAACAAATAAAAGCTTGTTTACATCCCGGCTGATCAAGATATGTATTGCTATTCTTACTTGGGGATAAAGCTTTAACGTGTAATACAATTGGCAAATTTTAAAAAAAATTTCATTCCGTTATCTATGAGGATTATGTCGATTTCATTCAACATATAAAAAAATAAACACTCACAGAATATGAAGACACCGGAAAAGGAAGTTGGTTAGGTCCCTTGGTCCGTTGTGAGATTTGTCTTTTCATATTTTTTACGCATGTGTAAAAATGAGAAATGCACATTTTCATTTATCTAGGAATAAATTATAAATAATGAGTGTGATTTTTTGTTTGTATATACTGCTTCAAATCCATTATAATATTTTCCCATCATAAACGTATAAAGGACAGTAATGCGTAGCAAAATCATGTGCAGTTTTCATATGACACCGTTAAACTTTGTTTTGATCACGTGCCATATGTCAAAATTAAAGAAAATTATTATTTCCTTATCAACTTTTCCATGGAATTAAGTACTGGCAGCCATGATTGATTTAAAGAGAGTATCCAGCTTGTCAGAGAAAATTTCCAAACATCTGGCTGGACGGCGGGCAAAGCAAAAGGTACCACTGGCGTATTCAGATATCCGTAAGTTTAGTCATATAATTAGTTTTCGCGACTATAGTGGCTCTTTCAATTGTATCATTGGATGCAGGGCAATTATATGAGCAAACTTCTAGTACTCAATATCAAAACATAAAGTATACACAGTGCAGTTTTTTAATATAACATACTTACGAAATTAGATGAAGTTGGTGAATATTGTTGCGATTGTTTCTGCATTGTTCAGAGGAGTCTGAGTATTGTCGAACATGTGACATTGACGATGCATGTTTGCAGTTAAAATAATGAAATAAGTCACAAGATCCAGGTAGCGTCACATGCATGATGAATGACCTTCAATTACCACCCCTTCAAGACCAAAGGACAACACAGAGGTTATTCTTGTTCTATAAGCTGATTGATGGTCTGGTGCCAGATATGCAACGTCTTGACTACTTTACCCTTGTCCATGGCAAATGCCAAATTAAAGCCAGAAAATTCATAGACTGCAAATCAGATAATATTATTAAAAACATTCATTAAATAACAGCAAATACTTTAAACTATTGCAGTGCAAAAGTGCTTCATTCCGTAACTCTTACTTTCCAACAACTATTACAGACTGGAACCAACTGGAAGATAGTGTGGTGTGCAGAGATACAGTTAACAGCTTTAAATTGGCCATCATTCATTGGGACTAATTAGTGTTTGCCAGACTTCCTTTCCATTGTGCAAATACCAACAGGCTGTGCAACATATTTATCTAAATCCAGATATACATGTTTCAAGATTCAACTTGTGGAAATGAAATTATAACCCAATGATCATAAGCTGAATACCACTCATTATCTGATGGTTAAAGATACATTAATGCAATGAGATCAAGAAAACTGGCTGATCACAAGTGATAACAATATTTCAAGCAACATTTGAAAATGAAACAAAATAGCCTTTTAACAGTCAGTTTTCAATACAATGGTAAAGCTGCCGTATTGGTCAAATTTGAGTTAAATTTACACTGAGTTCCATATAGTAATAATAGTATGTTTGTCAAAGTTTCTGTAAAAGTTTAGCGTAGACCATAAGAACAATTAATGAAAAGGTATATACTTATGTGCATTATGCAGTTTACATTATTTTTATTATGGTATTACATTGTTACTAAGCTAAGTTTGTCTGAGTAATAGATATATAATTCAATTAGTTAATCATTGTATAATATATCATATAATTCCCAGCCATGTCTTGGTAGAGTAGAAGTATTATTTGTATTGTTTTTTTTAATTATTTTGATATATGTAAGTATGACAATGAAGAATCTGTTCTGTTCTGTTCTATTATTATATGTAGAAACTGCACGGATCTTGAATCAGGAGAAAGATGGATGTATACTCTATACATGGGATGACGTGGCAGACTTGAGTGAGGTAACATTTATATATTTATATATTTCTATAATTATAATAATAATAATAATAAACATAAAGTCTTTATTTAAAGAGGCAACACAGTTGGAGCAATCTCCAATCTTCCCTGTGGTCCTCTATTATGTACATGTTAACAAAAGTGAGATAACAAAATATATATAACAAAATTTTTCAACAGAATCAATATATTTTGGAAACTTCTAAAAAAAATAGTGAATTATTTTTGGTGAAATATTCAATTAGTAATGTATATTTTAATTAACACTGAATATTGTTTATTTAATTAACTCAATAACATATTTCAGAGGAAATGCATAATAGTATAAAAATGTTGAATATATTTACCATGTCATGCTGTGTCCGATTAGCTCAGTTGGTTACACGTCTGACTATCAATCCAAGGGTCGTGAGTTTGAATCCCCCATCCGGCAACAGTCTCCGTGATGATTGATATACAACATTGTGTCTCATTATCATTCGTCTCTCACCTCTGATTCAAGTGGGAAAGTTATCAGTTACTTGCGGAGACGGGGTGTGCTCGAGTACTTGTTAATCCCAGGAAACAGTGGTTAGGTTAACTGATCGTCTGTTAGCCCTCTATGGCATAAAAATGATGCTAAATATTCAATCAATCAATCAATCCTCCAGTTAACCTGCTGCCTTTCACTCTGATGTTTAAATAGGCCTCTTATATCCATGAAGCTGTCCAAATGTACATAACCTGGTAGTCTGAAAGAAAACCATGTTACTCAGTGCTCCAGATAAGCACTATTTGGGAGTATTTATTATTTAAGCATTGAATTTTCTGAAAAAAGCATTGAAATTTAAATAAAGGGGTAAAATAAGCATTGGTTATTCTCAATTTGAGTGTTGATTAGTTTATTTTAAATGGCAATTTGATAAGAATGTTCATTTTTACCCATAACATTTTGTAAATAAGTATTGCAAATTAATTTAAGGGGTAAAATATTCATTGGAAGAAAAGCTTATCTGGAGCACTGTTACTTACAGACAATCAGTTAATCACTGTGATGGTTAGCCAGTAATCGGAACTTGCTGCATCTACGCAAGTAACTGATTTCTTTCACACTTGAATCAGCGATGAGAGATGAATCATAATGAGATGCAATGTTGTTTATCAATCATCACAGAGACTGTGGCTGGGCGGACTTTGATCTCACGACCCCTGGATTGATAGTCAGACGTGCTACTGACTGAGTTAATCTGGCCCGGCCTGGAAATCCAAGGATTTGTTGTTGTCTCTGCATATTCAGCAGAGATTGATCAGGTGAATTTATTTCTAGCTGTCAGCGTAGACTTTAGAACACAGGCCATTGTGAAATTGACATATTACAGAAGCAGAAAAAATATCTGTTTCATAACAAAAAGTTCATATAGTAGCTTTATTTATAAGATTGCATTATAATAAAAATAAAATTAAATTTGAGATGAATAATTGCATCTCATTATCATTTACTTACATATACTTAACCAAAATACAAATTATTTGAAATTTCAAAATCCACCAAAACATGACAAAAAGCAATATTCTAATTCGAGTGGCGAAATCAAAACAGAATCCTAGTTCTAAAAATCAATACCATGCACACATTCTTTGGTGACATTTGCCTCATCATTTGAATCTGTTCTAAGATAAATCAAATACAACAATATGTAACCAATATAACAGGGCTTTACATTAACACTCGTCCCGACTGGACAAGTAAAAAATCAGAAATTAAACACAGCATGTCTTTTTTGCAAATCCCCTATTTTTTAACTTTTATAAAACAATTTATTTAGTTATTCTTAAATTTATATCGATAGGACTAGTACCATAATTCTAGATTAAAGTAAGGACAAGTTGTTTTTGGTCATGACAAGCAGAATTTAGAAATACTTCCCTGACTGGACAAGTGAAATTAAAAATTAATGTAATGGCCGGTATAACAGATCAGATCAGATCAAATCAAATCAAATCAAATCAAATCAAATCAAATCAAATCAAATCAAATCAAATCAAATCAAATCAAATCAAATCAAATCAAATCAAAATCAAAATCAAATTAAACTCACATGATTCATTAGGTACATCATGCAAAAAAAACTATTTAAAATTGGGAGTATTTGTTAAGTTAAACCTGACCACATAGGCCAATTTAAGAAATCCCTATTCAATACACACATAATTGTGGCATGTTTTAATATAATCATATCAACAATAAGTTTAATTACATACATATTTAATTATGCAATACAGCTCTATTAAGCAGCCACTTGTCTTAAGCAGCTACATTTGTTATTTCCCATTTCTATGCTTTCAGAGCAAATTCACCTGTATTAAGAAACAACCTGTCTTAAAAGGCCATTTTTGCTCCTTCTCTTGACTGGCTGCTTAAGACAGGTTTTTGACTGTATATTGGAAAAATATGTTTTTTTGCTAATTTCGAAAAGTAAACTGATTACGCCTTTCAGACCGACGGATTTTATTTTCATTAAATGATATCTTATCATATGTATAATTAAACAGTTGCATGATAAAACTGATTAACTGTAAAGTTTTAATTAAGCGTACATCAGCTTTTAAAAGTTTAACATCTGAATTCAATTACGAGTCTTAATATACTGTATAGTTTTTTGTCTTGTTTAGTCATATATCAAGATGGTGTCAGTGCTTGAGACAGTACTATAAGCGCTGCAACACTGAAGATTTATAGTACAGGCTCACTCGATCACATTATACTGACACTGGGCTCACCAATCGTCTATATGCATGTTGAGGATCGAGAGAGAGGAAGGTTCTAGGACCAGTTTAAAAGTATTTGGTATGAATTTGAACCCCCACCTCTAACACTCTACCACTAGATCACCACTAGGGTACAGAGTTGGCAGATTTAGAAGAAAAAAGTCATGTGAGAATTTAGTTGATGGGGATTCATAGATTTAGATTCAGATTCATTCTCAGGTCTTCCTCCACCAATAAAATTGGATATGCCATAATTATATAACATGAAATGTGTTGAAAATGTCTTTAACCTCATTTTATTCTAAATAAGTGTTGGGGGTAACTTATCAAGATTGTTTCTATTTTTTTTTCTTTTGCTATATAATTTATTTTGTTACTGTTACAGGGAGCAGTTGTGACCCATTTTGGCCTTTATGAGCCAGCATCTGAAGAGCACCAGGTATGATAGTATACACAGTGTAAATTTAAATGGGAAAAAAAAGCTAATAGTAGGGGTGGGGGTGGGGGTCTTTTTATTTTACATCCCTGGCTCTAAGTACCTTAGCTGAAAGCCTCGAACTGAAAATATCATTGATACAACAGCAGCAAAGACAATAGTTGTCTCCATGGCGAGACAGTAGATGATTATTCATATATGGACAGGTGGTGCATATTTATATGTTACACGGGAGTGATAATTTATCATGTCAATAAAACCAATTTTGTTTATAAACCACCTGCCTGATAAATATAGGTTTATCACATCAATGCAAGTTTATCAGGCACATGAGTTCATTAGGTATAATTATACATTTTGACCAGGATGGAATCTTTACAAGCTGTAACAAAAGTTTGATGCTTATTTTCAATTTCTTAAAAAAAGGCAAATTAGAAATATTGACATGATGAAGATAATAACATGTTATTGTGACAATAGTGTCTAATGTAATCAACTTCATCAGGTTCAGCATAAAAAAAACAAGGACTCAGGAGAAGTTGATAACCAGTCAGACACTAACATGTATTCTCTATATATCAGACAATGAAAATATTTTTATATTAAACAGTGTCCAAACCTATTTTAAAGACATCAAACAATTTGATAAATCTTAGTAAGTTTTAGTATTTACCTCACAGTGGGGCCCCTCATTTTAGGTCAGCATTGGATGCGTATATTAAAAAAATGTCCCTCTTTTCATTTTCTTCTTTCTTCCTATATTAGGAATATGTTTTATTGCTATGTTGATTGATTTTAATGTTGATAACTTGTGGCCCAACCCTTTAGCTATTCCTTGTATACTGGTCATACCTTATACCGCGAGTCTAAATTTTTTTCAACCATGTAAAGAATGGCATCAATAATAAACAGTAATAAGGTTACTCAAGTATATTGAGTAATAAACAGTTGCCAATACGAAATGCAAACAAATGCCGACGCTAACAGAAGTTGGAGCTTTGCGCATGTCTTCCCAGATTGTTTTTATACTGGCATTCGCGGTAATAGGTATATCGCAGTATTAGGTATACATGGGATATACAAAAAAAAATGAAATATGTTGAAAGTATTAAAAGTGTAACCAATGTGTGTATGTTGCAATGTGTTTACTTGATTGACAGGTGGTGCATATTTATAACCAACGTGTGTATGTTGCAACATGTTCAATTAACCAAGAAAGGACACTGATGGGTAATTATGCAAAAATATTATGTCATTTTGTAATATTTCAGTCTACTTTTGTTATACCAGTGTGGACGATCCCTTATATTAAGGATTCTAGGCTGTCTTTTCAGTTGTTTAACGGCAGTTTGTCAGAATTTTTAGCAATTTTAGAATTAGCCAAAAAAAACAACATTTTACTTAATCATTCCATATTGCAATAAAGATATCTGTTAAAGCATGCCAAAATAATATATTGGAAAACGGAATTTTTAAATTTGAACATGCATGTAGGTGCGCCTAGGTTAGATTAAAGTAGATCTAAAATCTACTTAAAAATTCAATGTATTGCATGACTTATCAAATAAATTTAGTGACTTCAATTTTGGTCACATTATTGTTAAATTTGATTAATCTTGGGAAGAATCTGAATGCCCGTGTGAAGGTCATCAAGCAGCGCATGTGTGATATTATTCATTTTTGATTGTGGGTACAGTTTTGACTTTGCACTCCGATTAAAATATGAATTTACATCATTATTTGGGCAGATTTTAAATCCCACATAATTTGTAACTTAGTTATAAGTAATAATTAGATTTCGTATATTAATTTTAAATATATTTTTATAGATATTTATAAATAATGATTTTTCCCAACGCACTAAGAGTAACATATAAAAGAAATATTGCTTTGACTCAATATAAATGCATTTTATAGTTTTCATTGGATGCCTCACCCTGACAACAAAGTTGGCGGAGACTCTAATGTAGCTTTCATTTTATCTCTCCATTCATATGTCTGGCTGTTCATGATTTCATGTAATATCATAATAACACACTGGTAATTCTATTAATGCTTTGCTCTGTATTAGATAATTATCTCTCCATGTTAAAAATCTCTCTTTCCTTTTAAATCATTCAAGGAATGAGATATAAATGTTTTAGGTACATCCATTTTTACATATTAACATATATACACAATAATTTATTTGCTGTTATTTATTTTCAGCCTTTACTGCAATGTCACGTGATGGTGAACCTTCAACAAGAATAGGTAATATACATGTACGGCTGATGATGAAATGCAATACTGTCAAAAATTTTGTAAAGTTACTGACAAGTCTTAACCACGAAATAAGTCTAAACTGAACATATCGTAGTCATAAAGGCTCAATTTTATCCTTTTCAATTGCAAATAAATGTTTTTAAAGAATATTTATTTTAATTTAAGTTTATTATGTTTTATTCTCAATTGAAAATTTTATCAAGACTTGTAACATTATTGAAATAAACTATAGTTACGCATGCGCATAAGATCATTGAGTCTGCTATACAGACTCCATTTCTAGAATTAACACCTTAGTGTTAACACATTTGTGTTCTTCACTTTATTGTGCTTCCTATATAAATCATAAATACTACATGGTGTCAGAAGTAAAAGTTAATACTTAATTCATAAGATGGATTTAGCGGGAATTACTCCACCAAAAATGAACTGGGATGACACTAATCTGCCCGAGCAATGGGATAAGTTCAAATGCCATGTGCATCTAATATTTAGTGGACCACTAAAAGGAAAATCGGAATCAGAACAGATTTCTTATTTGCTTATATGGTCAGGAGACAAAAGCAGGGATATACATGCCACTTGGAACGACATATCAGAAGAAAATGGAAAGAAAATTCAAACTTATTATGACAAATTCCAGGCGCACATGCAGCAAACATTGAATCCAATATTTGCACGTTATAAATTAAATAACTAAATGCATGGCCAGGACACAATAGACAGTTTTGTAATGAGATTACGGAGATTGTTGTTTTACCACCAACGATGCGATGATCAGTGACAGAATTGTGTTAGGAACCAATTCCTCCCGCTTACATGAAAAATTAATAAACGTGGGAAAGGTGCTTACTCTTGAAAAGGCCATACACATCTCACAAGCCTTTTGAATATTCACAAAAACAATTGCGTTCTATGGGAGAACAAGACGTGCACCATGTCACACATACTCACAGGCCACCAAACAAGTAGCAACAGCAGCCCCAATATCAGCAGCTACAGCAGTTGCAATATCAGCAGCAACAGCAGCCACAATATCAGCAGCAACAGCAGCCACAATATCAGCAGCAACAGCAGCCACAATATCAGCAGCAACAGCAGTTGCAATATCAACAGCCACAATATCAGCAGCAACAGCAGCCACAATATCAGCATTAACAGCAGCCGCAATATCAGCAACGACCACAACGACGACCGCAACTGGCAGGACAAAGTGTGAGATAGCGTCACCAGAACGACAACAATTCACAGTGTGGAAATTGTGGCCGTTCAGCACATAAGACAGGAAATTCCAATTGTCCGACAAGTGGTGTAAGATGCCACTCGTGCAGGAAGTTTAATCACTTTGCATCTGTGTGCCGCAGTAATAATGTTCATCAAGTGTTGTGTGAGCCAGATATGGATTTATATGATGGACAAGACTTCAAAATTGATACGGTAACATCTTCTCTATCTCCAGATCGTGCATTTGTCACCCTATATATTGGCCCCTCATAAACACCTGTTAGTTTTAAAATAGACACAGGTAGCCAAGCTAGTATCTTGCCACATAAACTCTACCAAACTCTCCATCTTGGATACCCTTTGTTACCCCCAGATAACAGGTTAACCTCCTATACAGGAAACGCATTGCCATTGTTAGGCAAGGTCAGCATGACCTACAATTACAGAAACAGAAGAATGATGCGATTTTCTACGTAGTGGAAAATTCTGCCCCGCCACTCCTAAGTTTGCAACCATCGCTTGACGGACTGATTCAGATGACATACTCTGTTGAACGTAACCTTTGTGATATAACAAAAGCACACATTATGACCAAATATCAGGAAGTATTTGAAGGAGTTGGGTTATTTCCAGGCAAATATAAATTACACTTAAAGGAAGATGCTGTTCCTGTAGTAAACCCCCCACGAGGCATACCAAAGGTGCTTAAAATGAGACTCAAAGACAAACTTAAAATAATGGAAGATTCTCATATCATTAGCAAGGTGACAGAACCTACCGATTGGGTTAATTCCCTGGTTATAGTTGAAAAATCTAAAACAGGTAAACTGAGAGTATGCCTTGTTCCAAAAGCGCTGAATGATTCAATCCATAGACCACATTACCCAAGGCCAACTATTGATGATGTTTTTGCAAAACTGACAGACGCAAAGTATTTTAGTATACTTGACTGCATGGTTATTGGAGTGTGCAGTTAGACGACGAATCGTCATATATCACGACATTTAGTACGCGTTTTGGGCGGTACCACTTCTTAAGACTGCTATTTGGTATTAAGAGCAGTCAAGATATATTCCAATAAAAAATTGAAGAAATATTTGAGGGACTGACCTGAGACACATGCATTGTTGATGATCTGCTTGTATATGGACGCTCTAAGGAAGAGCATGAAGAAAACCTATTCAACGTAATAACACGTGCTCAAGACAAATGCGTACGTTTCAATTCTGAAAAATGTATCATCGGTGTGACTGAAGTCCCCTTCTTTGGTCACATTGTTATGTCGTTGGGCCTTAAGCCAGACCCAAACAAAATTGAGGCTATTGTCAAAGTAAAGGCCCCTGACAACTGAGCAAAGTTAGAGAACTTATAAGGAATGGTAAATTACCTGTCAAAATTCGCTCCTTAATTGGCTGAAATTACAAGTGCTCTGCGAGCTCTACTAAAAAATGATGTTGACTTACTATGGGATCACCCTCAAAATGACGCTTTCGAAAAGTTAAAACAAGTGATCACTGAGAGTTCTGTTTTGGCTTATTTTATCCAAAAGTGCCCCTTACCTTAGAATGCGATGCTTCTAAATATAGAAGCAAGTATAATGCAAAACGGTCACCCAATAGCGTTTGCATTGGAAACACTGACAAAAACTGAAGTTGGATACGCTCAGATAGAGAAAGAATTTTTGGCCATTTTGTTTGGTTGTAAGCGTTTTCACCAATATATTTACGGCAGACACGTAATTGTACATTCAGACCACAAACTACTGTCAGCTATCATGAAAAAGCCACTTGCTGCAGCACCACCCCGTCTCCAATGAATGATGCTTCAAATTCAAACATATGATATTGAAGTGCGACATGTCAGTTGAATAGACATTCCTGTCAGTGATTGCTCATCTAGACAGTCACTTGACAACACTTATCCAAATTTGATAGATGGTTTGGATTTGCATGTGCATACTGTTTGGCAAACTTTGCGCATTACAGAACGTCGACTTGACATTATATGAAACTCTATAAAACAAGACGGACAGATGCAAACTTTGAAACAGACTATACTTGATGGCTGGTCAATTTCACGTACAGAGTGTAATAGATCTGTATTGGAATTCAGGAATCACAGAGATGACCTGTCTGTAGAGAAAGATCTTATCTTCAGAGGTCATAAACTTGTTATACCCAGGTCACTCAGAGACAGGAAATGAAAGCATCTGTTCATATAGGTCATATGGGCATTGAAAAAACGCTACAGCAAGTGAGAGATGTAATATTTTGGCCAGTGATGGCTAAAGACATTACTGACCACGTGTTAAGATGCAATATTTGCTTAACGCGCAGGAACTCAAACACCAAAGAGCCACTAATTCCCCATGACATCCCCCATAGGCCATACAAGAAAATAGCCGCTGATTTGTTTACATTCGACGACAAAAACTACTTAGTAACTGTAGACTATTACAGTAGATTTTTCGAGGTAGGCTTACTTCCCGACACGAAAAGTGCTACTGTCATTAAAAAAATAAAAGTGCATTTTGCAAGGAATGGAATAGCAGACACGTGCATTAGTGACAATGGTCCGCAATTTTCATCAGAATCGTTTTGTAAGTTTTCTGAAGATTGGGGTTTCAAACATACAACCTCAAGCCCTTTGCATCCAATGTCCAATGGACTGGCTGAGAAAACAGTCAAAATCGTAAAACATATTTTCTAAAAAGTTAAAGATGGAAATGATCCATATCTAGCTATCTTGGAATACAGGAACACCCCCCTTGAAAATGGCTATTCCCCAGCACAGTTACTCATGGGCAGGAAAACCAGATCAATTATGCCAGTGACTGAAAACTTCAAACAAAAGCAAAAAACTTATTTTGACAGAGTATCGAAATCTTTACCACCCCTTAAAATCAATGATAATGTTAGGGTTCAAATGGGCAAAGTATGGATACCGGTTAAAGTCGTACAGTTGCATAATGATAGGTCATTTTCAGCGCAAAACAAAGATGGAGGTGTCTATCGCCATAACAGAAATTCCTTCACAAAACAAAGGAAAATTTCACGCAGATAACCCAGTTTGCACCAAATATTCTCAAGAAAACTCCCAGGGTAAAACGATCAATCTGTCCGACCAGACAATTAACCCTATGGAACCTCATCCGTCTCATACTGACCAACATTCCACTTACTCTCATAATCTAGAATCAAGGTCAAATAATCCTCAGCATTATATAACACGATCTGGTAGAGAGGTGAAACCAAATCATTGGTATAGCGGTGAGAATTGGACAAAATGATAAAATAAGTGCATGTTATTATGTTGAACTGATACGAACTGATATCTGAAATGAAACAGCAACAGTGAACAATTAAAGATCTAGATCAGATACATGAATATGTGTATGCTTATTGTCAAGAATGGATAATTATTTTATTTTAAACCATGATATAGTTTAACCCTGTTGTCTAACAACCACTTACCTCTCATTACTGAGGTTGCTGGTTTGAGCCTAACTCTGTCCAAATACTTTATGTGAGACATTTTTTCAGTTACTTTCTGAAAAACATTGGTTCTAACTAAGATTCATTCTGTGGTCTTTCTCCAGTTATAAAACTTGGTATGCCATATATAATATTTATATATATTGTATGTTGAAAATGGTGTTTAACCCCAATTCCAAAATATAAAGAAAAGAAACAATAGTTCTATCATACGAGGGTGTCATCTTCTTGCTGAAGTATATTACTGCAAGACACATGGTATGTTACCAGTCCCAGTCATATTAAGTCAGTGAATTCTTTATTCAAGACACATGATATGTTACCAGTCCCAGTCATATTATGTCAGTGAATTCTTTATTCAAGAAACATGTATGCATATAATTTATTTTATTTTGTTTATTTTATCTAGAGAAGTACAGTGCCTACTTGGCGGAGGTAAAAGCACCAAATCCACGCGTGTTCTCACTGAATCTGGAGAGACATACTTTCTTAAAAGTCCAATTTTTGTACGATGCCAAATCAACGGAAAAGGAAACACACATGTTGGTTATGTTGCACAGAGAATGTAAGTATATGAGTTAAAAGGGTTGTATTGTGCATGACATGTCAAAGTTTGATCTAGGATTTACAGCCAGGGGATCCATAGCAGAGTTGCTAAATCTCAGACTGAGGAATGGAGTTTTACGTTTTTCACAATTTTCAACAATATAGGGACCTGACCCCTGTCTCCCCTTTAAATTTCCTTCTATGTGTATGTGTAATTGCATGTTTGTGTATGTGTCTGTGTAAAAGAGGCAGGACATGTGTGCTAAAAACAAGATACATTCATATAATTATTATGTACATGTATTTCAAGTTAATTTCTTTTGATAAAATCACAATAGGTCTATTATTTGAAGTAACTTGACAGTAATTTGTAAAATAGGAGGCTGGAGATCACAGGTTCAATCCCAGACTGAACACAACAGCCTCTCAAAAACTAAACTCAGTATTGGTTCTATACCCAAGAACTATGAGCTTTTTTTGCAATTGAGTTAAAATATATTAGTGAGGCCCTCCCAGGGTTTTTTGAGATCCGGGAAACATGGCCAAATATTTTCAGTGATCTGGGGAACATTGGCCATTACTTTCAGGGACCTAGGGATTAAAGACCTAATTTTAGAGATCTGGGGAAAATACTTTTGGGGAACTTTGGCAAATTACTTCAAGAGATCCAGGGAACAGGGACCTCCAGTCGGAGGACCTCATTAGTATAAAACTAAAATAAGACCGAAACTCAAAGCTACTATTAACATATGATATAAACTTACATTTACAAATGTATTAATCGCTGTCATCTGTCTCTTGTCTATGTATGCCCAATATCCATGCAGACTATTGCCATGTCACAAAATATGACTGCGACACAAATAATTGGTAAAAGAAAAATCAGGCAATCTAGTGTAACTTTTATTGTTAATGTTTTCTTCTTCAGCTATTGGATTGTACAGAATTCCTCTTGGAAGGGTAGCTAATGGTATGGTAAGTAACTTAGCAGAACACTTTTATGTTTTTTTGTGTGTTTAATGTCAATTACAACATGCTATAGGTGTTGGATGACAACATTTATATTAAATGAAGGAGGACTTCAGGGCTGTGTTTCACAAAATAACTTACGATAAACAATATGCAAAACATCTCACATAATCTGGTTATACTAAGCTGGGCTTAAACACATGGCCTTAGCAATGAGAGGCAAGCTAGTAATCTTAGGAAAGTGCTTTAGAACACTTGATCACAAAGAACTATTAAACACATATCTGTGCTTGTCTTGTATAAATGTTGAATTTGGAGTTTTTTTACTCCACAACTTTTGCAAGGATGGGCTGTTAGCATGTTGATTGTCACAAACTGCTTCCACAGTTTTTGTTGGATTTCTATGGAACTTGATATATATGATCATCATGTTTTGTAGTTGTGTGTGTCATACTTCTTTATTACTTGGCCTTAGTTCACTGCTTTGTTATGATCATATTAGAGTTGAAGTAGTCTGGTGATTAGCATGTTTGTTCCAGGACATGATACTTTGATCACAGTGCACCTCCTACTGTCAGGTAGTGAGGCATAGAAAACATATAACAATCTTCTCAAAAGTTCCTGTAGCTTTAAAAATACAAAATGGACATCTCCATGTTCACTACTTTCATTTCATCAAAATAACCTGGTACCTTTCAAAATGCCAATTAAATGTCATGGATATTTTTGTGTTTCTTTTCTTTAGATGAAACTTGCATACAGTGTAAAAAGATGTTATATTTCATTGTGCAGGTGATGAAAGGTCAGCCTAACACAGAACAGATAGCTCGCAAGTTTACCTGGTGTCAGTGGGATGGACAAAATCAGCAACTTTTCTACATACACCACCGCAAGGCTGGGGAAGGGGAGAAACAAGCTTTAATGTCATGTGTGCAGTTCTACAGCAATGCTCATTATGACCATGTGGTATGATTTTCTGCCTGTCCATATTCTTATACGGTGTCCCCATCCACAGGAGTGATCTGTTTTTGAGAAGGGTAACATGTGGAATTAAGTATATTTGTTGAATGTTTATGAGATTATATGATATTTACATGTACCACATGAGATGGCTTGAATTGACAAGAATCGCATGCAAAGATAGCGATCTTGAATCATCCAACAAATAGATGTCATTCGGTATAAATGTTAACTTATACACTAGATTAATAACAGTTTTTACTGCATCTAAATTACTCCCGTTAAAGTCAGAACAGCAAGATTCTTATCAATAAGTTTGTTGTTTTCAGTTGGATGTGCCCCTGAATTTTCCATTTACTTCAAAATCATCCGGAAGGTGAGTAATATCAACAGTGATTATACATATGATTGATGATGATGATGATGATTGATGGTGATGATTGGTGATGATGATGATTCATGATGATGATGGTGGTGATGATGATTGATGGTGATGATGATGTCTGTAAACATTTTATTGGGAGTTCTACTACTTGTTTGTTTTTCATAAAAGTTTACAGGAATGTTAAAATTAATGTCTAATCTCTTAGTTTGTTAGTTGTTTCGATAATAACTTACAAACTATAATTGCTTCCTTGCTTCTGTTCTGTCAAAATAGCATCAAGATCATGGTTCAGTTTATAGATCCCTTTGGGAAAAAATTAGTGGTATTTATTAGCTTATGACATGATAAATTGTCTGTCATTCAACGTCCAGCGTCCATCTGTTAACCTTTTTCTTGAAGACATGATAGTGCTCCCATTTTTTAATGAATCTACCAAACTTGGACAGTAGTTAGATAACCAAAATATCTCAAATGAGTTCTTGAGCCAGCTTGATTCAACTTCAAATGGCTCCAATACAGGGCTTTTAAAAACATTTTTTCTAAAAGTTCACGCCATAAACCTTAGATATTTTACATGTATCATTGCATTAAGGTCTCCTAAAGGGGTTGTTTAAGTCAGGTCCATGGGGGTAAAATTTAGGGCCGCCAGAGAGGTCATTGTTTTACGTAGTGTTACATAGGGAAAACGATAATTTTTTTTGTGTAAACATGATGGCACCGGAATTTTTAATCGAGTCATGCTTGTTGTTTTTGTTTAGCATTGCTTTCAATAATTTTTTAGTTATATTATGATGGTGTTTTAAGAGAAACATTAAAAAAAACATTTCATCTAAAAGTTTAAGGCATGTACCTTAGATATTTTATGTGTAGCATTGCATGGTGGTCCCCTAAAAGGTTTGGTGAAGCCAGGTCCCTGGAATTAAATTTAGGGCTGTCATACACAAGGGGCGATTTGTTTCAAGTAGAGTGATTCGGCCCCTCTTGGGTATCTTGTTATTCTATAGGCTGCATATTTGAAATTATTGTGTTTGAGATGATGTAAGTATCATTTTACATTTAACAGGTCCCATTACTTGGATATCCCATTCCACAGCGGTATACCAGGTACGTTTGTTTTGTTTTATGCCGTTGGGGGCTAACATACGATCAGTTAACCTTTTCACTCTTTCTGAATATCCTGGAAGGTTAACTAATACTTAAGCACACCCAACTAGGTAAGTTGCTGATAACTTTCCCACTCGATTTATTGGTGAGAGATGAATGACAAAGAGATGTAATGTTGTTTATCAATCATCACGGAGAATGTGGCTGGGCAGGGATTCAAACTCATGACCTCTGGATTGATAGTAAGACAGGAGTTAACTGGGCCCGGCTGTATAAGTTTATCATGACAAGTTGTCCTTCTTGACAAATATCATCTCATTCTTGTTACCTCCCTTACTACTTACCATAGCTTCACTAGGAAAAAAAATATTTAAGAGTAGTAGTTGTATTTTTTCACTAGCATCTTAGAATGCATTTTTTTTTACAACATTTATTTCTGAATTCAAATGAATAAAAAATAAGAAAGTGCTGTTTTAGCTGCAGTTTTTAAATTCATCATTAATTTGTACATTATGCTCATTATGATAAAATGTATGTTATTCATTGTTACCCTCATATAAATCTCATTCTGTAGCTACATGTGTCATTATGATAAAATGTATGTTATTCATTGTTACCCTCATATAAATCTCATTCTGTAGCTACATGTGTCATTATGATAACAATGTATGTTATTCATTGTTACCCTCATATAAATCTCATTCTGTAGCTACATGTGTCATTATGATAACAATGTATGTTAATCATTGTTACCCTCATATAAATCTCATTCTGTAGCTACATGTGTCATTATGATAACAATGTATGTTATTCATTGTTACCCTCATATAAATCTCATTCTGTAGCTACATGTGTCATTATGATAACAATGTATGTTATTCATTGTTACCCTCATATAAATCTCATTCTGTAGCTACATGTGTCATTATGATAACAATGTATGTTATTCATTGTTACCCTCATATAAATCTCATTCTGTAGCTACATGTGTCATTATGATAACAATGTATGTTATTCATTGTTACCCTCATATAAATCTCATTATGTAGCTACATGTGTCATTATGATAACAAGGTATGTTATTCATTGTTACCCTCATATAAATCTCATTCTGTAGCTACATGTGTCATTATGATAACAATGTATATTATTCATTGTTACCCTCATATAAATCTCATTCTGTAGCTACATGTGTCAGATAAATCTGGAATCTTTTTATCTCTACACATGAGTTTTTATTAATGTTTCCAAGTCTAAAAAAAAATAATACATTACTGTTTTTCAGACATGTCCGTGAATGCATGTGTGTTAACACAGGGCAATGGAACATTCTGTCTGTGCTATCAGCAATATGTTTGTGCAGTAGACAGAAAAAAGTCTTCCCCGCTACCACGAACATCCCCATTACAGAGGACATCCCCGCAACAACACCGTTCATCACCATACAGGGTAATACAGAAACAGCTTACATTATCAGATAGTTTCTCCAACTGTGTAGTTGATGTTGTTGTATGGTGTTTAGCATCGCTTTCAACAGTTTTTCAGTCATATCGCGACGGTGTCTACTTGAGACAGTATTATAAGCGCTGTCACACTGGAGTATCATGCCGCAGACACATGGTATGATATCCCAGCCAGTCACATTATACTGAAACCGGGCTGACCAGACCTAGGACTCTCCTTTAAATGCTGAGCGTCAAGCGAGTAAGCTTCTAGTACCATTTTTAAAGTCTTTGGTATGACCTGGCAGGGGATTGAACCCACGACCTTCCGCTTGCGAGGCGGACGCTCTACCACTAGACCACGCCGCGGTCTCTGTGTAGTTGAACATATGATAATTTACAGTATCACATAGTTAACACATAGTTAAACAATATCACATACAGGTAGTCAACATTGTCACATAGTTAACATCTGGGTAACAGGGCATGCAACCAAGTCATTCACAAACAGCATCACATAGTAATCAGTGTCACATAGTTGATTTTGCCATATAGCTAAACATTTCGCATGGCTAACTTTGTCACATAGTTATACAGTATCACATATATAACAGTAACACAAAGTTAACAGTATCACATAGTAATCAGTATCACATAGATAACAGTATCACAAAGTAACAGTATCACAAAGATAACAGTGTCACACATATATATATATATATATATATTTAACAGTATCACAAAGTTACCAGTTTCACATATAAAACAATATTACATAGATAGAAGTATCACAAAGTTAACAGTGTCACATAGTTATCAGTATCACATATATAACAGTATCACATAGAAAACAGTGTCACATAGATAAGAGTATCACAAAGTTGACAGTTTCATATAGTTATAAGGTATCACATATATAACATTATCACATAGATAACAGTGTCACATAGATAACAGTATCACATAGTTATAAAGTATCACATATATAACAGTATCACATAGAAATCAGTGTCACATAGTTAATATTGCCACATAGCTAAACATTTTCACATGGCTACCTTTGCCACATAGTTATCAGTAGCACAAAGTTAACAGTATCACATATATAACAGTATCCAATAGATAACAGTGTCACATATATAACAGTATTACATAGTTAACATTGTCACATAGATAAACAGTATCACATTGTTACATTGTAATAGTTTATATATATATATATATATATATATATATATATATATAACAGTATCCCATATATATAACAGTGTCACTTAGTTATCAGTATCACAAAGTTAACAGTATCACATATATAACATTATCACATATATAACAGTATCATAAAGTTAACAGTATCATATATATAACATTATCACATATATAACAGTATCATAAAGTTAACAGTATCACAAAGTTAACAGTATCACATATATAACAGTGTCACATATATAACAGTATCCCATAGATAGCAGTGTCACATAGTTATCAGTATCACAAAGTTGACAGTATCACATATATAACAGTGTCACATAGTTATCAGTATCACAAAATTAACAGTATCCCATATATAACAGTATCACAAAGTTGACAGTATCACCTATATAACAGTATCACAAAGTTAACAGTATCACATATATAACAGCGTCACATAGTTATCAGTATCACAAAGTTAATGGTTTCACATATATAACATTATCACAAAGTTAACAGTATCACATATATAACAATGTCACATAGTTATCAGTATCATAAAGTTAACAGTATAACATATATAACAGTATCACATATATAACAATATCCCATGGATAACAGTGTCACATATATAACAGTATTACATAGTTAACATTGTCACATATATAACAGTATCGCATTGTTACATTGTAACAGTCTATTTTACCACAAATTATATCACTCACATTGTTGACATTATGACATAGTTAAAATTATAAAATTTTATTTCATCCCATTCTATGGTACTCACATAGTGTACATTATAACATAATGTTAATTATTGTTTAGTAAGTTTTTGATTTTATTACAAATTGTGGCAATTAAATCTCATTGTTGTTTGTCATTTTATAGGAAGATAATGTATGTGTTCTCATTCTACAGGCAAGTTCCACAGATTCTGAGGTAGAGACAACGGATATAAACTACCACATCTGTTTGGTGCACCATGGTGAGTGTCATGATCTGTTGGTACAATATAAAAATCTGTATCATACTGCAGCTTTCTTGAAATGTTTAGCAAGTTAAATAAGGAACAAAAAGCATCTACCAGTGGGTGATCTTAATTTTAGACTGGTTACAAGAGCTAATCAGTTTAACTGTGATGTAAGTAAGCGCCAGACCCGGTTAGCTCAGTTGGTAGTACTTCTGACTATCAGTTGAGGGGTTGTGAGTTTGAATCCCCAACCAGCCACAGTCTCAATGATGATTAATATACAACATACAACATTAAGTCTCACTGCCGTTTGTCTGTCACCTCTGATTCAAGTGGGTAGGTTAGAAGTTACTTGTACAGATGGGTGTACTCGAGTACTGGTTAACCTTCCAGGATCCCTAACCACTCTGGTTAGGTTAACTGATCATCTAATAGCCCTCAATGGCACATACATGATGCTATATATTCAAACAATCAAAGATAAAAGAATGAAAAAGCATTTATTTGGTTTGATTTTAAATTGTTTCCAAAAGCACAACACTTATCAGTTTGTCCAGCATATATTAGAATAGTTTGATTACTTTTTTTTTTCAATAATATGTTTTTATTCACATCTAATATTTACAAAGTTTTGTATGTGTAATTTACAGCACTGACATATTTAAGATAGAATACACATAGATATATATACATATATTATTACAATCATATTTTTATATTTTATTTTTTAATATTTGTTTTTCGGAATTATGCAAATCTTTAATATAAAACTGTTAACATATCGTTAGTAATCGATATCCCTAAAGTAACAAAACTTCAGTATTTATTTGATGCAAACAAATTATTTTTAATTTTAGCAGGGTAACTTAGAGATGTTTAGAATAGAAACAAAGAGGATCGATAGTGAAAGGGAGAAAGTTGTAGTAGAAGATGAAAGTTGCCTAGATGTCTTTGTTGTTTTTTTCTAAACGTTTAATTTGAAGATTTTTTTTTTCTAACATAGCATATTAGAAATTAAAAGGCGCCCATTTCCGGTTGTGTATTTATAATTTATCTTTGTTAAGAGCGATGTGTTTTTCAATTTCAATTCTTTTTTTCAAATAGGTTTAAAAAATATTTAAAATGGGGTTGTTTTTATATATTTGCTTCTGAAAATAAAATATTTACCATTTCTTATAATAAAATTAATAAGGGCATTTTGTAAACCTTTTCCTTAACACCAAATGTAACAGTTAAAAGATCAAAGGTTATGTTTATATTTAAATTTGATAAAAAAGTTTTGAGTTCTGACCAAAACTGTTGAGTATTTGAACATTCCCAAAACATATGGTTTACTGTTTCTGTATAACTATTGCAAAAATCACACAGATTTGATTGTACAAGTTTGCATTTGTACAGATATTTGTTTGTAGGTATTACACGCATAATGAACTTGTATTGGAATTCGCGTAGTTTTGGATTAATTATTGAATTTAAAGGCAACATATAAAAAAAATTCCAATCTAACTGGGGGTTATTGAAAAACAGTTCCCATTTTTTTCTGATTTGACTAATATTTTTTCCTCTTTCTTAAATTGATAATCATATAAAAATTTGTTTTGCCTTTTTGAATTAAGAAATTGATTTAGTAATGTCTCTTTTCTAATAATATTTGTATTTTCTGTTTTTAGTTGTGTTTTCCATTTCTTTGGAATTCTTGAAATTAGTGAAACACAAAATAAAAAAGAATGCTCCGGTAATTCATATAATTGAATAAAGTAAATGAAATTATAAAACTCATGTTTCCTATAATCATATAAATGTTCTATATATTTTATCCCTCTATCATACCAAGTTTTATTAAAGATTGGTTGGTTTCGTATTTTTATTTTTGAATTATTCCATATGTTTTGTTTACTAATGCAGTGATTTTCAATTTAACAGGGAATGATTGATCTTTAATATTAAAGTCACTTTTGAAAAATGTTTTTCCACTGAATTTGTTGAGTTTGTTTATATAAAAAAGTTTCTATAGCCCCTTATAAGTAGTATCTAAAAGTTTGATTTTAATGATTTAAGAAATTTATAAATATCAATCATATGTATACTTATACGGCATCCATATGATAATGATTTTAGACTGTTTGTCATGATGAAAATGTGGCAGAAGTGAGTAAACCAGACTGTTTAAATGTTTAAATATAGCAGACATGAGTAAACCAGACTGTTTAAATATAGCAGAAGCGAATAAACCAGACTGTTTAAATGTTTAAATCCAGCAAAAGTGAGTAAACCAGACTGTTTAAATTTTAAATACAGCAGACGTGAGTAAACCAGACTGTTTAAATGTTTAAATATAGCAGACATGAGTAAACCAGACTGTTTAAATATAGCAGAAGCGAATAAACCAGACTGTTTAAATGTTTAAATCCAGCAAAAGTGAGTACACCAGACTGTTTAAATTTTAAATACAGCAGACGTGAGTAAACCAGACTGTTTAAATGTTTAAATATAGCAGACATGAGTAAACCAGACTGTTTAAATATAGCAGAAGTGAATAAACCATACTGTTTAAATGTTTAAATACAGCAGAAGTGAGTAAACCAGACTGTTTAAATTTTAAAAACAGCAGAAGTGAGAAAACCAGACTGTTTAAATGTTTAAATACAGAAGAAGTGAGTAAACCAGACTGTTTAAATGTTTAAATACAGCAGAAGTGAGAAAACCAGACTGTTTAAATTTTTAAATACAGCAGAAGTGAGTAAACCAGACTGTTTACTGTAAATACAGCAGAAGTGAGTAAACCAGACTATTTAAATCTTTTAATACAGCAGAAGTGAGTAAACCAGACTGTTTAAATACAGCAGAAGTGAGTAAACCAGACTGTTTAAATGTTTAAATATAGCCTTGGCTGCTTTAAAATATAAATAGATCAGAAATGACATTAAGGTTTCTTATAAATTTGTCTGTGATCCCATTTTTAGCATACACTATGTAATCGATAGGGTGTTGATATAGTAACGTCACATGACATTGTGGAGTTATCTCAATTCCTGTTTTGTTTGTGTAAAATATTCCTTAAATCCTGATGAAGTATTTGAATACAGAAGAAAGTACTCAGATTTAAAAGTTTCTAGCTGTGTTTTTTTTGTTGTTGTTTTTTTTTAATTTAGATAATTACCTGTAAAACATTAGAAATATCATTGTGATACTTGTACTTCAGCCAAGACATTGCACGGTTGTGTATCCAGCATTCCATCAAATATTGTCAAGAAAGGATCGCTTCATTTCTCCTGGCTGGGTTTGTATTTTATAATCATTTTTCGTTGACCTCAGCCAAAGGCTAAAGATAATACATATGAGCAAGTGAGTCAACAGGGAACATACAAGAGACATTACTTTAGCTGTTCCATTTACTGTCTAAAACATAGACACAACAATTTTTATGGCTCCATCAACCAAGTCCTAATTCTACTGTCATTATTTACAGAATTTTCACCCTTTCATGTACTTGGGTTGTATGAGGATGTTCACCGTTTTATATCCAGTCTGGAACTTTGTGGAACTTTGTAACCACTTCACATATGTGGAACTTTGTAACCACTTCTCATATTAAACTTCATATTATTTCACAATGATAATGCATTAAAACTTAATGAGATGCCCAAATAATCGTAAAGAAAAAAATAAAGACATCTCAAAAATGTGTAATTTCAGTCAGTTTCTGTAACTATAGTTTGTATTATAAACAAGTAGTTTCTGTAACTATAGTTTGTATTATATACCAGTAGTTCCTGTAACTATAGTTTGTATTATATACCAGTAGTTCCTGTAACTATAGTTTGTATTATATACCAGTAGTTAGTATAGTTTGTATTATATACCAGTATTTCCTTTAACTATAGTTTGTATTATATACCAGTAGTTCCTTTAACTATAGTTTGTATTATATACCAGTAGTTTCTGTAACTATAGTTTGTATTATATACCAGTAGTTCCTGTAACTATAGTTTGTATTATATACCAGTAGTTCCTGTAACTATAGTTTGTATTATATACCAGTAGTTACTATAGTTTGTATTATATACCAGTAGCAACTATAGTTTGTATTATATACCAGTAGTTACTATAGTTTGTATTATATACCAGTAGCAACTATAGTTTGTATTATATACCAGTAGTTACTATTGTTTGTATTATATACCAGTAGTTACTATGTGTTTTATGCACTTGTTTCAATAAAGGCAATAATTATAGGTACAGAAACAGTTATAGTATATCTCATTACTAATATTTATATAATATTTTCCATAAATATTCACTGAATTGTTTTGTTCATAGGAGATAACATACTGGTGATGTTGCCAGGATATTTCGTCCACCTACTGAATGTCAGTATCGAGTTTGAACCTTGCAATCACATTCTGCTGCATAGTAAGTACCAGCTGACTTTACTAGCCATAGTGGAACCTGGCCACAAGATTATTATAAAGTTGGATACATTATACACAATCCTGTTGCCAGTAAAAAAGTTTGCCGTGTTGGAAAACAAACAGTTTCAGGAATTGTTCAATTACCAGATTGAATGGGCAAACAATTGACTTTGGTAAAGTTGTCAAAATTTACTTCTTAATTCATTCAGTTTCTGCTCTGTTGTGATGATGAATTACGCTGGCCATTTTGTCCTAACAGAACACATGTCATTAGAAGCCACTTGTGATGGGGTAATTCCAACTTTGCCAAGTTGAACTTGAATCGAAACTTGTATCACTTGACAATGTAACATTCTCTTGTAAATAGAATTAGTATTCAGTTGAATCTTCCAGACCCTGTAACATCTTATTTACCTTATTTATTTACGTTTTACCATGTGTTGGTTAAAGTTATATGGTATTTTCTGTGCCAGTAGAATATTCCATGTAACTTCTAATTGGCTTAGATGTTGATCTTCTTGATTCTAGAATAATTTCATTGGCTGAGGAAGTAGGTCAGCATCTACTGTTGGACATGGCATTCTATGTGAAATGGAATGTTCTATCATGAAAAATCTGATTTTATTTAATGGCTGAGAAAGATGGTCAACATCTAAAGATATTTGGGTCTTGCATGCTAGACTAATAATCATACACTAAAGTATAAAGACACTCATTATGTAATAGTAATTGAAATATCAGTATTTTTAAAGGGATATTAGATCCTTTTGAGAATGTTACTGAAAATAACCAAATCATTAATTTTGACTGTGTGTCATGAACAGATGTAAGTTTTTAAACCAAATATTTGTATTTCATTAAAAGATAAGACTGTGTCCAGCGGAGTATTATTAACAGAACCAAATGTTGAGGACCAGTCACAGGAAGTGCCATCTGACAACCAGACTACAGCTGAAAACACCAGTGCATCAGTGGATAACCAGACTGTATTTCCCCTTCTAAGTCTTATGGCAGAACATTTAGTATTCCTTTCAACATCTGTGTTACTAGGGGTGACAAAGGATTCCTCTGGTAATGTTGTTTTGTGCTTTTTTTTTGTTATTTTTAATGGGGTTTAACACCATTTTTAACACATTTCAGGTTATATATGGCATATTCAGATTTACTGGTGGAGGAGACCTCAGTATGAATCTGAGTAGAACCACCATTCTTCCGCAAGTAACTGACAAACTTTCTCTTGGACTGAGCATGACTCGAACCTAATATCTCAGTGATCTTGAAACAACGCCTTAGACCACTTGACCACGGAGGACCCCTGATATAATGATTTCTGATTTAATAAACATTTTCACCTAATGAAGCATGAATTATATTTTTAACAGCTTTTACCTCTACCTCAGTAACTCATTCGCAATACTGATAATTCCAAATTGTTTTTTACCCTAATCAAATATTTATATGAGGGTTTGTTCAACAGAAATACAAAATACAACAGTTTTGAAATGTTCACATAACACTACTTCTGAAAATGATATTTGTATCTACATGATGCATTTTTTTAAATTAAAATACCCTATATGTGTGCTAACCCTCTTTCCTCTGGTTGGAAAGATACTTCGTTGCAACTTTGAAGTTATTTACGATAAAAAAAAAATGCAATATATATATATATATATATTTACTTGGATCCTGTTATAACGCTGTCAGATATAACGGGAAACTTCTTATAAAGTGTTTTTTCTATGGGTCTCAAAATTGATATTTTCAACCAAATTTATTAAAAATTTGCAGTATAATAATTGATAAATTGAAATTCAAAAATCTATTAAATCCCTTAGCTTTTAATTGATTTATACCATCAAACAATGGTCTGTCATATTTATCACACATTGTCATGTGTTTGTTTACGGTACTTTGACTAGATATAGTATTGCCAAATAATGTAGTGCTGTGCATCTTGGGATATTTATAATGCGGTTCCGCGTATATCGCAGTTTTATTCCATTGATCCCGTTATAACGTGACCTGAGTGTATTTAAAAAACAACAATTTATCAGTCTTTGTAGATATGATGGAAAATAGAAATAAAAAAACACCATGAGTTTGTATATTTGAGAAGATTTATTGATGTTTTCAAAAGTAGTACCACACCACTATTTTCATAAAAATGACATGATACCACTAATCTCATAAAAATGACATGATACCACTAGTTTCATAAAAATGGCATGATACCACTAGTTTTGTAAAACGGGCATGATACCACTAGTTTTGTAAAACAGCATGATACCTCTAGGTTTGTAAAACAGACATGATACCACTAGTTTTGTAAAACTGGTATGTTTAAATCATCTGTTATCTGTAATTAGTTTTTTCAATATGAAGTGTTTGACAGTAACACTCGGGTGATGGATATTTAAATATACTTCTACATTTATAGTCATCAACATTAGTTTAAGGCATGTACATGAAAAATAATTTGGACAAGTAATATGCTTATCATAATTCATTTATTTTTCTGTTTAAAATATTAACAAAGAACTAGTATAAAAACCTTTTTTGGTTTCAGTAACATCTGTTTGACACAAAAACTGTTGTTTTTTTATAAACAGGTAATTATCTTCTGGAGAAAAACACAGGAGTTGTGTACAAGGTTCAGGTAAACTTGGAGAGCCTCGTCCAGACATTTGCAGACTGCTATATGCCGATGACACGCTCCGCACTGCTGCATTATGCTATATTGAAAAATCGACACTTCGGTCTTCTGAAAAAGGTAAGAATGTTTTATGACATGTATTGATGCACTGAATTACGCCAGATTCACCATATATCAAGTTCTGTTTGAGGCTTACATGTTTTCGGTTATTGATAAATGACCTTACAGAAAGTATCCTGCAAATTCAAGTTAATTTGTTTTTATACTTTAATGCCTTTTTTGAGAAAGTTTAAACAAATGTCAAAAGAGTGACTGATGTGTTCTCAAAGAGTTGCAGGTTGACACAAGCAATAAAATGATTTTCCTATTCGGCAAAGGTTGAAAAAACAGCCCTTTTTTTTATAACAGTTCATAACCAATCTTGTTTTGATAAAAGCTGATAAACGAACCTCATTTTGTTTTTTATCAAAACTCTGAAATAAAGAATTATAAATTATGTATTATGAAGAATTGTGTCAGTAAACGTGACTAGATCTTTACCACTATACAGAATATATTGATAGAGTATTGCTAATCTCTCAATATTTGCAAATTGAAATTATACATGGTGTGACTGTGTTTCTTCTTCAGCTTTTCTTGATACTGTGTAATGACGTCACAAGTTCTGAAGTTCCTAGTCTGATGACAGAATATTTGACAGGTAATCATAAAGAAGGTCTAAAAAATAACATATTCTTATGTCCCTGCCATTCAAGGAATATTGAAGGGGATTAAATGTTACCCTGTCTGTCAGTGCGTCTGTCAAATTGGTTTCAGATTGATATTTTCTGAAAGGATCTTGTTTTTAATCAATATTGAGTGTGTGGCTGTATAATTTTAAATACAAGTTTTTCGATATTTGTCAACATCATTAAAATTTTACTGAACTAATGGCTCCTTTTTTAAATACTTTTTTTTGTATTATTTATTAACATATATGTGGCATCAATATCCTATGGAGACTTAATTAGTGTCGAGAGTGTTGTCTACAGTTCGATCACCAGCTCCACATGATGGCCTCTCAAAAAAAACAACTTATTACTGATTCTACCCAAGAAGCAACCTGAGAGCGATTCATATAGACTAAGAGCTTACTTCACAATCAAGCTGAAATAAAATAATATAAACTAAACTAATATAGTTACCCATTAAATTGCTGGAATTGATTCTAGCATTTGAACCAACACAGGACAAACAATAACGATTTCATTGGCATGTGTGATATTTTATTGACATTGATCTAGTGGTAGAGTATTTGACCCATGATTGGAGGGTCATAGGTTCAATCCCTCGCCACAACAATGTGTGGTGTCTTTATCTGCATATGCGTTGTACTGAAATCACCCAGGAAGACTTTGAGTATGGTTTGTTTAACTTGTAATAACTTGTTTTGAAACTGAAGTAAATTAAGAAATTTAAATCTTTTAAATAAAGGCCAATTGTTTCCTTGTAAAGATAATGTAGTATATAATAATGTTGGTATGAGTGGGTTAATTGCATGTGTGCTTCTTCATTGGTGTTCATTTTACTTTATGGAAAGCTATGACATATGCCCGCATGAGAAGACAAGCTGACAGGGATGTATTACACCTGCTACCATTCACACATATAGAATCATTCAGGGGCCAGTTTGATAAGGTAAACTTTTTATCACTGATATGATATGACTCCATCCTAACATCCATCCATGTCCATCCATGCAACCATCTATCAATCCATGCATTCAACCGTCCACTTCTGCACAGCCATCCATCAATACACTTCCCATCTGTACAGCCATCCATCCATACACTACCCATCTGTACAGCCATCCATCCATACACTACCCATCTGTAAGGCCATCCATCCATACACTACCCATCTGTTAAGCCATCCATCCATACACTACCCATCTGTACAGCCATCCATCCATACACTACCCATCTGTAGTCATCCATCCATACACTACCCATCTGCACAGCCATCCAGCCATACCCTTCCAATCTGTATAGCCATCCATCCATACACTACCCATCTGTACAGCCATCCATCCATACACTACCCATCTGTAGTCATCCATCCATACACTACCCATCTGTAAAGCCATCCATCCATACACTACCCATCTGTACGGCCATCCATCCATACACTACCCATCTGTACAGCCATCCATACCATCTGTGTGTGCATCCATCTAACACCCATTCATCTACTTCTGCAGTAGTGGTCTTGGGGTAGAGTATCAGTCTCGCATGTGGAAGCTCTGGGTTGGATCTCTGAACGGGTCATACAAAAGACTTTAAAAATGGTACTAAAAGCTTCCTTGCTTGGCATTAAGCATTAAGAGTAGAGTTCTAGGTCTGTTCGGCCCAGTGTCAGTATACAGTGACTGGGTGGGTTTCTGAATGTAACTGAAAAATTATTGAAAGTGACGCTAAACACTATACAACAACAACAGAGAGCTATATTCTAATATACAAGTTGGCTATATCCTGGTATTTATACACCAGGGGCCGGTTTCACGTAACATCTCAAGCTGAGAATTTTCTCTAAAAAGTTAAAAAATGTTCAAATCTCATTTTTACTTGAATTCATTTCACATTAAATGATCACACAAATTTAAAGTCAGAATAAATCTTTACTCATCGGTAAACTGATTTGTTTCTGATGCAAAATGATCAATGTAAATGAATTTATAGTATTTCAAAAACTTAAGTTGTGGAAAATCTCAAGTTGAGATGTTAAGAGAAGCCAGATCTCTCATGAGAACCTCAGGTTGTGTCCTTGCCAAATGGTCTTTGTCCTTGTCTACAGAAGATAGGTATATTTTTTGTTGAATTAAGCAGTTACAGTTTTTCATCATCACAAATATGTAACAAAATAAATAAAATTCACACATGTGCCCTGAACTGTATTTATTCTGAAATTAAACAGTTAGGCTCACAAATTAATATAAAATGAAACTCATCTTCTTGATTTACACATAAGGTAAGATAAGTACTGGTTTTCCAATGGAAGACATCAGTTTTTATAATTGCAAGTAAATGTTTCACATTGTAAAAAGTTCAACTATTATTGGGACTCCATTATGTCATTACTATAACTAGACGCCTGATGGGGACAGACTGGCTCGTGTTTCCTACGCTCCGATCAACAGCATTAACATCGTCACAAAAACTGCAAAGGAGCGGCATCAGAAGAAGGGCGTTGTTATTGACGACATGTTGGACACGCTGCGTCGGCATCTTCGACTGATGCAAATTAACAATAAAGGATCCAGATTATCCCTAGAAACTCTGAAAAAGACGCACAAACAAATGGAAGAGAGAAAGGATTCTGTGAGTACATGACTGTATATTTTAAATATGTTTCAAACTTTTTAAATTATTTTTGTGAAAAAGATTTTCGTAGTTTATGCATATGGCTTTAACATTAAACTTGAAAAAAAGATAATATGGTTCTGAGATTGCTTAAAACTCTACAATGCAAGTCTTAAATATTTATACAAACTTCAGACGCATAGTCTTAGTGACCATAATAGAGTTCCATACGTTGCATCAAAGTCAGATTTACTTGCACTGTGAAGTAGTGTAGTCACTAAAATCTGCTTAAAACAAATAGAAGTGTCTTTATGTCTCACACAACAACTAATTTTGCACTGTTCTCCGTATAGAGAAGCGCACTTCTGGAACACTGGATATATAACCAATGTTTCAAAAAGGGCCTTGTTCACATGGATAAGTCCTCTGTTGGTCAAATATACAGGAAACAACTTGGTTGATAAGGATGCTTTTTCACAATTTCAATGGTTTGATGACATCCCTTCATTTTTGACAATTGTACCCATTGTTGAAATTAATCACTGTATCATTACCTTATGTCATCCAAACTTGGTAGAAAATGTTCAAATGTTCTCATATGTACAAAGAAATAAGACAATTTTATGCATTTTCAACAAAAAATAATGCCCAATCGGTTTTCAGTTCTAATTTCTTGGGCGCAAAGATCTTGCCACTGCCATGTAAAGGAGATAATTCTTAAGTGAGACCTTTACTTTCATTGTTCTTGTTAAAAATCTTGTGATTTAACATATTAGTATTATATACTAAATAAAATAAACAAAAAAAAATCATGCAAAACTAAATATAGGAGTAACAGGACATTCGATCCCCTATGGGTATTGACCTAGCTAATTATGTAAATTATGAATGTCAGTACTTAATTTTGAGTCAGAGGCAAACAGAATTTATTTTAAAAAATCAAAATAAAGGGAGGTTATTTACTGATATACCAATTTTTGCTATGAACTATGATATATTTTCATAAACATTCTCTGTGGCTTTTTATTTCTTTGTAAAACATTTCGTCTGTCATACAATATGAAAGAAATCTTTAACAACAAACAACAAAATATAAAAATCAATAAGATAATGTGTGTAATGTATATTGTAAACATATTCATATAAAAAGACATGCTAAACATTTTACTTTATATAGCTTCATCCAGCAGATGTCAAGGTTCGTTGACAGCTTGTATTGAAACTTATTTTTCTTGCAGAAACAATTTTTTTCTGTGGCAAATTAACAGTAAATGTCTAGCAATCCCATTTTTAGCTTGACTATTTGAAGAGTAAAGAGAGCTATTCTACTCAACCTGGCATTGACAATGGCATCACAATTTGATTAAAGTTTTGTGTGCAAGTTACTATCTCTGTAACCTTTGCATGTATTGAATTTGAAAAACTCACAAAACTTCCAGATCATCAAACCTACTACAAGACCTAATTTAGATAACTCTTGTATGACTATAATGCAAATTATGACCCTTGTTTGACATAGAAATTCTGTTAAAATTTTGCGTGCAAGTTCCATCAAGTCCATATCAAAGCGGGGCGGTAGTGTAATGGATAGAGTGTTGGCAGCTCATGCCAGAGGTTGCGGGTTTGATCCCCCGATTGACCCGATGCCTGTCATAAAACAACACTCAGTACTGGTTCTACCCAGGAAGCGGACTCAAGAGCGGTTATATAAGCTCTGAGCTGTCATCACAATCGAGCTAAAATAAATTAGTATAAACTAAGTCCATTTCTCACCAACCATTATTTGATTGAAACTTTATCTAAGGCTTTGTAGTCATGAAACCAAATAAAATTAATCAAGTGGGATTTTTATGGCCCTTGTTTAACTTAGAAGTTCTGGTCAAAGTCTATATCTCAATGGTCATTCTATATATTATATTGAAACTTCATTCAAGGCTTTGAGGTTATGATGAGACCTACTCAATTGAGTAAGTTAGATAACTCTTGTTTACCTGGATTGGTTACCAGTCTCAATCAAAGTTTGATCTTTTGTGACAAATATGACAAATATGATTCGTATAGTCAAGTGTGCTGTCTTATGGACAACTCTCATTAGATCAAAAGTTAACTTTTACAGAGTGCTCTAGAGATCAGTACATTAAGTCAGATTGTTGGATGATTCAGAGCACTGGCCCAGTATTCACAAAACATCTCAAGCTTAGTATGCACTCAATTTCATTTTCATATAAAGTATTTGTTTTAAATATTCAGAAAATTGTACCTTACTATATAATTAATATACAGTCAAACCTGTCCTAAACAGCCAGTCAAGGGAATATCAAAAGTGGCCTTTTAAGACAGGTTGTTGTTCAATACAGGTTAATTTGCCATAAAAGCATAGAAATAGGAAAAAGCAAATGTGGCTGTTTACGACAAATGGAGATGACCATTTACACAAGTTTGTCTGCATGTCTGTGGGATATTTTAAATACAAAAAAAAATCATATGTTTTCTCATTAAACAGTTTCAGCACTTGAGCTGTAACATATTCTCAAGTTGAGATGCTTTGTGAACACAGGGTTATATATGTTTATGGTTACTAGCACATTAACCAAACAACAACTGTCAATCAAATATTACCTTCTCCAATGAAATTGTATCTATTTTTTAAATGTCAATTTAATTTAGTATATTCTGAAACTAAGTGCATTAAAAACTGATTAACATACAGAATCTTACCTTACTTACCTTACCTTACGAAGTTCCTGTTTCACCTACGCTTAGAAAATGAGAAAAAAAAAGTCCAGGTTATCATGATTTTAGACTGGCTCCAGACGAATTGCATTTGGTTTCATTGACATTGACTAAAAATATTGCAGTAACCAGTCAATATTCTATTGTAACCTTTCCTTTTTGTCGCTGCTGAACTTCAGCAGGGGATAGCCATAGAACAATCTGATATAGTCGTGGTAGAATGAACCCAAAGGTCGTTAAGAACAAAATGTTATGCCCCTGCCATTCCAACAATGGGGATGGGGCATTGAGTGTTGCCCTGTTCTAGCTGTTGGTTCATCTGTTCATCCGTTTATTCTTACGTCAGTGGTGAAAATTGGTTTCATATCAATTACTTCTGAAGGAGTCTATGTATTTAATTGAATTAATTTGTAGCTGTATAATTATAAAATACAGGACAAAATCAATATTTGTCTATGACGGTCAAATTTTGCATTAGTTATGGCCCATTTTCGACTAATTTTTCTGTATGAATTGGTTTTTGATCAGTAGCGGGGGCATTTATGTCGACAGACACATTTTCTTAGTCCTTACAGAAACATTCAATGTCAGCTGTAAGTTAATGGTAAATCTCTATGTAGGCCATAATGTTGTATGTAAACATGCACAAACTTAAATCTCCACTTATACAATTTTCTTTCATCCTCCGAGTATAACAAAACTCTTACTTAGTATTGATAATGGAACAGACGAACATAATTTAGCTTAATTTATAAAAATTCAAAATTATATAAAACATACTCGCTGTTTCTCCTAAATTAATATGTTGACTTTTGAGGAGCATGTTAAGGGCAACGTTGGTGAGGCCAGGGCCCGAGGTAATAAATCTTTTTTCTATGCTCAACTCAAGACTTCATGCTCAACTCAAAGATGAATTAACTCATTATAACAAAATAAACCTAAAAACATATAATTTTCTACCTCAAATCTGCATTAATACTCTCAAATTCCAGACTTAGGCAAGTGTTTGCCCTTTAAATTGGGTTTGTATGTGACTCCTAGAAACTGTGTTTTGAGTACGAATTTGAGATGAGCATAAAAAATGTTTTATAACCTTGGGGCCAGGAACCAGGCAGGTTGTGATGATGATATTCTTCTCATAATCTTTTTTTTCTTCTCTTTTTTGCTTTCTTCTATTGGAAGTATTTATTTATTTCCTCTCTCCCCACCACACCCCCATCCCCCTGCCATTTTGGTTTAATAAACATAACATGTACGCTGTGAGGAAGGGATGTAATTAATGTTTGAATAACTTGTAGTCCAGCCCAATTGTTTTTTTCATGACTATTTTGCCACTGTTCATATATATATGTGTGTTTTGTATAATGAAACTTGTAATAAAATATTATTTAACCAAACTATTTATATAACCAAAACACATTCAATTAAAAAAAAAACTTCATAAAAAAATGGTTAACAAATGAGACTGCTTCTTTTACCATTATAAAAAATTATGATAGAAACAAATTATATTTCTGAAAATATTATATCTTGTACAGCGGCTCCAAGACCAAGAGGAAACAGAAGAAGAAAGTTTTCTTGCATTAATTAGATTGCAAAGGTCAAGAACAGGGTCAAGGTTAGTATACAAGTATTATTACAACCAAGTTTATGTGTACCAATGTCTATAAGTTTTCCTGTATCAATAAAGAACTTCATGAGCAAAAAAAACAACTTGAAATCAGATAAAATGATAGCTGTCTGCATTACACAAAAATGCAACAGTCAAGGACAGTGTTTGTTATGTTAAACTTAACTGTATTAAGTGTCAGTTTTCCTTTGTGAGAGACTGACGTTAGATTAAGTAGCATAACAGAGACTCTAGAGAGTCATAGCTAAAAGCTTTATCTGAATACATAGGTCAGGTTCAACACAAAGTCAAGGTCAGATGAAAACAGCATAACAGAGAGTGATATTAAGTCAATATTATTGCTTTTTTGCTAAAATTGTAGGAATGTTTTCTATGTGGATAAAAAGATAAAAGCAAAAATAGATAATGAAAACTTTTCCCACAGTTCAGTTATTATCAAGCTGTCCAAACTCTACTTTATCACTTTATTTAATAATTTCTCAATAACCCCATAACAAATTGATTGCTTGATGATCATCCACGCCCGCCTCATAATTTCATGCCACCCTGACCCTTTTATTTTTTTAATATTTTTTTTAAAAAAAAAAAAAAAATTAAAAAAATATCAATAAAAAATAAAATCCCCACCCCTCTCTCTTTTTAAGAAAAATTTGGATGATAATCTAGTAATAAATTTACAATGGCCTAATACTTTTGATGTTAATTTATATTAAACTTTTACCAAAAAAAGTCAGACTAGAGAGTATACCTTTTGCTATGGGTACTGCTGGTACTTTCAAACATCTACCCCATACAATGTTTGGATAAGATAGGTATTGATTTTACAATCCAGACGTCAGAATTTTTACATCTACATTATCACCTCACTGTTAATAATTTCTGTAAAATATTATTTATGTTGAATATCAGGTCAGAGAGTGCAACTGTTGCTATGGGTAACTACGATGTGAAGTCAGAAAGTGTACTGGGGGTGCCTCCACTATTCTTACAGGGTAGCACATCGACAGAGGCTTCTGAAAAACTTCTGTCATTGGTATGTAAAATTTGTATCATGCTATAATAAAATTTCATGTTCCAATTTGCAGTAAGGATTTAGTTTTAGATTCTAGTTCTAGATTTTTTATCAGTTTTGTAGTTGCAGACTTGACTGTCATAGTCTCACCCCTTCTGCAAAAACATATCTATTTCAACAACGCATTTCCATGCCTTGGCAATAAAAATATCAGATATAACTTGATCCCTTATTTATTCTGACATAAGATTTGATTGGATGGCTGTGCCTGAGAGATATATAATTAATATAAAACTTGATATGAGTCTAAGATTGGGGGATTGTGGGTTCTATATTTCACCACAGCTATGTGTGGTATTCTTGTGCAAGACACTTTGTCAGCATATGCTTAAGTTCTACCCAGGAAGACTTATGCATGATTTGTCTTAGTTGTAAAATCTTGTTTCACAATTGATGTAAAATAGATAAGTTAAAAATACTTTGAAATGTTACAGACTCGTGATGTGCTGTGTAAACATTTATCAATGTACCTTTACAAGGATGCCAGGGTCAAGGCTGTCAATATTGCCAAGGAGTATGCAAGTTGTCAGGTATATGTTTCATATTATTTCATACAAACTATTTGGGTGGGTGAAAAAAAACATGTTAAAGAGGTATAATTTATAATTTAACTGATAAAATATAACAATAAAAGAATTGTTGATGAAACAATACAGTGTCATTAAAGTTTTTGTTTGTAGACAATGTAAAATAAAGTAAAAATGTTTGTGGTGTTTTGCGATGGTTTCAACAATTTTTTGTGGTCATATTGTGGTGGTGTCTACATGAGACAGTACTCTGAGCACTGCCACTCTGGAGTATCATGCCACAGATACATGATATGATACCCCCACCCAGTCACAATATACTGACACTGGGTCAACCAGACCTAGAACTGTCCTCTAAATGCTGAGCACCAAGCGAGTAAGCTTCTAGAACCATTTTTAGCTCTACTGGCCAAAGGCCAGAAGTGCTTATGCGATGGCGCGTTGTCTGTCGTCCGTCTTCTGTCGTCTGACGTCTGTCGTCTGTCGTCTGTTAGCAGCACTTTCTCTGAAACCACTAGACCAATTAAACTGAAACTTCACATGGGTGTTTCTATTGCATAGGAGACTATACAGAAGATTTTTTTTTTTTAACTGAAATTCAAGATGGTCGCCATTACTAAAAATAGTCCAAAACTTAAAAAATCTTCTTCTCATGAACGGCCCAACAGATTTTCACTGTCTTAAGGGGTCAGGAGGGGCCCCAAAAGGGTAAAAATTGGGAATTACTAAATTCGTTTTCTCAACAACCGGTATGTCAGATTTGTTCATATTTTGCATAAATTATCCCTATGTGTGGGGGTTTGATTGCAGATAAGAATTTAGGGGCTAAAATTTATAGGGGCCCTGTAAGGGGACTTAGAATTTTACATAGGGATACTATAGGAAAACAGAAAATTATTTTTTTCTTTCATCTGTTCTTAAACCACTAGGCCAATTAAACTGAAACTTTACATGGGTGTTTCTATTGCATAGGAAACTATACAGAAGATTTTTTTTTTTTTCGATCTGAAATTCAAGATGGCCGCCATTACTAAAAATAGTCCCAAAATTAAAAAATCTTCTTCTCATGAACAGCCCAACAGATTTTCAAAATATTTATGTAGTAATGATGACCAACTATAGTTCTGTTTGATTTGTTCAAATGGTGTCCCTAGGGTTAAAAATGACCTTGCCCTGAGAGTTCAATTAGGGGACACATGTCAATATAATATATATATATTTTTTTTTTTTAAATGGAAATAATTTTGCCTATATCTTCACTAAAGCATTATGGGTAAAGGAGGTTAAGATTTGTAAAAATGACTGGGTTCCACTGTCTTAAGGGGTCAGGAGGGGCCCCAAAAGGGTACAAATTGGGAATTAGTAAAATTGTTTTCTTAGGAACCAGTATGTCAGATTTGTACATATTTGATATAAATTATCCCTAGGTGTAGGGGCTTGATTGCAGATAAGAATTTAGGGGCTAAAATATATAGGGGCCCTGTAAGGGGACTTAGAATTTTACATAGGGATACAAAGGGAAAACAGAAAATTCTCTTTTTTTTCATTTATTCTGAAACCACTAGGCCAATTAAACTGAAACTTCGCATGAATGTTTCTATTGCATAGGAGATTATACAAAAGATTTATTTTTTCTATCTAAAATTCAAGATGGCCACCGTTACTAAAAAATTGTCCAAAACTTAAAAAATCTTCTTCTCATGAACGGCCCAACAGATTTTCAAAATGTTTATGTAATAATGATGACCAACTATAGTTTTGTTAGATTTGTTCAAATGGTGTCCCTAGAGTTAAAAATGACCCCGCCCTGATGTTTCTATTGCGTAGTACAATTTCAAAAAGTGCTATGGCCACTATGAGTCATTAGAGCATCCTCAGGCCCTCTTGGGCCTCTTGTTCTGTACTAAATTAAAGAGATTTCTCAGTGGATTATTTTTAGCTCACCTGAGCCGAAGGCTCACAGGTGAGCTTTTGTGATCGCCTGGTGTCCGTCGTCCGTCGGCCATCGTCTGTCGTCCGTCGTTAACTTTTAGCTTCTAACAACTTCTCTGAAACCACTGGGCCAATTTTGATATAACTTCACAGAAATGTTCCTTGGGTGACCCTCTAACAAGTTTGTTCAAGCCATCTTGATTCTTCAAAAAACATGGCCGCCAGGGGGCGGGGCAAGTTTAATTAGTAAAAACTTAAAAAATCTTCTTGTCAGAAACTACTGGATTGATTTTAAAATAATTTCACAGAAATGTTCCTTGGAGGACCCTTCACCAAGTTTGTTCAAACCATAGTGATTTGTCAAAAGACATGGCGGCCAGGGGGTGGGGTTTGTTTACTGTATAAGCTATAGTAAAAACTTAAAAAAATCTTCTTGTCAGAAACTACTGGCTCGATTTTAAAATAATTTCACAGAAATGTTCCTTGGGTGACCCTCTACCAAGTTTGTTCAAACCGTAGAGATTCGTCAAAAAACATGGCGGCCAGGGGATGGGGTTAGTTTACTATATAAGCTTTAGTAAAAACTTAAAAAAATCTTCTTGTCAGAAACCACTGGGCCAATTTTAATTTAACTTCACAGAAATGTTCCTTTGGTGACCCTCTACAAAGTTTGTTTAAGCCATTTTAATTCGTCAAAAAACATGGCCGCCAGGGGGCAGGGCAAGTTTAATTAGTAAGAACTTAAAAAATCTTCTTGTCAGAAATTACTGGTTCGATTTTAAAATAATTTCACTGAAATGTTCATTGGAGGACCCTTCACCAAGTTTGTTCAAACCGTAGTGATTCATCTAAAAACATGGCGGCCAGGGGATGGGGTTAGTTTACTATATAAGCTATAGTAAAAACTTAAAAAATCTTCTTGTCAGAAACCACTTGATCGATTTTAAAACAATTTTGCAGAAATGTTCCTTGGGTGACCCTTTACCAAGTTTGTTCAAGCCGTTGTGATTTGTTAAAAAACATGACCGCCACAGTCAGATGCTAGTTTACTATATAGGCAGCTGTAGTAAAAACTTCAAAAGCCTTCTTGTCAGAATCTACTGACCTGATTTGGATGTACTTTTACTGACATTTACCATGGGTGAACTTCTACCAAGTTTGAACTCTTCTATGTATCAGTTGCATCTTCAAAACAAATCAAAATTCTAACTACTCGCCCATCTCATTTTTCTGGAATTTTTAGAGTGCATGAATTATATAATCTACTTTCGATCGGTGACTCAAGGTCAGTCAGGTGAGCGATATAGGGCCATCTTGGCCCTCTTGTTTATAATTTTACTATTAAAATAATGAAATTGTATAAAGGAATTTCAAGTGTAAGAAAAAATAGGCGTCAGTGAATATCAATTAATTGTATTTCACTTTAAAACTGTTACTGACATGGCTTTGCTGTTGTGACAATGCTACTCTAGTGGTCACTTTGTGAAAGAAAAATGATATTTCACTTTAACAAACAATTATCATCTAGAATTGTTTTGAAAGTTTTAACTTTCCTTAACAAATGTGTTCAGTATTATCATTTAAACTTTGCATAAAAAAGTTAAATTTTTATTGTATCTACATGATTGGACAATTTGACTATATAAGGAGAATTTTGTTGTCTATGGAAGAAGAAATATGGCTGTGAAAGGAGAAATAAGGCTATGAAAGGAGAAATTAGATTATGAGTAGAGAAATATGGCTATGATAAGTGAAATATGGCATTGAAAGGAGAAATATGGCTGTGTAAGGAGAATAATGGCTATAAAATGAATTATCTCTTTGAAACGAGTACTTTAGGAGAATTAAGACTATGCAAGGAGAATTTTGGCTATGAAAGAAGAAATATGACTATATTAGGAGAATTATGGCTATAAAATGTGAATTATGACAAAGGAGCATTTTAGGAGAAAATTGTTTTGCGGTGAGACTTTCAGAAATGATGGTTGGCATAATTCAAGGTATTCATAATGTTGTCAATTTAAATTCTAGAAATAACAAAGTAGATCTTACAAAAAAAAAATTGTACAAAATTTTAAACAAGCGATCTTAAAGCCAATGTGACATAATTTTTCTCTCTTTTTTTCAATCCTTAAAAAGAGGATTGTAAGTCGACAGCTGTGCCACCTGTTATGGAGTCTGCGGGGACCTCAGCTGTATGGTACTGACCACGATAGAATGCCAAACCTGTGAGTACTAAAGTTTTACCTATATATTTAAGGAATGAACTATTTGTTTATGAAATATAATGCATGTAATGTAAAGTCAGTGTAACCTTACATTGCTCATTTACATGCAAGAACATATCTCATGAATATTCAACCAGCAAAGTTCATTTCCCATAATTACATTATTAATACACTTGATTGACACCACTCTATCCTGTTTCACATTTCATCTAGCACTGATGCAGAGGTAAATAATAAGTTGCGTCTTCTAGGTAAAGTTGATGGACGAAGCAGCAAGTCACTCCTCTTGTCTGCTACCCGATGCTTCATAACATCCAAACTCGTAAACCCTTGTAGTATTCCAACAACAGTCATCTTAGCTGAATTTGGTTTCTTAATTATGAGCGTACATTTATTTGACTTTTGTAAATGTTGATTTCTATTTCATGACATTTAAACAAACGTGTACACAATACCTAAACAACACTGACTTTGGTCATGATTGTGTCGGTAATTCGCATGTCACCAAAACTGCAGAGTTCAACTGATAATGGAAACAATACGAAATTATTTGATATTAGTGAATTTAATACAATTTGTTAAATATGCCTATGGGTTTACTTCGCAGTGGATAGATTCAATTTTCCATCATACATGTATACAAGGCAGCAGATACGGGTGGTTTAAATTTTCATTCATATATCTTAGATCTAGTTGAGTGGTCCTCATACTAAAAATAAAATGTTTTTTTCTATTATCAGGACTGGTTTGTAATTGATTTGGCACTCTTTACACATGTATAAAAAAAACAGAAAAAATGAGATTAATCCTATGACAAAAGTAGTTAATTTCTATGTTGGCATGACCTTATCACCAAATGCATTAACAGAGTGTAAACGGTTTTATTTTATGTTATACGATGTATAAACTTTTTTTTCATATAGGATTATACAAGAAGAATGTAAATATTAAAAACTATATTTTAATATAGTAACTAGTTAGGTATCCTGATAACACTGTCAGTTTCTTAAAGGGCTTTACATGAGTGATGGCAAGAACAGCAGTACTGTTATTCGTACATTTCGTAAAGTGAGTATTAGGTGCAAGTAACAAGATTCACTCTGCATAATATACTATTCAATTGTTTTGTTTTTTCAATTTCCAACTGCATGTTAGTCTCTTTAAAACATTCATTTTGCAGGATGGAGTCTGGGAGCCTTGAGGAGTATGAATTGTTCCAGTTGATGGAGCGTTACAGCCTGTGTATCAAGGAACTTGCCTACCCCGTACCCCAGGGATTTCCATCATACTTTACTGCTCTAGCTTACAGATGCCTGAGAATAAGGTAAACAGTTGTCTTTCAGTGGCTTTCAAGTTAAGCAATGCAAAGTTATGATACGAAATGAAGCACTATTAAAAAGTGTTGTTTATACAGTTAAAATGGTATATGCTTGATGTTCTGTTCACTGCGGGGATGAAAGGGTACATATAGTTTACCCTTCTGTCTGCCAGTTTGTCCGTCTGTCCATCCTGAAACAATTTTGCTCAATAACTTCAGTTACCTTTAAGATTTTCTGATGAAACTTTGTATGTTCCTAACATGAAAAGGAAGTTTAGGATTGGTTTGTAGGTAATCAGGTCAAAGTCAAGGTCACGTCAAATAAAAATAGAAAAACAGATTCGACCTGATAACTGCATATCAGATTCATTAATAAAAACATGCATTAAAAAACAACCCACAAACTTTTACCAGTAATGTCATTTACATAGTATTTTTGTACTGAAATAAAACCAGAGTATGGAAAAGAAAAACAAGTTGGAACTTTACAATGTCATTTGTTATTTCTAAACAGTAACAGCAAGGCTGGGTAATCAAGCTACCATTCCAGGGGTTGTGGGTTCAAATACTTGGTTACAGTCACTTTTAATTCAAGTGGGAAATTAATCAGTTACCAGTGAGATGGGTGTGCTCGAGTACTGGTTCATCTTCCAGGATCACAGGAAACATTTGTTAAGCTAAATATCCAAATAAAAAACACTGTTTTGAACAAATGCTCTTTAACACACATCCTAGAAAAAAAGATATCATGTTAAAAATTATAAAAGTTATTTATAAAAAACTGAAAATCTGACCCTGAAACAGTTTTGAATTGAATTGTAATTCTTTTTTGCCAGGGAATGGATGCAATATGTGAATCACGGAGTGTTACAGATCACTGGGGATTTCATGTCACATGTCCTGAGTGGTGAGTAAAATTACTTCTCAGTTGCTCGGTAGATAAGGCTTGTGTGAACTTTGGAGTGTTACAGATCACTGGGGATTTTATGTTATGTGTCCAGAGTGGTGAGTAAAAATACCTCTCAGTTGCTCAGTAGATAAGGCTTGTGTGAACTTTGGAGTGTTACAGATCACTGGGGATTTTATGTCATGTGTCCAGAGTGGTGAGTAAAAATACTTCTCAGTTGCTCAGTAGGTAAGGCTTGTGTGAACTTTGGAGTGTTACAGATCACTGGGGATTTTATGTCATGTGTCCAGAGTGGTGAGTAAAAATACCTCTCAGTTGCTCAGTAGATAAGGCTTGTGTGAACTTTGGAGTGTTACAGATCACTGGGGATTTTATGTCATGTGTCCAGAGTGGTGAGTAAAAATACTTCTCAGTTGCTCAGTAAGTAAGGCTTGTGTGAACTTTGGAGTGTTACAGTTCACTGGGGATTTTATGTCATGTGTCCAGAGTGGTGAGTAAAAATACCTCTCAGTTGCTCAGTAGATAAGGCTTGTGTGAACTTTGGAGTGTTACAGTTCACTGGGGATTTTATGTCATGTGTCCAGAGTGGTGAGTAAAAATACTTCTCAGTTGCTCGGTAGGTAAGGCTTGTGTGAACTTTGGAGTGTTACAGATCACTGGGGATTTTATGTCATGTGTCCAGAGTGGTGAGTAAAAATACTTCTCAGTTGCTCGGTAGGTAAGGCTTGTGTGAACTTTGGAGTGTTACAGATAACTGGGGATTTTATGTCATGTGTCCAGAGTGGTGAGTAAAAATACTTCTCAGTTGCTCGGTAGGTAAGGCTTGTGTGAACTTTTGAGTGTTACAGATCACTGGGGATTTCATGTCACATGTCCTCAGTGGTGAGTAGATTACTTCTCAGTTGCCTGGTAAGTAAGGCTTGTGTGAACTTTGCAGTATTACAGATCACTGGGGATTTTATGTCACATGTCCAGAGTGGTGAGTAAAAATACTTCTCAGTTGCTCGGTAGGTAAGGCTTGTACGAACTTTGGAGTGTTACAGATAACTGGGGATTTCATGTCACATGTCCCGAATGGTGAGTTTTTTTTTTTTTTTTGTTTTTTTTTTTTTAAATGGAAATGATTTTGCCTATATCTTCACAAAAGCATTGTTAGGTGAAGGAGGTTCAAATTTGTAAAAATGAATGGGTTCCTATGTCTTAAGGGGTCAGGAGGGGCCCCAAAAGTGTACAAATTGGGAATTTACTAAAATTGTTTTCTTAAGAACCGGTATGTCAGATTTGCACATATTTGATATAAATTATCCCTATGTGTAGGGGTTTGATTGCAGATAAGAATTTAGGGGCTAAAATATATAGAGGCCCTGTAAGGGGACTTAGAATTTTACATAAGGATACTATGGGAAAACAGAAAATTCTCTCTTTTTTTTTCATTTATTATGAAACCACTAGGCCAGTTAAACTGAAACTTCACATGGATGTTTTTATTGCATAGGAGACTATACAGAAGATTAATTTTTCTATCTAAAATTCAAGATGGCCACTGTTACTAAAAATAGTCCAAAACTTAAAAAAAATTCTTCTCATGAACGGCCCAACAGATATTCAAAATGTTTATGTAGTAATGATGACCAACTATAGTTTTGTTAGATTTGTTCAAATGGTGTCCCTAGGGTTAAAAATGACCACGCCCCAATATTTCTATTGCATAGGAGAATTTGATAGGAGTGCTATAGCCACTATGAGTCATTAGAGCGTCCTCAGGTCCTCTTTGGCCTCTTGTTTTTAAAATTCAACTAAAAAAATTTAGACACCAGTGAAAACCTGACAGATAGGCAACCAACAAACCATGAGAAAGGTATTCATGTTTAAAGCTATGTTATCATATAGCCATAATATATATATGTCCAAAAATGTTCAAATGTAACCAATTCAAATAATATGTCTTCAGCAATGCTTTACAGATGATAATTTTAAGAGAGACTATATCTAATAATATAAGACAAATATATCTACAGATTGTCAAACTTTATACAAATATAACAAAACTCTCCCTCTTTGCAGATTTACCTGATGATGAAGAGCATGTGACCTTGAAGCATTATATCATCTCTAAGTTGCCACCGGTAAGTTTTTTTTAGCTGGTCTTGGTTGGTTCAGTCAGTAACATGTCTTACTATCAATCCAGGGGTTGCGCACGATTAGCTTGGTCGGTAGTGCATTTGACTATCAATCCAGGTTTCGTGGGTTTGAATTCTCTCCTGGTCACAGTTTCTGTTATGATTGGTATATGACATTACAGCTCATTGTCATTTATCTCTCACCCCTGATTCAAGTGGGAAACTCATCAGTTATATGTGGAGATGGGTGCACTTGACTATTTGTTAACCTTCCAGGATCCTAAGAAAGAGTGGTATGGTTAACTGATCACCTGTTAGTCCACTGGCATGAAATGTTGCTAAATATTTAAAGAAAACAACAGCATAATCATAAGGTGGTTTGTACTGACAGACAGAAAGAGGTTATGGGTTATCCTTGTAAGTTACGTTATTGGTCACTCTAGGGTCAAGTTCACCAATTTCAGAGGTTGTATTGTTTCATTATTTTCAATTATATATTTAGTGTCTCAAACTCACTTGCCTCCACTGCTAAGTTCATGGGTGTGAGCCCAGCATGGTCAAGAGACTTTATATGAGAAATGTTGCGTGTAACTTGCCGAAGGATTCCCGCATATGCTTAGTACTGGTTCTAACCAGGAAGACTATGGGCATGATTTATCTAAGTTGTAAGAATTTGTTGCACATTCAAAGTAAAATAAATAAGTTTAAACTTTACTCAGATTAGTTCTGGGGGGTCTTTTTTCACCAATAAAACTGGATACCATATTATATAACCTGTCACTTGTTAAAAATGGTATTTAATGGTTTATTCCCCAACTTGACTTGGGAGCAGTTCATTTAGGCTTTGAGCTTTCTTTGCAATCAAGTGAAAATAAATGAGTATAAACTTAATTATTCTACAATCAACAACTGCTGAATAAAACTTCACATGTGGATGGCCCCTAAATCAGAGGTTGACTCTATTTGGTTTTAGAATCAACCACTCAAAGGTAAAGGTTACAAGTTATCTGCAAAGATGATGATATCTACTAAACTTATTAATTTCATGAAACTTGGTATGGGGCAGTTCTCCTTTGTAGGATGGTCTGAGTTCATGATCCAGAATTATGCTTAGCTTCTTTGGATTAAGTTGACATCTTAGAGCATGAAGGTGCTATGTATGAATGAAAGATTAAGGTGCATAGCACTTTGATGCTCATAGGGTGTGCATAAGAGATTGTACTTACTGAATGGCATAATAAAATGTTGTGGGTAAATGGTTTGAAAAAAGTCACTAAAAAGTAAACTAAGGTAAAATGCCTCGAATAATAGGTAAGCAGCTTTTGCTATGATAAAAGTGTAATATGTGTGTACATATCATTAAGTTTAATTTTCACAATAAATTTGTTACAGAGTTCCGCTGAGGTATGTTACAAACAGTGGGGACATGCATCATGCAACTCATACCTTGCGCATCAACAAGTGAACGAAATACTGTCAGGTAGATGTATAAGGGAGATTTAAAAAGTTGCACAATCTATGGGATAAATTGGAACGAATATATCAAATTCTATCGAAAAATTATTTTTATGTGCCCACCCTTTGAAGAATGATGACTGAGTATTAAGTGTTATCCCTGTTTGATCCGTTCATCATGTCCATTACGCACACTTAAATCGGTATTTAAGTGTAAAGAGTCTAGGGTTATTAATTTTTTAGGACTATTGAAAATAATTTTTTTGACTGTTTCTAGATACTTAAAAATGCTTTTATGTGGCTAAAACATGTTGTGTGACTAAAATTCAAGTTAAAAATAAGTTCAAAGTTTGTTACTTGTCAACGTCAGTACAATTTTTCAAAAGTTATGGCTTCTTTTTTACTTAAATATCAGTAAAAAAATTCATTTCCTATCAGTTGCCAAGGTATTCCTGTCAACAAACACATTTTCAGTTGAATTTTTTAATTTTATTGTACAAAGGGAGACAATTGTGGTTTTAAAGGAATTTAATTACCAGGCCCTTGTTTAACTAAAACATCTCAACTTGAGATTTTCTTCAGCTCAAATTTTTGAAATGCTACAACTTCATTTACATTGATCATTTTGCATGGTACCTTTTACCAATGAGTTAAGATTTGTTCTGATTTAGCCCGTGTGGTTCCGGCTAAGAATAGAATCACTGTCGATCTCTGCAGAGGGGTAGGAATCCTCCGAAGGGGTGTCATGTTCATTTTATCATTTTTTGTCATGTTCACTATTGTGGTTAAATTATTAACCCCTGTGTGGTTCCAGGGAGCCATGAGTGATGGCAAGAATAGGATCACTGTGGCTGATGCATGTCGTAAGAAGCAACAAATTGAATAATACCATATAATTCGCTGAAACTCTGCAGTTCTACAGGTATCAAGGTTCTAGGTTCATTGTGCATATTCATTTGTTGATGTTTTTTTTTTTAATCTGTATGTTAATTTGTTGTTTTTATACATGTAGAGCGAATCTGGAATCTTCCTTCCTGTTGGCATCAAATAACCTATAATGTGTTGGTACGCCGTTAAACCTTATTCATTCATTCATTTATTCATTCATTGTTCTGATTTCAATCCTATGTGGTCATTTAATAGACTCTGAGTCCAAATAATCTTTAAGAAAAATTGAAATTTTTGAGTTGAGGAAAATCTCAGTTTGAGATGTTAAGTGAAACTGAACCCAGTAGACATACGTAAAAAATAAACGATGCTCGCCAATAGTTGACAAGTACCTTTAACGATCAATTGTAAAATATTTTGACTTTTCGGAAATCACAAAAAAGAATTATTCATTTGTAACTGAGTCTTTGAATTTTTAACAATCAGTTGTTTTCACTGGTATAATTTCTTCTTAATTTTTCTACATAAAATAACTTGCACACAGTAGTTTTTACAATACATGTATCATATATTTCATATTTCTTACAATTATGTCATGTTTCATTATAAAACATGTGAAAGTAGCACATTACATTAGGTGTGCAAACCTACACATATAAACAATAGCAGCATAGTTGTCATTGAAGATGTTGTTGTTGTTGTTGTTGTTGTTGCTGCTGCTGCTGCTGCTGCTGCTGCTGCTGCTGTTGTATGGTGTTTAATGGCAACAATTTTTCAGTCATATTGCGATGGTGTCTACTTGAGACAGTATTCTGACACTGTCACACTGGAGTATCATGTCGCAGACACATGGTATGATACCCCATCCAGTCACATTATACTGACACCAGGCCAACCAGACCTAGAACTATACTATAAATGCTGAGTGCCAAGCGAGGAAACATCTAATACCATTTTTCAAGTCTTTGGTATGAACTGGCCAGGGATTGAACCCATGACCTTTAACATGCGAGGCGGACCCTGCAGTATCAAGTATTGTATAAACTGGGCTATTTTTCACTTTCAGATGCTACACAAAGGGGTTCTTCAGATTCTATAACAAGCGACAGAAGGCAAAGTTAGTGAAACCTTATTTCTAGTTTTATTTTCAATTAATTTATTACAACTAATATATTGGCAAAGAAGTTATAATGGCATATTGTATTAACTGTACAAATATCAAGATGTACCGGTACTCATTTTAAAGGACATTATGTCCACTGTCTACTTAGGTACCAGTCTTCAGCAAGATATCCAGGCAAAAGCAGTTATCTGTCAGTACAAGCATTTGTGTACCCTCGCACTTAGCTCTAGGCTTCTTGGTGAGCAAGATACATGTAAGAAGATAACGTTTCATATTAGACTACTCAGTTGATCAAAGTTGATTAGTTGAAGTCATCTGTTTTTATTGAAAGTTTATAAATGTTAAATGTCTTGTCTATAGTTGAATAAAGTTGATGTCGTCGATTCTAGAAGAATGTTCCCCATTGGTTGAATACACCGTCGCTTAGCCGTGAATGTTCCGTTTACTATAATGTTGATTGACGAAAGCTGCTTTAACCTTTGCATCAAGGGTCAGTTTAAAAGCATAAAAACAATGATATTTTAAAATCTCCACCAATCAACAAAGTTGAGACATCCGTGATCATAGAAACCATAGTTGATCATCTATTGTCCATTCAGATTTACAATAATCCCTTTTTATGTTGACTCACTTTGAAGGCTGGAGCTCAGAAGAGTAGGTCCTCCAGCTTTGACAGCCACATGTAGAGTGTATCTGCTATCTGTGCAGGCACCAAGGTTAAAAAGCTCTAGATTTCCTGCTCAACTGAGTCAGACACAAACCAACCAATCAAAAGTCATGTTACAATAAATGCAAGATTTTAGTATATAACCATTGGACCTCATAATACTTATATAAAAGAATTGTAATAAACATAGTGTCCCTTTCAAACGATGACATAAATATGCTTGTGTTGTAATTTTACTATAGCTGCTGAGATTGACACATCTTAATTGTGTAAAGTTGACAACTTTAAAAACAGTGTGGATAAATCTTGTATCACGGTGAAATTCACCAGAAATGCTATGGTTGATGATCGAAAAGTTCGGAAGAAATGATGTCGGGATCTGAATAGTTAGATATATTTTTGATATTCTAATGATACCTTAAAAAATTTAAGAAAAATGCAGGTTATAATCGGCGGATTATGGTAATTTATATTGATAGGGCGACAATTTGATAGATTTATTTTCCAGAGTAAGGTTTTGGTAACTAAGTGTAGACTGTTTTAAGTAGATTTGAATTGTTTTTGTAATATTTTGCGAAATTATTTTTTTTTTTAACTATGATTTCACTCCTTTCAGGTTTCAGGAATGAACAGAGAAAAAGTGCAGTAGATGATGTCACATTTCAACCTTTGACTGCCTTCCTGCATCACCTTAACAATACAGGTATTCTTATAACATACATGCTGTTGTATAAAGTCTCAGTTTTTGATAGGATCAAACTGTAGTTTTAGTATAGTGTTGGGGTCCTTTGTGGTCCAAGGCAGTGTCTCATGATCATCATCTGTGTTTGGGGGTTCGAGTCCAATTTGGTCGAAAAATTTATGTGACATAATTTTACCAGTTATTTTTATACAAATGGTGGTTCTACTGAAATTCATTCAATTAACTGGTTGCCATATATACTTTGTTTAACTTAATCTTACCATAATATTTGATTATTTTGATTAAGATGGCAGATACAGAAGCAGCAGGAACAGCCCCCTTGATGTAGCTTTGCTGGAGGAAGTCGCTCTACACCACACGTCACATGAAACAAACTATGACATGGGTACGGTCAACTTCTGAGAGAGATACAGTCAAATTAAATTTAGACACAGTCAACTTTTGCCACAGTCAGATTTCGACATAGATACAGTCAAGTTTTGGCAAAGACACAGTCAGATTTTGACATAGATACAGTCAGATTTTGACATAGACATAGTCAAGTTTTGACATAGACAAAGCCAATTTTTGACAAAGACATTTAACATAGCTTAAATGTTCATTTTCTTGAAGGAAATGATTGTTCAATAACAAACAGTGCAATAACTTTATACATGATGTAGCGAAACAGAACAGAACAAATGTTGATATGAATTTGTATAAAGTACATCCTCAGTTAAACAAATACAATTATTTAATACAATGATTAAACCTGGTAATATTACTTTGACATAGCTGGTACATAGATATGAATGTAAGCAGTAAGTAAACTTCTAGTCATTTTTAATGGAAATGCCTTTTGTTTTGTATAACACCATACATATGATATGTACAATGTCTTATTTTGAATGGGATACAGTCAACTCGTATAAAAACTTGGATGCAGTCAACTTGGATGAAAACATGGTTACATTCAGATCAGATAAAAACCTGGAAACAGTCAACTCAAATAAAAAACTTGGATACAGTAAACTCAGATAAAAACTTGGTTACAATCAGCTCAGATAAAAACTTGGATGCAGTCAACTTGGATGAAAACATGGTTACAATCAGCTCAGATAAAAACTTGGATACAGTCAACTCGGATAAAAACTTGGTTAGTCAACTCAGAAAACAATTGGATACTCGATAGCATAAAAATGACGCTAAATGTTCAATCAATCAATCAACCCAGGTATAAACTTGGATACAGGCGACCCAAATAAAAACTTGGATACAGTTGACTTCATATGAAAAGCCTTGAAACAGTCTATTCCATATATATTTTGCAAGTATACAGACATTATCAGATAATAAATCCTGGATAAATTCAATGAAAAAAAAAACATGGGTAGGGTCCATACAAATAACTTCATACAAAAGCTCAGATTTTTGTGTTAAAAATATTTGTTGATAAGTTATGATATTTTATTGATATAACTTATCCTTACACATATACACAAGACACCAACTGCAAATAATGCCAATACTATTTTATAAACATGCAGTTTGTTTTGAGCTCACCTCAGCAAACTCCACTGTGAGCTATTCTGTACTTTTGTGTCTTTTGTCTGTCTGTCAACCCCCTGTCTGTGTATCTGCCTGTCTGTCTATAAACATTTGCTTCAAATGTCTTCTCTGAAACTGCTCGAAAGATTTTTATCAATTTGGTATGAAGTATTCTTACATACAGCTCTCTCAAGTTGACCTTTCAGTCAAAAGCCTTAGTAGCTAGTTTCTTTATAATTTTAAAAAATCGTCTCCTCTAAAAACACAAGGGTTTACTGGAGTTTAATATTTACCATGTAGTATCAACTAATTATATTCTTTCAGGTTTGTTCAAAATTGGATCCACGCTGGTGCTTATCAGTTGAGCATTGTGGAACTTTAATATGAAAACCTTCGTCTCAGGAACAGACCAGTCAAATGTTTTCATAATTTTTAATAAATTATCCCTATGAGTAGCGGTTTCAAGTTTGTTCAAATGAAGGAGCTAGGGCTGATTGGGGCCCAGTAATGGACTTTGGTTTTTACATAGAAATATTATTGGGAATCAGTAAATTCTCATTCTTTGATCTTTTATAGGAATTATTTTAATCATCTTGAGAGCTGAAGCAATGCTTTGTCATAAAAACAATGAGATTGTGTTCTTTCAGGGGGTGTTAATATCATAAGGGACCATCAGGGGCCCAAAAAGGGATAAAATAGTAAGTTTTCAAAATTTCAGCATTTCTATATTCATATGCGGTATAAATGATTTCCATGAGAGGGTTTTCAATTTTGTTCAGGTATAGGGGCTTGGGTCCACTGGGGCCATTTAGGAGATTTTTATTTTTCAACATGAGAATTCTATGAGAAAACATATTGTTTTCAGAAATCTTCCTCTGCTCCCAAGTTTGTCCAAGTTGGGTCTCTGAGATTCAATTAGGGCTGCCACAGGTTAGAAATCTTCCTCTGCTCCCAAGTTTGTCCAAGTTTTGTCTCTGAGATTCAATTAGAGCTGCCACAGTTTTTCTCTTAAAGATTTCACAGTCTGGAAGGAAGAAATTTAATTTATAAAATAGCATTGCTTAATGGTCTTTTACCAAGTCAATTCAAGTTGGGTTCCTTGGGTCATATTTGAGGTCACCACAAAGGTCTTAGTTTTACATAGTGTTACAAAGTGAAAACTTCTCTAAAAATACAAGATCTGGAGCTTAGATATTTTAATTGATTTGATAATTAATGCTATTTGGTTTTGAGTACAGACATGTAAATATGTGTATTGTCTTTCCTTCATTGCTGCTTTCATCAAACAATTCTTACATATTTAATTATTTCAAATATGTTAAATGTATTTGTATTTCTTATTGATTAGTATTTGCATACAAATATTTTGTTGGGAAGGGCCTTAATGGTTTCAGACGTTATGGTCTGACAGTAATCTATAACATATAGAGCAATAAAATATGTTTAAACTAGATATTTTATATACGTTTTGAACACCCCTCAAAATATATCTATTATTGCTCAGTGGCTATGTACAAAGTTTGGGTCCTGGAATGCGTTTCACAAAAAATCTTACAACAAAAATGTAAACCAACAATCATTCATTTTATGTTTGATTTTTATCCAAATAAGGCCAAGTTGACTCAAATCATGCCGAAAGTTATATATTTTCTGAAAATGCAATCATTTTAAATATTGATCAAAATTTGAACACACAACGGAGAAATTGTCAAATTAACTTATGTCAATTTTTATTGTAAGTTTTTTTGTGAAACGCAGCCTTAGAGTCAAACTTGAGGCCACTGCAGAGTTTACTCGGATGAGCATCTGATGTCCACTTTGACCTCTTGTTTTTAAGTCTATATATATATATATATGTACATATAAAGCAGAGTATTTATTTAGATATATTTTTACATTGCAATATACATTACATATGGAAATTGCTTCATTGTTGATTTATTTTTTTATTATATAAATTAGAAATGCACTGTATCAAAATACAATTTATCAATGCATAGATATCCGCAGCATAATTGCTTTAAAAAAGTGATGTAAAGAGTGATAATTAATTGTCATAATAAATATATTTCAAATATACAGACTACTTTTTCATTCACTTTGCTCAGTGATCACTATTGTGCAAATGTTTCCATTGTATATTTGCTTAACTGAGGTATTTATTACCAGTAACATGCATGGCAAACTTTAAAACTTTGGTA